>CM055269.1:52610784-53810784 GCA_029237695.1 Conchocele bisecta
ATAGATTTACATATATATGCAGCCTATGCTCAATAAATGTAAATCCAATAATTATTTACAAGAAAACAATGTTAATGTGAAATTTACAGACTATCATAATTTTGCACTTACGAACATTTTAGTCGTACGAAGTTTAGTGAAACGGGCCCCTGATCTTTACAGCCAGTTTGCCATGCACTTCGACAAAGTTTGAAAACACCTCAGATATTGACGTGGTAAAGTGGACAGCACTCATGAAAATCATACTATTTCAACTGATCTTGGCTTGTTACTTGTAGATGCACATGTTTACTGTTCAGGGATTCCACTGGGGAAATCGCCACTTCAAAAAAAAATAATATATATATATTTTTATCGCCAATTGCGAAAGTGGCGATCGCCAGCGGAATCCCTGACTGTTATAACGGAATAGATGTGTTTATTGTGTATATAATAGATTGTCACAATTTGTGTATATAATAGAAATGCATAATCACAGTAAAATGTTGAGGGAAATTTATAAAGTATTATAGCGAGGAAGGTAATATTGTCATATGATAAAGTCACTAAGTGGACATCATGATGACTACAATATTGAATAGTAATAAATCCTCATCATCTTATTTCCTGGTGTTATATGGCAGGTGATTTTTTTACACAATATGCAAAGTAATTCCGAGTACATAACTCTAATTACATTTCATTACACTGCATTACATAAGAGTTATGACGAGTAGTATTTCCAAATGTGCATTTGAATCGTTCTTTGCTTACTTCCAACTTCGTAGAGAGTGACCTAAGAATTTTGCGACCACACACTTTATTAAGTAAGTTATGGTTACTGGCAATATGTTTGTGTCATATTTGTAATGTTCAGGGGTTAAGGCCAAATATAATATTTTAATTGTTTCCCCTCCCGCTACCTACCCACCAAAATATTTCTTTTCAATTACCCACTCATGACCAAATTTGTCAGTATATTTTCTCGTGATAATACATAGATCCCATTTGTAACCTTTAATAACACAGAGTTTGGGCAAATATACTGTATAAGGTGTACTTATCTATCACAAAAAAATAATAACATAAAATAGAACATCGTTTAGAATAAACAAAATATTTTCCCTACAAACACATATATGACCCGGGTAGTGGGAGGGGAAACAAATATGTTTTTAATGTTGGCCCAACGCTACTGACAAGTTGTCTGCTCCGCATAGGAATACACATCGGCACTACTTTGCCGAGGTGTACCGAATGTCAATAGCACGGGTAGTTAATTGTCTCTTGAAGGTCATTTCTCATGCTGACTGTACGGAGTGCATATCATATCACTGTTTGGTAAGTTCACCTGTGTTATTGCTGCACTTTAGTGCACTTTGTCCTGTCCCTTTACAGAGATTCCATCCCTGCCCAAATTACACGTGTAGCAACTTACGTGTGTATTTATCCTGTGTCACCACGGAGCCGGTTCGTCAAGGAAGACAACTATGTCAAGACTGGTTGGTTGTGAGTCGAAGTGCCAAACCACAAACCCAAGTCGGAGAGTCCACGGTAGAATGGACATGAGGGAAACATTATAATAGTGTAGTGTCCAGTGTAGTGGTGAGACACGATCACCCGGGTAGCTAATGTTACGGGGGTCGTGGGTTCAAACCCCACATCGGGCAACACATTTTCCCCTTAGAAATACTTCATACTGTAGAATTGTCTCTCAATAACACATATATACAGTTCTTTAGGGTATAGCGGATTTTAGGGTATAGCGGATTTTAGGGTATAGCGGATAGGTATATACTTTTTAACACAATATTTTTATATATTGTACATTTATAATAAATAAAATATTACCGTTAGGAACAGTGATCCATCCCCCACACAATGACATGTTTACTTTGATATAGCAGTTTCCTTGCCGTGCGTAAAGCTTCAAGAAACACAATGACGTAACCGGAAGTTTACACCAGGTAAAGTGAAAGTAAGTCGCTCCAGAGTAATTTCACTGAAAATGTATAAACAGTTAGTTTGGAAGAAACAAACTCTGTGAATAATATGATGTATATCTGTCCTCTATAACTGGAAAGAAGCTTGGTTCATAAATCACACCATGTCACTGAACACAGACGTCAATAATAACGCACGTGCTTCCGGCAGTAACGGATCATCCTAATTTGCGTACAAATCAGATTTGCGGGGATCGTCTCAAAATCAATATGACCTGCGAACAATATATCAAATGGATTTGTTATGTCACCGGAGACGGGTGGCACACAGTGTTCGGACCGTCCGTCGATCCGTTCGTCCGTCTGTCTGTCCGTCACACGTTTTGGTTAACCAGGTCGTAACAGTTTCTCAAACTGGCCATAGCATCTACATACGTTGCTTTTATTATTATACATGTATGTAGCTTCATTCTATCTTCATGAAAGAGGGGGTGTTTCATTGTAGAGAGATCAACACCACAGGGATTGAAAATTCTAATTGACATTGACAACTACAATTTTAAAATTTGTGAATATTTATTTTAAAGGCATTCATTTTCTAAATAAAAAATAATACTGGTCAGGCCCGTAGCCAGGATGAGGCAGACGAGGCAGCCGCCTTGTCTCAGATTTTGCGGGGTTTTTTTTATGATTTTTACACTCGATCGTTTTGCGGTATGTTTGAATTTCTGTAAAAAGTTGAGGCGAACTGTCAGCGCATGCTGGGGTGTTGACTTAGTGTTTTTTTTTCACTCGATGCCAATATACATTGTTGCTGGAAAAAATAACAATAGCACGTGTGGCCACCTCCCCTCGCCATTTTTTTCTCGGGTGTTAGACTTTTTTTTTTTTCACTTCCAACCCCGATGTTGCTGCAAAAAAGTAACAAAAGCACAGGTGTGCCAACCTCCCCTCGACATTTTTTTCTGGGGTGACTTTGTTTTTTTGTTTACTTCCAACCCCAATGTTGCTGGAAAAAATAACAAAAGCTCATGTGTGCGCACCTCCACTTCCACCTCCAATTTTTTTCTGGGGTGTTGACTTTGTTTTTATTTCTCTTCCAGCCCGAATGTTGCTGGAAAAAATAACAAAAGCACAGGTGTTCCCACCTCCCTTCGCCAATTTTTTTTCTGGGGTGTTGACTTAGTGTTTTTTTTCACTACGCCAATGCTGCTTGAAAAATAACAAAAGCACATGTGTGCCCACCTCCCCTCGCCAATTTTTTTCTGGGGTGTTGACTTATTTTGGCGCTAAACAAAAAATATGTGGAAACAGTGCAGATCCTGATGAGCCAGCTCGTTACGAGCCGGCTCATCTGGATGTACACTGTTTGTCAATACCACTATACATGCATGTGAGGTTTAAATGGTTAATATTACATGTACATTCGTGAAGTTATAGTCTGATTTATTAATTACTAATTACAGGGTGATGGTGTATATTGATGGACCAGCCCGTCGGTGCCTCGCGGATTGATGGAATGAGCCAATCTGATTGGTTCATTCCATCATTTTGCAGGGGTCCGACGGGCGGGTCCATCAATGGACACCATCACCAATCACAGTTAATACACTCAGTAACACTGTTTACGGCCACCACCTCGGCCCAACCCTTCACAGGACTCGAATCATTGCCGGGGGACTACATAGAAAATGTGTGGCAAACAGTGCAGATCCTGATGAGACGTTTTGATCATTAAGAGCCGCCTCATCTGTATGTACACTGTTTGCCACTACCACTATACATGACTGTGAGGTTAAAAGGGTAATGTTACATGTACATTTGTGAAGTTATTCTCTATGATTTATAAATTAATATTAAATTACAGTTAATACACGGTTTACCACCATGTATGTATTCAGTATGTCTCGCCGGGAATCGGCGCATCACTGCCCCCCCCCCCCCGCCCCCCCCCCCCACCCCCCCCCACCCCGCATCACTCTATATTTTAATTCAGTCTCATAACGACATTTATTTGTTTTTATGGCACCACCCATCACATTGCTTCAAGAAAATATTGGGATGAAAAAAAAGTTTAAGCAGTGTAAATACTTTTTTTAGTTACACATGTACACATTACATGATGAAACAGATTTAATCAGTGTTAATGTGATATGCATGTAAGCATGTTTCCTAGTCATTTACAAAACAAATACATGATTTGGAATGTTTTGAGACACCCCCTCAGCAACTGTCGCACACGTATCCGATAAACACCAATGCTATCCGTTACTGACTAATTCAGTGCGTTAGGTAAACAAGGAATTATGCGAGGAAAACATTGGAATAAAGTAAAAAAGTAACCCAATTTGGAAAGAAGACATTTTTTCCTGTCTATTGGTACCAGGTACTTGTCCAAATGTTCTACTTTAAAGACGTATGCAGCAATAATCTTCTTAGCTATCCGCTAAACACTAAAGAACTGTAGTATGAACGTCAACACCCTGCAGGTTTTTTCTATATCTTAGTGTGCGAGGTGTAAATGCTATTTATGCACATTTCTACTGAATGAGTACTGTGTAGCGTTGTGTAGCGTGGTGTAGCGATATAGTACAAACTGTTGCATATAAAGCGAAAAACGTGCAGCTAATCTTGATTCCCCTCCAAAATGACCAAATTATGTACGAAATGACAAAACTGGGTATGAAATGACTTACTATACGTACGAATTGACCAAAGACTGGGTACGAAATTACCAAAACCGGGTACGAAATGGTATGGGTACGAAGTGACCAGGTTCCCTTAAAAAGTACCCCACCCATCATAAATACACAGACATTTCAAGGAAAATATGTTACATTTGTTCCGTCGAATTTCGCAATGTCTTCCTTTGTAAACACTTTTGGTGGATTTCCAGCAATGGTTGTTTCAATTTCTATTCGATATTGTTTGTATTTCTCACATAAAATAAGCTTAAATAACACGATAAAAAGTGCGAGCTTTGTTGCTGACATCTCGGGCGACATATTTGTTTTCAATGTCTCGTCGGATCTGATTGGTTGTTTGAAAATTAACAATCCAATAAAAATGCCTAACACAAAATATTGCGGTGACTGGGTGTGACTTCCGGTACTGGAAGTTTGGAGGAGTTTTTTGATCGGTGAATTGTTGAAAATCGCCCAACATCCAAGATGGACAGCGGAGGGAGAAAGATTATAGTTTCAGATAACGGCACAGGGGTGTGTTATTCACAATATTTCAAACTTATTTTTATGATTGTCTTTATTGTTACTGCAAATTTTGATGAAAAATGTTACGATATGTAATACCCGGAAGTGAAGTGTCAAATACAAATAAATGACAAACTGTCAGTTGTACTTGTATACAGTTTTTCAATTTCAGTCATAATGTCTTATTTTCAACACTTCTTTCTTTGTAATATATTAGAATAACTGTCAAATGTATGGGAAGTTGTGAATTAAGGGATCTTGTTGGAAGGCCGTAATCAGACAATCAAAATCCTAACTCTCTACTAGTACTAGTAGCTGAACTTTTTCCGCTTTATAGTCAATAGGTTGTACTATATCGTTACACAGGCATTCGGCGTGTTTTGGCTTTCATCGGTATAACTATATACATGTATATGAACAAGGCTTCTAACTTTTGTCAGACACGGCCTCGTATCATAACTCATTCCAGGATTTTATTAATGCTAATGTGAATATTTTGGCGGAAAGTGCACATTTTCATTTGATAATTATTGTTATCTTGCTAAAATAACATAGTTAGAACATATTTATGCAAATAATAACGAAGTACTGCTCCTTTCCGTAGGTCGAACACAACCTTGTATCATAACAAATGAAATTATGTGTTTACGACTCTAACGTCAATATTGTAGGGGCAAATTCATATCATACATATGACCATTTGAGAATTATCGATATCGTGCAGAAATACATAGAATGCATAGAAAATTACAATTTTAAACTTGCTATTTTGTTATGATACGAGGTCGTGTCCGACCAAAGTTAGAAGCCTTGTTCATATATATATATATATATATATAGTTATACCGATGAAAACCGAAACACACCGAATGCCTGTGTATCGTTACACCACGGTCAACAGTATAAATTTGTGGAATAACATTTCCATTTTGCGCACTAAATGATAGCAATAATCTGTATAGTTCTGAGTACTTAACTATATTTGTGGTCTGTTTATTGTTTTCTGCAGCTTGGTAAAGGTACCACAACATTTCTATTGCTTTTTGATACTCGCTACTTCTGATTTCAATTGGGTTTTTGGCAATTTTAATTGGGTATTTTAAGCAAGTATGCAGCTTATTTGGAGCTCTGTTTTCTGGAGCACATATTTGCTTTTGATCCTCTTGTTGTCATCAGCTTTAATGCTGCCAGTGGGGACATCTGTCACACATTTCTAGTTCGCACAGATTTTGTGTGGGTGGGGAGGGAGATACATTTGTGTGCTTATGGTGAAACATCAATTTTTGTCGAGTCTGCTTGCGGAAAGCGAGACATAGTGATCACAATGATGTCCAGGTGTCCGTGCGTCCGTCCGTCCGAAATCTGCGTTAAAGTTTTTAAATACCTTGTATCTCTGCAGTCCTTTGGCATTTTGTATGTGACAGTTGAATCTGGTTATACCCCTTATAAGAGTAATCCTACCGGTATTACTTTTAAATAGGGGAAGGGGCCAAGTGACCTTGGTGCGGTATGGACCTGGCACCAGGTCAGGTTATTCTAATTTCAGGGCTGAATATGTTGTATCTCGATGTAAATATTCTGTTCTGATTTTGGGATTTTCCCCCCAATGCAGCAGGTTAAAATGGGATCGAACCTGTTTGCCCGGCCTTACATGACCTTAGCTGTTGATAGGCCGTTAAACACCAATAAACAAACAAAAGTTTTCACCTACTATCTCTGTAACCGTAAGTCAGATTTGCTTGAAACTTTGTATGCTTATTGGGCATCAAACTTCAAATAAATACCCTCTGAGACCATCAAATGCCTCTGCGGGCTCGACATGCGGGCCGCGGCCATCCTCGTTATTTGTTGATGACGGAAATAGTATACTATTAACATGTTAATAATAAACCATTAACATACCATTTTCGTGTTTCAGTTTGTGAAGTGCGGATATGCCGGCTCCAACTTTCCATCTTTCATATTCCCATCGCTTGTTGGGCGGCCAGTTATCAGATCATCAGCCAAGATTGACAACATAGAAGTTAAAGTAAGTATAGAAAACTCAAATATTAACACTTTCAATGCCACAGACCTGTATAGTGGTATTGGCAAACAGTATAGACAGATGAGCCGGCTCATGACGAGCCGTCTCATCTGGATCTGCACTTTTTGCATGTAATTTTGAAAATTTTCATATTTTTTGAGAACAAAAACACCCCCTTTTCATAAATGGACTTGTCTGAAGATCATTTTGTGATGATTGGATTAACATAGAAGTTAAAGTAAGTATAGAAAACTCAAATATTAACACTTTCAATGCCACAGACCTGTATAGTGGTATTGGCAAACAGTATAGATCCAGATGAGCCGGCTCATGACGAGCCGTCTCATCTGGATCTGCACTTTTTGCATGTAATTTTGAAAATTTTCATATTTTTTGAGAACAAAAACACCCCCTTTTCATAAATGGACTTGTCTGAAGATCATTTTGTGATGATTGGATTAACATAGAAGTTAAAGTAAGTATAGAAAACTCAAATATTAACACTTTCAATACCACATATCTGTATAGTGGAATTAGTGGTATTGGCAAACAGTGTAGATCCAGATGAGCCGGCTTGTGACGAGCCATCTTATCAGGCTCTGCACTTTTTGCAAGACATTTTTTAGAGCAAAAAACACCGCATACTCATAAATGGACTAGTCTGAAAACCATTTTGTGACGATTGGATTGGTTGCAAAATTAACATTTCAAAATCCATTCCTGTTACTTAGGGATGGGTGTCTGATCAACAGATAAAATGGTATTTTTGATATGATAATGTAATAGTTATTGTTCATATATTTAAATATACCCCCGGCTTGCGAAGTACATGTGCATTGGCATTTTGTATGTGACAGTTGAATCTGGTTATACTCCTTGTGCTGTCAACCAGTCATGCATCCAGAGTTCGAGAATGGGCCTTGAATATATATTTTTTATGCAAATATTCAGTCCTGTTGGTTTGGATTTTTGTTTACCCCCCCCCCCCCCCCCACCCCCCTCAATCACAAAAGGTAACATGGGATGCGACCCCACTAACCAGGCCTGAAATGACCGTAGCTGTTGACAGACCATTAAACACATTAATGTTTTCAACACCTCATGCCAGAAGGTCGATACAAATTGATATCACTGATTTTCACAAGTTAAAATTAAGTATACTTTACGCTAGGCTTGACTAAAATGTATTCTGCCGGTTTCCTTGTAGGACATCATGGTGGGGGATGATGCGAGTAAACTGCGGTCGATGTTGGAAGTGAACTACCCTATGGAGAATGGCATCGTGAGAAACTGGGAGGACATGTTATTGCTCTATGATTACACGTTTGGTGTTGATAAAATGAATGTGGACACAAAAAATTGCCGAATATTACTGACCGAACCACCAATGAATCCCACGAAAAACAGAGAGAAGATGATCGAGGTAAGAAATAAGGACGAACACCTTAATAGAATAATAAATGAGACACGCCATGTGATTTTGTTCCATTGAATAATGACATGCCTCATTACAGAGCTCCAGATAAGTTTTGTATCTAAAGAGTATTACACCCATATTTCAAATTCAATGCATTTTTTACTTTTACAAATGGATTTTCTTCCTTACTAAAACAAATTGAAAAAATCACTTATTTGAGCTGCAAAAAGCAAACACTGTTTGCTTTTTGCAGCTCGACTAAGTAAATTTTCAACTTTATGACAGTATTTTCACTACCGGTACTGAATTTGACAATCAATGTGTATTTTCACATTGCTGTCAGTAGTTTGTACTCCCACTTTTGATAATCAATGCGTATTCTGCTAAAATAAGTGCGGAAATGTGCGCCTTAATCTGTGATTAGCTTCACTTCAGGGCAACACGATGTGCTCCATATGATATGATGTCCATGACAAATATATAGGATGAAATGTGTGCAGATATCATGTTCCCAATCAGTGTATACCAGGGATTCCGCTGGCGATCGCCACTTTCGCAATTGGCGATAAAAATAAACAATTGGCGATAAAAAATGACAATTTTCAGGGGAAAAAAAAGAAAAGAAAAGTTGTTTTTTGAAGTGGCGATTTTTTTATTTTCCCCAGTGGAATCCCTGGTATACATGTATGTGGCTGTCACTGGTAAAATGGGGCTTATAAAATTTGTGACCAGTCTAGCTCCTGGTCAAATAGTACTCTCCTGTAGTCTCGTAACAATCTATTTTGGTAGGGATTTTCCCCACCCCCATCTCAACAGGTGAAATATGGGATTCGACCCCCGTTAACCCGGCGTAAAATGACTAGCTGTTGGCAGGACGTTAACCATCATCAAATCAGATCCTGTTTCCTGATGTGTGTGGTTTGTTGTAGGTGATGTTCGAGAAGTACGAGTTCCACAGCGTATATGTCGCCATTCAGGCTGTCCTAACCCTATATGCACAAGGTAAGATGTTCAGAGATTATCACAATTATCATTCTAAGTGCTGAGATTATACCGGTAAATTCATCAAAACTTACCCTGTGGGTGGCAGGTGGGAGCATGCGATGGGTAATTTAACGATCACGGTTCATCCTTACTGGAATTCCGACTGGAGACTTGGTTTTGCCCTCACATACGTCTTTGGCATTTTGTATGTGACAGTTGAATCTGGTTATACCCTAGGGATTCCGCTGGCGATCGCCACTTTCGCAATTGGCGATAAAAATAAACAATTGGCGATCAAAAATTATTTTTTTCCCGAAAATTGTAATTTTTTATCGCCAATTGTTTATTTTTATCCTATTGGTTATTCCTTCTTCTTTTTTTTGAAGTGGTGATTTTTTTATCGGAATCCCTGATACCCCTTATGTGAGTTACAGAGTATTACGATTATTCATAATCCTATTTTAGGGGAAGGGGCTAAGTGACTTGGTGTGGTATGGACCTGAGTTAGAGTTTACCCTTAGAATGCGGGAACCGAAAATTGTCTTTGGCAGTTGTTTTCTTATGTTGACATTTCTCTCAATAAAACCTGGTTTGGCAGCATTTTAGAATAATTTCTGTTGGAAAGTGCTGTCAAAGCATGTTTTTGATGTCAAAAAGGGGAAAATAAAGAATAACAGCAAACGACAAAAAGTTAATTCAACATTGTATGGATTAAAATGAAAATAAAGTAAATTTAAGCATCTATCATGCTTTCTCCATAAGTGTTGGTCTTTTGGGTGAGACTTGAAACGGAGGTCCCATCTCTAAATGACCTTAGCTGTTGTTGGGAGGTTAAACACATTCACTTTTTCTCACTTCTCCTGAAGTGAGTTGATCTACGTTTCTCAATGTTGGAAAGTGGCAATGTGATGGTTGGGGCCGATGTATATTTGCTGTGTGTTTGCAGGTTTAATCACGGGTGTTGTGGTCGACTCTGGCGATGGAGTCACCCACATATGTCCAGTGTACGAGGGCTTTGCTCTGCCACATCTCACCCGCCGGCTGGACATTGCCGGCCGCGACATCACTAGGTACCTTATCAAAGTAAGTCATTCTGCCACAGCAACATTAGCTGTCACTTACAATTATATGATATAGTGTTTACCCTGTCTTTCAGTAAAAAAAAAAATGATGTGCAATAATACGTCATATGCATATTTATGCTCCTCAAAAAGAATTTGGGGGAGCATATCGATGGTCTAGTAACATAAGGTCGTAACTGCTATGCTAAAGCTATGTTACTAGACCATCGATATATATAGTTACCACCTTGTTCGTCAGACCAATTGGCTTCAAACTTAATGTACATGTTTATTATCAGCCATATTTCCATTCCCCACCCCACCTCGTGCCCAATGTCAAGGTCAGTTAACATTGAAATTAAATATTGCATAGATTTTCACATTCAGTAGATTCTCCATTCTCCTTCTTTAGTGTATGACCGATTGGCTTCAAACTTCATGTACATGTTTCTCGTCATTTATGTTTTCATTCATTCCCTTTCGCCCAAGGTCATGGTTTATTAACTTTAAATTTCATATTCAGTAGATGTGTGCGCGTTTCTCCATTCTCCTGTAACTTCTTTAGTGTATGACCGATTGACTTCAACCTTCGTACTGTGCATGTTTCTCATCATTCATATTTTCATTACCCATCTGACCCATGCTCCCCTTGGTCAAGGTCAATTAACTTTGAAATTTCATATTCAGTAGATACGTACACGCTTCTCCATTCTCCTATAACTTCTTCACTGTACCAGTGATTGGCTTGAAACATCATGTGCATGATTCCCACCATTCATATTGTTGCGCCTGCTATAGCAGAAGTCGTGACTAGTCGCCGCTTTTTCCGTCGTCGTCCGTAATGTCAAAAATTTTGTACAAGCTTTTTGTCATCATGGTATAACTTTAATATTACTTGATAGATTGCTTCAATATTTGGACACTTGATATATGTGAGCATTTGGAACACACTTATGCCGCCATTAACATGACCTTGACCTTTTTTACCTTCACACTTTTGCGGAAACACTTTATTTGCATCAAAAGGTTTGTACACGTTTCTTCATCATCATATAACTTTAATATTACTTGATGGATTACTTCAATATTTGGACACTTGATACAGGTAAGCATTTGAAACATACTCATATTTGACCTTCACATTGTTGCAGTAACACTTGGCCATTTTTAGCTTGACTATTCGAAGAATAAGTAGAGCTTATGTTGTCACCCCGGCGTCGGCGTCACCGTCACGCCTTGGTTAAGGTTTTTAGTCAACCTTGTATATGGAATACTACTGGCCCTACACCCACCATACTTCGACAACTTCATCTCCTAGTGATGCACATCAATAACCCCTGATCTATATTTGACCTTCACCTACATTTCCTCTTGAATTACTTAGTTAATTCCCCTTGGTGAAGGTTTTTAGTCAACTTAGTCAAGCTTGTACATGGAACACTATTGTGCATACAGACACCATACTTGGACAACCTTTTCTCATAGGGATGTACATCAATAACCCCTGATCTATATTTGACCTTGACCTACATTTCCTCTTGAATTACTTAGGGCTATTCCAGTAAAATCTATACAGGGGGGGGGGGGGGAGACGGCAGGTCCATTGATTATTTATCGTAGGTTATTGCCAACGAAAAATAATTTAACCTGTAGGAGGGTAAATTTGTTAATTACAATTCATTGCATGTCATAGTATTGAAATAAAAAATATTTTATGCTTGTTTTCTTAAAAAATATTTTATGCTTGTTGTTGTTTTCATAATCTGTATAATAAATTGTGGGTTATTGTCAGCCAGAAAATAATTATACATACGCTGACGGCCCAGCAATTGTTGTTGTTGTTAGTTTAAAAGTTTCCCAAAATGTACAAAACAACTCCAAGAACGCACATAGTAGGATATTTTGTTTCTAATTCTACATTGACGCGGTGGTCTGGTGGTATCGACCAGAACTTCAGAAGTTGGGGTTGCCAGTTCTATACTGGCTCCCATCAATAAATATTTTTTTTTCATTTCAAATTGCAAACAAAAAAGGATAAATAAATAGCAGTACAATTGGGTTGTACTGTTATTTATTTATACTTTTTGCAATTTAAAATAAAATGAACTTACTTTATATTATTTAATAAATAATATTTGTAAATGTTATGCCAAACAAATAATAGCCATACAGCCCCAATCCAAAACATGTCCCCAAGTTGTTGTTTCTACGTATGGATCCTCCGTCGACTCGTCGGAGCACCGCCTTGCAACGTACATTTGTACTGTGGACGCATTAATTGTCGTCGGTTAAATTTTGGGTATTAATCTCCAAAATACATATTTGTCAGTGTGTAAATTCTTCAAGCAGGAGGGGTTGGGTGCAAAATTCGTCATGGTGTTTGAAATAGTTTTCCTTGTGAGCATGTAATGTGAAACTATCAGACAGGTAAGATTATGGAAAAACATGTGTATTTTCAAAACTAAATACCGGTATATGAAATTTAATCATGCCTGTGAAGTGTTCCGTCCGAGAACCGTGACTCTAATTTCAAGAAATGTGACGGTAAGAATTTTTATTATTTATGTAGCTTCATTCTATCTTCATGAATATGAGTTGACATTGTAGAGATGACTACCACAGGGATTGAAAATTCCAATTGACGGCTAAAATTTGTTAATAATTATTTTCAAGGCATTCATTTTCTAAATTAATTTAATACTGGTAAAACCAGTGTCGGAGTAGCAAATGATGGAATTTTCAGCCCCTGTTCTATGTGACTCGATATAAACTGAACACCCATTCCAACCTCTTTCATTTTTCTGTCTTTTTCCTCCACTTTCAATGGCCTTAAACACACTAAACCAATCTTGGAACACTGGCTTGGCAGGGGAACAAATACAAATACTGAAATAGTAAAATACAACAATAAACATCACATTTTAATAATAAAAGCAACATGTGTAATTTTAATGTATTAAATGCACAATTTCATTGTTTAATATCATTTAGGCACTGTATATACTATATACTATAATATATGTAACAAAATGACTTGGTATAAAAGCCATTCAATAAACAGAATTTTTATTTAATAGTTTTTGTTAATTGTACGTTGAGATTTTTATTTATTGTAGGTTGCATTTTTTTAGATTTTTATTTTTAGCTCGACTATTCGAAGAATAAGTAGAGCTTATGTTGTCACCCCGGCGTCGGCGTCACCGTCACGCCTCAGGGCTGTACAAATTGATTTTTTAGCCACTTGTCCCGGACAAGTGACTTGACAAAAGTGACTTGCCCGGACTTGTCCCGGAAAATATAATTTTCAGGGCAAGTAATTTTGAAAAAGTGACTTGTCCTCGTATTTCTTATACGAAACTGTCCCAAAACAAAAACTATTATCATAGTTGTTAAATATAATACAATTGAGCACTTGGCACATATACATATTATATTAAATATCTATAATAATAAACATTATATAGTACATATTTATTCTTGTGGTCTTTTGTCACTGTGCGATCGCGGACATAACGTTGTGACAAGTGCATACTCAAAACACATTTATCGACAATAATAAAACATAAAAATCGTTTCCTAAAATAATGTGAATCGTCTCGCGTTTTTTCGCGATCTCGCCTTTCGCTTTTTAAATATTCGGATTAGTTTTGCTCATGCATCATGTGCATGTGCGGCGTGTTTGCAAAACGCGAGATTGAATATGATAGAATTTCTCGTTTTCGTCTCCAAAGCTCGAAAACGCGAGGTTGCCACATGTCCCTAATAGGACACATAAACATTGTCTTAGGAGACGATTCTCATGTGCTGCAAAAACATGTTTACGTTTTTATTAAGAAATAGAACGCATGTGGACAAACATCTATATTTCTTGACAACAAAAACATAATTTGACAAAAAATGATACTCGTCTTAGGAGACGATTCTAATGTGCTGCCAATACACGTTTATTGAGCAAAAAAAAACATATTTCGATACGTGTTATTGGTTAGGCTACTGCATCGCATCGTAGACCTATACACAAGATCGTGAAAACGCGAGACCAAATCGCGAGGCGAAAACGTGAGATTCTATTGTATTCATTCTCGCGTTTTCGCCTGGCTATCTCGCATTTTCGAGACCGCGATGTCGCGTTTCGCTTCGGCCTTTTCACAATGTCGCCTTCCGTTTTGGAAATACGTTTGTTCAAGTCATTATGCAGGCCCGTATCCTGGGGGTGGGGGGGGGGGGGGTGTCGGAGCGGTCGGACGACCTCCCTCCCCCCCCCCCCCCGCCCAGCCTCGAGGTCAAATTTTTCAGAAAAAAAAAATCGGGTATGGAAGGTCATAGTTTAGAAGCTCGGCTGTTGCGGAGAATGCAGGAAATTGCATTTCAGACCACCCACCTATATTTCAAAAATTTTCCGGGGGGAGGGGGGGGGGGGCATGCCGCCGGACCCGGACCCCCTATATACCTCAGGCCCCTTGGGCCTTCGAAACGACCCCCCCCCCCCCCCCCACCCCCCCCCCCCCCCCCCTTCAAACAGGTCTGGCTACGGGCCTGTAATATGTGTGTGTAGAATGCATGCGTGTTGAAATTGAGTTTTGCGCATACATTACATGTACGTACGTAGAATGCAATTCGAACTAGCATGCTTTATATGCATGTACGTACGTAGAACCAAATCCAACACGCATGCTGTCTATACATGCATGGGCAAATCGTATTTCCAAAAGCGGAAGGCGAGATCGAGATCGCAAAAACGCGAGATTGTAACAAAAAATAAATATGGCCGTACCCACCCATCCCCAATTAGCACATTTGCGACATATCATTTTCGGTCTAGCTGCACACCTGATGGTGTTTACAATCATCAGTCGCTAATCAAGTTTCACGTGCAAAGTGTGACTGACCTTTAGAATTCTGTGCCAACAAACATACCAAAACCACGCTATGTAGTCGCTCACGTCATCGCATAGCCGATGAATTGATAATTACGCATTAGCTTGTGGAATTTCACATTTTTTTTATTTTGTTATAAAACCAAGATTTGGCAGCACATGAGAATCGTTTCCTAAGACGATTCTCAAATGTTTTCAAAATATGTTTTTGTAAAGAAATATCAATGTATTCGGGTTTTCTTTTCACATTTGTCCAATGTCTTAATAAAACAAGTTTTGGCAACACATGAGAATTGTCTCCTTAGACGATTCTAATATTTTGTAAAAAGAATTGTCACATTTGTTTGATTTCTTAGACCGTACAAACAATTGACAAATTCAGAAATCCACAACTTAATTTGTGTTTCTCGAGTCGGGTTTCATATGATGGCGAGGAAATACGATCGATTACACACCGTGAAAATCTTGTTGGGACGTAAATGTCAATTGTCACGTAGGCCATTTCAGTTTACCGCGCGTTACGTCAGCTGTTATTCTAAGTACGTATGGTCGCTCGTTAGGAGCATTTCTTTCCTTCGTTTATAAGGTATGGGTTGTGACCTAGGGCTTAGAACACCGACTTCCAATCTGGAGGTTGTGGGTTCAAACATCGCCTTGGGAATCAAACATACTTCATAGTATGTCCATCCCATTCAATTTCACTTTTTTTCGTTTATATGTCCGCGTAGAAAACGATAATTTAAATTAAGAACCGTAAATTCCATTTCCACCCCATACATACATTTATTTCTCTAAAGTTAGGTCGCTTGGCCTGTCGACGCAGTGAGACGAAAACGTTAACATACATAAAATAAATCAATAACCATCGATCGCCGCAGAATATTTTCGCTAATTCGCTATTTACTTTAAAATTCGATTAAATTAATATAATCAGGGTCGCTGTAGATTGCTATATCACTTTCTTGCGATACACAGGTACTGTGTTGTGTAACACAGTAGCTGCGAATCGCCAGGACGCCCGCGGCGTTATCGATCGATAAAGTGGTCAGTTTTGGGATTAAGTTTATGACAGTCCGATTCCAAAAAATGGGCTTGTGGCGGGACGTTCTAACAGAAAATAGTGACTTGCCCGGGACTAAATTCCAGCATAGAGGCACTTGCCCGAGATTAAAACCGACTTGTCCCGGGCGTCGGGCGTGCCAATTTGTACAGCCCTGCGCCTTGGTTAAGGTTTTTAGTCAACCTTGTATATGGAATACTACTGGCCCTACACCCACCATACTTGCACAACTTCATCTCCTAGTGATGTACATCAATAACCCCTGATCTATATTTGACCTTGACCTACATTTCCTCTTGAATTACTTAGTTAATTCCCCTTGGTTAAGGTTTTTAGTCAACCTTGGTTATGGTTTTTAGTCAAGCTTGTACATGGAATACTATTGTGCATACAGACACCATAGTTGGACAACCTTTTCTCATAGGGATGTACATCAATAACCCCTGATCTATATTTGACCTTGACCTATATTTCCTCTTGAATTACTTAGTTAATTCCCCTTGGTTAAGGTTTTTAGTCAAGCTTGTATATGGAATACTCCTGGCCCTACACCCACCATACTTGGACAACTTCATCTCCTAGTGATGTACATCAACAACCCCTGACCTATATTTGACCTTGACCTACATTTAACCTTGATTTACATAGTTAATTCCCCTTGGTTAAGGTTTTTAGTCAACCTTGGTTAAGGTTTTTTGTCAAGCTTGTACATGGAATACTAGTGTGCATACAGACACCATACTTGGACAACCTTTTCTCATAGGGATGTACATCAATAACCCCTGATCTATATTTGACATTGACCTACATTTCCTCTTCAATTACTTAGTTAATTCCCCTTGTTTAAGGTTTTTAGTCTAGCTTGTATATGGAATATTCCTGGCCCTACACCCACCATACTTGGACAACTTCATCTAGTGATGCACATCAACAACCACTGACCTATATTTGATCTTGACCTACATTTCACTTTGAATTACTTAGTTAATTCCCCTTGGTTAAGGTTTTTAGTCAAGCTTGTACATGGAATACTATTGTGCATACTAACACCATACTTGGACAACCTTTTCTCATAGCGATGTACATCAATAACCCCTGATCTATATTTGACCTTGACCTACATTTCCTCTTGAATTACTTACTTAATTCTCCTTGGTTAAGGTTTTTAGTCAAGCGTGTATATGGAATATTCCTGGGCCTACAGCAACCATACTTGGAAAACTTCATCTCCTAGTGATGTACATCAATAACCCCTGACCTATATCTGACATTGACCTACATTTAACCTTGAATTACTTACTTAATTTCCCTTGGTTAAGGTTTTTAGTCAACCTTGGTTAAGGTTTTTATGCAGGCCGCAGCCACCTTCTTTGTCAAGCTATGTGTACATTGACAACCCTCGTAGTCGAGCTATGCTGTTCTCCTACAGCTCTTGTTACGTCAAACGGTTTGTACCAGTTTCTTCATCATCATATTTCTTTAATATTATTTGATACATGTGATCATTTGGAACACACTCATGCTGCCATTAACCTGACTTTGACTTATTTCGTTCCCATGATCATGCTACTGTCAAATGCCTCGGCAGGTGCCACACCGCTTCCGTGGAGGAATTCTTGTATTCATTCCTCGCCACACCCATGCTCCCCTGCCCCCATTGTCTTTGTCAAATAACTTTGAAACAGAGCTCCAGATAAGGTGCGTATTTGCGTAAATACCCAATTAAAATTGCCAAAACCCCAATTGAAATCTGAAGTAGTGAGTATCAAAAAGCAATGAAAAATTTGTGGTATCTTTATCATGCTACAGAAAACAAACAGACCACAAATATAGCATATTTTCTTATTTTTCCATCTCCAAGGAGACAATTCTAATGAAATGCCAAGACCTGTTTCATTTAGAAGAAAACTACGGTATTCAATATTTGCTGTCTGTTGATGTGTAAACAGTAGTGTGATATTATTTTACCCAATTAAAACTTTGAAATACCCAATTGGTTCAGAAATAAAAAATACTCAATTACTAATTCCTTATCAGGAGCCCTGTTTGAAATTTCACATTCAGTAGATGCTTGCGCATTACTCCATTCTCCTCTCACTTATATAGAGTACGAGTGATTGTCTTGAAACTTCATGTGCATGCTTCTCATCATTCATATTTTCTTTCCCTGCCCCACCCATGCTCCGCTTTTGCCCTAGGTCAAGGTCAATTAACTTTGAAATTTAACATTCAGTAGATGTGTACACGTTTCTCCATTCTCCTATATCTTATTTAGTGTACGAGCGATTGGCTTGAAACTTCAGGTGTGTGTTTGTCTTCATTCATATTTTCATTCCCCGTCCTACCCATGCTCCCCTGTGCCTAAGGTCAAGGTAAAATAACTTGGATTTCACATTCATTAGATGTTTGTGTGGTTCTCCATTCTCCTATGACTTGTTTACTGTATGAGCGATTGGCTTAAAATTTAATGTGCATGTTTATGATTTAACCAGGGATTCCGCTGGCGATCGCCACTTTCGCAATTGACGATAAAAATAAACAATTGGCGATAAAAAAATATAATTTTCGAAAAAAAATGAAGAAAAAAATATTATTTTTTTTCGAAAATTGTAATTTTTTAGCGTCAATTGTTTTATTTTTTTTGAAGTGGCGATTTTTTTATTTCCCCCCGCGGAATCCCTGTTTAATCATGCCGTTGGCGGCATTTTTGTATTTATTGCTTATGTCACAGTATGTAAGTGGCTATAAAGGGGAGGAAGTGTGCTCAATTAGTTCAGTCAGTAGAGTGATGGTACAGTAAACCAGAGGTTCCGTGTTCATGTACTATGCCCGGATGTGCACCTTTCTCACCTTACAACACTTATTGGAAAATATAAAAGTAAATAGAAAATATGGAATTCAGAGAGGAATTTTAATTTGGCGGGAGAGTATGTAAAGATACGTAACTCACTTTAGGGAGGAAATGTGTATCTGTACCCCGTTAGCTCAATTGTAGAGTGATGGTATGGTAAATCTGAGGTCGTGGGTTCGAGTTCAGTGGTTGGGTACGCACTGTTCTCACCCTGTGGCACTTATTGGAAAATAGCTAATTTTGCCTCCCAATGAAGGAAGGCGGCTTTCTAGTTGACAAAATGTGTTGGCCCTAAATGTCGCAATACTGTGTTGATGGGCCATTATTTAAACCTTTAAAAGGCACACGAGGGAACTGTTTGAACCCCAAGGCCGCGGGTTCAAACAGTTCCCGAGTGCCACGGCAAACGTTTACCCACGGCTGGACATGGTCGAATGTTATTTTTACATTTCCGTCGGAAATACTGTGTAAATTGAGCATATATGCAGTAATTTCGGTACTTTGATAATTTGCTCCATTCCGGGGCCACAGTGCACGTCGCGTGATGCAACCGCATCAATTTAAACATTTTAGTGCGACCGTGAACTGGTTTTGATAATGTAAGGGTGCGTTCTAGTAGCGTTATGAGATACATGCATTATGTAGGTTTTAGCTTGGCCCCGGAATGAGCATTGTCTATAGCCATTGTCAAACAGCAAGTGCTGTACGATTGAACACGGCTCGAGCGGTGTCGAACGACGGCAGTAATGTAACAATATAAGTTTACTCTATATGACATATTCATGGGATGCTAAATGATGCATTCTTGGGTGTTGAAATTGGACTTCAATTCACTTGGCACTTGCGTTTTGCAGTTACTGTTGTTGAGAGGCTATGCATTCAACCATTCGGCCGACTTCGAGACCGTGCGTATGATGAAGGAGAAATTCTGCTACGTCGGTTACGACATTGACCAGGAACAGAAACTAGCTCTCGAAACAACTGTTCTCGTGGAAACGTACACAGTATGTATTAGTATATGGCCAATATAAGAGAGAGACCACTTTCATAGTATTTTCCATCCCATTAGTCTGTCGGCTGAGACTTTTAACTGTGATCCTGTCTTTATATGACCTTAGTTGTTGCTGGGACGTTAAACCCATTCATTTTGACTTTTTGTTTATTTCTATTGTGTAAATATCTACAATGGAACCTCTCTAACCGGACACCCTGGGAGGTCCCCAGTGTCCGGTTTAGAGAGGTTCACTGTAATCAAGCACGCCATGAACAGTTCTTGTCATTAACAATCATGAACAGACACGCCAATGGCATAAATTACAGTGAAACCCATCTAAATTAAACATAATGGGTTCGCCAGGGTGTTCGGTTTAGAGAGGTTTCACTGTATCACCATCAGTCTATTATGCCATCCTACCCACAAGCCAGCAAGTCTACTAGTGACTGTCCATACTTATTTCCAGCTGCCGGACGGGCGGGTCATCAAGGTGGGTGGGGAGCGGTTTGAGGCCCCTGAGGCTCTGTTCCAGCCCCATCTTGTCAACGTGGAATGTCGCGGCGTCGCCGAGATGCTCTTCAACACGATCCAGGCCGCAGACATCGACACACGGCCAGAGTTTTACAAACATATCGTGCTGTCGGGCGGCTCGACGATGTACCCCGGCCTCCCCAGTAGACTGGAGAGAGAGCTCAAGCAGTTGTATCTAGAACGCGTGTTGAAGGGAAACACAGAGGCGCTCAGTGTAAGTTGCTCAATATAGGAATGAATGGCCTTTTTGTGGAATTTATCGGGGTATAAACTTGGAAAAGTCGCGGGAATACTGGACGAAGGCCGGAAGGCCTCGTCCAGTATTCTCGTGACTTTTCCAAGTTTATATCCCCGATAAATTCCACAAAAAGGCCATTCATTCCTTATAATTCCAGCATTTGAAATAAATTCATCAACAAAATGTGTTTATTTTCTGTTTTCTTAAGAATTATTTTAACTGCGCCTCACGGTTACGGAAAGTAGTTCGGCGTGGGAGTTTACTGGGATATAAATTTTGGACAGAGACTTGCTATGGGCCAATCAAATGTTAGGGAATTGTGTAAATATTTTTGTGCTGGAATTATTACTTTGCAAATCCAAAATTGTAGTTCGAATGTGGTACTTGTATAACATGTTCCATTTATAATTTTGCCAAGGTCTGAGCTTCAAATGAAGTTTGACATTCAGAAAGATAAACCGGCTGGTGCTGGCATCCAGAGATCATGGGACATACACTCTGTATCATTACATCAGGCGCGGATAGGGGCATATCCGTATTTTTTTTGAAGGCCCTGTTTAATTGATGGGTTAATGGGTGGTTGGTCGGGCGAACACGATGGTGTAAATTAACGGTGGGGTTCCTCCTTATAGGAATCACAATTTGCCTGGTTTGGCCCTCAGGTACGTTTTTATCTTTGGCTCTTTTTGTTACCTGGGAGTTGAATTGGGTTATTGCCCATTATAAAAGTAGTAAGATTATTACTGATCCTTCTGCCTTTTTCCCAATTTGTACATGTACTTGAACATGTACTTGTACAGGTAATATATGGGATTTAGTACTAAACCCATTGACCCGGCCTTAAATGACCTTAGCTGTTGATAGGCCGTTACACCCCAACAAACAAACAAACATCTTCAATTAAACCACTTTACACAATACCATAATGAAAAGACGTTTTTATTTTTTATAGTATTTTTTTATTTATTTAATCCTGATATGACCTTTTAAACCTTTCACCTCTAAATAACTGGATGTGATCTGTTGGTGTTTATCGGCCTATCAACCGGTACTGTCATTTAAGGCTGAGTTAGCAGGTACTGTCATTTAAGGCTGGCAGGGATTCCGCTGGGGAAAATAAAAAAATCGCCACTTAAAAAAAAAATGAAACAATTGGCGATAAAAAAAATACAATTTTTTAAGAAAAAAATCAAAAAAAAAAATTATGGATTTTTTTTCTGAAAATTGTAATTTTTTATCGCCAATTGTTTATTTTTATCGCCAATTGCGGAAGTGGCGATCGCCAGCGGAATCCCTGGGCTGGGTTAACAGGTTCGATCCCGCATTAAACCTGCTGCATTGACAATGTTTTCTGGGTGTTTTATAACCTCAATAACTGGCATGGATTTTGATATGTTAATTTTGCGACCAATCCAATTGTCACAAACTGGTTTTCAGTCTAGTCTATTTATGAAAAGCGGGTGTGTTTTTAGCTCGGCCAAAGGCTCAAGTGAGCTATCGTTACCGGTTTTCGTCTGTCGTCATCCGTCCACAATTTCAAATGTCTTCTTTTTCTGAACCGCTGGACAAATGTTGGTCAAACTTCACATGGATGATCTATGGGTAGGGGCACGTCAAATTTGAAAAATTGGAGGTCGTCGGATAATGCAAGATGGCCGCCGTGGAAAAGTAGGTCAAATTCTTAAAAAATCTTCTCGCGAACCGCTGGCCAATTTCAATGAAACTTAGCAGGAATGATCGATAGTCAATGCTGTTTCAGATTTGTTAAAATGGTCGCCCCATGGTGGCAGGCTGATCCGTGCCTACACTGTTTGCAAACTCTGTCCGAAGTCTTGGTATCTTCATGTGTCTTTGTCATATTCCATGCTTTGTCTTTGTAGCCCACACATGCGCACCTGACAGTAGCCTATTTCATCAACATTGCAAAGTATACTTTACTAGCAAAGTATACTTTGAGGGAGTAATCATTTATTTTTCCTGAAATGCATTATTTCACATAGAATTAACAAATGCATATATTTCATGATTAAAAGTATGCAGAATTATTATACTGAATTTATTACATTATCACAGCCATTAAATGGCTGTGATAATGTAATAAATTCAGTATAATAAAAATTAATAAATTTTTCAAAAAATTGAAAATTTCTCCCTCAAAGTATACTTTGCTACTAAAGTATACTTTGCAATGTTGATGAAATAGGCTACTGATGAGCTGGCTCATCTGGATCTGCTCTGTTTGAAATGGGCTACAGGTGTTATCTTTCTAACCACATACATACACCCTGGGACTATCAATAAACACTGGCACTATCAAAATAGCCTACTGTTTGTTCCACGTTTTCCTGCTGACCTACTTTTGGCCATTAGGCTCGATTGATCCAAAAAGTATCCATACTTTTTCGTAAATATTAAAAAAGGTCACCCTCCCAAACCAAATTTATTTGACGAAATTTACATATTGATTTTATAGGGAAAATACAATAATTTTTCTATGGGGTATTAACCTGAAGGCTAGAATTAAAGATTTTTAAAAATAATTTTTGAGGTTTTCTGGGTCATTTTCTGCACTCTTTTTTTTTCCCCATGTTAAATTCCCATATTGTTTCGTACTAAAACCCACATTTGATGGAATTTCATCAAATATTTATTTTTGCGATTGATGAAAAAGTACTTGCATTTAAATATGTTTTAGGTTTAATGTGTTTAATAGCCAAAAGTAGGTCGGTAGAAAAACGTGGAACAAATAGTAGTAATAATGTTTCCTGTTTTCAGAGATTTAAAATCCGAATTGAAGACCCCCCACGAAGGAAGCACATGGTCTTCTTAGGTGGTGCTGTGTTAGCCGATATTATGAAAAACAAGGACTCGTTCTGGTTGACACGTGAAGAGTATCAGGAGAAGGGACTGAAATGCCTCGACAAGCTGACCTTGCCGTCATCATGAGAGGAATCCCCCATATAGCAATACACACTTACTTTCATTCCACTTCAAATTCTATAATTTATAACCCTTTCCGGAACGATCATCCTGCAGGGCTCCAGATAAGGAATTATTAATCGAGTATTGTCACTCCATCATTTCTGAAGCAATTGGGTATTTCAAAATTTTAATTGTGTAAAATAAAATCACACTACTGTTTGCACATCAACAGACAATTATTGAATAGTTTGCTTCAAAATCAGAACACATCTTGGCATTTCATTAGAATTGTCTCCTTGGAGACAATTCTAATGAAATACCAAGATGTGTTTTCATGGAAAAATAAGAAAATATGCTATATTTGTGGTCTGTTTATTGTTTTCTGTAGCATGATAAAGATACCACAAATTTTGCATTGCTTTTTGATACTCGCTACTTCTGATTTCAATTGGGTTTTTGGCAATTTTAATTGGGTATTTACGCAAATACGCAGCTTATCTGGAGCGCTGATCCTGTGCATTGTGTAGCGACCTCGCAGGACCTGTCGGAGCTGACGGCTATATATCTACAGTGTATATCTATAAAGTACATTTCTATCATATATCGCAGTTGGATATGCTGTAATTATGTGCAGAAAATTATTATTACCGTAATAACCCTAAATATTCAGACACCATTGATTCTGGGGGAAACGCATATAAATATATAGTTACCCACAATGAAGAGTATCCCATATTCAGGGTTAGTATGATTGTACTGGTTTATCACAATAACTGTATTTGGATACAATTTTTTTTGGGAAACCCCTATTTACTTAGGACTATTATGGTACCTGTCTATCGGATGAGTTGAAATGGGTACATTTTCATCATTAACCTTTCACCCCTAAGGAGTCAACCTGGTTTGATCCATGTTAATTTTGGAATATTTGATTACTCAAAAACAGTTCAAAATCTTAAAAACAATGCAAACACTGCAGATCCTATCAAGACGCTGGTATGTCTTGTGTTCTTGGCAGAACCCATTTGGTCTACGATCTGACGAAATTGTGCATATTTCCTTTGTAGCTAATATGTAACTGGCTGCAACAGTATAGGACTGGTCTAAAATGAAATACACCCAGTTTTGTCAGACTGTGACTCGTATGTCTTTTGTGACCAGTGTAGAATCTGATATGCTAGCACTCTCCTGTAGCCCGATAATGATCTATTTTGCTTGTTGGAAGCACGACCGGTGTTTCATTCACTGAATGGTGAATAGTGCAGACCCTGATCTGGTGCAGACGCTGATGCAAGATCTGGGTCTCCACTGGTCACAAAGGCCATTTCTTCAGTCGTATTCACAGATATATGATACTGTCTGACAAACCGGGTCATATACCCTTTGTGACTATAGTAAGCCTATGTGAGCCTGCATATCCACACGATCACAGTGCTCCAGATAAGGAATTATTATTAGCCTGAAAATGTCTCGGATAATGTCGCCGATATAAAAAACAGTTTGTGCCTACTGTGTGGGCATGTACCTTTAATGGTATGTTCACACATCTAGAAATTTCTCCGTGGGCTACACGGCCGCCTATGTTCATCTTGCCAAGATGTGAAACATTTATTGGCAATCATAACTCGCAGTCAAGCAGTTTGATTGGCTGAGCCTGAGTTGTGTTTCAAGCACGATATTCAAGGATTTTTGTTTGGCTGAACCTGAGCTGTGTTTCAAGCACGATATTCAAGGATATTTTTTTTAAATCCTTGAATATCATGCTTGAAACACAGCTCAGGCTCGGCCAACCAAACTGCTTGATTGCGAGTTATGATTGCAAGAATAGCAGTAGTGTAGTGTACGTTCTCGCAACTGGAAATTTTACGGCTTTTAAGCCAGCCCATGGGAATTAATTTTACACTTGTGTCTAGTTGTGTCTCGTCTAGTATTAATGCTTTTTAATTCAGGAAACATTAAATCATGCATTCATGCCAAATGTGTGAATTCCATAGGTTCAAATTACATTTTACTTTTACTACAATGACAAATTATTTCTTCCTCATCGTTCAAGTAGGTGGTAGATATGTGGCTGTGACTGGAGAAAGGGGGCTTATGGGTTTTGTGACCAGTGTAGATCCAGATCAGCCGGTGCATCCGCACTGTCTGATCAGTATCTGCACTGTTCGCCATTCCATCAACGAAACGACCACCATACTTCTAACAAACAATATAGATCATTATCAGGCTACAGGAGTGTCCTATTAAATCAGAAGCTAAACTGTCCACAAAGCCATAAGCCCAATTTCTCCAGTCACAGCCATAGATGACTTCCTGGTTTATTGAAGATAATTGTTGCTGTCATTTATCAGACGATCTCCGGCGAATGCAAGGCGTAAATTAACGGTAAGGTTCCTCCTTATAGGAATTACGGTTTGCCTGGTTTGGCCCTCGGATACGTTTTTATCTTTGGCTCTTCTGTTACCTGGGAGTTGAATTGGGTTATTGCCCATTATATAAGTAGTAAGATTATTACTGATCCTACTGATTTTGGGAGGGGACCAAGTGATTCTGGTGTGACGAGGACCTGGCATCAGATCAGGATTATTCAGATTTCTGGGCTGAATATATTTATTTTTTTTTGTAAATATTCAGTTCTGACTTTGGGACACTTCCCCCCCCCCCCTCCCCCCCTCCATTTGTACAGGTAATATATGGGATTTAGTACTAAACCCATTGACACAGCCTTAAATGACCTTAGCTGTTGATAGGCCGTTAAACACCAATAAACAAACAAACAAAACGATGGAGTGTCTGGATGTGAATAACAGTGGGACGCCTCCAACTGAGTTGCTGCAGGGACCCCAGGCTAACTGGTTTGTAGAGTTTCCACTGTATTGGCGCATCTATGTTCAGTTACGTTAGTGGTTATGAAGACAATTTCCAATTAAATAGTTACATGTAGCTGTGACTGGGGAAATGGGGCTTATGGCATTCATGACCAGTGTAGCTCCTGTAGCCTATTTCACCAACATTGCAATGTATACTTATCTAGCAAAGTATACTTTGAGGGAGAAATTTTCAATTTACTGATAAATTTATTAATTTTTATTATACTGAATTTATTACATTATCACAGCCATTTTGGCTGTGATAATGTAATAAATTCAGTATAATAATTCTTCTTACTTTTAATCATCAAATATATGCAGTGGTTAGTTCTATATGAAATATTGCTTTTCGGGAAAAATAAATGATTACTCCCTCGAAGTATACTTTGTTAGGAAAGTATACTTTGCAATGTTGGTGAAATAAGCTACTGATCAAATAGCCCACTCCTGGATAACGATATATATTTCTTGTTAGAAGCGCAACCATTGTTTGATTGGTGGAATGGCGAACAGTGCAGATCCTGATCAATGCACAGGCTGATCTGGATCTACACTGTTTGCAAAACCATTTGCCCCATTTCTCCAGTCACAGCCACATATGATGTATATGTTGGTCACATGACTGTGGGATTGTCCGGATCAGCTATGGTGGATAATTTTGGTTTATATACGGGCTTGTGTGCTGGATCATATAGCTACAACTACTGACAGTGGAACGTGTTTGGTGATATCTTGTTCTGTTGCTGTAACTGGCGAAATGGGGCTTATGGGTCTTGCGGCCAGTGTAGATCCAGATCGGCTTGTGCATCGGCACTCTTCGCCATTCCAAAAATGAAACACCCGTCATGCTTTTAACCTTTGGCTCTTTTGTTACCTGGGAGTTGAATTGGGTTATTGGCCATTATAAAAGTTGTAAGATTATTACTGATCCTACTGCTTTTGGGAGGGGCCAAGTGATTCTGGTGTGGCGAGGACCTGGCATCAGATCAGGATTATTTTGATTTCAGGGCTGAATATATAGTTTTGTTACTGTAAATATTCAGTTCTGATTTTGGGATTTCCCCCCATTTGTACATGTACTTGAAAATGTACATGTACTTGAACTTGTACATGTACTTGTACAGGTAATATATGGGATTTAGTATTAAACCCATTGACCCGGCCTTGAATGACCTTAGCTGTTGATAGGCCGTTAAACCCCAACAAAAAAAACAAAAAAACATGCTTTTAACAAGGAATATAGATAGTTATCAGACTACATGAGTGTGCTATTGGATCAGCAGCTACACTGGTCAGAAATCCTATAAGCCCCATGTCTGCAGTCACAGAATATATAAGGACAATCTATGAATCTATTGCCCACTAAGAGAAATACGATCATTTGGGGCTTGCAATTTCAATGTGTTGGCTTTTTGTTTAGATAACATATGCCTTGACTCGATACATAACTAATTTTTGATAACCACACCTTTACATGACTTGGAAAGTTTGATATTTCAAGGTGTGTGATCACGTGGTTACAACAACAACAAGTACTGAAACTTCCAGAAGCCCTCAAAGTATGTATTCTTTTATTTTGTCCTTATTATGTAACGGATGTTTATGAAATATGGCGCATCAAACGCGTCTTGTTAAGCTGCATTTGGTGGTCTCGGTACGTTGGCCCAAACTTCTGTCGTTTTTGCGAAGAATCGATTCTTCGCAAAAACGACAAAAGTATGTGCCGAACTCCCGGGACCACCAAATGCAGATCGTGAAGACGCATTTGCTGTGCCATATTTCATCAAAATCCGTTGACTATTAAGGAAAATATGAAATAATACTTACTTTGGAGTGGGCGCGCTTTCAACACTTTCAGCCATTGTTGTTGTAACCACGTGATCATGCACCTTGTATATGCATAGATTGGTTATTTCTTCATGCTTTCTAACTTTTCGCATGCCATGGAAATAAGTGATTATTTTCACTAATTTTTTACCAAAAGTATATATATATGTGGGTGGTGGTCGGGTGAATGTGACGGCGTAATTAACGGTAGGGGTTCCTCCTTATAAGAATCACGATTTGCCTGGTTTGGCCCTCGGGTACATTTTTATCTTTGGTCTTTTGTTACCTGGGTGTTGAATTGGGTTATTGGCCAAGTGATTCTGGTGTGGCGAGGACCTGGCATCAGATCAGGATTATTCTGATTTCAGGACTGAATATATAGTTTTGTTGTAAATATTCAGTTCTGATTTTGGGATTTTCCCCCCTTTTGTACATGTACTTGAACTTGTGCATGTACTTGTACAGGTAATATATGGGATTTAGTACTTAACCCATTGACCCGGCCTTAAATGGCCTTAGCTGTTGATAGGCCGTTAAACCCCAACAAACAAACAAACATCCTGCTATAACTTTCATATTACTTGACGCATTGATTCAATGTTTGGACACTTGAAAAGTATATATTGTTACTGCTCAAGTCAACTATCTATTGTCAGAGAAACAAAGAAAATACAAAAACATATACGTATCAGTAAGTAGTATGAAATAGATTCAGGGCTGAGTTTATTTCACATCACCAAATGGCGCTGATGTTGGCTGATTAGTAGCAGTTATTGTTATACATGTCTGTTGACATGTGTATGTCATGTGTGTATATCTGTATATATTCATGTTATCGTATATTTTTAAGTGCTACAGGTGTGTAGATGCATGGATTGTAGTATAATTGTCAAATTAAAAATGTATATATGATAAAATAATTAAATGGAGATTCTGTGATTTATGTTTTAAATTACGATACTAGTATATTTCTATAAATGTAGACATTAGTACAATTCATATTGGCTGGCTGTTGAGAAAAGGAACCTTGTGATGTTTGCGACTAGCGTAGCCCTCCGCGCAGTCTGATCAGGGGCTCCGCTGGTCGCCATTCACGGAAGTTTACTAGATGTCATGACCAAAGCGATTAGATTTTCTGCACAGTCTGATCAGGGGCTCCACTGGTCGCCATTCACGGAAGTTGACTAGATGTCATCACCAAAGCGATTAGATTTTCTTCAGAACGGGCTGTTGAACGGACAGAAAACGACTGAATGAATGTTGAAGAGCAACAAAATCTCCAATTAATTGGTAATTGGCATAAGGAACCTTTTCTCAGCCGACGGCGATATAGTCTCGCTAGTATAGACCCATTGGGCCAACTTTACTGTCTCGTAACTGCTGTTTCTGTGCCCGATATTACTTAGATATCAACTTTTCATTGGCCTCCATGTTTTTCTCCAAACTGAACTACATGTGTATCGACAATGAAATGTTTTAAAGACACTGGATCTCAGATATGCTTTGAAAGTGATGAACCAGACTAGGAAAAAATGGTTACAGTACATGTCCACTCGGTAGGCACAAAATGTTCTTTATAGGAATTAAATAAGTATATAATTGTGTCACTATTTCACCAGTTCAAAAAAAAGATTACCAGTGCCTGCTTTTCAGATATAATCATTTAGTAATGTTTATTTTACTGTTAGCGACTCGTGGAGGTATCAGGCTATTTACATATACAAATGAGGTATGATATTTTTTAATTATTTATACTAATTAAATGCGTCCCCTGAAAAATAATATTTTCGACAGATTATAAAGTATGATCATTGCACATCAAAAAATAAATACAGAGAATAAATAGTAAAGTCTGTTAACATTTTAAGGAAACACAGTTATTGCCCTGGATATCAGTGTGGAAATTTACGTCTGATATAAAATGTGTAATAATGCCAATCAATATATGGGGTAATGGTGAATGAATGTTTATTTTGCCAGAAAATGTCTCAAATGATGTCTGATATAAAGAACATTTTGTGCCTACAGAGTGGGCATGTACCTTTAATTGTAGATTTATATCTTTGTATTTGTATTTCTGAATACAATTGCACCTATAGGTCACCTGCAAAAAAATCAAGTTTTAGTAATAAAAAAAAGGTTAATAATACTGAAAAATAACTAGCGAATGAATTAGAAACTTTCCACAATTGATATCTGAAATTGATCTAATCGCAAAGCACAATTTTACTTGGAAAATACTACCAATTTTATTTCAGTTTTCAAAAACTTCGCAGTTCATAATTTGTTTCAAATCTAGATGAGTGAATGGCCATATGTTATCAAATAATACCTGCTTTATGTTCCAAGTGCATTGTATTATGTATTAAATAACCTGCTAAGATATATACGCAATTACTTGTAAATAATTGTTATACAATATAGTGGGAGTCGTTATTATTTGTACCACTCCTTTATTGCACTCTTATAGAGCTATTATAGGAATGAATGGCATTTTTGTGGAATTTATCGGGGTATAAACTTGGAAAAGTCGCGGGAATACTGGACGAAGGCCGGAAAGCCTCGTCCAGTATTCCCGCGACTTTTCCAAGTTTATATCCCCGATAAATTCCACAAAAAGGCCATTCATTCCTTATAATTCCTGCAGTAGCCATTGCTTGTCGTAAAAGGCGACTAAACTGGCTTAACGATTGGGTTCATACTTTCCGGTACCCACTATACCGGATTTGGCCCTCATGTACATTTTTGGCTTTCTTGTACGTGAGAGTTGAGTCAGGCTATGCCCCATATATAAAAGTAAGATTAGCGCTAATCCTATTACTTTTAGGGGATGGGATAAATGATGCTGGTGTGGCGAGGGCCTGGCACCAGATCAGGTTGTTCTAATTTCAGGACTGAATATATATTTTGATTGTAAATATTGAGTTCTGAAGTTGGGATTTACCCCCCTCGGACAGGTGGATACGGGACACGACCCCGTTGACCCGTCTGCGTGTAGACTCCCTGAGGCTTGTACCTCTATGTCAGAAAAGCGGACGTTAAACCCTATTCACTCACTCACTCACTCCTTATAATTCCAGCATTTGAAATAAATTCATCTAGAAAATGTGTTTATTTTCCGTTTTCTTAAGAATTATTTTAACTGCGCCTCACGGTTACGGAAAGTAGTTCGGCATATGGGAGTTTACTGGGATATAAATTTTGGACAGAGACTTGCTACGGGCCAATCAAATGTTAGGGAATTGTGTAAATATTTTTGTGCTGGAATTATTACTTTGCAAATCCAAAATTGTAGTTCGAATGTGGTACTTGTATAACATGTTCCATTTATAATTTTGCCAAGGTCTGAGCTTCAAATGAAGTTTGACATTCAGAAAGATAAACAGGCTGGTGCTGGCATCCAGAGATCATGGGACATACACTCTGTATCATTACATCAGGCGCGGATCCAGCCGGTGGGTCCTGCCCCCACCCCACCCCGCCCCCCCCCCCCCCCCCCCCCCCCCCCCCCCCCCCCCCCCCCCCCAAAAAAAAAATGTTAAATTATGAATCTTATGTCCCTTTGGAGATATTTGTACATAGAATAGAGTATCCGGCGTCAGTTGTCATTAAATCCTACGATTTGCCGCAGTACACAGATAAACAAACATAATCAAATTCTGATCACGACGTATTTATCTGGTATTGGTATTCACATGTTTCAAGGATCGCTTGCCTGTTGTGCGTATTGTTTGCCAGAACATTTTTTTGTCCAAAGAACACATTTAATGCCGATATCAAGCACGTAGAATAAATTTTGCCTACGTTAATCGGTCGGTATACATTACAATGCAAAACCAAATCATATATGTGCAATATTCAGTTCTAATATAGTTGTTCTATATATATACGTTCTAATATAGTTGTTCCGCAAGCTTCAACGGAGGTGAGAAGTGGATATTTTCATGATGCGACATATATTATGTACATTATGGCACATTAAATACAGGACAGGAGATTGGTTCAGTTTATCCCTCAATGCCCTTTTTGGGCGTGAACTTAACAGGTGTGACAGTGTCCCAGGTGTCGAGAAATCGCGCCTAAGGCTTTACATTATGGCACATTAAATACAGGACAGGAGATTGGTTCAGTTTATCCCTCAATGCCCTTTTTGGGCGTGAACTTAACAGGTGTGACAGTGTCCCAGGTGTCGAGAAATCGCGCCTAAGGCTTTATTGTTTTCAACATTTTCTTGGGTGGTGGGGTGGGGGTGAGGACCCCCAACAATACGATGCGGGTCGCGCTATGCGCTGCCACTATTTGGACCCATCCCTGCTAAAATTCCTGGATCCGCGCCTGTACCTGCTTATGTAAACAACATAACATTCAATTAATATAACTTTTGTTTTTATTTAAAATGATGCTTATTAAACTTGTTGACTGATTTCATGAGAAACCCAAGTTTCTTATGAAATAAGTAGAGTTCAATAAATTATCATATTGAATTGTCAGTTTATATCATATTATTAAACTTGTTGACTGATTTCATAAGGACTCGGAATATGGTGAGGTTGTCCGGTTTGTGCTATTGGGAACAAGTGCGCCTCTCACCAATGTGGCCCGGGTTCGATCCTAGACAGTGGCAGTATGGGAGATGGTATGGTGGTCGCCAGACCATATAAGTGGGTTTCCTCTGGGTACTCTCGTTTCCTCCCACAATAAGGATCACCTTTACGCCTCCGTCTGTGCTAACAAAATCATTTGTAATTGTTGTAAAATAATAGTTAAAGGACTCGGCATAGCTGGTTTAATAAATATCATATTAACTCTTTGCATGCTGGGAAACTTGTTGGCTATAAATAGTTCAAAACTAGCGGACAAAAATTCATCATATTTTCTTTATATTTCTCCCCGTAAATATCATGAATATGTCTTGAATTTCATTAGAATTGAGTCCGGAGGACTCGATTCTAATGAAATTTCACGACATATTTACAGAGAAATAAAACATACACTCTTAATTCGTTTGGCGGATATTTTCGCTGCTAGCACAGAGTTAAATCGTCACTGGTGTCATATTCTCCATGTACACATTCACTCGGTCAATGCGTTGAAATCTACATGCTCATCTACATACTTCATAGATCTTGCCTGTGCTGTTTAAACATCTTGAATAATTCATTGAGTTTAAGTAGTGGTCTGTAAATATCTGTATTCACAGATCTATCAGATATTTCTGAACACATTGTGGCCCTGACTGGCGAAATGGGATTTAATGGTATTTGTTACCAGTGTAGCTCTGCTAAACTCCTTGGGGCCGTTTCACTAAACTTTGCAAGGCTCAAATGTTTGTAAGTGCAAAATTATGATAGTCTGTAAATTTCACATTAACAATATTTTCTTGTAAACAATTATTGGAGCTACATTTATTGAGCATAGGCTGCATAGCTGCATAGCCTATGCTCAATAAATGTAAATCCATTAATTACAATTTCCAGACAATCCTAAATTTGCCCTTACAAACATTTTAGTTTAGTTGGGGTAATGGATCTTTTTGTAATGGGCATTGTTTGTGTCATAGGTCCGAGTCTTCCATAAGTACTATTTCCCGGACTAAATTCCCATCCAGTCAATCATTCATGTGCATATTTCGTTTCTGAACGTACTTTACATGCAATTCGGTATTATTCTATGAACAAATGTATTACTCCCAAGTTGGTCGAATGTGTTTTTTTACATCCGTTCAACAGCAATGCCACATCCAGACTGGAATGAGGCTGTATGGGGGAACATTGCATTGTAAAGTCAAAATATACTTGACTTGCTAAGTACACTTTGAGGGAGAAGTTTTCAATTTAAGGATTTTATTAAGTTTTGTCGCGCCTGTTTTTGTCACGCCCGCTTGCGGAAAGCGCGATATAGTCGGCACTTTGGCGTACGTACGTACGTGTGTCCGGTTAAAGTTTTTGGTTAAGTTGTTTGGTTAAGTTTTTTGGTTAAAGTTTTTTGGTTAAAGTTTTTCGTTATACTATATCTTTTTTTTTAGTGTCCATGCCTCGACACAAGGCGCGACATGCAGGCCGCGGCCATCTAGTTTCCATCGTCATCGTCCGTCATGGTCCGAAATGTCAAAAACTTTGTGCAAGCTTCTTCATCATGCTATAACTTTAATGTTACTTTACGGATTGCTTCAATATTTGGACACTAGATACGTGTAAGCATTAGGAACACACTCATGCCTCCAATTCACATGACCTTCACATTTTTTACCTTCAATCTTTTGTTGAAACACTTAGCCATTGCTTCCTCATCCTGCTATAGAACATGTACATGTACTTCTACAGGTAATATATGGGATTTAGTACTAAACCCATTGACCCGGCCTTAAATGACCTTAGGTGTTGATAGGCCGTTAAACCCCAACAAACAAACAAACAAACATCCTGCTATAACTTTCATATTACTTGACGCATTGATTCAATGTTTGGACACTTGATACATATAACCATTAGGAACACACATATGCCGCCATTAACATGACCTTCAACGTTTTTCAACCTTGGCGTTTTTCGTGTTTTAAGCATGCACTTCTCTGACGGTTTTTGTGATGCTTACTTTAACACATGCCCATGATCTGGTTACGGTCAAATGCCTCGGCAGGCATGACACCGCTTCCGCGGAATTCTTGTTAATTATACTGAACTGATAGTGGGTGGCAGGTGGGAGCACGCGATAGGTAATTTAACGATCCTTACCGGAATCCCGACTGGAGACCTGGTTTGGCCCTCACATACGTCTTTGGCATTGTGTATGTGACAGTTGAATCTGGTTATACCCCTTATGTGAGTATTACGATATTCGTAATCCTAATTTAGGAGAAGGGGCCAAGTGACTTGGTGTGGTATGGACCTGGCACCAGGTCGGGTTATTCTAATTTCAGGGCTGAATATATTTGTTCTCGATGTAAATATTCCGTTCTGATTTTGGGATTTTCCCCCAATGCAGCAGGTTAAAATGGGATCGAACCCGTTTGTCCAGCCTTACATGACCTTAGCTGCTGATAGGCCGTTAAACACTAATGAACAAACAAACAAATATACTGAACTTATTACATAATGTAATAAATTCAGTATAATAATTATGCATACTTTTAATCATCAAACATATGCTGTCGTTAGTTATATATGAAATAATGCATTTCGGGAAAAATAAATGATTACTCCCTCAAAGTGTATAAACTTAGCGAGATAAGTATGCTTAGCAATTTTGGTAAAATCTGCTACAGGAGTTTAGACCATAAAAGTCATTCAAGCTGAAAAAATAAGCCAAGGACATGGATGTGTGGGTTATGGTGAGTAAAACTGGCAGGAAGTTTCGACTTAGTCTAACTTGCATCATGGGTTGTTCCTAAAATTACTTGAACGCAATGGTTAACCAGGATTTAAGAGCATACATTTTAAATGGAAACTGTAGGTAAAATATACGTCAATGACATGAATGGGTGGGTTGATTGTGATGAGTGATACAAGGTTAAAGTTGTGACCAAGTTGCATCAACGTATGCCAAGGCATGCAAGGGGTTGTTGATAAATGACTTGAACACAAGGGTTAATCAAGATTTAAGAGCAATATAATTCTGATATATTGAAGTGGGAAAAAGTACGTCAAATAAAGGTCAAAGACATGGTTGGGTGTGTTGTAGTGAGTGGTGGCAGGAGAAAGCTGTGACCAAGTTTAGTTAACTTAGACCTAGGGGTTATTGATAAAATAACTTGAACGCAATGGTTAACCACGATTTAAGAGCATAAACGTTATACATTATTCAAGTGGAAAAGTATGTCAAATATAGGTCAAGGACATGGCTAGGTGGGTCATTGTGGCGAGTGATGGAAGGAGGAATATGTGACCACGCTTCGTTAATATAGGTCAAGGACTTGCTGAGAAAATGAGCTAAACGCAAAGGTTATCCGATATCCGGACGAAGCCGGAGTGGTGACAATAACTCCGTTTCTTCGAAAACAGACGAACTAAGACGAAACAAATGCAACAAACACTTTACAGCAGAAAACAGACATGCCAGCAACATGTCGCCCTGCATGACAGCCAGAAAATTCGTGTTACATACAAAGTAGAATAACACGAAATATCTGTCACTGAACAGCCAAGTGAATATCTCCGCAGGGTTTCTGAAACTGAGTGCCCTGTCACCACGCTACGATATGGGTACGATTGATCATCGACAATGTATACTCCTGGACACAATTATTGTCCCCTTTTGTAGTTTTCTATTATTTCATGTAATCACATTAATTTTACTAACTTTCGTTATAAATGGGTTGACGTCACATATGGCATTACGTTAAGTACAGTAGTTGCATTGTTCAGTAAAGCGTGACGTCACAGGATGCGTAACATGTAAAATGAACAATTAGATCATGTCGCTCATAATTAAATTTCACTTGCGCAACCTCGTGCAGCAGTAAACGGGCTAAGTACATTCCCCCGGATGGACAAAACACACTGACGCTAGCATGGTGTCTACGACGACAAATCGGAAGTTGTGAGAAATTGTCTGAAAATGACGCCACCGTGTTAGAAATTCTGAAACGTCTTGCTGGGGTGGATGACTGGTTATTCTGGTTACCACGATTACTCGTATTGTTGCAAACAATATTCGGATGATTTGAACGTTACCAACAAAAACCGTAACAAAAGTATGACCAAAATGACGTCATATATTAATTTTACTGCAATTCTAAACGTCAGAAACGAAACGCATGTTGTACATATGCAAATCTGAAAACTAACGTCGGCATCATATTTATTTGAGATAATAACAGAAACTTACAGGTTATGCGGATTTCAATGTTGACCATTGTGACGTTTTGTTAATCTGACATGCTAGACATTACGACGTTTGATTTTCTTTATAAAATTGTTTAACAAAAAAGAAATCACGCACCCATCTCAAATACATTGTCAACAATCAACAATAGAGTAAAGGGGACAATACTTTTGTCCGTGAGTATATATACTGGCAACATAAAGAAACGCAACAAAGTAAATAGGCTATATTTTTCGTAATATCAGGGTATTATATTTCAAATGTTGCATACGTTATTTCTTCTTCTCCACATACAATGTTTCCGAATATCGCATTGTTGCCAGCATATGGCTAACGGTTTACGCTCGGTTGGACGTAAATTGAAATACAGGTTTTGCCCGTGCATATGTACATGGTGTTATCTATTCCACGTAAGATCTATCACAGTATTTTCATTTAGGATTGGGACAAAAAAGTCCTACGATAGAAGTTGATGGAATATGTTAGAAGCTATGGAACGGTTGACACCAAATCAACGTAATGACGCGGTCAGGATGCTACTTAATGGAAGTAGTCAATGTATGGCAGCTAGAGTTCTACATGTGAACCGCAGTACTATTTCACGTCTTTATCAACGCCTCCGCCAGACAGGAACGCCGGCTGACGTCAGCACGTAACGTCACCTCGACAGGACCATTATACTCGACTGACCCATTGACGTCATCGATTTCTTACTGCCACAGAAACTGCTAGCAACACACCTGGGACTCACAACAACAGAATAAGCAGGTCCACTGTGCTTAATCGCTTACGTGAGGCTGACCTCAAGCCATATCGTTCATACATAGGATTGCCTCTTACACGACGCCGTTGTCATTGATGGGGACCTTAACAGCTCAAAAGTAGTGTGAAAATGTTTTACAACCTGTCGTAGTGCCTTCTGTGTGGGACGATGGCGTCATCTTGCAACAAGACTATGCACGCGCTCATGTGACAAGGCTAAGAATGGACTTTCTATACACAAACAACATTGACGTGACGAATTAGGCACCTTACAGCCCGGATATCTCCCCAATTGAGCACATATGTGATATTCTAGACAGACGTCTAAGGCGACGTCAAAATCCACCGTCAAACCACCAGCAGCTACGTCATGCGTTGATTAAAAAATGGCAGAACATTCCTATCGCTCAGGTAACCCGTCTGATTAACTCGATGACGAGACGCGTACGTGCTGGATTTGCTGCAGATGGGGGGCATATTCGGTACCGAGTGCTGCTGATTTTGACATTATTCCGGAATACTGTGCCAAGGTCAGTGTCGTTACACTTGCTTTTGGCAGCTCGTCATCATTGTTTTTGCGTCTAGCTGATATGAGACATATTGAACTTCTGACATTAAATTGCAAACGTCTTGCAAGAAGTCACAATGTGTTGAACAAATATTGCAACCAATCCTCTGTTGCGTTCGTTTATGGTGTCCGTATATATCAATGGCCAACAGAACGTTGTAAAATAGAGGGGTGTATCGTACGGAAGCCCATTAGGGCCACTTCATTTTTGTTTTATCTTTTCTTGAATTTTCGAGATATTTTCTTGAATTTTCAGGATGTTTTCTTGAATTTTCAAGTTATTTTAAAAATTCAAGAAAAGATCTTGAAAATTCAAGAAAAGATCTTGAAAATTCAAGAAAATTCAAGAAAAGATCTTGAAAATTCAAGAAAATATCTTGAAAATTCAAGAAAATAACTTGGAAATTTAAGAATTCAAGAAAATAACTTGAAAATTCAAGAAACATCTTAAATAAATGGAAATTAAAAAAAAGTGAAGTGGCCCTAATGGGCTTCCGTAGTATCGTCTATATTTCCTGATAATTTCTCGTGACTTGTAACAAGTGACTACCCTAAAGTATACAATGTTACGCACATCACTGTAAACGTGTGTGTGGGCGATCCCCAATTGCATTAAGTACTTCACATTGGTGTTATATTTCACGACCTGATCACAGTGACTATATACCAAGGTGCATGATCACGTGGTTACAACAACAACAATGTCTCAATGTTGAAAGCGCGCCCACTCAAAGTAAGTATTATTTGATATTTTCCTTAACAGGCAACGGAGTTTTATGAATATGTCTTAATAACTACAGCGGAACCTCTATAAACCGAACACCGGTTTAGAGAGGTTCCACTGTACATGTATTATATTGGGCACCCATTGTGTTTAATTGTATCCCCCGGACTCCGTCGGGGGATACTATGGATTTGACAGCGGGCCGCGTCCGCGTCCGCGTCCGCGTCCGCGTCCGCGTCCGCGCCCGCGCCCGCGTCCGCGTCCGCGTCCGCCGCAGACACTTCTTGTCCGGAGCATAACTCGAACACCCTTTGGAATATTTTCATGAAACTTCACACATGCATAGACCACGACCCGAAGGTGTGTCGCGCACAAGAATGACAACTCTTTGCATAGCTATTTTTTGAGTTATCTCCCTTTTTTGTTTCTCGCACTGATTTCGTGTCCGGAGCATAACTCCACCACCCTTTGGAATATTTTCATGAAACTTCACACATGCATAGACCACGACCCTAAGGTGTGTCGCGCACAAGAATGACAACTCTTGCATAGCTAATTTTTGAGTTATCTCCCTTTTTTGTTTTGCGCACTGATTTCCTGTCCGGAGTATAACTCGACCACCCTTTGGAATATTTTCATGAAACTTCACACATGCATATACCACGACCCGGAGGTGTGTCGCGCACAAGAATGACAACTCTTGCGTAGCTAATTTTTGAGTTATCTCCCTTTTTTGTTTTGCGCACTCTACAAACTGGACAATAATGCATGAAGACCCGTTTTCTCGTCTGCTCTGTACACCTTTTATCGTGTGCTCTGTACGCCTTACCTGTAGAGAGAACAATAGAGACTGGGAGAACCATTCACCTGTGCATGTGCTAGCATGTGCAAATGTCCAGTCTTGACCAGTCTGACTACAGGTAATTTATACAGGTAAATTACTACATTGGATATTACATTTCCGTAAACTGTGTTGAAAATATTGTGGCATTATGTGGACCTGTGCAGATATATGTAGATAAATATAGGACTATTAAAAAAAAATTGTCGGCTCCAGTAGCAAGCATTATTATTTTTAATTTTTGAATTAAAAAAAAAAAATTGTTTACATTCTTTTTCAATTTTTTAACTGACCACTAACTTATTACAGGTAATTTATACAGCTAAATTATTACATTTCCCTGAACTGTGTTGACAATATTGTGGCAGTATGTGGACCTGTGCAGATATATGTAGATAAATATAGGACTATTAAAAAAAATTCTCGTCTCCAGTAGCGAGCATTATTTTTTTTTATTTACATTCTATATTACATTTCCGTAAACTGTGTTGAAAATATTGTGGCATTATGTGCACCTGTGCAGATATATGTACATAAATATAGGACTATTAACAAATAATTCTGCGCTCCAGTAGCAAGCATTATTGTATCCCCCGGACTCCGTCGGGGGATACTATGGATTTGACAGCGGGCCGCGTCCGCCGCAGACACTTGTTGTCCGGAGCATAACTCGACCACCCTTTGGAATATTTTCATGAAACGTCACACATGCATAGACCGCGACCCGGAGGTGTGTCGCGCACAAGAATGACAACTCTTGCGTAGCTAATTTTTTAGTTATCTCTCTTTTTTGTTTTGCGCACTCTACAAACTGGACAATAATGCATGAAGACCCGTTTTCTCGTCTGCTCTGTACACCTTTTCTCGTGTGCTCTGTACACCTTACCTGTAAAGATAACAATAGAGACTGGGAGAACCATTCACCTGTGCATGTGCTAGCATGTGCAAATGTCCAGTCTTGACCAGTCTTGACCAGTCTGACCACAGGTAATTTATACAGATAAATTACTACATTGGATATTACATTTCCGTAAACTGTGTTGAAAATATTGTGGCATTATGTGGACCTGTGCAGATATATGTAGATAAATATAGGACTATTAAAAAAAAATTCTGGGCTCCAGTAGCAAGCTTTATTATTTTTAATTTTTAAACTTTTTTTTCCATTTTTTCTTTTCATTTTGTTTTCCTAATTCTTTTTATTACGTGCTATATACGGACTATTATCATATAATTAAACAATTATTGACTAGTGAGCCATAGAATATAATCTGATATTCCATGGCTCACTAGTCAATAATTGTATAATATGTTCGGGCCAGTGAAAATTGCTTTCGGGCCCAGGCTCGAGGTCAAGGCGGGACAAGGCGAGGCATTTGATTCCGCGGAATTCTTGCTTACTTATCTCCCTTTGTTGGTTCATGCTCTGATTTCGTATCCAGAGCATAACTCGAACACCCTTTGGAATATTTTTATACCCAACCACGATAGTGGAGGGGGCATTTAGTGTTACCCTTGTCCGTCCGTCCGTCCGTCCGTACGTCCGTACGTCCGTCCGCACACACGAATGGGTACTTGTTGTAAGCGTACGGGGATCTTATTGGGTAGGGGTAGGATAGTGTTGGGTACTCTTGTTGGGTATTTTTATACAGTAAAAACCCAACAAGTATTCATTCGTAGGAACGTGCGTCCCGTCCTCCCGTCCGTCCGTCCGTCACAAAACTTTAACACTCGGGTAAATGTCTCATAATTTCTTCATCCTTCGACCGATCTGCTTCATATTTCATATACACATTGCTCTGATGGTTCACTACCGCCCTGTGCCAAATCCACGTTCGTCCTGCCACCGCCAAGCCCAGGGTCAAGGTCACATACTTGGTGCTTCAAAAACTTTAACGCTCGGGTTAATATCTTATAATTTCTGTTTTCTTTCACGGATCAGCTTCATATTTCATATACATGTACATATTGCTCTAATGGTCCTCTACCGCCCTGTGCCAAATCCACGTTCGTCCCTGTCAAGCCAGTTCGGTGCAACGCTCGGGTAAATATCTAAATATAATTTCACGGATAGCTTATATTTCATATCATTGTCTAATGGTCTACCGCGCTGTGCAAATCCACGTTCGTCCTGCGCCAATCAAGCGGTCACTACTTGGTGCTTCAAAAACAAATTTAACGTCAGGTAAATATCTTATAATTTTTCTTTCTTTCCATTCGGATCAACTTCATATTTCATATACGCGTTGCTCTAATGGTCCTCTACCGCCCTGTGCCAAATCCGCGTTCGTCCTGCCCCCGCCAAGCCCAGGGTCAAGGTCACATACTTAGTGCTTCAAAAACTTTAACGCTCGGGTAAATATCTTATAATTTCTGTTTTCTTTCATGGATCATCTTCATATTTCATATACGCATTGCTCTAATGGTCCTCTACCGCCCTGTGCCAAATCCACGTTCGTCCTGCCCCCACCAATCCCAGGGTCAAGGTCACATACTTGGTGCTTCAAAAACTTTAACGCTCAGGTAAATATCTTATAATTTTTCTTTCCATTCACGGATCAACTTCATATTTCATATACGCGTTGCTCTAATGGTCCTCTACCGCCCTGTGCCAAATCCACGTTCGTCCCGCCCCCGCCAGGCCCAGGGTTAACATCACATACTTAGTGCTTCAAAAACTTTAACGCTCAGGTAAATATCTTATAATTTCTATTTTCTTTCACGGATCAGCTTCATATTTCATATATGCATTGCTCTAATGGTCCTCTACCGCCCTGTGCCAAATCCACGTTCGTCCTGCCCCCGCCAAGCCCAGGGTCAAGGTCACATACTTGGTTCTTCAAAAACTTTAACGCTCAGGTAAAAAAAAAAATTTGACTTGGAATTTGGCCTCATTTATTATCAAAGCGATATGTGGGACATCCGTGTTCTATGAACACATTTTCTAGTTTATTAAACTTCACACATGCATAGAAGACGACCCAAAGGTGTGTCGCACGTAAGAATGACAACTCTTGCGTTGTTAATTTCTTAGTTATCTCCCTTTGTTGTTTCGTGCACTGATTTCGTGTCCGGAGCATAACTCGAACACCCTTTGGAATATTTTCATGAAACTTCACACATGCATAGACCACAACCCTAAAGGTGTGTCACGCAAGAATGACAACTCTTGCATCACTAATTTTTTAGTTATCTCCCTTTGTTTTTTCCGTCACTGATTTTGTCTCCGGAGCATAACTCGAACACCCTTTTTTCAAACTACTTGTGTATCTGTGGAGGGGGATACACATGCGCTTGTTGACAAGCGTCCATTTCTAGTTTAAATGAGTTTCACAGTAATTTATTTAATTGTCGTGTCCGTTGAAGATTGAATATGATCAAAGAGTTCAGGTAGTGCTTAATTACACTAAGATCTCTATAAACCGGACACCCCAGATGTCCGGTTTAGAGGTTCCACTGTATAAGTATCAACTGAAGATGTCTTGTAGGACCTGTTGATATAATAACGGCTTCCTTGGAAAACCTGGACATTGATCATCTGGGGCCCGTTTCACTAAACTTCGTACGACTAAAATGTTCGTAAGCGTAAATTTAGGATCGTCTGAAAATTTCAATTGATGGATTTACATTTATTGACCATATGCTGCATATGCAGCCTATGCTCAATAAATGTAAATCCAATAATTGTTTACAAGAAAACATTGTTAGTGTGAAATTTAGACTATCGTAATGTTGCACTTAGTCGTACATTTTAGTCGTACGAAGTGAAACGGCCCCCTGAATTCGATTCCGCAGGCACCCTCGGAGAACTGAGGATGGTACTATGAGATTGGTCTACGCAGAGACATCCCTAAATCCTTGGTCCACGTACATGTACTACCGACTAACCTCAGGGCCCGGTTGCTCAAAACATCCGTTAGCTTAACGGACTGTTAAATCCTTAACTGAATTATTAAAATTTCTGTTTTAACAGAGATTTTAACCATTCATTTAAGGATTTAACAGTTAGCTTAACATCAGTTAGCTTAACGGACTAACAGTCCGTTAAGCTAACTGATGTTTTGAACAACCGGGCCCTGGTTTTCATTTCACAATAAATATTCGCGGTTCATTCGTGTCAATTTCCTGGTGAAGCACTTGTATTGCTAGTATTGGGTATTTAGCCGTAATTAAGGAAACCATTGGTGTAATTGTTCCGTCATATCGCTGTACGAGTTTCCTGAGCATGCATGTTTAATTTCGCTGATTGGCCCGACACTGGTTGCCATCATACACGCAACCAGATTACGCAAGTTCAGGCGGACTAAAGCTGTTAGCCTTCACACCGCCATTGAGAAGGCCTGATAGTTGGCTACATGTACGGGCATGGTGGTGTATTGGAGGTCTCATTCCAGTAAAACCGGGCACCAGTCTAAGTGTTCCAAAGTAGTACATTTTAAAAAGTAGTGCGATACAATATTGTTGATTATTGCATAATATTTGTGGCTGGTGGTGATTTTTCTCTTGAAATAATGAAAGTAACATGTAACAGGTAGTCTGCAACCAAAATAAGTTAGTTGTATTGTATTAATCTTGTGTGTAGGGATACTGAAGTGATAAGGGCGAATTCTGTTCCATTTTTAGAAACAATTGACTGTGACATTGAAGCAAGCTTTCAGATGAGGATTTTCTTACATGATTGTCGACATATAGAGAATAGTAGGTTAGTGCCGTGAATGGGAAAAATATCTGGCAAGGCTCAGGAAACGGGATGGGCGAGGCTCTGCCGAGCACATCCCGTTTCCGTGCCGCGCCAGATATGTTTTCCCATTCACGGCACTAACCTACTATTCTATTTATCCCGTCAACACCTACAAATGGCTGTAAAATGAAGTATTGACTGGATATCAAAAATGTTTCACGGCACCGTGTTTCACGGCACATACGCACTGTGTTGACGGGATAAATTGTTTTCGCAGCATAATTCCGTGTCACAACGCTGCTAGATCATGAGAATGATGGTCTGGTGATGACTATTTCAGTCTACATATTGTTTATTTCAGATCTTGTGGCATATGGTTATATTGAATTAAAGGGTACAATTCAATGCCGGAACGTAACCTGGACATGACACATTGTGATATCGGGCTGTAACTGAAACTGCATTATTATAATTGCTGTAGCAAGGTGTATGATCACGTGGTAATAACACCAACAACAACAAGTACTTAAAGTTCCAGAATCCATCTGATTCAAAGTACGTATTATTTTATAGTGTCCTTATTACGTAACGGATTTGATGAAATATGGCGCATCAAACGCGACTTGTTAAGCTGCATTTGGTGGTCTCTGTATTTTCGACACGGAAATCGATTCTTCGCAAAAATGACATAAGTCTGTGCCAAACACCCTGGACCACCAAATTCAGCTCACGAAGACGCGTTTTCTGCGCCATATTTCCTCAAAATCCGTTGCATATTAAGGAAAATATCAAATAATACTTACTTTGGAGTGGGCGACGTTATTGTTGTTGTAACCACGTGATCATGCACCTTGTGTAGTTAACCCATTCAACCATAAATAACTACAATGAATTTTGACACGTTAAGGTAGTTGTACTCTTCTTGTGGCCCCATGTAAAGTCTATGGAAATCTAATAAAAATACTACTAATAAAACAATATATGAGCCGAGCCATGCGAAAACCGGGCTTAATGACAATTTTTTCAGTTTTTACTTGTTGACATATTCTGCATTATACATCTTTTAAAGGCCATATGCCGCAAAAATTATCAATTTGTCCCAATTATTTTTCATTTTATACGTATTTTTATAACGCGTGGTAAAAACGTATATATAACGTTTTAGATCAATGATGTTGAAAATACGACGTTTTTATCAACGGCTTATGTGAGTGGTGTTTATAAAATACCCATACAAGTCCCATCGTTGTGTCATCTATTATCGCATTTCAACCAAATTTGGTTATCTCGTAGCCTGGCAAATTGTTTACCATTAACCCAAGACAAAGTATGAAAATAATGTTCATGGCCAGTGTTGCAGTAGCTATGGTAACGTCATGTTTTGGATTGCGACCCAAATATCGTAATTTTGTATGCATATTTTAGAATGAACGCGGATTGAGAAGGGCTTGCGTTTCCGAGTTGTTTGTTGTTGGCTCAAATACATTTTAGGAAATGATAGCGACATTATTTAATGTTTCATACGCGACATGTTTTGATAAATGTGACGTCATGGCAGGAAATTACATAGTTTAACGATTGTCTGCTCTGTCTCATGAGAACATGCCAGAAGAACTAAAATGTGCTATTAAATACTGCATCGTAACGCATACATCAATACGAGATGATGATGATGAGAAATGTATTCGGTGAAAGTGCACCACCGGGATGGCAATTTGCGAGCGATATAGTCAGAGAGACGGTGGACGGGAATGCGCGAAGGGATTTGCCAGAAATGGAAGTCCAAAAGTAACGTTTTCAGATGTTGTGACACAAAGTAAAAGTCTGGGTTGATGGATCATTGTACGTGAACTATGAGATCGGTTGAACTCACAGCCGGCACACTCCATAGTGTGATTAAAGCGATTTAAATACCAAGATGCATAAAGCTAGATGGATCCCGATGATGCTGAACATGGAGCAAAAAAACATTGAATGTTACCAATTGTGCTCTAGGTTTACGATATTTCTGTACATATTTCTAATCGAGTGCATCTATTATCAAATATCGTGGATTGGAGCTGTTATTCCATCCTCCATATTCGCCAAATCCTGCCATATGCGATTTCCTTTTTCACATAGGGTACCTATGTATTGGAATCGCCTCGGACAGTTAGCCACGCCCAGACCCCCCTCGATGCGATGGTCCGTAGTGATATATTGGAGTTATCATAACAACAAAATGCATTGTGTTACTCAACGTTTAACTGTCATACGCAACCGCTAATTGAAAATAATATTATGAAAAACTACTTGCACTGCACAATATCAACAACGGATGTTCTACGTACAAACATACATCGGATTATTTTGTTGCGCGTGATTTGCCCCCATTTGCGTAACGAATCGTGCGGTCATCGCTAAATTTAGTAACAGGCTATATTTTTCGGCAGAGTTAACTCCCCTCCGAATACTCTCCACCGGATAAAAAGTTTTGTTCTGACTTAGGGGAGATAACTCTTGTTTACTAATGGATTTATTATACTGGAACATTTATTTTTGAAAATAACTTTATAATAAACGGATAAAGAAGGAAAATACTATATAATCTTAATAGTATGTACATTAGTACTCGTTTAAAAGCTGTAGCAATATAATTGTTAACACATTTAAATGATTTTGTGTTTATATTAATACTCTTTTTTAGGCACCATCTCGTTATTACATTCATACACTTGACTCCATTTTCTTGTCCAATCTGAAAACCCCAGTAGCAATATAATTTGAACCAATTGGTTTCCCAGTGAAGGAAACTTTTGTACTTTCAGTGTTGAACATGCAAGGGAGCCCCCTCCCACCCACACATTTTGCTGTTGAACACACATGTAACACCAAGACAATCCATCAGTCATTATTATGTTCTCATGCTTCAGATTTTGAACAATTATAATACCAATCTAAGGGACTGGACATTATTTATCACCAAGGGGGTTGGGGTGGGAATGGGGCTTGATACATTTTGTTAACTCACCTTATACAAGTATAAGCCCCCACCCCTTCCCACAGCTTTTCATTAAATGTTCAAGGCCTCCCCCCATTGAACAATTAATAATGTTCAAGCCCAAAACGAGACGGTTCAAATGAGTGGTAACAACATAATTATTCTATCATATTGTTTTAATAAACATATATTTCATCTACTGATTGCACTGCCTGGGTTAATTATGCCCCTATGCGATAGCCAGGGGGACATATTGCCTTGCTCTTGAGGTTACGTATGTCCGTCCGTCTGTACATTTACATGAAAAAGATTGTAAGCGTTTCTCCAGTTAGAGTCCAGTATTCCAGAGGGGCATATCCGGCCGGGCAAGTATGAAAAGTGAATATTGTTAAGCCCTGTCACCTGTGCGAAAATGAGTCACACGTTTGACAGCTACAAACTACCTGACCTCCAGAAGTACCTGAGAAACAGAAGCGTGACCGTGACGGGCTACAACTATTTCATTCACAAAACAGAAGTAAACATGGCAATGTCAAAGTAATGCAGAAACTTTAACAAAAATACCCTAAAAAGTACCCTATGTTCAGTACTTTCAGTACTTTGATTTAAACCAAGTACACGAAAAGCCGCTTGCAAGGGAACCCACTTCGACGACGTCAGCAGTCAATAATGCTACTGTCGGTATGCCAGGTGCTATGTTTGAACAAAGGTAAAGTGTATGACTAGGCCGCTGTCGAAAGTACAAATACATGTAGTACCGTTGTATTTTCAAAAATAATAATGAACTCATTGTGTGAGCACGAAACAAAATAATATGCTTGTTTTCCTTCTATTGAACAATAAGGAGCATAACATTTACATAACGTCATTTTGACGTTCGGCCGCATATCGCGTGATGACTTTGCGTTGGTAACGATAACCATGTCCATGCTATATGTATTATGAGTTCTGAATATGAAATCGATGCAGCATTTATCACATCATGTATGCGAATTTTCAGACAGTTAACCCAACAAACAGAACTTTTCCGGGTATTGTATTACCACCGCTCCTGTATGGCAGAACTAATGCTGCAGAACGTATGGCTGTAAGTTCAATACATGTGAAAATAAAAGATAGAGTGATGGTTATTCAACCAACTCTGGGACTCGAAAAACTCTTACAAACAACATATCCGCGATCATCGGGGACTGGACATGTGATGTCCTGGCAGTTTCAAGTTTAGTCACACGAGTGACTTTACAAATGTATGTAGCTATCGTGCTTGAAAATTTTCTAAAATTATCCTGAGGTATCATAACCCAAACCGCGAAATGTTAATACATAATTAGAAGTTGCAGGGTAGGCATATGGAGTGCCGGGTCCCCCTCCCGCATATAAATCCGCCAATGGCGGAAGCTCATTTTAAATATGGGTGACGAATGACTTTTATATACGAGAATGAAGTTGCATTATTTTAATTACACCGATTGGCATTCAAGGATGAACTATGTTCCCCGAGGGAACTTGTCCTCGAATCCCCAATCCTCACTCCCCACCCTTCGTCGCCAGGTCATATGATTGTGTCCACACATAATGTTCACGCTAGTTACGCCACTTAACATCGTAAGCTAATAGTTGCACAAATATTGATTTAATATGAAATCAAATAAAAATATATGTTCATCTTCCATGTGGCAAGTGTTACTAATCAAATATACAACAAATTCACACCGTGAACAGGTAAGAATCTTTACGAGGGTCAGTCAACATAAGTGAGAAATATGTAATAGGTCATTAATTAGTTGAACAGTCGCTACTATGAAAATAGTTTATCTAGCTATAATGATCGCTAGGCAACTAATTCCAATGGTAGCATTGTATGTGTGGTTTCTCGGCAAATGTCGACAACATTATGCACAAGATCAATGGACTGGACCTGGTGCCGTTTGTAATATTGCTATAACCCCGTCGGTCGGGTATTTTTTTCTATTCCAATATTATAGCTTACTTATGTGTATGAAACGGTTGCAAATGTAGTATTTGTTTGTAGACATCGTACGTGTACATCTGCCGCTTATAACATTAACTTTGTGACAAAACACGACGTCGGGCAGATTTGATAGCGTGATACCTTATATTTGTCGCCATGTGTCTTTCTTGAGGGTCACACTTCATTCCCCGGATATACAGTATTATGCAGTCAATTGATAAACTGATGATTTGATACTAAATTTCGTGCGACAAGCAAGTTTATAACCATCAAATTACCAATTAATGTCAAGACTTCGAAAAATCCACCGACCTCACTGTGTGTCTTGTGCATTATGTATTGCTTACACACAAACAATCAAGAACCTGCATTAATATCACTGATTCTGAATCTATTAGAGACATGTTGATGTATTTGTTTCGCCAAATTATATACAAACAAGGGATATATATGTCATAATAGCTACATGTCTACCTCCGTTTATGATAAAATGAGTGGCACCCGGTATACTAAATGGCATATCATTTGCCAAGTACTGGCTTGAATTTTTCGAAAGTCTCAATTTACCAAGATTATAGATGGCAAGATCGGTTGGCATACAATAGGTTGTTCATATTTAAGATTATTTAGCAATCAAAGTGCAGCGTAAGCGATGACATCGCTGAGATGTGGCCAATTAAAGTATGCGTTCACCATTTTAAATTCATAAGGACAAACAACGAAACAGAGTGACAATGCCAAAGAACAATAGTTAGGTGACAATGTACAGCGCCTCAAACATGGCTACGTCATTTATGTTGCGAGTAACTCATGTGGTATCATTAGTAAAATATTTTTTCGCGACACCATGGCCGTAACGTCAAACATGGTTTCTCGTTCAATAACGTCATAAGTACGTGACGTCACGTGATGACGTCATAATATGTGCACTGACGTACAAGTCATCACGGAACATATTGGTGAAAGTTTCAATAATTTATCACTTTCCGTTTTCTAATCCCACTCAATTTAACTTACACCCGCAAACGTAAATGTGATGGCAAAATGTGAATTTTACGGCGACGTTAGACAATTTGAATCGTCGTTTTTCCGACGTCGTTTGTCGCTTTTCACGACGTTGTCATTAAGTCCGGTTTTCGTATGGCGCGGCCCATATACTTTCAAAATAAACCATATGGATGCGATCATTAAGTCTTTATGCAGATAATGCTACCAAAAGAAATGCACACACACCTGTAATATCCAGAGGACAGATCAATTTTGATGTAGCACATGTATATGCACGTTGTGTGTAGAAGCCAAGTTGTACATGTAAAACACTAAACTTTGCTTATTATTTTCTAGCTACAACATACAGTGGGGTCAGTGTGTAAGTGCACACACGAACGAACACGACATGTTGGTTCCAACCTGTCGTGTTCGTTCGTGTGTGCACTTACACGCTGACCCAACTGTATGGTATGCTTTCCTTACTGGCATCATATGTTGAAACTTGTTGAACACATATACATGGTTTACATTGTATTTGTGTAAGTAGCTATCGGTGTATTAGTAGGTTTTTTATTGGATTTACATTGACTTTAAAAGGGGCCACAAGAAGGGTACAACAACCTTAATTTTCTTATATTTCGAATCGCCACGATATGATTTTCACTGAGACTCGTCCATTTATGAACAGGGGGGTGTTTTTGTTCTAAAAATATGTAAAATAAGTGCAGGCCGTGGTGAGCCGGCTCGCGACTTGTTAGGTTAATGATTTATTTAAATAATGGCGAAAACGGAAATAAATTTAAACTAAGTACTCCAAGCATTGTCGAACAACCTATGCTATTCATATTCACTCCGCAGATTAACCCTTCCTACGCTGTTGACGGATATTGCCGTCTGCTGTTTTTCATTTTTGCTTTAATTCTTAACAAAAAACTGGTTTTGACAGCACATGAGAATCGTCTCCACTGGAGACGATTCTCATGTACTGTCAAAACCAGGTTTTTGTCGAGAAATATTGAAAATAAAACATTTCCAGCAGACGACAACATTTAATTCAGCGTAGGAAGGGTTCACTTTGGCTTTCTTGTATGTGAGAGTTGAACATAGTTATAACACTTATAAGAATAATCCTACCGGTATTTCTTTTAGGGCAAGGGACCAACTGTCTTTTGTGTGGCATGGACCTGGTTATTCTCGACAACCGTCTATGTAATGTCACATCTTTTGTTCTGTATTTACACAAAACATGGGCAATGTGTGAACATGTAATGAGGATGTGATTGCACCGTTAGATTATGTTCGTCCGCATGTGCGATCTATCTCCTCGTACATGCGGACGAACCGTGATCAAACTGTGGCCTATTGTATACGTTTTTGAAAGGCGATGTGATTTAAATATTGCAAGTAATTCACAGGCGGCTGATGCGGTATGGCACTATACGCGCATGCATTGTCGGGACTTCCTGTTTTGTGTGCATGCCATACACTATACCTGACAACCTTTTCGGGAAAGGCTGTCAGGTATAGTGTATGGAAATGGGTGGGTGGGGTAACGTTTTCCAAATGAGCCAAGTATTGGTTCCTAGGTCCGAGTATTCCACCTGTGGGTAGAACCTGGGTATATCGTGTTGCCCAAACCTGTCGAACATTGAAAACAATAAAATATGTTTACACTAAACTAGCCCATTTCAGCGTGTGATTCCGTAGGAATGGACAAGCTATGCAGTAATGAGTCGTGACGACACGAATACGCATGTGACCAATAGTCACAGGCGTACTCGTAACATCACGGCTCATTACTGAATCGTCGTCACGTACGTCAATCCGGGAGCCTTGTAGCTGACGGTCATGTCATGTCGGCCGTGTTGATTTCTTGTTTTCCTTCGCTGCTATTCTGAACATTTAACAGGGGCGACACGTGATCTGTCAATATCGAGTCAACCGCCGGAAACACTGGAACATTGCAGCCATTAGTGTTAATTACCCCGACACTTCAAGGCGGCGTTTGCATATGCTCATTATATTTCATAAAACTGTTTTCGCAGCATATTAGCATCGTTTAATGTGCTTTCAATGCATGTTCAAGAATACATAAAGAACATTTGAGTGAAAATACAATCGACATAGCAGTTATATACCACTACTTGTAGTTTCACTAGTGCTGCACTCCGCGCCAGCGTAAACTGTTTCACGTCGAAATAGGCTCCGCATTCCTGACGAATTCCAATTCAGCTACATGCAAAAGATACTGCTTAAACATATTTTCGTCCAGTAACCGGCGCAAGAAATGTGCGCCCCTTATTTGACGAACACGGCGGTTATGCGATAGCTCTAAGGAGAGCTGAGTGGCATTTCGTCTGGACATCGGTGCATTTGTAGACGAACTATTTTATGTCGAACCGGAGTGCAGTACCAGTTAATTGGGCGACCTAGAGTCATTGTAACAAGTCTTGGTCAGTAGCCTATTTCACAACAATTGCAAAGTTTACTTATCTTGCTAAGTACTATTTGAGGGAGAAATTTTCAATTTAAGGATAACTTTATTAGTTTTTATATTCTGAATTTATTACATTATCACAGCCCGTATAATAATTATGTATACTTGTAATGATCAAATATATGCAGTATATATGTAGTCGCCGCTATCCTGTCCGTCTGTCTGACCGAGACTAGCGTTAACGTGTTCGGCTACCTACAATCTCTTACCGTAAATCGGATTGGCTTACAACTTCATCTACATGTTTACCTTCATCCATAGTTGCATTATGTAGCCCACCCATGCAGTCCCTGTGCTGAAGGTGAAATGACTTAGATATTTCCGTTAACCCTTTAAACCCGAAAGTCCGCTATAGCGGGGTTTGCAAATAGTGCAGATCCAGATGAGCCGGCTCGTAACGAGCCGTCTCATCAGGATCTGCACATTTGTAAGTATTTTTTATATTTTCACATCCCATATTTATAAATGCACCAGTCTGAACATCAGTTTGTGACGGTTGGATTGGCTGCAAAATTAACATATCAAAATTCATTCCAGTTACTTGGGGGTGAAAAATTTCAAGCTTTTGATGGGTACATCACCAGTGTTACTGATTTCTCGGTTTAAGTTTGCTGCACAGACGTCATCAGCTGCTTTACACAAATAGAGGGTCTTACATGAGTTTTGATTTTATATGGTGTTCATATAACGAATTCACTGATTTCGTAATAAAAAATCAGATGGCCGGATTAGCTCAGTAGGTAGAGCGTCGGACTGCGGATCGGGAGACCCCGAGTTCGTTTCCCACCTCCACCGCTGCGAATGATCGATTCGGCATGGTCGATTCGGCATGGTCGATTCGGGCAAGGCAACTATCGGATGGTGACTTAAATAGTCGGTCCCAATATGCAAGGTCGTCGAGCCAGTGCCATCGTTAAATCAAAGCATTTACATTTCGTAAGAATAGGTTGTCACGGTGTTGTAATGAGGCATTTCGAATTACAACACCGTGACAATCTATTTTATGCAATAAGATGTATTGTACTGTATTCATAACTATTTCACCATTTGGTACAAGTGACTCGTTATGTCTGATACGTTATGTCATACACTCGTTGTGTATCATACAACAAATCCACTATTATCTATAAGTACATGTACTGAAGTGGTCATTATGGTGATACACCTACATTGTATTGACCATGCCAATCGATCCCATATTCACGAGTTCTGTATCGTTTCGAGAAGTGTGAAGTAGCAAATGTACCAATTACCGTGACAAACATACAAGCGAGTTTATTATATACATGTTGTTGATTTTACATGAGTGATGCTTTGGTATTTATTAACCCTTTCACCACGCAGTAACTGGAATTGATTTTGTTTATGTCAAGTTTCAACCAATCCAAGTCTTAAACAATGATTTTCAGACTCGTCCATTTATAAAAAGGGGGTGTTTTTTTTAATCATAAATATGAAAACTACATAGTTGCAAAACGTGCAGATCTTGATGAGATCTGGATCTACACTTTTTGCCAATACCACTATACAGGTCTATGTAGTGTTGAAAGTGTTCAACGAGTTTTCATACGGAACTAGTCAATGCTTTATGTGTTATGTTTTGTAAAATCAGTCAACGAGTTTAACACATATTAAATTAGCACAAAAAAAAAAGTCATGTTAGACTCTGTTCATTGCAATCAATTCAATTTATTACACTCGATCCATTTTATATGACATCTTGAGTGAAAACAGTCTAATGTTAAACAAGGCTGAAACATGAATATCATATGTATATGTAAATATAGGTATGCGCGACTTATCATGAGAAACTTTGATCGTTGCCTAGGTGACCAGTGCACTCCCAGATCAGGCGGGGCATTAGCGTAGTCTGATCTGATCATCCCCCCGTTTACTACTCAACACGACGTACAATGCGGACTCATAATTCCAGCACAAAAATATTTACACAATTCCCTAACATTTGATTGGCCCGTAGCAAGTCTCTGTCCAAAATGTATATCCCAGTAAACTCCCACGCCGAACTACTTTCCGTAACCATGAGGCGCAGTTAAAATAATTCTTAAGAAAACGGAAAATAAACACATTTTTTTTATGAATTTATTTCAAATGCTGGAATTATAAGGAATGAATGGCCTTTTTGTGGAATTTATCGGGGATATAAACATGGAAAAGTCGCGGGAATACTGGACGAGGCCATTCTTTCCTATAATATCATCTTGCGCACTTGCAAAACCTTAGCATCATACATTACAACGATACTGATCACCTAACTTATTCATATTCTGGTTTGACCCTCACATACGTCCTTGGCATTTTGTATGTGACAGTTGAATCTGGTTATAACCCTGATGTGAGTATTACGATTATTCGTAATCCTATTTTAAGGAAAGGGGTCAAGTGACTTTGGTATGGTATGGACCTGGCACCAGGTCAGGTTTTTCTAATTTCAGGGCTGAATATATTTTTTTCTCGATGTGAATATTCCGTTCTCATTTTGGGATCCCCACCCCAATGCAGCAAGTTAAAACGGGATCGAATCCGTTTACCCGGCCTTAAATGACCTTAGTTGTTAGGCCGTTAAACACCAATATGCAAACAAATAAACATAGTCATAGTAGCCTCATGTGATACACTAGTGTAGTACGATATTTAATACACTGTGTTATTACGCCGCGAGCGCACATCTGTGGTTGTGACTGGAGAACTTGGGCTTATGGGATTTGTGACCAGTTGAGCTCCTGATCAAATAACACACTCATGTAGCCTGATAACGATCTACAGTGGGGTCAGCGTGTAAGTGCACACACGAACGAACACGACAGGTTGGAACCAACCTGTCGTGTTCGTTCGTGTGTGCACTTACACGCTGACCCCATTGTACATTGCTTGATAATAACTTTGTAACTTATACATTAATGCATAACATAAATGTAAAATGTTTTAGTTACTAAAACATTTTGCATTTATTTTATGCATTAATTTATACATACATGCACTATGTGTCTGCGTTATAGATCAGTGTTACCTGTAAACATGGTAAACATAGAGATTGTTGTTATTATAATGATGGCCATCTTGGATTTCACCTATTTTAGGGAATTTCCCCAATTTATCTTTTGGCAGACATATTTTTCTTGAAATATAAACACATCCTTGAGCTAACTTCAATTGAAAAACTATGTGTGGCATTTTGTTCAACATTACAAAAATATTATGTTTTCATCAATTGTCAAAATTGTGGGTTTTTTTACATATCCATATATTTTGGATTCTGGGTTGCCTAGAACAGCCAAAAGTATTACTCTACGTTGAATGTGCATATGTTATTCATCCACATATAATTATACACTTACTGCATCTGATTGTATTACTTTGTGAGAGAGAGAGAGAGAGAGAGAGAGAGAGAGAGAGAGAGAGAGAGAGAGATAATTAGCATGGACTAGAAAGTACGTTTATGATGATACTATTTTATCAGAAATTTTCAAATCCACGATTTGCCTCGAAACAGTGATGTAACGTTTTAGATTTACTCAATTGCAATATTGGAAAACCTCATTGATACAGAAATGATGAAGTAACAATGCTCAATGAACAATTCCTTATCTGTGGCTGTTTCACTAAATTAACCTCGTACGACGAATAAGTTCGAAGTGCAAATTGGAATTTAGAATAACATTTGCTTTGATAGCCGATGTTGACAAGATTTTAGTGTATGTGTTCACATGTGTTATGGTACTAGTGAACCACGTTAACGATAGAAGCAAATCATTAACATTTATTGTACGTTGTTCTTTATCGTACGAAGTTTAGTGAAACGGGTCCCAGGATCCCTGGTGTACCATGTCATGTGACCAGTCAAATCCCGACATCCACCGAACACGTGATCTCTCAATACAAACGTGTATTGACGCCAATCATACCAAACATAACAAGAGACGAGTTTAATTTCCTGTTCGGTTACAGGCACAGGAGGAACAATATCTGTTTCAAAAACAATCTGAAAGCTGCAGAGCCGACAGGGGACATGGATTTTTTTTTATTAATTCCTCAATTTAACAATTCGTTTCCTCGAATTAACAATTCTTCCCCACGATATAACAATTCGTTCCCACTGGTATTTCGTGGGAACGAATTGTTAAATTGAGGGAACGAATTGTTAATTCGTGGGAACGAATTGTTATTTCGTGGGAACGAAATAACTTGATAATAAAACAAGAATTCTACGTCCCCTGTGGGGCTCCGTAGTAAGCAGTTAAGAAACCTAGCATTTTTCATAAAAACCTCGTTACCATTATTCTGACCAAACATTTTGTACCCAGAGTTGTAAACTGTATTCTCATGTATAACTATAGTCTGTTTCACGAAAGCTGCCCAAATTTTACGGCCATATAAACAATTCAAAAACCATATTTTTTTTGATAATATTAAATTAAAGGAAAATTTAAGAATGAGCATTCTTTTTATTTCGTGAAATTTGGTCAAATATTGATATTGAAAACAAAATCCCATGTTAAATCCCCATAGACATCTTCACGGAGGATTTAACACTGGGAAATTTTTTAGAATTTCAGAAATACTGGACCGATTTTTAAAATTTAGCTTTTGTTTTCTTAGTTAGATCATTTCCAAGCTATCTAGCTAGGTTTCGGAGTCAATTTCCCAAAAAAATAGTTTTTTGACTCCTCCCACAAATCCTCTACCTCTTTTTCCCCCATGTTAAATTCCCATAGAGAAATCAATTTTTCGTAATAAAACCAATATTTGACCAAATTTCACGAAATAAAAAGAAGGCTCATTCTTAAATTTTCCTTTAATTTAATATTATCAAAAGAAATCTTGTTTTTGAATTGTTTATATAGCCGTAAAATTTGGGCAGCTTTCGTGAAAAAGACTATAATGTGTCACGTTTGTGGCTTTGAGTGAATAGAAAAGTATTGTATATGCTAGTATTAGCTGATGTTGTTAATCATCATACTAAAATCGCACAAATATATAGTTATCGATCTAAATTCGGTATATTTATAGTAATACATCGCGGGAATACGTTGCTATGGAAGCACTTCAATTTTGTTTATATAAATCATCACACAAAACATAAAGCAAACGACGGGAAATTGATGGCGTTTTATTTCTTCATATTCTTTGACAGCCAGACTCTAATATAGCAATGTTTTTGATACGGGATTGTTATTGTAAAACATGTTTGAAGTATGGTTATTTATCATGTGCTATGAACGTTTTATTATTACGAGCCCTGCCGGTTACGTGCTATTTGTCAGAAGATTGTCCAACTCTGTTCAGCCGTTGGCTAATTTTTGTGAAGCCATTTGTAAATTATCTAATACATGTTCTGATAACGTATCTGATTTTCTCAACGGAATGTCGTGCCACGTCGAGTTTCGTAACTTAACTGCACCACTCGACAGGACTTTAAAGCACTGCGTGTCAGATGATGTCTCGGATACACCACGTGTGTTTTATTTTCGATTTACGAACTGCAAATGACAATTATCTAAATCACTAAATGCACAGTTTATCAATTTCCAAGAAGTTTCCGTATTATTCTCAAGGTGCAAGGTCATGTGGTTAGAACAACAACAACAATGACTGAAAGTGTTGAAAGCGCCCTCACTCAAAATTAAGTATCATTGGATTAGTTTCCTTAATATGCAACGGCTTTTGATAAAATATGGCGCAGCACATGCGTCATTACGAGCTGCATTTTGGTGGTCTCTGGACTTCGGCACATACTTCTCATTTTTGCGAAGAATCGATTTCCGTGTCAGTAAACATGGTAAACACGGAAATCGATTCTTCGCACAAACAACAGAAGTTTGGGCCAAAGTGCCGATACCACCAAATACAGATTAACAAGACGCGTTTGATGCGCCATATGTCATCACAATCCGTTACATAATAAGGACAATATAAAAGAATACGTACCTTGCATCGGAGGGGCTTCTGGAAGTTTCAGTAATTGTTGTTGTTGTTGTAACCACGTGACCATGCACCTTGATTCTGCTAAAAACTAGCGTAGACTGTGATGCACACGGCAGATCATTTTGTCATGTACTTACGACATTGTATAACAGAAAGCATGTTTTCTTAAACATACCATCTGTTAGTTGCCTAGCTACGGACGGTACTGGAGTAAATTGCAAGAGTGACCGTTCGCAACTAAACATGCGTATGCCCGTATGCGGCGATATCAAGGAGCCATATTACTTTGCTTTTGATGTTTCGTCCGTCCGACCATACGTACGTCCGTACGTACGTGGTCATTGACGTGAACACGATTATAGGAGCTTTTCCAACACGCCAGACTTCAGCATTACTGGATGGATTACTTTAACCCTTAGACCGCTATCTTAATTTTGTTGTCGTCTGCTGTTTATTTTCTATTGTCAATTTTTATCATAAAAAAACATGCTTTGACAGCACTTTAGAATAATTTACAACATGGTTTGACAGCACTTCAGAATCATTTCCATTGGAAATGATTCTGAAGTGCTGTCAAACCATGTTTTATTGAGAAATAAGGCAAGATATAAAAGCAACAGCAAATGACAATTGTTGTGAGTAGCGGTCTAAGGGTTAATATTCACACACTTGATGCATGTGGAGATAGCTGACACATGCACGCAACCATCATACCAGACTGAATTAAGTAAAGCAAATTAGTACCATTAGATTGTACAAACTTAGCGTTCGCAGCCACGATTCAATACAAACTTAGCGTTCGCAGCCACGATTCAATACAAACTTAGCGTTCGCAGCCACGATTCAACTGGATTATGAAATACGATACGCATCTGCAATGCAAATAGTTTTAATATTAAATATGTTTTTTCCATTGTCTTATGATACGCCAAATCTACAAAAAGTCAAATAATTAATGCTAGCTCTAAATAAGTAGAGCTAGCATTAACATAAATCTAATCTACATAAACTTAAATAATTAATGCTAGCTCTAATTAGCAATACTTATTGTAGTTTATGTAGACTTGGTTCCGGGAACGCCAAATCTACATAAACTCACATAAGTAAAACTAGCTTTAAATAATTAGAGATAGCATTAAATATTTAGAGCTAGCTCCAAATCATTTGTAGAGTTCTCTAAATCATTTGGAGCTAGCTCTAAATAGTTAATGTTAGCTCTAAATAAGCTAGCATTAATGATTTGAGTTTATGTAGATTAGAGCTATCTCCAAATGATTTAGCGAGCTCTTCAAATTAGTTGGCGTTCCATACTTTCTGCGCATATCTGAGACCCAGTGTATTTAAGTCTCTTGTGTAGAATGATACATTTGCATAACCGTGGCAGAATATGTTATAAACAAAATTGCCACCTCGCTCCATACCTCCCACGAGGGTAGCAATTTAATCCCATATATTTAATGTAATACATGGAAGAGTGATGGAAGAGTGATTTTTTGCAATAGGTTGCGTGCGTTAGCGATATAAAACTGTCAAAGCTGTATCAATACAGTATTAACGAACTACATGTATGTCTTGTACATTTGAAAGCTTCATTTCGTTATGATGAATGTCGAACAACAACAAGAGAAATATGGCTTCAATGGGAAAATGATTTCCCTGTTATACTATTTTGACAATTTACCAGTTCTACATCAAAGATTATTTGTTTAAAGGTATAAAATATACATTTTACTAAAGTTTGATCTACATGCAACAGGTTTGGGTATGCACTTCGGTTGCTCACAGTTGGTGAATGGGTCAAATTGTAGCCGTAGATAACATATCGGAGGCGAATTATTGTAGCTAACAATATGTATGATTATGGCTCTTAAACCAATTACAGTATGCCGAGGGGTTGGGACTAACTAGTTAAATGAGTACATGTATACTATTCAGATAAATTGTGTTTATTGACCTTGCGCCCAATTTGTGTCTGGAGGAGAATACGTGTTACATTTTACCTTGTTTCTCAATAAAAAAAACATGGCTTGACAGCACTTTAGAATCATTTACATTGGAAATGATGATTATAAACTGCTGTCAATGCCATATTTTGTTGAGAAAAATTAAAAATAGAAAAGAAACAGCATTTAATTCAGCAGTGTAAGGGCTAACAGTATTGGGTGACGATGTGCACTTTGTTCGAGACTGAGCAATGGCTTGTGTTGCAAACGTGTATACTCCGTTGTGGGCCCGTTCTTATAAAATGTCTAACGAGCACGTTATCGAAATTTGTCCTGGAAATCTTGCAGTTTTATTGACATCGACGATGACATAGTAGAACATCACTGGGGTTTCTGTGAGGGTTGTTTTCTCTTGGCACAATCAGGGGTTTAAAATCGGACATAGGACCTCTCGGAAAAAGGACATTAAAATACATTACCCCACCACGAGTTGCGAACAGTAACTCTTGCAATATACTCACGTACCGTCCGTACGGGAGTAGATTGCAAGGGTTACTGTTCGCAACTATACCACCACCTGCTTCGTACTGTACTGTACGAAAGTAGGTGGTGGGGTAATGTGATTTTTCAAATGTCCATTTCTTTGGTCATATGTCTGACTCCACCCCCTGTGGGCACAGCCACACACGAGTATTATGTTGGGTTCAGGCCCGTACGCAGAGGGGGTGCGACGGGTGCATACGCATCCCCCTTAACCCTTTCAATATCACAGGCCTGTAGAGTGGTATTGGCAAACCGTGTAGATCCAGACGAGCCGGCTCGTAACGAGCCGTCTCATCAGAATCTGCATTTTTTGCAAGTAATTTTCAGAATTTTGAGAACAAAAACACCCCATGTTCATAAATGGACTGGTCTGAAAATAATTTTGTGATGATTGGATTGGTTGCACAATTAACATATCAAAATCCATTCCAGTTACTTATGGGTGAAACGCTTAATCTGCCGAGGTTTGTCCGTGGATTTGCAAAAACAAAATGTTTAGCCCTTCGCGCCGTCGATAACGCACCCCTAACTTAATTCCTGCGTACGGGCCTGGGGTTAATAGATACCGCGCCGTATGAGCTCCATCATATCGTACCACGACAAATGGCGAGTGCAGGTCGAATCCTGCTCCTTCCCGAGGCTATCATGACAAGTCGCGAAACATTTAGATTCATTGTAATGGACTTTGGACAATTCGTTGCCACAGGTTCTACATTGTTTCTTACAATCGTCCACTGCTTGGATTTCCGCGAATCTTTTACCGACACCAAAATCATGTTTACAATCCGAGTCCACGCTACTTCCGTTTGTTATTAGACATCCGTTTGCGCATGCGTTGCCGTCGTAGATGCTCCCCCATAGTTCTACACAAGACAGACACTCGAATAAACAGTTCTGGTATTCTTTGGTTGTCTGTCGTTCCAGTGGCTTTCCTTCCGATGGGTTAACCATGAATAGAAGAAATGTAGCTGTCAGTAGTTTCATGTCTGAAAATATAAAAAATATACAATAATACTGACTCAAATACTCAGATAGTGCCGGTCTCCTACTATAGTCTGTTTCACAATATCTGCACAAATTGCACGGCCATATAAACAATGCTAAATTTCCCCATGTTAAATCCCCATAGACATATTCACTCTACTCTGTGAAGATGTCTATGGGGATTTAACATGGGGAACTTTTTCAAATTTCAGAAATAGTTGAACGATTTTCAAAATGTAACTTAACTTTCCAAAATGTTTCACTTTTTGCCTCCTTCCCCAGCTCTCCATCTCCTTTTCTCCCATGCTAAATTCCCATAGACACATCATTTTGTTAGTAATAAAATCAATATTTGACAAAATTTCACGAAATAGAAAGATGGCTCATTCTTAAATTTTGATAACATTTAATATTATCGAAACAAATATTGTTTTTGCATTGCTTATATAGCCGTGAAATTTGGGCAGGTTTCGTGAAGCAGACAGTAGTAATATGCCGTTGACGAACATTTGGCATTTCCCTAATGTACAGGTCATGATTTCAATGCTGAATCTGGAAATCGGTATTTTCAACTTGGCTTCAGCGTCTTGATTGGATCAGTGGTGTTAAGGTCGGAATTGCATTCCGCAAATCACAGACACATATACAACTGTTAAGCATTAATAAGTTAGTAGTTTGCGAAAGGTAACTTTGCTATATATAGAGAAAACCTACATCACACATGTTTCCTTTCAAGGGTTTAAACTGTAGTCTATTTCACAAAAATTACAAAGTGTACTTATCTAGCAAAGTATACTTTGAGGGAGACATTTTCAATTTAAGGATAAATTTATTATTTTTTATTTTTCTGAATTTATTACATTATCACAGCCATTTTGGCTGTGATAATGTAATACATTTAGTATAATAATACTGCATACTTTTAATCATCAAATATATGCAGTCGTTAGTTCTATGAAATAATACATTTCGGGGAAAATAAATGATTACTCCCTCAAAGTATACTTTGCTAGATAAGTATACTGTGTAATTTTGATGAAATCGGCTACATATGTCTAAGTCACACGAAACTTTGATATCGTAATCAAAGCCAAAAAATGATTTTTTACTTTTTGTGACAACTGAACTTGAACATATAAAAAGGTCGCGGAATTGGCTTATACTGCGTACAGTATTATGAATTCAATTTAATTCAGTCGTTCATCGTCGATTTGAATGTCTTGAGCGGTGTTTATTGTTGGTGCAGATTGATTATGGCCGTAGATGCCGTTCACTGAACAGTCACGAATACTAATTAGTACTTATTGTACAACCCACGAGAGATGTTATGCCATCTTTAAAAGTCTATCAAAGTACATTTAGTTTCTAAATCGCGAACCTTTCACACCAATAACTATACCTGTTTCTGCAATAGTGTTCAATTATTCATGTAATTGTCCTTGGAACGTCTTCATATCAACTGGCAATTCAAAGTTAAATCTGATTATCGCCTCACATGGGGATACTGGTTGTAATAAATATTTCTATCCATGTCTTTTAATTGAATACAAGCGTCATTGTAGTCTACTTGAGAGCACCGGTCTGGCTTCGTATGGCTGTGATAATTTGTGCTCTATCAGCCTCCTCGGTGGTTTATTGTGTCTGGGCATGTTGGTGTTTTATACGGAGCCCCGCAGGGGACGTAGAATTCTTTTCTAATAGGCTACTGGTTGCGCACACACAATGTTTGCCTTCTTTGCGCATACGTAATAACACCCCACCTCAGGCATACATTTATTGTTTATTATTGGTATTTATTTTCTCTTTCTTCTATTAACAATTCGTTCCCACGAATTAACAATTCGTTCTCACGAAATGACAATTCGTGCCCTCAATTTAACAATTCGTTCCCACGAAATAACAAACATTCGTTCCCACGAAATAACAATTCGTTCCCTCAATTTAACAATTCATTCCCACGAATTAACCATTCGTTCCCTCAATTTAACAATTCGTTCCCACGAAATAACAATTCGTTTCCACGGGAACGAATTGTTAATTCGTGGGAATTAATTGTTATATCGTGCGAACGAATTGTTAATTCGAGGGAACGAATTGTGAAATCGAGGGAACGAATTGTTAATTCGAGGCAACGAATTGTTATATCGTGGGAACGAATTGTTAAATTGAGGGCACGAATTGTCATTTCATGAGAACGAATTGTTAATTCGTGGGAACGAATTGTTAATAGAATAAAGAGAAAGTAAATACCAATAATAAACAATAAATGTATGCCTCAGGTGGGGTGTTATTACGTATGCGCAAAGAAGGCAAACATTGTGTGTGCGCAACCAGTAGCCTATTTCACCAACATTGCAAAGTATACTTTTCTAGCAAAGTAAAGTTTGAGGGAGTAATCATTTATTTTTCCTGAAATGCATTATGTCATATAGAACTAACGACTGCATATATTTGATTGTTAAACATATGCAGACTTATTATACTGAATTTATTACATTATCACAGCCAAAATGGCTGTGATAATGTAATAAATTCAGTATAATAAAAATTAATAAATTTATCCTAAAATTGAAAATTTCTCCCCCAAAGTATACTTTGCTAGATAAGTATACTCTGCCATGTTGGTGAAATAGACTACTGGGTATTGTGTTGCATTCACTGCTGCGTATTCATATAGATGTCAGTGATTCCATATTTTATGTAGATCTACATCTTCGTGCCATTTTTCTAGTTTCGAGGTAGAACCAATACTCCATTATCATGTGTTTATTCCATTGGATGACCGTCCAGGCGTTACATTTTCTCTATTTTACTTCCGCTTCAGGGGACTAGGGGTCTCAGAAATGTCATTTCCGTTACTTACATTTGCATGACGTAAACATAGCTTTACATTTACATTTATTGTTATCCTTAAAACTGATCTGGATTCTCAGGACCTCCAGCATTGCTGAATTAAATTTTATCGTCTGCTGTTTATTTTTTATTTTCCATTTTTCTCATTTCACAACACTTTAGAATGATTTCCATTGAACGCATTGTTTTCATTGAAAAATAAGACAAAATATAAAATAACAGCATATGACAGTGTATGATTCCCGCATTCTAAGGATTAACCTGTGTCCCGTGTTGGTACAGCACGTCACTCGTCTCCATGTTTACCATCCTCTAGTGGCGTATTACTCGACAAAAGTGCGAACAATAATGGGTTATAATAGACAATTTAAGATTTTACGACACTGCACTAATCAAATTGAGGAATGCTTCGTTGAAATGGTGTTCCTGTAACAAGCGTTGACCTAGACATTATACAGTGGGGTCAGCGTGTAAGTGCACACACGAACGTTTGAACCAACCTGTCGTGTTCGTTCGTGTGTGAACTTACACGCTGACTCCACTGTATGTCATTGTGCAGCGTATTTTAGTTTAAACATAGTTTATTGCATATAAGTACAATGGGCTTGGGCTACAAGTTCTCACAACATTAATTACAGCCCTTACCCAAGTATTTCAACCAGACATCAATTTAACAGCAATGGCGATAAGTATACAGGTATATGTACATGGGTACATACCAATAATCTTGCGGTATATATATATATATATATATATATATATATATTTGCACAATGTACGAAAAGAAAAATCGGATAAAAAGAGAGAGTAAAGAAAGTGAGAGAGGAGATTGGGAGAAAGAGTGAAAGAGTTATGTGTCACAATGTACATATAATATATAACCTAATGCATAGATAGATGTGCACTGCAGTTGATTTCAGTGTTCGTTGTTATCAGGTGGTACTGGATGATGTTGGCAAATGGAAAGCATCCGATAGAGCTTGCATCTCATGCATCCACCAAGTGTGTTACTCAAATCTTTTCGTAGCTTTAATATAATCTTGTACAGCTTTAAAAATAACAGTATTGCACTCATTACTTTCTTCAGGTATGCCATGCAAAAGTATATGTGCGTTTAGGGGATAAAATTGTCGTAGTGACTGGCATCAAATTAGACGTTGCGCATGATAGTTAATACATTCAAAGAAGTAATGTTCAGCATCCTCTACAACTTCACTACATTCGCAGTAGGGAGTTTCTCTGATATGGTTATTGCAAAGATCACAATTAAGACTGCTACATTTATTTCGAATTCTTGCATGCATAACTGAAAACAATCGATCTCCCTCTAAATAGTATGGTGGTATATTATATTGAGTATATAGTTGTTGGGCGCATGATGTTTTGAAGTGTCTAAGACTATCTATATTTCTCAGCAACGGGTCAGTTTCATTCCAGAGTTGTACCGAAGATGGTATAAACGATTGTTTGTATACTTCCAGTCGTGTAGTGGGGACATTTAAATCAAATTGATTTCTAAGATTGTAACGAGATATATTATTAACAGTGGGTGGAATCAGGTTAGAAATATAACTAGGTACTTGATTATTGTTGGCTTTGTACATGATCGAAAGCTTTTGAATACTACGTCGAACAGTTAGAAGTTGCCATCCAACTTCTTGCCTTAAGTTGTCGAGTGATACTGACCGTGTTAATCCTGTTACTATTCTGGCGGCTTCATTCTGAAATTTTTCCAACGAATCCTTTTCATATTCTGTACACCCATCCCAGACAGATGAAGCATATTCTAGTATAGGTCTCATGTAAGATATATATATTTGGTTTAAAGACTGTCTGCTTATCTTAAATTTTAGGTTACGCATTATTCCCAATACTCTCGTAGTCAAATTAATTATATGTTGTATGTGTGTATGCCATTTTTCGTTATTGCTCAATGTTAAACCAAGATGCTTATGATTGTCAACAAAGGTTATGGACGTGTTCTGAAATATTAAGTTTAAGGGTCGATCAAGTTGTCTTAATGTTAGAAGCATCGCTTCAGTCTTGTTCGGATTGAAACTAACCAACCATTGTTTAGCCCAATCAGAAATCATTAGCAGGTCATGATTTATTATGCCTTCTAGATCATCAACATTTGTTGAAGAAAATGACAGAGAGCTGTCGTCAGCAAATAATCGAACAATACTTAATAGATGGTCAGTTATGTCGTTGACATATATTAGAAATAGTAATGGGCCGAGTACCAAACCTTGTGGTACACCAGCAGTAACTAATTTGGTATCTGAGGTTGTGGACCGTATTGATACGGACTGTTTCCTGTTCAACAAGTAGTTTTCGATCCAGTGTAAAATACAACCATTTAATCCATTTTGCCTTAGCTTAAATATTAATCCCTTATGCCATACACTATCAAAGGCTTTAGAAATATCACAAAACACTATACATGTAGATTGTCGTTCATCAAATGCCTGACATATTTGATGGTGAATGTCTATAAGTTGATATACCGTTGAGTGGCCTGGTAAAAAACCAGATTGCCTGTTGTAAATCAATTGTTGTGAGTGCAAGTGATTATAAATATGTTTAAACATTATTCTCTCCATTACCTTACCTAGACAGCTTAATAACGATATCGGGCGATACTTCGAAGGCGTCTGTCGACACCCCTTTTTAAATAGAGGAATTACACTTATATATTATGCCGTTCCATCAGCAGTTAGGACAAATACAAGCATAATTTGTCATTGTCAATGCTCGGCATTCACCGAGGACACCGTTATTGCTGCACATTTTTGACGGTGGTTTGCCTTGGTTTTTTTCCATAAGCTCTTGTGTTAACACAGCAAACCATGTATTCTTTCTTATACCGTATACACACAGTATTCATCGTCTGATACAGAAAGAATACAGTAACAACACGTTTGCTGCGGGTATTTAGCCATTTGTAACTTTAATATCGTCAACTATAGTTTTAATATATAGTATTCGTGTTTTCTTAGAGGTTTACTATGGAGACCAATTATTATATCGAAATAGTGTACATGTATATGAACTCATTAGTGCCTGTTAATCAATCAGTGGGACACATGAATGAATGTACACAGTTTATAGTCAATACATTGATTGCTAAATACATTCTACTACGTCTGACATAATATCAACAATCAATTACATTGGTTGATTGCAAAGCGAAACATAATCACTTTAGTAGACATTAGTCATTACAGCCACTTGTCTGCTGAGAATATTAACCCGAGACCTTGCCGTCTTCTAGCAGATCAGCAGCCTATTTCACCAACATTGCAAAATATACTTTTCTAGCAAATTATACTTTGAGGGAGACATTTTCAATTTAAGGATACATTTATTAATTTTTATTATACTGAATTTATTACATTATCACAGCCATTTTGGGTGTGATAATGTAATACATTCAGTATAATAATTGTGCATGCCATCAAATATATGCAGTCGTTAGTTCTATATGAAATAATGCATTTCAGGAAAAACAAATGATTGGTGAAATCGGCTACTGGGTATTTTACAACTTTACTTGTTGACACGTGACTGAAACATTGAAGTGTTACGTTTAGCGTGTTCTATTCGCATGTCTGCTTTGATTGTAAAGGACTTTGTTGTATTTCTGTATCGGCAGGTATTAGCATATTTTGCTTTTCCTTTTCATTATAAGCATTGCAAGTCGCACAGCCTCTTTAGGTTTGTGAACAAGTTTGAGTGTACTCATTGCAAAAAGAAAATCCAGCAATATGTAATTAACGACGCAGGATTTAGTCCATGTTCTGCAGACTTCAATGTTTGCAAGTCATACAGCTTAGCAATTGATATATCTTTTCTAAATAAATTTCTCTTAAATAGTTTTTAATTTTGTAATGACTTTCCATCATATGGATTGAGTTCATGTGTGCAGCTATGTGAGTGAATATATCATCAGCTGTATATACCTTGGCCGTGCCTTCCACTCATATGTATTCCTGTGAATTAGTCATGTGCTTCTACAAACATGTGTAGAAACGAAAATATACATTTACTAAATAAACATGTGTGTATTTTATCTCGTCAACACAGTGCGTATGTGCCGTGAAACACGGTGCCGTGAAACATTTTTGATATCCTGTCAATACGACAATAATCACTGCGTATGGATATGTGCGGTTACTGGGGTTATTTTTTTGGCATTTAAAAGCCATGTGTAGGTGTTGACGGGATAAATCGAATAGTTTGTTAGTGCCGTGAATGGGAAAAATATCTGGCGCAGCTCGGAAACGGGATTTTTCCCATTCACGGCACTAACCTACTATTCTCTATATTTCGGATTACAGTAGCATTTGAGTTTGTATTGATGGAAGTATCTGCATACATACTTACGTATCACCTATAAACGGTTTAACAATTTAATTAACTTAACAGGCGCTCTCCGGAAGTGACACCTACCCTAGTACATACATTAATTTGGCAAATTTGGACAATATGACTATAATGTATGTGCTAAATCAAACTAGAAATTTCAAAATATTAAATATTGTTTATCGTATCTAGAATTGGCTGCAGTATGCAACTGTCACATTGAATACCAGAGCAAAGTGTTTACATATTATAAGGTACACCACCATTTATAGAGCAATAACGATACATCTATTATAGGTCAGATGCCATGGGATGTCGATAGGTCATATATTTCAGCGAATTGTTATTGAACACGACGATATTTTTAATTTCTAAGCGGCCATTTTGAAATTGGCCAAAGCATAGGATATGTTATTATACATATTAATCGTGTGTATTAATTATATGACTTTAGAAATCAATGTTCAACATATATGTTTTATTCCAATTGTCCATATACAGTGTTGTCGGCCATTTTGGATTTGGCGGCCATATTTGATTTTTTTTAAAAATCCACCCTATTTCTTTGAAACCTCTATAACATAAACGTGCCAAAACAAGTGAAAGTTTCCAATTAACAAACATTTGACACGGAAGTTACATTCTGGTATACACTAATACAGGAAGGACGTGCCGTAGATGGTAGCTGAAATCTTTTTTTAAGATATTTCCGAAAAATCGGAGTATTTTGATATGTGATACCGGATGTTGCCAGAAATATAGGGAATTGAATGTAGTCATACTCGTAGACACTGTGATATAGTTAGCTTGGAACAATTCAGAGGTGGTCATACTGAAGCCACAGTTAGATCACGGTTCGTCCGCATGTACGAGGAGATAATCCGCGAGTTTTAGCGAGTGGATTATCGATCGTACATGCGGACATTCTCATGTCGATACATTGCCCATATGCTGTGTAAATGAAGAAACAAAACTCGAAAATGTATCAAAGATTTGATCATCTCTGTTGTGTGATAAATGCGACTGTGACGTATAATATAGGAAAGCTGGAAATATGATCAGCTTATTCAGTAATACTGTGGAAGAATTAAAATATATCTCAGAAATAGGGCTAATCTAAAACTTCTATTACACAAAATATCAGTACTATACTCACAAAACACAATTGCGAAGGTTTGGTAAAACCGTTAGCTGCTTCGAACATTTCACTAAATACACTTTCAACATCTTCTGACAATGAGATTACAATTCAATTTGGATCACTTATATATTAGACCTACTAAAGGCACATTGTGAAAATGGTATATGATAAACAGTCGAGTCATAACGGTTCATCATTTGAACTAGAAGGTGCGTGGAATGTAACGCCAGTAATAACGACATATTCAACAACATATTTATTGGTTTCCTTAGTATCTCGACCAATGAAAGTGGAGAATTTCGTCTAAATTAATCGCATATTGCGACGCGTTCCGCAATATATATTAAATTAATCAGTAAATGCTGCAATAACTCAAAAGTTATATTTGGTACAACAGGCCCAGCCTTGTTGACGAAATTTCATGTGACGTGCACCATATAGTGTATACTGGTATGTCTTTATTTTAGGTTTTATGAATGTATTTGCTAAATTGTTTGAACCAACGTTGTTTTTTTTCATCTATGGACCACATACAACAAAACTGGGGTTGGTTCCATTTTTCTATAAGCTATATGGCCGCCATCTTGAAATTCAAAATTTCCGCCATTGAAATTTATAGTTTGAGATCAAAGTCATTATGTGGATTATTATGGACAATAAATATTGGCAGAATGAGTTCAATGTATTTTGAGATAGCAGCCATTTTGGTTTTCAAATGGCCGTCATTTCAAAATTGGAAATCCAGTATTTATTTTACATTTTTGAATGTCGTGGTAAGATTTTGCATTTTCCTTCTGGTTATACTCGTATTTCTTTGACCACAGGTCTGCTGAGATTATTGCTAACTGGTATTCTGCTACGAGTAATCTTAGCTACTCGAAACTAAGTGTGTTATGTACATCGTCACATCAAATATTTGTTACACATTCTAGTATTTCTGTGGCTGTAGTTATGTTCTTTCAAATGATATTGTGATTGGAACGTGTGTGTCTGCTTGAAAACATATATATATACAACATATAACACAACTGAAGTTGATTCCATTTTTTAAGAGCCGCATGACCGCCATTTTTAATTTCATGTGGCTTATATTTATGTTTTTTCAATGATATCTTGGTCGGCACATGTGTTTTCCTTTAAAACAAGAAGATGAAAATATGGCAAATCATCCATTTTATCCAATAAAGTGTATATTATGGTATTGTATATTGCATTGCAAAGGTAAATACTCATGTTCTCAATTGATTCATGAGAAATCGTCTGTTACGGCGATATGATGCACCATGTGCAGCCTGTAAGAACTGGCATTGCGCTAGCAGACTGCAACTGGTCTCAACAGTTTGCTGTCTTCATGGAGTCCAAATTGGTCGCCAATTTTTAGCTCTTTTAATTGTGATGCTACCATGATTTTATCACAGCATTCTTGCTCTGTTGATGACCTGATATTGTCACAAATCGAAACATATATTGGAATACCTGCTATCAAGTAGTCAGTGGTGCAGGTGACCATTCCGTGACGGTTATGAGAGTTTTGATATGCCAGTATACCCAAATATAGGTATGTACATTCACCTTTTGTTTTTACCAAACTGTGTTTCACAATGATTACTGTTCGCTCAGCTAACCCACTGGACCTTGGCTACATAGAGCACGTGACATTAAGAATATCGCATTATTTTTCAAAATCAGCAAATTCCGGTAGGCAAATTGCTGACTTCATCTGACACACGTGTACCTGGTACACTATGCTAACTGTAAATCCCTTTCAACTCTCCAATGGCCATTTTGGATTTCATGCTGTGTGACTGTTGTTGTTTACAGTTACCAGAAATTCTTTTCATTCCATGTGGAAATGTTTGTAGCAACAGTTTGTCATGGGTGGCATGGTACATAGTGTGATATAAGAGTGTGTTTTTTTTTGGCATTTCAGTTTCTTTCTTCAATTGAACATCTTCCTACCATTTTACCAGAACATAATATATTGTGCTCGTCTAATACATGGCTGAATGCCGAGATGGCCATTGTGCACGACTTGCAACATTTTGGACTCGAGAGGAGTCAGAATTATGTGTTTAGATCCTTTCAGTTTATCTCTGTAATCCCATAACGCCACTAATTTCTGCGGACATTGCGTTCTGAAATTGAGTTATCCCTTTAGACTCGTTTTTCTAGCAGAATCAATTGTTCATCTTATTCAGTCAAGTTTGCAATGTCTTGCAACTCATGATCACTGACAGGTAAGTTCGCAAATACTTCATGTACCTGTGAATTCATATCCTTAATAAAGTTAGAATATATGTCTGTTACTGGTAAGTTTTTGCCAGAAACGAGTTTCATTGACAGGCCATATTGCTTCAGCAGCAATAAAATAACATGCCTCATTATTCATGTTCAATTGGAGCATATTAGTTTTCTGCGAATATCAATGATATGCAAGCATTAGCCATTGGCTTGCCTTTGTGGCACACCATAATGCAGTGTCTCTGGCTTTGTTAAGTCATTAAATGACAATTTCAACAAATGAAACGCAATTTGGACCATCAAGGCACTGATAACTATTATATTGACACAGGAGTTGTGATCTCTTAAGACCATATGGTAATACTAAATAATGATAATGACCATGGAACAATACTGCCATTTCAATGTGGCCATTTTTCTACAGTTTCCTGCATACAATTCTGTATTATGTATAGAGTCGTCGTCTACATATACTGAACATGTGCACATGGCGAAAAAGTCATTTCACCACACAAATACTGCATTTTCGACAGTTCTTCTACACTTCCCTGCATACAAGTTTGTATAGGGTATATATTCTATTTAAGCAACTCCTTTGACCGCAGTTTGAGTGTGCCAGCACTGCCTTTCAGGAACACCAACAAGATGAGACTATAATGCAGATGGTGAGGAAACTGATTGAAAACACTGTATCCATAATTAAGAAAAATCCTGCATACACACAGTGGCCATTTTGAAATATAACATGTTTGTCATAAACAGTGACTTGAAATTGACCTAAGTCATATATAATTTACTTTCAATAATGATTATAGTCTGGGAAATATCAGTCCAAATGGTTTGTGCATCATTATATCAGAATTATATGATTTTCACTGCAGTAATTTTGAAAATTAGAAGACAATAGGAACAACTCACGATTTCATTGATGATACAAAGAACGTTTATAGCAAAACAGTCAACACAACCTAACTATAAATACACTTTACTAAAGACAGTACGTAAAGACATAAGAAATATTAGTTACATAGATGCCATTTTTTGAAAACAAAATGTCCGCCATACAAGTTATCAGAAAAAGTGGAACCAACCCCAGTTTTATTATTTGAAGTATGTAGATGGCATAGCCGAAAAAACACAACATTCTATCTGCATTATAAATGTAGATATGAATATTACAATATATTGCATACAATTTCAGGGCGGCCATTTTTAAATCTAAGATGGCCGCCATGGGTTTGTTAAAAATGAAAATAACACCGGTGTTGTTGTTTGTGGTCAAAAGATGATTATCACCAAAAAACGAATCAATATTCTACCTGTATTAGAAGTGTATATATTGTAAATACAGCATTTCAGAGCGGCAATTTTGAAATCCAAGATGGCGGCTAAAGGAATTGTCGAAAAAAATTGAACCAACCTCAGTTTTGTTGTTCGTGCTCTAAAGATGACAAAACAAACATTGGTTACAAGAATGTAGCAAAAAGAATGCAAATCTGCATAACATTATACACTAATACCATATGTACGATCAAGTCAGAGTCAATCACGTAATATTGTCGTAATTTGAAATCACGTTTATGAGCACCGCTCAATTTTAATAGACATGTGCCCGCTATGGGGCGGGGCAACCAATAAGTTAGTTATAGTTCACATATTGAATTTCTAATAAGGTAATGTATTAAAAAGTCAATATGTAAACTATAACTATTACGTATAATCCCCTTTCGGAAAGACACCTGCACTTAAAGGTGAACAAATATATTTTTTTCCAGTGAAACCAATATCGGACCAACAATAAACATTTATTTTCAGAAGACTATATATTGTACAGTGAAACCTCTCTAAACCGGACACCCAGTGTGTCAAGGTTTAGAGAGGTTTCGCTGTAAATCAGGCATTTGGTAATTCTGAGCCATAGTTATGTGCTATGCGATCATGAACAAACGAGATAAATGACGAATAAACCAAAAAAATAAGATCACAGATGTTTCTTGTTGTCCAGTTTAGTGAGGTTCCACTTTATGTTATATTTGTAAAAATAGTACCATGTGCCAACTTATCCTATGGCGTTTTGGTCTGTTTTGCTTTGAATCTAAACCTCTACATATACTATTATCTACAGTTTTCACAGTTTTGGGCTCAGTGTATCCGTTAAATTCTGGAAAATACGAATCAAGACATTTCGTGCGTATGAATACAGCAGCTATTATCTTTAGTTCTCACAGTTCGGTAGCAGTGGACAGTTAGCCGCCAGTTTCGTACACTTTTTTTCTGGGAGTTTCAAACAGTAATTTATTCTAGAGAAAACGTGTGGATGGGAATGGGTTTGCCCCAGCACAGTACATTTGCCTCTGGGTGATGATTGAGAAAATATGCAACTTTCAGTCTATAGTTCCGCAAGTGATTTCTTTTTTAGATAACATATTTCAGTACTTTCAGTACTTTGATTTTTTATCCGGTCCACTTATATCCAATGATAATGACTCTTCATGATCGCCAAGCACCCACGCGTGTCTTGAAGTAGTCGTATGTCTATTTTACAGTGGAACCTCTCTAAGCCGGACACCCTGGGGACCTCCCATGGTGTCCGGTTTAGAGAGGTTCCACTATCTTGTAATACATAGTGCAGTATTTGTGCGTTGTGCCTTCGCAGCAGAATCAGAATAAGAAGGACCCATTGGAAATTATTACAATGCTGTCAAACCATGCTCTTTATTGAAAAAGGAGGCAAAATATAAATGATATAACAGCAGATGACAGTTTACGTTTTCCGCTTTATCTAAATGTTAACGTAATAAAAATTGTTAAAATTGAGACACGTCATGTGATTTTGTACCTCCGGACATCTGCGTAATATAAATTAAATACATTTACAAAATTTACAATATTGTTCATAAATACAAAGGTAAAGTCAAAAGTACATGCAGAATAATTTTGTCAACTTTTGACTATGGCATGTCAAACGTTGCTATATTACATATCTATTGTGTTATTATTGTATGTTTGTTATTGTTATTCAATGTTTCGTTATTGTTATTCAATGTTTCGTTATTGTTATTCAATGTTGACTTATTGTTATTATATACTTCGTTATTGTCATTATATGTTCAATATTCTTATTCAATGTTTGTTATTGTTATTCAATGTTTCGTTATTGTTATTTAATGTTGCGTTATTGTTAGTCTCTACTTCGTTATTGTCATTGTATGTTCGATATTCTTATTCAATGTTTCGTTATTCTTATTCAATGTTTCGTTATTGTTATTCAATGTTTCGTTATTATCATTGTATGTTCGGTATTCTTATTCAATGTTTCGTTATTCTTATTCAATGTTTCGTAATTGTTATTCAATGTTGCGTTATTGTTATTCTATACTTCGTTATTTTCATTGTATGTTCGATGTTCTTATTCAATGTTTCGTTATTCTTATTCAATGTTTCGTTATTGTTATTCAATGTTGCGTTATTGTTATTCTATACTTCGTTATTTTCATTGTATGTTCGATGTTCTTATTCAATGTATCGTTATTCTTATTCAATGTTTCGTTATTCGTATTCAATGTTTCGTTATTTTTATTCTATACTTCGTTATTGTCATTGTAAAACTTGTCATTCGTATTGTATGTCATGTGATTGTATAATTATCGTGTTATTCTTATTCGATGTGTGCTACTTTTATCCTTCGGAATGATGTAATGCGTTTCCCTTTGTAACAAGGCATTTCATTGGCTTGTCATAAACGAACGTAGAGCGCGTGTATTCCGAATCGAGGTTACAGAAAATGCTACCACAATATTGCCAAGAACAAGAAATGTCACACTTTCTCTTAGTTTACGACAGTTTTGGTAAGTACAAACATGTTCCGGAACCACTACACTGCTGCGCACCAAAGGTGTACGCACAGTCCGCGAAGGCAAATCCCCTGGCCCATGATGGGGAGACATAATAAATATTCGGAACAGGTTTGTACTTACCAAAACTGTTGTAAACTAAGAGAAAGTGTGACATTCCTTGTTCTTGACAATATTGTGGTAGCATTTTCTGTAACCTCGATTCGGAATACACGCGCTCTACGTTCGTTTACGACAAGCCAATGAAATGCCTTGTTACAAATGGAAACGCATTACATCATTCCGAAGGATAAAAATAGCACACATCGAATAAGAATAACAAGATGATTATACAATCACATGACATACAATACGAATGACAAGTTTTACAATTACAATAACAAGTATAGAATAACAATAACTAAATATTGAATAACAATAACTAAACATTGAATAACAATAACGAAACATTGAATAAGAATATCGAACATACAATAACAATAACGAAGTACAGAATAACAATAACGCAACATTGAATAACAATGACGAAACATTGAATAACAATAACGAAACATTGAATGGATACCGAAATATTGAATAACAATAACAAAACATTGAATACGAATATCGAACATACAATGACAATAACGCAGTATAGAATAACAATAACGCAACATTGAATAACAGTAACGAAACATTGAATAACAATAACGAAACATTGAATAGCAATAACAAACATTGAATAAGAATATCGAACATACAATGACAATAACGAAGTATAGAATAACAATAACGCAACATTGAATAACAATAACGAAACATTGACTAACAATAACAAACATATAATAATAATAAAATAGATATGTAATATAGCAACGTTTGACATGCCATATTTGACGCCATTCACAGAAAATATTTAACATTTTGTAAACGTATTTCATGAAATTATGCAGATGTCCGAAATATATTCATTAGTATCTCGGTGGGTCCACCATTGATGTTCACTATGTTCCATGACCATTACACCAAATATGCTACAGTGGAACCTCGCTAAACCGGACACCAAGAAGATACCTGTGATCCTATTGTTGATGAGTTTGTTTGGTCATTTATCTCAGGTGATAATGTCTGTTCGCCATTGCAGAGCGCACAACTATGGCTCAGAATGATCAAATGTCTGATTTACAGTCAAACCTCTCTAAGCCGGACACCCTGGGGACACTTCCCTTGGTGTCCGGTTTAGAGAGGTTCCACTGTATTCGCTGCTACAATGGCATGTAGTTCCCTTTCTAGTAAGGGAGTTGTGGGACATATATCCTGTACTCATCTTGCTCTCTGTCTACACGTCTGATCTAGTGTCTTTTGATATCAAGTTTATCAGACAAGACTAGGAACCGCGTAGGAATTCCGAGGACCGCCGAGGAATTCCTAACGTTTGCAAGCCGAACCTGATAAACTTGATATGAACAGACGCTAGTTTGGTATTCTGTTTATTAAGTAACGTTCTATGCTAGGCGATGATCAAATATAAAATATAAAGAACGCGGATATCTTTACGTTGCCTCAGGACGCTGTCTGCATATGTATAACATGTTTATTTTGGATGCGTTTTCGCCGGTATGGATCCTGGTGGCCAGTTTCACTAAACTTCGTAAGACTAAAATGTTCGTTAGTGCAAAATTATGATTTACATTAACAATGTTTTCTTGTAAACAATTATTGGATTTACATTTATTGAGCATAGGCTGCATATGTTCAATAAATGTAAATCCATCGATAGAAATTTCCAGACGATCCTAATTTTGCACTTACGAACATTTTAGTCGTACGAAGTTTAGTGAAACAGGCCCCTGATCAGTATGTGTATGTGCATGTATTCATTACTAAGGCAATACATGTGATTGTGTACCTAAGAACATGTGCGACTTTTCATGAAAGAAATATTTCCATAAAGTTGATTTTCTCTGAAAATGACGTCGAAAGTTGATAAAAAAATCATGCTAATGCGGAGTTCTATTCTGCATTTGCTCTGGACATGTCGTCAACTTCCGACGTCGTTTACTGAAAATATCGTAAATATTCGTAATTATTTTTCAGGAGATATAGCACAAATCAAAAGGTACAAACTTGTGGCTTGTCTCAATTTAATAGGTTATGTTAGCGACACGTTCACCAAAATCATTGTAATCAAAGTATGTAATCAGTTGTCCCTTGTGGGTCAATGTGCGGAGCCCCGCAGGGGACGTACACTTTGTTTTATTAATTCGTTCCCACGAAATAACAATTCGTTCTCTCAATTTAACAAACAATTCGCTCCCTCAATTTAACAGTTCCATCCCACGAAATAGCAATTCGTTCCCACGGGAACGAATTGTTAATTCATGGGAACGAATTGTTATATCGTGGGAACGAATTGTTAATTCGAGGGAACGAATTGTCATTTCGTGGGAACGAATTGTTAATTCGAGGTAACGAATTGTTATATTCGAGGGAACGAATTGTTAAATTGAGGGTACTAATTATTATTTCATGGGAACGAATTAATAAAATAAATCCATGTCCATCAATTCTTGGAGATAACTATCGTATACCCGAGAATAAAATTATATTGACCGACAATGCAACCTACAGGAGTTTTAACAGAGCCATCAACGAAATTGCTATCATTTTCATATCGTTTCATATTTAAGTTAATATTCTATTCGTACGAAATGAAATTCATGTACTTTCGTTTGGGGCAATCAAACACTTCAGTTAAGTTAAAATATTGTATTAACTTGATTTAACTGAACGAAAGAGTCGCATACGGTTGATTGTTAGTTTGTATATTGGGGCCTTTAGCACACCGTGGCTACAATTAGAGTAGAGTATACGTAGAGAAATAATATCATATCACCAGACAGTTCAGTTTTTTTCAATTACAATAGCATTATCAAATAATAATAATAATAATTATAATAAATAATAATAATAATTATTATTATTATTATTATTATTATTATCTGCATTGTGCTCTACTAAATACATACAAATGAAAAACAAGCTTACCTTTATTATTCATATCTGCGATCGTGTTTCTGCAGAATTCAAGAGAACAACTCCGTTTTCGCCAATACCAGTATTCCGACAGGCGTGAACAATCGTCGCTTCTTATAGTTAGTTACAACGTCGCTATGTAGCACTCCTAATGGCCACCCTCGTGAAATAACGTCACGCGAACACACGGGGTCGCCCGCCCACATAAACAGACCATGTCACGTGTATCACCAGTCTAGATCAAAACACGACGGCGCCCTCAAACAATCATTGTATTATCAACAGGCGTGTCGGTATGGTATTCGTTAGGGACATTTCGTCTCTAATTTAGAGTTTCGTTTCTTAATTTCGTTGAGACGACCACCAAAACCATTTAATTTCGTTTCTGCGCCGCGTATAGACAAAAAATAAGGTTCTTAACCCTTAGACCGCTATCTTATTTATTTTGTCGTCGGCTGTTTATTTTCTATTTTCCATTGTTATCATCAAAAACATGCTTTGACAGCACTTTATAATAATTTACAACATGCTTTGACAGCACTTCAGAAGTGCTGTCAAACCATGTCTGTATTGAGAGAAAAAAGGCAAGATATAAAAGCAACAGCAGACGACAGTTGTTGTGAGTAGCGGTCTAAAGGTTAATGTTTATCTCTAAGCGGCATGAGAACGTGGCATAGAGCAGTACGTGGCATAGAAGCGAAGGGACGAAACTCAAGGTGCCTTAATTTGCATATCTACGTGCAGTAACAAGGTGTATGATCACGTGGTACTAACAACAACAACAAGTACCGAAACTTCCAGAATCCATCTGATTCAAAGTACGTATACTTTTATAGTGTCCTTATTACGTAACGGATTTTGATGAAATATGGCGCATCAAACGCGTCTTGTTAAGCTGCATTTGGTGGTCTTTGTATTTCCGCCCAAACTTCTGTCGTTCTTGCGAATAATCGATTTCCGTGTCTAACGACACGGACATCGATTCTTCGCAAAAACGACATAAGTTTGTACCGAACTCCCTGAAACACCAAATGCAGCTCTTGAAGACGCGTTTGCTGCACTATATTTCATCAAAATCCGTTGCATATTAAGGAAAATATAAAATAATACTTACTTTGGAGTGGGCGACGTTGTTGTTGTTGTAACCACGTGATCATGCACATTGAGTAAGACGAAGAAATAAATGTTTATTATTCGTTTATTAACTCAGGTCACATAGTTATGACAACATGAGGTAAATACAATACAACATCATGAAATGACACAATGGCTACTCAAGATAAATTACTATTCAAATGTATAAATATAACGACTAGCTGACCATGTAACGGTGACCTTAATTCTAAGACGGTTTTTAAAGGTACACGCCCACTCAGTAGGCACACACTCTTCTTTATAGGAAGTAAAATAAGTCTATAAGTGTGTCACTATTCCATCAGCTCTACAAATTACGAGTACCTGCTATACAGATACAATCAATTAGTAATATTTAGTTTACTGATAGTGACTTGCGGTTGTATCAGGCTATTTTCATATGTAAATGGGGCATGATATTTTTTAATTATGAATATGTACTAATTAAATGCGTCACCTGAAATAAAATTAGATCTTCGACAGATTATAAAGTATGATCATTGCACTTCAAAAAATAAATACAGAGAATAAATAGTAATGTCCGTTAACATTTGAATGAAACACGGTTATCGCCCCTGATATCAGTGTGGAAATTACGTCTGATAAAAAATGTATAATAATGCCAATCAATACGTGGGATAATGACGAATGAATATTCATTTTGCAAGAAAATGTCTCAGATGATGTAAAGAACATTTTGTGCCTATTGAGTGGGAATGTACCTTTAATTGTCATCTCTACGTGTACAGTAACAGAGGAATTAAAGTGTAATATTATTAATAAATCGTATTAAATACGATTTATTAATAATATTACACTTTACTTCCTCTGTAAATTTTACGCCGCAATGCATGCGCGTAGTAGTGCAATAGATAATGGCACGGCGGACTTTTGAGCGGGTGCTCTGTGATCCTGCGGGGCTCCGTAGAGCTGCGAGTAACAAAACACGAAAAATGTAAACAACGGCCAAAAATAGTGCCGCAACGCACCGTGGCTCTCGGCGAAGTGTCTACGGCCGCCATGCACTTGGACGAATAGAATAACTCTCCTCAAATATTCAATATATAAAATATGATTGTATTATTGATGTGACATTGAAGATGGTTTGCCGTAATCAGAAAGGGCCGACCAAGGTCAGCATGAGTAGGGGTGGTGGCGAAGAAATGGCGGGGGAATAGGCGGTACGCATTGTTGCCGGGAAAACTTACATACAATCCGATTGGGTAAGGAGAAGTCCTTTATGACTTTTCAGTAAAAGTTCCCTGCATGACTTCGTATCCGCTGTGGAACGAGTGGTGAGGTGGGATGGAAGGTGGAACAACTCTGATTGGTCATTACATTTATGGCGCATGCTCAATGTGTAGCCAATATGGCCGAATATTGGTTACCTCAGTCCAGGGGACTGTTTCACTAAACTTCGTACGAGTAAAATGTTCGTAAGTGCAAAATTATGATAGTCTGTGAATTGCACATTAACAATATTTACAATTTGCACTTACGAACATTTTAGTCGTACGAAGTTTAGTGAAACGGGCCCCAGGAACCTTGTAATCATCTATATTGACAATTACTTTAAAGGTACATGCCCACTCAGGAGGTACAGATATTCTTTATTTATCCCGTCAACACAGTGCGTATGTGCCGTGAAACACGGTGCCGTGAAACATTTTTGATATCCAGTCAATACAATTTTTGCATTTCACAGCCATTTGTAGGTGTTGACGGGATAAATAGAATAGTAGGTTAGTGCCGTGAATGGGAAAAAATATCTGGCGCGGCACGGAAACGGGATGTGCTCGGCAGAGCCTCGCCCATCCCGTTTCCTGAGCCTTGCCAGATATTTTTCCCATTCACGGCACTAACCTACTATTCTCTATATCAGAGGCATCATCTGAGACATTTTCTGGGAAAATAAACATTAATGCACCATTACCCAGGTATTGATTGGCATTATTAAACATTTTATATCAGACGTAAATTTCCACACTGATATCAGGGGCGATAACCGTGTTTCCTTAAAATGTTAACAGACATTATTATTTATTCTCTGTATTAACTTTTGTATGTACAATGATTATACTGTATAATATGTCAAAAATATTACAGGTCACGCATTTAATTTGTATAAATAACTAAACAAATATCATGCCTCATTTGCATATGAACATACCACTGCGCGTCACTATCAGTAAAATACATATTACTAAATGATTATATATGTATAGCGGGCACTCGTAATTATAAAGAACAGTGTGTGCCTACTGAGTGGGCATGTACCTTTAATATATAGCGCATACTTTTCTGCGACTGCTCAGAATCAATGGCCAATGTGGACTTGCACTAACGGCATTTAAGCCTGTGGACACAGCTTGAAGTAATAAAGCAGTTTTTCATCATGACCTGTGAGAAATTAGCGGAACACCATTCCATATTGGAATTACGGCAGAATTTTACACCACTTGTGTGGTTTCCAATAATCGAATTCATGAGAAAACACAGGGAGCGTCGCATGACCGCTGCAAAATATCGCGCATAAAACGGAAAGTACGATATGTTTACCGAATGATGCGTAATAAACGACAGACCCAATGTTCCAACGTTTCGGGAAGCCGAAACGTTGGAACATTGGGTATGTCGTTTATTAAAGTTGGGATCCTATTTGATGTACACGGGTTGTACAGTTGAACCTCTATATACCGAACACCGATGGTATCCGTAGTGTTTGGTATAGTGAGATTCCACAGTATTACAATAATTGAACTAAAGAGAACTGGTGTCCTGCTGTCATGCACACTCCAGTGACTACACATGTATGTATTTCCTATTATGTAACATGTATGTTTGTAACTAAAAAGAAAATAAATATAAAAAAAAAGTTGGGATCCTATTGATTAGGCACACACTATTATTTTTAGGAACTAAATAAATACATGTATATAATTGTGTTACTATTTCACCAGTTTTAAACATTACGAGTGCGCGCAAAACAGATAGATAAATTAGATATAGTCATTTAGTAATAATGTTTAATTTACTGATAGAGACGCACGGTTGTATCAGGCTATTTTGATATGCAAATGAGGCAGGACATGTTTAAATTATTTATATCAATTAAATGCGCCACCTGAAAAATATGTTTATCCACAGATTGTAAAATATGATCAGTGAACATCAAACAATAAATAGGTGAATAAATGCAGTAGTAGTTTCCGTTAACCTTTTAAGGAAACACGGTTATCGCCCCTGATATCAATGTGGAAATTCACGTTTTATATAAAAAGTATAATAATGCCAATTAATACGCCCGGTAATGGTGAATGAATGTTTAGTGTGCCCGAAAAATGTCTTATCTCAGTGGCGTAGCCAAAGCCTGAAACACACCTACTGTCTGTTCCACGTTTTGCTGCCGACGAACTTTTGGCTGTTAAACATATTAAATCTAAAAAATATTTAAAAGTAAGTACTTTTTTATCAATAACAAAAAAGTCACCCTCCCCAAATTGTTTTGTTTCATGAAATTCCATCAAATATTGATTTTATTGCGAAAAAAACGATTTTCCTATGGGAATTTAACACGGGGGCTAAAAATAGATTTTTGTTAAATATTTTTTTATTTGTCAACCGATTTTCAAAATCTAACTTTTATTTTCTTAATTACATCATTTTCAAGCTATCTCGCCAGGTTTCGGAGTCAATTTCCAAAAATTTGGAAATTGACTCCCCATGTTAAATTCCCATAGGAAAATAGTTTTTTTCGCAATAAAATCAATATTTGATGGAATTTCATCAAACAACATTTTTTGAGGAGGGTTACTTTTTTGTTATTGATGAAAAAGTACTTACTTTTAAAAATTTTGTAGATTTAATGTGTTTAATAGCCAAAAGTTTGTCGTCAGAAAAACGTGGAACAGGCAGTAGCACATTGGTCCTGCGAACGAGCTATGGAGTACGCTAGCGGGGTTCGGGGGCATGACCGACTGGTTTTATTTTTTGAAATCTACACCACATTTCCTTCGTTCTGGCGTATTTTAGAGGAATATATTCGACAACATATTTTACTCTTTTAAATGAAATGCTTTGATATCATAGAGAGTGTCAGAATAATTGATGACAGTTGCTACCGAGGTGGGTGTGTGTGTGTGTGTGGGGGGGATTATTAAAATACAATAGATAGTACATGTATGTGCCGGGCGACGATAATATTATGCATAACGAGTAACGTTAAAGGAGACATGGTCACGAATAGTTAACTCACGATCTGCTTTCATGATGGAACCATAAAAGAATCCGGAAAATATAACTGCCTCGGTGTACGTCTCCCTATATATAACCTGGCATGTGGGATTCCATGTTTAATATAAATGGCGAATGATCATCAGAGGTGTCATAAACGACAAAGCCAATGTTCCAACGTTTCGGAAGGCCGACACGTTGGAACATTGGGTCTGTCGTTTATCAAGGTGTATGATCACGTGGTACTAACAACAACAACAAGTACTGAAATTTCTAGAATCCATCCGATTCAAAGTACGTATTCTTGTATAGTGTCCTTATTACGCAACGGATTGTTATGAAATATGGTGCATCAAACGCGTCTTGTTAAGCTGCATTTGGTGTCTCTGTATTTTCGCCCAAACTTCTGTCGTTTTCGCGAAGAATCGATTCTTCGCAAAAACGACATAATTCTTTGCCAAACTCCCTGTACCACCGAATGCAGCTCATGAAGACGCGTTTGCTGCGCCATATTTCATCAAAATCCGTTGCATATTAAGGAAAATATCAAATAATACTTACTTTGGAGTGGGCGACGTTGTTGTTGTTGTAACCACGTGATCATGCACCTTGTTTATTAAGCATCATTCAACGGAAAGTAAGAAGATGCGCTCACACATGCGATGATGTGTAAATTTAAGTTTTCTGGAAATATATTAAAAAAATATATATATAGTGTTACTTGACTGGTTTCTGGAAATAAATTTAAAAAACGTCTATATTGATGCATGACTGCCGTTGCTTGACACTGCTCACAGCCGTGCTCAAACTCAAAACGTGCAGCGCATGGTGTTTGACCATGGCTGTAGATAATGCTAATTCCGGGATCCGTTTGAATGGAACAGGTTATCAAAGTACCGAAAGTACTGTGCATATATGCTCAAATTACATGGTATTTCTGACGGAAATGTAGTTTCCTGACCATTGAAAACAGAGCATTTCCTCTCAATTAGTCGCATATTGCGAGAACGCGGTGCAATAAGACGACGAGATCAATCTCGCATTCTCGCGTCGCATTCTCGCCTGACGTTCCGCGTTTCACGATCTCACGTATCAGACGACAATGTGATAATGTAAAGTGACACCAACAATTCAGAAAGGTTCACCACCACCAAATAGTTTTCCTATTTTTAATTACGGCGCGTGTTAATTGGTGTTAAATCGCATTTTATATGCCGCGACCAGAAAGGGTATTTTCCGACCTCGTGCTATTTTTACCAATACGCGTCACGTGACACGGTCAATCATATCACATCTTTGACATGCGCAGTGAAGTATCGGAAGTTCAGAAGAAAAATCTCTATTCGAGTCCAAATCTAAATCTCCACGTAACTCTTTCCATTTGGTGATCTGGTCGCCAATATTAACCACTCTCTCTCTCTCTGTACTGTATGTCCCTCTGACATTTCACCTTTTTTTTGGCCGACGCCGTTTCATACAATTTCCGTCATGGACGTTTCGACATGTTGATATTCTTGTTTACATATTGGGAAGCCTACTTGCGCGCGTAGTATAATGCGCATGCGCACCGCAAGCTGTGATGTGAAAGTCGTCGTCCCCGCACATTATCAAAATAAACTGTTACCGCCGCGCGTCGCTAACAGTAAATTGATAATTAATAAATGATTATATTTGTATAGCGGGCACTCGTAATTTTTAGAACTGGTGGAATATTGACATAATTATACACTTATTTAATTCCTATAAACAACATTTTGTGCCTACTGCGTGGGCCACAGGTGGAAGACTCGGACCTATGACACCAACAAAATGCCTATTAAAAAAAATCCCATTACCCCACCCACTTGGTCTCGTACAGTACATAACGTTAATTCAAGGTGAGCATAAATAGCGCTATTATAGAAAGAGCCCTCTTTTTTCCGGCTCGCACAAACACAATAAACATCGATTAAATGTATGAAATATGTCTCTGGCAATCGATAAAGGTATTAGGTGTGTGAATATACTCACTTCAAATCGCTGTTTCAAGTATTTATTGAGTTATTCGCGTTTTGATTACCTCATCCAAAGCGAAAGTTGCGTGTACGAAAGAATCTCTCACAGAATCGGAGGCCGTCCGGCTGGATTATCGGTCATATTTGGCCGATAGCTGATCGCCAGTTCAAACTAAAGTCGTACACCATGATCATATACATTAGAGACTCCAACCATACAAAGTTCGTCCAATTGTGATCGTTCGCCGATCTAAAAAAACACTTTTTTCTATAATTTCGTTCATTATCTGGAACTGGGTCAATGCACTATCTTCCATAATACAACCACCGAAGCGTCTATGTAAGAACATCTCTGATTGGTTAAACCTAAAAATAGACGCGAGGACTTTCCCTTTTCAGGGTTTCCGGAAGACATAATCTGATAGTACGCGAATCATGAAAGAAAGTCAATAAAATTAGTTTGCGTAGGATAGTCTATGTCATCTCTACGTTGATTGGTTGAGATCGGTCTTAGTCTATTTTACTAGATGGTGGTGCACACTTGCAAGTTTAAATACATGTATTTCAATGCGAAAATATAGCCCAATATATCAATATTATACTTCTTTATGGACAGTTATTTTGGTTATATTAAGATTACAAATGAGTGGTCACACCATATAAGCATATATACTTTGAAGGAGAAATAAGAAAAATATTCAGAATTTTCCCTCAATTATGTAAACAGGGTCAAACATAAAGTAGCCGGGACATAGCTAGACCTGAGAGCATGCCCATATATAGAGAATACCAGGCTAGTGTATTTTGATATCAAGTTTATCAGGCAAGGCTAGGAAACGCGTTGGAATTCCGAGGCTTGCCGAGGAATTCCTACCGTTTCCGAGCCGAGCCTGATAAACTTGATATTAAAATACACTAGCCTGGTATTCTATTTATTTATCAGGTAACGTTTTATGCTCGAAAATGACATTAGATGACGTCGTATTCTAACAGTAGATCTAACCTTTTGAAACAAATGGTATTGGATCTGTGTCTACTAGTTGCGAAGTTACGTGTTCGCAACTATGTGTCTACATACATTATTTACAGTATACACCATCTTAGTATCCATGGTATCTACGCAAATACTACAAATGGTTTCCTCAAATGGCCCAATACACACATTCTGTTTATAAACACAGACAGCAGTCAGAACACAGGCCACAGCGCGTGTATTATTGATTTAACTGGGGCAGATGTACCTTGCGATACACAATAAATGACGTCAGTACTCGCGGGAGATCTACATGTACATGAATTATGTGTACAATTATAACGCAAATTAGTTTAAATACGAATGGCTTTGTCAACGTTTGACTGTTTGGAGATAGTTGAAGCAAAATGGCAGAATGAGAAATGAATCATCGGCAGAATGAGAAATGAATCATCGACATTGAATGTGTAGATCGGCGACCGTGACCCATTTCTCCAGTGCAGTTTCTGACCAATGGTAGTCCTTCTTACATGCGTGTGCAGAATTGAATTTTGTGACACAGAATTGAATTTTTGTTACACAGAATTGACAGAATTGAATTTTGTGACACAGAATTGAATTTTGTTACACAGAATTGAATTGTGTGACACAGAATTGAATTTTGTTACACAAAAGTGAATTTTGTGCCACAAAAGTCAATTTTGTGACACAGAATTGAATTTTGTGACACAGAATTGAATTTTGTGGCACAAAAATGAATTTTGTTGACAAAATTGAGCCATGTCCCACTTGGCGCCCCGTAGGTGGTGGCGCAAAAATTCAGCGGATGGAATTGAAACCGCATCACATGACAAACATAATGCGACTTACAAAATAATCCCAAAACATATGCTTGAAACTGATGTAAATGATACATAAACATGCCTGTGAAGTAGATTAGTGCATCAATTGACTGGTTTCTGCAAGCAAAGAGTGTCTATGGCATAACAAATATGGCTTATTATATGTTATCTCCCTTGGATACAGCATATTATGTCACGCAAATTTCTATGGGGGCAGTCATCTCTCTTGCTTTCTATCTAAAACTCTACATTTATTATTCTCTATAGTTTTCACAGTTTTGGGCTCAGTTTATCAGTTAAATTTTGGAAAATACGAATCAAGACATTTCGTGCGTATGAATACAGCAGCTATTATTTTTAGGTCTCACGGGACAGTACGTACGGAGCTAGCTACAAAAGTTCGCCTCCGATATGTTATCTACAGCTACAATTTGACACATTCAAAAATGTCAAAAATTTAGTTAACTCTATATGTTATACCTTTAAACAAATAGTCTTTGATGTAGTAAATTGCCAAAAATAATAGAACAGGGAAATCATTTTCCCATGGAATCCATATGTTCTCTAGTTGTTGTTCAACATTCAATATAACGAAATGAAGCTTTCAAATTTACAAGATATACATGTAAATGTCAGATAAACACATTGAGACGATACAATAACCAATTTCTACATGTGTATGTTATTTATTAATAATGTATTGATACAGCTTTGACAGTTTTATATCGCTAACATATCAAACACGCCAGATAACCGATTGCAAAAATCACTTCCATGCGTTACATTAAAGAGATGGGGTTAAATAGCTACGCTCGCGAGAGGTATGGAGCGGGGTACGTAGCAGTTTTTGTTTCTAGTACCGAGCTAACAGTAAGATGGGGGGGGGGGGGGGGGTTAATGATTTTCTATATATTTCAATACTGACTCTGCAAGTTACACCAGTGTGATTTACAAAGTTAACTTACCCCACACACCGATCAGTTGTTGTGGAGATAACATATTTCAGTACTTTCAGTACTTTTATTTTTTTAACGTACTACTTTTGACTACACCGCGCATGAATATCTGATGATTTAGTGTGGTTAAACCTTCACCCCTAAGTAACTGGAATGGAATTATATATGTTAATTTTACAACCAATACAATGGTCACTAATTGATTTTCAGATTAGTCCATTTATGAAAATGGGTGTTTTTGTTCTGAAAAATATGAAAATTACTTGCAAAAAATTCCAGATCCGGATGGATTGAACAGTCCGTTAAGCTAACAACGGGTTTTGAGCAAGCGTGCCCTGATGTACATGACATATCGCCAACCGCACACCAAGAACATATGTGTTGGCTCATTTTCCGGGGCTTCACTGCCGTTTGTCTCTGATGATAATGTATGTTCGTGATGCCAAAGCACAACAACATATCTTTTTGGTTCTTGGATGCCTGAAAATACCATGGAATCTGTCTAAACCGGACACCACAGGGTGTCCGGTTTAGAGATATTTCACTGTAGTACGAAATCGGTGAAAGATATGGTGTACGAACGGGGTCAAAACTAAATTTACAGGTGCAGCTATAAAAATATACAGGTGCACCTGTAAATTCACAGGTGAAGCTATAAAAATACAGCAGCTATATACATCAGTACAGCTGCACCTGTATACAGCTGCACCTGTAAAAATACAGCTGCACCTGTAAAAATACAGCTGCACCTGTAAAAATACAGCTGCACCTGCTGCAAAAACCTACAGCTGCACCTGTACATGTAAAAATACAGCTGCACCTGTACTGTAAAAATACAGCTGCACCTGTAAAAATACAGCTGCACCTGTAAAAAATACAATTTAGTTTTGACCCCGTTCGTACACCATATGTACGAACGGGGTGGTCAAAACTAAACTTACAGGTGCAGCTATAAAATATACAGGTGCACCTGTACTTTTTTACAGCTGCACCTGTAAATGTATAGCTGCACCGGTAAAATACGTTTATAGCTGCAGCTATAAAAATACAGCTGCAGCTATACATTTGCAGCTGCAGCTGTACATTTTACAGGTGCAGCTATACATTTACAGGTGCACCTGTATATTTTTGTAGCTGCACCGGTAAGTTTAGTTTTGACCCCGTTCGTACATATGGTGTACGAACGGGGTCAAAACTAAATTGTATTTTTACAGGTGCAGCTGTATTTTTACAGCTGCACCTGTATATTTTTATAGCTGCACCTGTAAGTTTAGTTTTTACCCCGTTCGTACACCATAGAAAGAGACGCTATGGAGGACGATGAAAGAAGAACGACCGTGGACAACCCATGATGTCCGGTTTAAAGAGGTTCCATCGTAATAAGGATGATGAGTAGTTATATGTCTGATATACAATAGAGCACCTATAAACGGGACACACTGTGGATATCCGAGGGTGACCGGTTTAGAGAGGTGTCACGGTATATGACGCTGCAAGATAGCGATTGTAAATTGCGTTTTATTCGAGCGCTAGTGAATATTTATACAACTTTAGCTCACGGTACATGACGCTGCAAGATAGCGATTGTAAATTGCGTTTTATTCGAGCGCTAGTGAAGAATTATACAACCAACGTTCACATTTGAGGTATTACAGCTTTTATGCAAATGAGCTTCTTTTTTTTCCGGTCGCAGCACATATTTTGCGGGTTGAACTTTTTAAAAACACGGGTCCTACGACATAAACACATAGCACTAACAACTTGATCGCCGTTTCAGTGTGATAAAATGTTTTTTTGTTGTTGGTGCTAAATTTATGTTATTGCAAATGTGTAAGGGTATAACTGCCATATTCGATTATTGGCGATTCGTAACTACATGGTTCGGTGCACGAATACAATATTGCGGTTTCTATTCTTAGAATAGAATCTATTTATCATGTTTTGTTTTCAAAAAGTCTATTTTTATAACTCGTTGTTGTTGTTGTTGCTGCTGTGAAATTCCCGCGCTTATTTTTCGCGAAACGTTTTCCACTATAGATTAATTAGTAGTCCATGTGTCATCCGCAAACACAAACTGCGACGAATTTCAGGATGTTCAGTCCTTTGATTTTATTAATGTAGCATCCCCAATGAAACTATCGCATTGTCTGATCAGGATCTACACTATTCGTTGTTAGTGTCAGTGAAATATTCGTACCAAGCTACAGCAGTGCTAAACCGATTTTTCTGTCTGAATGCAAGTCGCCCTGCGTTACAGACAGAACATTCGGGTTGACTCAGTGCATTACATTATCATTCAGTATGTACACTGGTCCAACACTCGATATGCCTTAGTCTGTCGTGACTGGTCATGTATGATATATTTGTATTGGTCACGTATATTTACCCTGGTAATTGCGTGAAGTGATGACCTCCAAATGGAATAACAACAATAATAATGTTAACTGAATTAATAGAACAACAGAAGTTACATGTAATCATTCTGTCACTTTGCTTGTCTTAGACACTTGTCCATTTCATTTATTTATCATTTAATCCATAAAGTGGCATATCAGGATATTTGGGGGGAAAAAATACTATAACAAAAAAAACCTGTTTTCGTTTCATCATGGCCCTGTGCGTTCAATTTGATATACTTATGTATAGTACCAATATCGGTGAAAATTGAAACAAGTAGTCATAGTATCGTCATATATCTTCAATTAATCCACTTTACACAGGGCCATGATGAAAACGCATTTATATTTTAAAATTATGTTTTTCAAAAAATCCTGAATTTTTTTTTCAGTTGTCTGACATAGTATCGTCATATATCTTCAATTAAACAACTTTATACAGGGCCATGGTGAAAACGCGTTTTTTATTTTCTATAGCATTTTTTGTTTCAAGAAAAGAAAATGGCCGTCCGCTCTTGTTTCACATTGTGTTTTCTTCTCAATAAAACATGGTTTGACAGCAGTGTAATCAATCCCTCAATACAGCACATATGTGTGGCTGTAACTGGAGAAATGGGGCTTATGGATTTTGCGACCAGTGTAGATCCAGATCAGCCTGTGGATCAGGATTTACACTGGTCGCCATTCCATCAATGAAACGCCCATCTTGCTTCTAACATGCTTGTAACATTGAATATATATATATATATATATATCTCGTTATCATGCTACATGTGTGCGCTATTCGACCAGCAGCTACACTGGTGACAACTCCCACAAGTGCCATTTCTCCAGTCACAGCCACATATTTAAAATACACTAACATTCCCTGTTGATTATTCGGTACACCATGCCCGCCATCTCCGTCACTTGCACAACTTATCAGGATTTCCAAAGTATTCCCCTTGTGACTCCATAAATACTGCATGTCTATATCCTTGGAATTTCTTTGTCACCGAGAACAATAAACCATATGCGTGATCCCACACATCAACGTAGATTGGGCTTAAATAACGATAAACTTCGGAAATAATACGCCAGAATACAGGGTTCCATTATTTCCACATTTTGTCTGACATGTCCTTAAATCAAAAGGACGTGATATAAATATGTATAAGTCTATGAATCGATCAACTACATGTATTCAATAAAACAAAGCTGTCAACCGGTTTAAACCACAGGTTGAAGTAATGGACCGAGGTCTATAAATACATTAAATATGCATAAAAGCATCAATAAATGAAGAAAAATAAAGTTATTTTTTTTCTTCATTTATTGATGCTTTTAGGCATATTTAATGTATTTATAGACCTCGGTCCGTTACTTCAACCTGTGGTTTAAACAAATACTTTTCTAGTATGATGTATAAGTTAGATCACGTGATCTAACTTATTTATTACATCCTCATGCACATGCCTTGCACACGAGGTGTGTTAATACAGAACAACACCCGGAAATATGTCAAAGATTAGATAAAACTTATGAATTTATAGATTGCAGTGTTTTTTCTTTAAAGAAAAAAAAGAAAATTACTTGCAAAAATGTAGATCCTGATGAGACGGCCGTCTCATCTGGATCTACACCGTTTTCAACCACTGCTAAAACGGTCTGTAGTTAGTTTTGAAAGTGTTAATGCTTAGAGCAAAGCATTTTCAAACCAGTGGAACAGAATCAGGACACCCAATCAGTTTTCTAACTACCCCAGACACGCTGCCATCAGTATTATTTATGTTCATTTATTTGTTATTTAACTGTTATTTCGTTTAAATGTTTAACTTACAAAGCCCGCTATTCTTAGCCGACAGACTAGTTGGACGTAGCAACTCTGCAAAGCTCCCATGCCGTCCGTAGCAGATATGCATTGCATAATAAGATTGATACACGTAATCTGAATACGATAACACTGACCAAGTAATTACCTATATACATGACCAATGTCAACAACTATTCATGTACACGGAGCCAATGTCAACGACTAGTTCATGCCGAGATCTGTGCCATTGTTTGCAATGTTCTGCCCCATTCATTACGCCAATGCTGCATAACCACGGGACGCTCTCGACAATGCTTACAGCATAGAGAACTCAAAGTGCATAATCACGTGGTTGCCAAAACAACAACAATGTATGAACGTATTGACAGTGCGCCCACTCCAAAGAAAATATTATTTGATAGTTTCCTTAAAGGCCCTGAACGGCTCAGTATTACAATTTTCCGATTTTTTCAAACACAAAAACATGTTTGCCAACTGATTTAGTACACAAAACTAACATACTGCCAAATAGATACATCTCAAGTCTTGAGATTTACATCTTAATCGCAATGTGAACACAACAAAAACTTGTTTTGTGTACCACTCAGTGCAAAATGTCAATATTGACAAATTCATTTCCGTAACCCAACGGCTTCGGCTCGGAAGCGAGTCGATAAACTCCGGCTATCGGAATTCAACGGCCGCGAATCGGGGAGTTGAGGAGTGTTGACCCGAGCGTCTATCGGAAAATCGATCGGGCTTTGAAACACGCACCTGCTGTTTGTTTATCAACAAATATTGATATTTTCATCGACTTCAAACTCATTTTTGTACCAAAATGAATGCAAACAGTTTCAAAGTGTGTGTAAATAGAAACCAGTTGGATTATGTGTAGGAAAACCCAATAGGAGGCCAAATTTTCGGCAACTTGAGCGTATAGGGGCTTTAATATGCAACGGATTTTGATGATATATGGCGCAGCAAACGCAAACGATTTTGTACCTTCGGACATCTGCGTAATTTCATGAAATACGTTTACAAAATTTACAATATTTCCCGTAAATGGAGTCAAAAGTTGGTAAATTTTGTAAACGTATTTAATGAAATTACGCACATTTATTCACAAGGTACAAAATCACATGGCGTGTCTCATATGTTCACAGGATAACAATGTACCGCTCTGCAACTACATCTGTTGTCGTTGTACATCGCCGATATTGATTTCGAAAGGCGGCAATAATTTACGTAAATACGTCGAAAATTGATTAAAAAAGGTCAAAGAGTATCCGGAATTCAATTCCGCATGAGCTCTGAGTTTTGTGTCAATTTTCTGCACCGTTTACGAAATACATTATAATTTTCAGAAATCAATATCGGCATAAAACGGAGTTCGTGCGTATGTACTCTGGGTCTGGGCTCTCTTAGGACCCCGATATACTTGAAGTTAATCCTCGATCGATAGCATGCAAGCTTACTGTATATATACGTAACTGTATTATAACATACATAAAATCGTTATATATAATATATTTATATATACATATAATCTTATAAGATACATATAGATTCTACTATATTTGGCGCACAATTTTGGAGCTTGAATAAATGCAAAATTTATCAAAATTCGTAAATATAAACCAGATCGACGATCATCGGCCTGCTTCTTTACTGTGCTATATATCCCGGGTATGGAAGGTGTTCGAGCCAATTCCCACGCTTAAACATAAGCCGAATGAAATCAAATAACAAACGTATGTCCATACCTTGTCCACGTGGTGTATAAATACAGAAATAAACGTTGTTCCGTATATGCCCGTATTGACCTAAGACCTTACATTTCGGCACGCTTATCATATATTATCATATATATACTTGGTATTCGTTCTGACCACACGTCACCCCAAAATGAAATAACCCCTTCATGGACATACATCATAGTATAATAGCCCTACACTCAACCCGTTGACCTCGAAAGCCCGCTATAGCGGTTTATGCAAACAGTGCAGATCCAGATCAGACGGCTCGTTACAACAACGAGCCGTCTCATCAGGATCTGCACTTTTTGAAAACAATTTTCATACAAGGTTTTTAATAACAAAAAAATATACCTCCTATTCGTAAATGGACTAGTCTGAAAATCACTTTGTGACCATATATATATATTGGTTGAAAAATTAACATAAAATCCATTCCATTTGCTTAGGCGTGAAAGAGTTAAATACAAGGTAACCGGCTAGGGTGTGAAACATGTGATCATGTTACTATCGCACTGGACATTAAACATCCGCTCAATTAAACAAAAAGACAAATCTGTGACGTTTAAGTGACGAGAAAAATGAACTACCAGAGTCGCCATATTCTGCTACACATCCCATAGATACACATGCACTACAGTGTACAGTGGAACATCTCTAAACCGGACACCCTGGGAGGTCCACATTGTAACCCCTCTAAACCGGACACCCTGGGGACGCCCAGGGTGTCCGGTTTAGAGATGTTCCACTGTGAATCAGGCATATGACCATTCTGGGACATACCTGTGTATTTTGCAATCATGATAATTGAATCATGATAATCATGAATAATCATGTGTTATTATCTGAGATGCGTTACCAAAAAACCATCAAAATGAGATAACATATATGTTATTGTTGTCCGGTTTAGAGAGGTTCCACTGTATAATATAACAGGACATAGTCACTGCGTAGCTTGAACCTTCCATGACAAATGGCATATTCTCAGGCAAGAGATTGTCTACATCTATATTATGAAATAAGTGTGATGCATGTTCTCGTTAGTTGGTCCAGATGTGGTTTTGATCAATTGTTCCAGTGACGTTTCCAGTGGTCATGAATTGTCTTTTCGTGTGGTCAACGGAAGAATTTGCGCGTTTTAGTTGAAAACTGCAAACAAACTCTTTTTTTTGTTGTGGTGTAGGGGTGGGGGGGGGGCTGGAATCAAGTTAAAAAAAGCATGGCCCGCAGGTAAATCATCTGTTTGCCCATATCACAAGTGGTGTTAGGCCCTTCCAGTTGTACAGTTGCATCAACACGGGTGTTTAGACCTACGACCAAAAAACGGACATTACATTTACCCGACCCACCTGCTATCGCACAGTACAATACGTGTACGTATATTCGCATTGTACTGTACGAGAGCGAGATAGCTGCCTCGTTCGAACGAGATGCTATCTCGTGCAAACGAAATGCTATGTCGTGGGATCGAGATAGCTAACTCACAGGAACGAGATGCTATCTCGTGGGAACGAGATGTTATGCCGTGGGAACGAGATACCTAACAGTTGGGAGCGATATCCTATAAGTGGGAACTAGATAGAGCAAATATTGCACATGTCCCTTTTAACCCATTTCAGTCTAACGATACGATACCTTTTGTAAAAAAAACTCCATAAAGGTATATGTTGTTACCACTCGTTTGAAACGTCTCGTCGAGACGATTCAAACGAGTGGTAACAACATATACTTTCGAGATGAAATAAAGAACATAGTGATTTGTTTCTCATAAAAGTTTCATACTACTATAATTATCAGTATCCCGTCTTTAAAGGTACATGCCCACTCAGTAGGCACACACTGTTCTTTATATCAGAGACATCATCTGAGACATTTTCTGGCAAAATAAACATTCATTCACCATTACCCGACGGACGGATTGGTATTATTATACATTTTATATCAGACGTAACTTTCATCACTGATATCAGGGGCGATAACCGTGTTCCCTTAACATGTTAACCGACATTACTATTTATAGTCTGTATTATTCACTATCAGTAAAATAAATATCACTAAATGATTATACTTGTATAGTGGCCACTCGTAATCTTTAGAACTGGTGGAATAGTGATACAATTATACACTTATTGAATTCCTATAAAGAACATTTTGTGAGTGGGCATGTACCTTTATTTGATTAAGCTGGCGCATCCTATTTCACACACCTTTGTGTATCAAGTTATAGATAGTGCGACTATTGCATCTCACGACACGTCGAATGATGCAGAAATCTGAGCCAAGCGTCTGAAAGTCGTCGTAAATAGACAATGAAAGTTAATTGCCCCCTCATGGGAGCTGTTACTACGGTAAGTGAAAGGGTATCATTTGATGAAGCCGATATAATCTGAGAACGGCATCGATTGTTTAAGTCGGTGGCGGTCACTGGTGCTGTATTCCACGCCAGCATAAAATGTTTCGTGGCGAAATAGGCGCCGGATTCCCGACCAATTCCCATTCAGCTATAGGTTAGAAGAAAGTAGTCAGGTATACAAAAATAGTGCGGATGTTTTGAGGTCACAGACACCGTTTGCTTGCAAATCCTGATCCATTACTACCCAGTTTCACTTGAGGAACATTTTGGGGTGCCTTTAACACCAGTTTTCAGCATATTTGTAGCATTTAAAAGAAAACACTGAACATGTTGGTCACTTGATGTAAACGGAGTTTCCGTGCCCAAAAAAATGTACACAATATTGGAGGATATGACAAGGTTGGATATTTCTTTCTTAGGAGTAAGTGAACCTATTGTTTAGTTCATGCAGAACTAGTACAGACTGGCTGCAGGTCATGTACAAGTGGGTCCCACAGCATCCATACGATTAGTGAAAGTAGGAGATACTGGCCTTATTGTATAGTACCAATACACTAGTATTCAGAAAACATTGTTTTTCCTTTCCTCCTGTGTCATAAAGCAAATTTCTTGACTGACCGTTCCAAGCCAGTACCCTTTTGTCTGTCGACCATTCCAGAGTGGCATACATGTTGGTATAGTTTCAGTGATGAGTCTTTATATGTTGAATGGTTAGCTATAACACTATTTAGGGTAATGTTATGTGACTTTATGGAGATTTGTGCTTTTAATTCATCATCTATTAAAATTCTCCATAGTTCTGTAGTAGCTCAATTTAAGGCAGAATGTGGACAGTCACATGGTGGAGTTATACAGCTGCTGTCTGACAGCCATTTGAGATATTTGCTCCAAACTTGGTACTGTATCCAGGAATAGAAGCTAGTTTTGAATAGTGAATATTGTAGAATGATTTGTAGTGGGACTGGTACACTTATAGGTTAGAAGACACCAAATGGTAGTCCGGTATAAAACAATAGTGCGGGTGTTTTGAGGTCACAGACATCGTTTGCTTGCAAATCTTGATCCATTGCTACCCAGTTTCACTTGAGGAACATGTTGGGGTGCCTTTAACACCTTTAACACCAGTTTTCAACATATTTGTAGACTGGCTGCATGTCATGTACAAGTAGGTCCCACAGCATCCATACGAATAGTGAAAGTATGAGAGACTGGCCTTATTGGATGGAATTCGGTTAAATTATATAGTAAAACTATTTGGTGGTGTCTAACCTATATGCGGAAGATACTTCATATAAACACATTTTCATCACGTAACCGGCCCAAGAAATGTGCGTCAGTTACGATACGAAAATTTAGTGTATGCATAGCTCTAAGTAGAGCTCCGTTGTATCTCGACGTGACACATTAAAATTGAGACACGCCATGTGATTTTGTACCTTTTGACAAAATTTTGCAACATTTTCCGTAAATTGCGTCAAAGATTGGCAATATTTTCAGAGTATATTCCGCATGTACTCTGAATATTTTGTCATCTTTTGACATCATTTATGAAATATATTGTAAATTTTGTAAAAACGTATTTAATGAAACTACGCAGATTTTCGAAGGTATAAAATCACATGGTGTGTCTCATACGCCGGTGTGGAGTGCGCCACAAATGGCAGTGTTGTTGGAACACGGGATCGATTGTCGATGCACGTAACATGACAATACAGCGGCCACAGCTATAGCTGTGGCCGCTGTATTGTCATGTTAGCTGGTGCAATGGGACACTTGACACATTGAGTCACAACTGTAAGCTGAATAAATGTACACATATTAATCTGATATGGAAGGGAATTGAGCAAATTCGCACAGTTAAAGGTACATACCCACTCAGTAGGCACACACTGTTCTTTATAGGAATTAAATAAGTGTATAATTGTGTCACTATTCCACCAGTTCTAAAAATTACTAGTGCCCGATATACAGATACAATCATTTAGCAATATTTATTTTACTGATAGTGACTCGCGGTGGTATCATGCTATTTTCATATGCAAATGAGGCGTGATATTTATTAATTATGTATACTAATTAAATGAGTCACCTGAAAACAATAATATTTTCGTCAGATTATAAAGTATGATCATTGCATACCAAAAAATAAATACAGATAATAAATATGTAGTAATGTTAGTTAACGTTTTAAAAAAACACGGTTATCGCCCCTGATATCAGTGTATAAATTTACGTCTGATATAAAATGTAATAATAATGCCAATCAATACGCGGGGTAATGGTGAATGAATGTTTATTTTGCCATAAAATTTCATCTACATAATATACAAAACTATCTGTCTCCCTATCGTATGACCTACTGAGTGGGCATGCACATTTAAATATACGATGATCTGATGTACCTGTGCAGTGAACTCAGTTCCTATACATAGTAAATCTAGTATATATAGAGGATCTCAAACGGGTTTCCATTTTATATGAAATTTATGAAGCGAGTCACGCACAAGTTTTAATATACAAATGCTCTACAATGTAGGGCCAGTGACTGCTGGTATTTCCCGATAGCCACGTCTAAGAGGATCAAGGTCCGGGAGGGTCATAATTGTAGCATCTCGACAGTGGTGATTGGCTGACCACACATTAGCTAATGTATACCATTACCTCTAATGGTATATGAAAACTTATACAGCATTCTATGGGTGCTTTCTTGCATAATATTCACAATTCAAACCAGTCGGTTGCTCGCAAATTCTGTTTCCTGTACAAATCTGCGGAAAGGTCGAAATCGACCGTGTATGTAATGTCGGAAATAAATACATCCTCAATCGTAGGATATCAGTGAGCAATCGTACATTGGTTGAACGAATCGCGATTGTTTGAACAACGTTATGTTACAGGTCACTTCCCCGGTGCGGACGCCATACATAACATTGTGGGCACAGTGTCGCTATCCCCTGACGAGGAGTTTTTTTTATATGCATTTCTACGGAGCCTCGCAGGGGACATGTTTTTTTTTTTTATTAATTTGTTCCCACGAAATAACAATTCGTTCCCCCAATTTAACAATTCGTTCCCTCGAATTAACAATTCGTTCCCACGATATAACAATTCGTTTCCTCGAATTAATAATTCGTTCCCACGAAATGACAATTTGTTCCTTCAATTTAACAAGTCTCGTTCCCTCAATTTAACAATTCATTCCATGGGAACGAATTGTTAAATTGAGGGAACGAATTGTTATTTCGTGGGAACGAATTAATAAAAAACAAAAATTCTACGTACCCTGCGGGGCTCCGTACACTTCTCACAATTTTTCTCGTATTTCTCGCAAAATGGTAACTCTACCTACCTATCAGTTACCGGTCCGTTTGCGTTGGCTTTCGCTGGCCATAAATACATGAACCGGTCTATGGAATTAACACTCTTACCGCATCGCATTTATTCGCCGATATTGATTTCGAATGTCAGTCATATTTTCCGTAAATTACGTCGAAAATTGACACAAACTTCAGAGCTCATGCGGAATTTTGTGTCAAATTCCAACAATATTTACAGAAAATGTATTTCTTCGAAAGCAATAACGGCGATGAGTTAAGTGTGGTAATTCGAGAGTCGGGCTCATATACGTATTAACACCATCATTGCATTAGTAACCAAATGGACTGAAGCCAGAAAAGAAGTCGCATCTAAAAATTAGTTCGCCTGTCGACCGAAATAAACGTATCAACTACAGCCAGCCTTAAACAATGGCTAAAACCACACGTCCTCCATTTTGGAGCGAAGACGGCGATTCAATTACAAATGACCTTTTACTTCAGGAATAATTGTTTTTGTAACAAAAGAGTCTGTAAGCTTCACTTGTAAGTCGCCCTGCGTTACAGACAAAACATTCGGGTTAGATAGATGGTGGCGAATCCTGAGCCGGATATACACTAAACACACCAGGTAGTGACTAACAATAGTATACCAACGATTTATTGCTGGTTTAATGGCCTGTCAACAGCTGTCATTTTAAGCCGGGTTAATGGGTTAGAATCCCATATGGTATATGTACACCAACAAAGCGCCTAGGTAAACCAACCCGCAACCATATCAAATTAAACATGCTTGCGTGCAGTGATCATCAATCTTCAACTGTCACCGAGTTGCACTGTAAGACTGGCGGAGTACGGGTCCCAAACAAAATAAACACAAACGCAATAATGAACAAATACATGTACAAGAATTCCGCCACGGAAGCGGTGTCGCGCCTGCCGAGGCATTTGACAATAACATGACCATGGGCATATGCTGAAGTAAGCATCACAAAAAGAGAAGTGCGTGCTTAAAACATGAATAGGTCAAGGTTGAACAAAAAATGTCTAAGTGTTTCAAGGTAACAAAGGTCAAGGTCATGTTAATCGCGGCATGGGTGTGTTCCAAATGCTTACATGTATCAAGTGTCCAAATACTGAAGCAATCCATCAAGTAACATTAATGTTATAGGATGATGAAGAAACTTGTACAAACGTTTTGATGCAAAAAAATGGCTAAGTGTTTCCGCAAAAATGTGATCGTACAACAGTTCAAGGTCATACTAATGGCAGCAAATGCTCACATGTATCAAGTGTCCAAATATTAAGCATTCTGTCAAGTAATACGAAAGTTATATCATAATGAAGAAACTTGCAGAAACTTTTTGATGCAATAAAATGGCTAAGTGTTTCCGCAAAAAAAATAGAAGGTAAAAAAAGGTCAAGGTCATGTCAATGTCAGCATCAGTGTGTTCCAAATGCTCACATGTATCAAGTGCCAAAATAATGAAGCAATCCGTCATGTAAATTTAAAGGTATACAATGATGACGACGAAACTTGTACAAACTATTTTATGTGGACGACGACGGAAGAAGAGGCGACTATAGTGCAACTTCTGCTAAAGCAGGCACGACAAAAACGAGTGGCCAGGGTCATGATTTATTTATTTATTAACAGGGTCGAATCCCGTATTTCGCCTGTAGAGACGGGGTGGGGTTTGGGAGGGAGGGGAGAATTCCAAAATCAAAACTGAATATTTACATATATAAATTCAGCTCTTAAATTAGATATCCAGATATGGTGCGAGGTCGTCACCACACCAGCGTCCCTAAAAGTAATAAAATTAGTATAAAATATTCTACTTTTACAATGGATATAACCGGATTCTCACGTACAAGAAAGCCAGAAACATACTTGAGGACCAAACCAGGGATATCGGGATCCCCGGTAAGAGTGAACCACATCGTTAAATTACCATGTGCATGCTCCACCTACCGCCCAACCGTGGTCATGATATATCGAGCCCGTCGAATCGTCAGTGAACCGTTATTCTTTCGACAAGTATGCCATGTGTTGGATAAGTAAGGATATTCTTTCTATAGATGCTATAGATGCTGTTTATGAACATTCTGTCAAATGACCGTTGACCGTTAATGCATCCGTACTTTACACAAACTGTGGCGACTACCGCCACAGTTTGTGTAAAGTACGGATGCTTCCGCCACAGTTTGTGTAAAGTACGGATGCAACCGCCACGGATGCTACCGCCACAGTTTGTGTAAAGTACGCCACAGTTTGTGTAAAGTACGGATGCTACCGCCAGTTTGTGTAAAGTACGGATGCAACCGCCACAGTTTGTGTAAAGTACGGATGCTACCGCCACAGTTTGTGTAAAGTACGGATGCTACCGCCACAGTTTGTGTAAAGTACGGATGCAACCGCCACAGTTTGTGTAAAGTACGGATGCAACCGCCACAGTTTGTGTAAAGTACGGATGCAACCGCCACAGTTTGTGTAAAGTACGGATGCAACCGCCACAGTTTGTGTAAAGTACGGATGCAACCGCCACAGTTTGTGTAAAGTACGGATGCAACCGCCACAGTTTGTGTAAAGTACGGATGCTACCGCCACAGTTTGTGTAAAGTACGGATGCAACCGCCACAGTTTGTGTAAAGTACGGATGCAACCGCCACAGTTTGTGTAAAGTACGGATGCATTAATTGCGTAATGGTCAATCAAAATACAAAGACATCGTATCGATTCAAACTTTATAATTTAATGCAATCATTTATGGCATGAATGTAAAGGTATACACATAGTACGTTGTTTAGTCTAATAATTTCATATAATAATATAAAATCAGTAAATCAATTTTACAAATGTATCCCATTTGGGATGCGTTTGAATGTTAACTGTTAAATAAAGCATGCATATTATTACTGGCAATCAACATTTGAAAAAGAAAACGAACCTTAACACTTACAATGCTGAATTAAAAATTGTCGTCTGCTGTTTAAGCTTTAATCTCCATTTTTCTCATCAAAAACATGATTTGACAGCACTTTAGAATCATTTCCAATGGAAATGATTCTAAACTGCTGTCAAACCATGTTTTTATTGAGAGAAAAGACAAAACAAGAAACAACAGCAGACGACAATTTTCGGTTCCCACATACTAATGGTTAACATAAACATAAAATTTCATAAACAAGAAAAGGTGCCACACAAATACTGTTGGTGGCAGAAATTCTGGCAAACATGGACACACAGTCCGATGCTTCATACATATAGTGGGACCTCTCTAAACCGTCCGTCACTTTGAAAAACAGACAGTTTGTTTGCTTATTGGTGTTTAACGGCCTATCAACAGCTAAGGTCATGTCAGACGGGTTCGAGCCCATATTAACCTGCTGCATGGGGGGTGGGGGGGTGGGGGGGGGTGGGGGGGGGCCAAGTGACTTTGGTGTGGTATGGACCTGGCACCAGGTCAGTTATTCTGATTTCAGGACTGAGGGGGGGGGCCAAGTGACTTTGGTGTGGTATGGACCTGGCACCAGTCAGTTATTCTAATTATTTCAGGACTGAATATATTTTTTCTCAATGTAAATTTTTGAGATCCCCCCACCCCCCCCCCCCCCCGCCCTCAACACCATTTCTTGAATGAAACTAAAAAAAAAATAATATGCTTTGCGTCTGGTGAACTGGTGTAAAATCAGTTCTAAATATAGTGCTGAACATTTACTGATTAATTTAGATATTGGCGAAAGTGTCGCAATATGCGATTAATTGAGACAAAATACTGTTCTTTCATTGGTCGAGAAACTAGGGTAAACAATAAATGTTGTTTCCACTCATTTGAATCGTCTCGATGATGCGGAGTAATTGTAGTCACAAAAACATTTGGTGAGAAGTAGGAAAGATGGTCATATTTTCCATTAGAAATTGTGTGTAACTTTAGCAGGTTTGTTTGTTTATTTGTTTGTTTATTGGTGTTTAATGGATAATCAACAGTTAAGGTCATGTAAGGCCGGGCAAACGGGTTAGATCCCGTTTTAAACTGCTGCAGTGGGCCGGGGTGGAATACCAAAATCAGAACGGAATATTTACATCGAGAACAAATATATTCAGCCGTGTAATTAGAATAACCTGACCTGGTGCCAGGTCCATACCACGCCAAGTCACGGCCAAACCAGGTCTCCAGTTGGAATTCCGGTAAGGATGAACCCCGATCGTTAAATTACCCATCGCATGCTCCCACCTTCCACCCACAACTTTAGCATGAAATGACATTTTGGGATATAGACAAATATAGACGACATAAGAGCAATAGCAGGTGGGCCGCCAGCCAATAAAAGCACACAATAACATTTGAGACAAATGTATGGTCACTGTTATTAGCCAGCAGCCATTACTTAACAATAACATACAGGGCCGGTTGCTCAAAACCTCTGTTAGCTTAACAGATTGTTAAATCCTTAGCAATGCTAAGGATTTAAAGCAATGCTAAGGATTTAACAGTCTGTTAAGCTAACAGAAGCGTTGAGCAACCGGGCCCAGATTCACAAACTCCATAATACCAATACATGTAATGCTTCTTTAGTAACTTTCACCCCTAAGTAACTGAATGGGCTGCGATATGTTCGTTTTGCAACCAATCCAATCATCGCAAAATGATTTTCAGACTATTCCATTTATAAAAAGGGGGTATTTGTTTTTCTCAAAAATATGAAAATTACTTTCAAACAGTGCAGATCCTGATGAGACGGCTCGTTACGAGCCGGCTCATCTGGATCTGCACTGTTTGCATAAACCGATATAGCGGGCTTTCGGGTTCAAAGGGTTAAACAGCCCTAATCTGTTCCATTAAGTTACACCAAATCAATGGTTTCCAAAGATATATACTTTTGTACCATAATCAGTAGCCGATTTCATCAAAATTGCAAAGTATACTTATCTAGCAAAGTATACTTTGAGGGAGTATTAGAAATCATTTATTTTCCTGAAATGCATTATTTCATATAGAACTAACGACTGCATATATTTGATGATTACAATTATGCAGAATTATTATACAGAATTTATTACATTATCACAGCCAAAATGGCTGTGATAATGTAATAAATTCAGTATAATAAAAATTAATAAATTTATCCTTAAATTGAAAATGTCTCCCTCAAAGTATACTTTGCTAGATAAGTATACTTTGCAATGTTGGTGAAATAGGCTACATAGATAGTGCATCATTATAAAAACTACTGTTTCTGATTTAATTCCTCATTTGTTTCAGTTCAAAAAGTTGGCATGAGTGGCAACAACAGACATATTTACAAAAAGAGGCTTCCTGCATTTGCGAAAACCCCTGGGAGTTTCGTACTCGTTAGACCAATATATTGTTACTGGCCATATGTTATAGAATGTATGCAAGACACATTGCACAATGTTCTGCTGTAATGTTACTTAAATGTTTCCCATAAACACCATCATATGGACCTGGCCATGAGATTATATGCACAGTAGAACCTCTCTAAACCGGACACCAAGAAAACACCTGTGATCTGATTTTCGATGAGTTTCCTGGTCATTTATCTCGGGTGATAATGTCTGTTTGTGATCGCATAGCACACAGCTATGGCTCAGAATGATCAAGTGCCTGATTTACAGTGAAACCTCTCTAAGCCGGACACCCTGGGGACCTCCCAGGGTGTCCGGTTTAGAAAGGTTTCACTGTAATTCATAATCATATACATATACAGTGGAACCTCTCTAAACCGGACACCATGGGAGGTCCCAGGGTGTCCGGTTTAGTGAGGTTCCACTGTATAACAAACGGATGACCACTTCAAGACACGCGTTGTTGCTTTGCGGTTATAAACATATATTATCATTGAAGGTAACTAGCAATGAAATATATCAAAATTAAACATAACTAACCTTCCTCTGTGTCTGGTTTAGAGGGGTTCCACTGTTGCTTTTCGTAAAAAGAAAAAACATGCAGTTTCCATAAAATTAAATAACTGTGGCCAAAGAAATTGGGTTTATGACAGTTGCAACTGATGCAGACCTGATCAGCCAGCACAGTCTGATCAGGCTCTTCACTGTTGATCAGCTTGCAAACCCATATGCGTTAAACAAACAATATACAAGGTAGTTGTTATCAGGCTGACCAGGAGCTACACTGGTCACAAATATCATCTTTCTTCAGTCAGTCACAGCCTGACAGTTTGCAATAACGTTTGTGCAAACATGGAACAAAACATTAATCATATGTGGCTGTGACTGGATAAATGGGGCTTATGGGATTTGTTACCAGTGTAGCACGTGATCAAGTACCACACTCATGCAGCTTGATAGCGACCTATATTGCTATATTATCACTGTCTGATCAGAAACTACACTGTTCGCCATTCCATCAATGAAACACCCATGATGGGTGTATCAGAAACTGCACTGTTCGCCATTCCATCAATGAAACACCCATGATGGGTGTATCAGAAACTGCACTGTTCGCCATTACATCAATGAAACACCCATGATGGGTGTTTCATTGATGGAATGGTGAACAGTGCAGTTTCTGATCAGACTGTGATAATGCACAGGCTTATGCGAATTCTACACTGGTTGCAAAACCCATAAGCGCCATTTCCCCAGTAACATTTATAGAAACTACTGCATCTCTTTTAAATTATATCATGTATGTAATAGAAATATTCATTCTGTGCATATATAATCCCATAGATCGGTCAATATGAATCAAGTCTTATAAGACTGACCCGTTACCTTAACTCGAAAATATTATTGAGCCAACAGCTGAGATATGGTACATAAATAATCGACAGCCACTAATATCAAATCTGACAAGACTATACATGTACATTGTGTTCTATACCAATTAGCAGGACATTATCAATACAGTGGAACCCCTCTAAAGCAGACACCAAGGAAATATATGTGATCTCATTTTGAGAGGTTTCTTGGTAACACATCTCAGATACTAATGCATGTTCATGATTGCAAAAGACATACGTATGTCCCTGAATGGTCAGATGCCTGATCTACAGTGAAACATTTCTGAACCGGTTTAGAGAGGTTTCACTATATATTCTAGTATAATTCCAGCACAAAAATATTTACACAATTCCCTAACATTTGATTGGCCCGTAGCAAGTCTCTGTCCAAAATTTATATCCCAGTAAACTCACACGCCGAACTACTTTCCATAACCGTGAGGCGCAGTTAAAATAATTCTTAAGATAATGGAAAATAAACACATTTTCTTGATGAATTTATTTCAAATGCTGGAATTATAAGGAATGAATGGCCTTTTTGTGGAATTTATCGGGGATATAAACTTGGAAAAGTCGCGGGAATACTGGACGAGGCCTTCCGGCCTTCGTCCAGTATTCCTGCGACTTTTCCAAGTTTCCCAAAATCAGAATGGAATATTAACATAAAAAAATATATATATATTTAGCCCTGAAATTAGAATAACCTGACCTGGTGCCAGATCCATACCACACCAAAGCCACTTGGCCCCTGCCCCTAAAAATAATAGGATTACGAATAATCATATTACTCATATAATGGGTATAACCAGATTCAACTCTCACATATAAAGAAAGCCAAAGACGTACATGAGGGCTAAACCAGGTCTCCTGTTAGGATTCCCACCTGCCACCCACTGTTCACTTTTGTAAAGCACACAAACATGTTGGCATGCTCATATTCCTGGTGTCCGGTTCAGAGAGGCTCCACTGTGAAACATGCATATAAATACTTCAAGACAAGCGTATGTGTTTTGCAATCAAGAACAGCCATTATAATGGTTGCAATGGACATTCGCTTGTATTGGGGTGCTCATATGAATGTATTACAGTGGAACCTCTCTAAACCAGACACCCTGGGAACCACCCAGGGTGTCCGCTTTAGAGGGGTTCCACTGCCTTAGGATGGCTGAACAAGATGTATCCATTATCTTCAGTGCTGGCTCAAATATCGAAAGTCAGCAAAACCAAACATGAGCATATTCTCTAGTCCACGGTCATATAAAAAATCCTTTTAAGCATGTACTCAAAATCATAATGTTTGAAATCAATCAGTTTGAATTGATAAACTTCATCCAATAAAATGGCAATATACAATTCAAATTCCCAAAGTACATGCTTAGTAAATTTTATAACCATAGGTAATGTATGCCTTTATATGTCATTTTTCACAATCATTTATTGACAAATAGTTTGTCTAATCTTATCCAAGTTGATTGTGGTGATTTTCTGTGCATTGGTTTGCAATAGCTTAACAAGCAGCACACGGAAAGCAATGGCTTTTGCACACTTAAGACAAGGCGATCGCCTGCGAGTGTATCAACCATGAATGTCACCATGGCCAAGGTCACTCGATTGATAGCCATCAATGTGCAGAAGCTATATATGAAGTTTGGCAATAGCTTGACTAACGGATCAGGAGGTATTCAACATTTGAACGTACACATAAGGAGGTATTCAACATATAATTCCAGCACAAAAATATTTACACAATTCCCTAACATTTGATTGGCCCGTAGCAAGTCTCTGTCCAAAATTGATATCCCAGTAAACTCCCACGCCGAACTACTTTCCGTAACCGTGAGGCGCAGTTAAACTAATTCTTAAGAAAACAGAAAATAAACACATTTTTGTTATGAATTTATTTAAAATGCTGGAATTATAAGGAATGAATGGCCTTTTTGTGGAATTTATCGGGGATATAAACTCGAAAAAGTCGCGGGAATACTGGACGAGGCCTTCCGGCCTTCGTCCAGTATTCCCACGACTTTTCCAAGTTTATACCCCGATAAATTCCACAAAAAGGCAATTCATTCCTATATTGGACATACACATACCGGCATGTCCAAAATTGTTGACGCCTACTACTCCACTACTACATTAGACTACACTATGACGCTTTCGCCTGAATTGTGACCACTATGTCTCACTTTTACGGAGCCCCGCAGGGGACATGAATTGTTTTTTAATTATTTGTTCCCACGAAATAACAATTTGTTCCCTCAATTTAACAATTTGTTACCTCGAATTAACAATTTGTTCCAACGATATAACAATTTGTTTCCTCGAATTAACAATTCGTTTCCTCGAATTAACAATTCGTTACCACGAAATGACAATTCGTTCCCTTGAATTAACAATTCGTTGTTCCCACGATATAACAATTTGTTCCCGTGGGAACGAATTGTTATTTCGGGGGAACGAATTGTTATTTCGTGGGAACAAATTAATAAAACAAAACTCTACGTCCCCTGCGGCGACACTTTCCACTATAAACATGGGTGAGACAAAAACATGCTGAATTCTGCTGGTAAATTACATCAAGGCAACATGGGTACACAAGTAAGACAACAAGGGACAGCAATGCCATTGGTCAATACATACATGGGCCGCCGCATTAGAAAAGATACCTTACGACTTTTACAACAAGTGTAGATCTCTATCCTCTTGCACATTCACTCGGCAAGATTAGCATCAAATTGTTTTGCTGATGACTGAATGGCGAACAGCGTAGGCCCTGATCAGACTGCGCGGATGCGCAGTCCGATCTGGGCATACGCTGGTCGCAAACATCGCAAGGTCACTTTTGTCAGCCAGCGGCCAATTTGTATAATATAGAAACACAAGGATAAGCTGGAAATCACTGGAAATAAATGGGGAAAAGAATCGAAAATAAAACAAGACTATTCTGTGTGTATGCAGATCACTACCGAGTAGATTTGACACCAACGTACATTAAGCTAAAATGAGAAAAATCACACATCGCGAGCGCAGTTCAAAATGCGCTGTTTGATTAAACTTCTATGTCTATTTTAGACGCTTAAAATTCATGAAGTCACAAACCACTCTCATTGAGTTCAGTGTCCTAGAAATGGCACAAATAGAAACATTGACGCAAGTCTAGCGAACAGTCAATTTTAACCACCGAGGCAAAAAAAATAATCATAAATCGGTCGGTTTGTTTGTTTGTTGGGGTTTAACGGCCTATCAACTGCTAAGGGCATTTAAGCCGGGTCAATGGGTTTAGTACTAAATCCCATATATTACCTGTACAATTACATGTACATGTTCAAGTACTGATCTAGGACTCAAATTTCGGTCAGTACCATGTCTATGTTATTGGCTGAACATCGACCCATTTTGTGGGGATGATTAAAATGAGTGGTAACAACATAAATATTCATTGAGAAATAAAGAAAATAGAAAACGATGGTTAGTTTTGATACCTGTGACTCAGTATGCCGCACAAAACTGTCTTACCGTAAATGAATGCAGTATTTGTACCAAATATAGTACATGTACTACCAGTAGCTAGTTAAACTTAATTACACTGACATTACACTTTATAATATAATAACTAAAGAACTGGCTCGGAGATACTAAAATCATTTGAGATTCAACAGCTAAACTGGTCAACCAATCAGTCTTTATCCCATATCATGCTTAAGGACCCGTTATATACTTGATTATCGTTTGATTCAAAGATAATTGCTTCCTAAATGTGATGGGATATATGTATAACATATATATGAACATTAGCTTGTTACTGTATATTATACGGCGCATGGAATTGCTATCTCGGCCATCTTAGTGTGTACAAGCCATCAGTCAGTTTTACCTCTTGTTGCGTTTGACACATACCACAAATAATATGACATATACATACATACAATTTGGTGCAAAATATTGTAAAGACCATCAACGTCCTATGGGTTGTTTTCATCACACTTGTATACAATGTCTTATTTCTGAAGACAGGCGCGTAGCTGCATTAAGGCACTGCAGGCCCAGGCCTGCAGAATTTTCGAGAAAATGGTGTTTTGAAATGTGCCAGAGTGCATCAATTACCTTCTAGTTTGGACCCCCCCTAGCATACTGATCTGCAGGCCCGGTTGACGACTTCGAGCACCGTTGGTGCGATCGCACCAACGGTGCTCGAAGTCGTCAACCGGATTCAAATTCGCTAGCTACGCCCCTGGAAGAGTTTGTCGACCTGTTGTTAATTTTTTTGAGAATCCAGTAATGGCTGTGTAACCGTCAGATAAATACACAGTGCGGTCAATATATACCTGTATTACCATATATACTGTGTCAAATCCAGTGACATGAAAGCAGTTACCTGATCATATACACTGGTGTCTTCATCTCTTCCTATACGAGTAGATATGGCTTTTGCCTATGGGTAACGTGTACACTAACAATAAAATGTGCATCATATAGAAAATATTACACACTGATATTTATTTTGAGATTGTTGGAAAGATGCTCAGATACCTCGTCTTTTGCATAGCTTTCTGGCATAATATTTATAGCACACTGTTTTCATATATGTCTGATATATTGCACCACATTTTATTAGTTTTACTGTCATAGTTATTTCTGTAAATGTCAAACGTTCGAAAAGATAAAACTGTATGATGGCTTGTACCGGAGATGGCAACTCAATGCACCATATAGTATACAGTAACAAGACAATATTCACATATCTTATATTCATATATCACATCACTCTTATGAATCAATCATGATTGAAGACAAGTGTATCTTTCTATGACCTAATTCCTCAATACCGCTATATGGGGTATGAACAACTTTTTTTTGCTATTTTTGTTATTTCAGTTCAAAAGTATATGCTGTGATCATTCATTTGAACCGTATCATCGAGACGGTTCAAATGAGTGGTAACAACATATACTTGCGTGTATAATTAAGAGAACTATGAAAAGTTATGTAGCCTCCATATGTAATGAGCTAAATCGAGCGTGAACTTTGAGTACATGCTCAGTAAATGTTTATGACCACGCGGCAGGGTAGTAACAGTTGGCGGGAAAAACAATACATCGTGTGATAGGAGAATGAACTAGCTAGGTTAAATTAACCGCCTCATTTCCTCCTTCATTTAATGCACATATTTCGACTGTATTGCAGATATTAGTAAATTCTGAAAGGTCCTCGAGCCAATTCCTACCCTTAAATATTAGCTAAAAAATAAAAGTTGGTGGTCAGACAGCGCTGACCTCTCCATCTCCATCATCCTCGTCGAATATGTACGTCTGGAGGATCTGGGACGCCGAGTTGGATCGTTCCCGTGGCATCGGGAATGACAGGATCTCGTCCACCTCCAGGAATGGTGGCCCCATCTCCATGGTAACATGGCTGTCATAGTTGTCAACGTAATCGGACCCGTTGCTAAACAGTTTCGATTTTTTCCTGTAAATGAAAGTGTGTCATAGTTAATATATGTATTGATAGTTAAATAATTACGTTAATTTAAAGTCTTATTTTTTACTGTTTCACTTTTATGTTTTGTGAAAGTAGAAAATAGATATAAGTTTTATGTTACAATATTGTAATTTTATTTACAGTAATATTATATGTATCAATATTATATAATTCCAGCACAAAAATATTTACACAATTCCCTAACATTTGATTGGCCCGTAGCAAGTCTCTGTCCAAAATTTATATCCCAGTAAACTCCCACGACGAACAACTTTCCGTAACCGTGAGGTGCAGTTAAAATAATTCTTATGAAAACGGAAAATAAACACATTTTCTTGATGAATTTATTTCAAATGCTGGAATTATAAGGAATGAATGGCCTTTTTGTGGAATTTATCGGGGATATAAACTTGGAAAAGTCGCGGGAATACTGGACGAGGCCTTCCGGCCTTCGTCCAGTATTCCCGCGACTTTTCCAAGTTTATACCCCGATAAATTCCAAAAAAAAGGCCATTCATTCCTATAATATTAAAAAGGCAGTGTTGCAGATTATGCCTCAGGTATTCAATATGAGTGTGTTCACTGCATGACCTATATCAATAAAAACATGATTTTGATCTAAACCAGTCAGTAATTTGTGAAAGATAATTATTTTTTTGTGGTTCTGGTTACTAATTAATCAATTTATTTAAACTAGCGTTTAACCCCTTCAACAACACCACATACCTGTATAGTGGTATTGGCAAAACGTGTAGACCAGATGAGCTGTCTCATCAGGATCTGCACTTTTTGCAAGTAATTTTCATATTTTTGAGAACCAAAACACCCCCTTTTCATAAATGGACTAGTTACTTAGGGGTGAAATGGTTAAAATGAAAACTTGGGGTAGAATGGAAGCTTGTAACACTAGTTTAAATAATTTGAACAATTAGTAACCAGCAAAAGAACAAAATACTAGCATTTGGAACACGACACAATTTAATCATGGAAACACCAATTAATACTGTATTTATTCTAGCAGTAGCTCCCTCTTTATTTTCACATAAGAAATACATCTCAATATTCAAGTTTCTGTGCATTTTATGCAACTGTAATGCCAAAACTGTTTCAGTAAATCACATATCGATGGTCTAGTAACATAAGGTCGTAAGTGCTATGCTTTAGCATAGCACTTACGACCTTATGTTACTAGACCATCGATATATCCCCGGGACGTTTATTACAATAATTATGGTATATGGTTCCTCACAGCAAGGAATGTCAAAATATTTACAATTAACTCTTTGCATGCTAGCGGCGAAAATATCCGCCAAACGAATTAGTAGTATGTGTTTTATTTCTCTATGTAAATATGTCTTGAAATTCTAAGACATATTCATGACATTTATAAGGAGAAATAAATAAAAAATATAATGAATTGTCATCTGATATTTTTGAACTATTTATAGCCCACAAATTTCCCAGCATGCAAAGTGTTAATATGGTTGTAAGTGTTTATCACAATAACAAAGTATTCGGATACAATTTGTATTGGGGAACCCCTATAGCAAATGGAGTCCGAATATTTAGGGTTATTACGGTGACGATAAAAGAATGGAATGGTGCTTAACGGCCCATCAACAGAAAAGAGTATCATTTAGCTAGGGCCAAGCAAAACGCTAAAAGAAGCAGGTACAGTGTTAGAGCATTAGCTAGTGAGAGTTAAAGATCTTCTCGGATGCGGTTGTGTTTAATATGCACAGAATAGATAGTCCTTGACAATGTAATGAGACTGGTGAAAACCACATGCAAATATTCCATCTCTGCCCAGGTGCGGATCCAGGTGGGGCATGTCAGGCGCACGCCCCCTCTAAAATTGGTCGAGTTTACATTTTAACCCATTTTTGTTCGTGGAAGGATTTGATTATTTCCTTATTTCTCACACACAGTGTATGTTGTTACCACTCAGTTGAACCGTCTCGTCCACATGGTTCACCTGAGTGGTAACAACATATACTTTTGATGAGAAATAAGAAAAAATGCAGAAAAAGTAATCTGAATAATTGAAATCCACTCCCCCTCTAGACATAAATCCTGGATCCGCCCCTGCTGTCACAAGTTATGTAGGTTTTAATTTCAACCTTAAGAATGCTGGGAACGAAAAGTGTTGTCTTAATATTTTGCCTTTTTTCTCAATAAAAACATGGTTTAACAGCATTTTAGAATCATTTCCATTGGAAATGATTCTAAAGTACTGTCAAACCATGTTTTTCATGAGTAAAATGGCAAATAAAACATAAACAACAAAATTTAATTCAGCATTGTAAGGGTTAAATTAGCTTGGATCATGTAGGGCTTACTGTGATGTCATAGATGACCCATACATACATGATTTTATTTATATTATTTTTATTTTTAAAATTCTGTCTTAATTAATTTCATATATTGGTAATGTACACAGATATCACAGGGCGAAAAAAATGTGTACTGGCCCGGGGCTCGAACCCGGAACCTCTGGTTTACCGTACTCATAGTGAGTTACGTACCGTTACAATAATAATTGAATATAATGGAAACAAAATATCGTACGTAGCACTATTTAAATGAAATTACTGTGATGTCACCGCTAATTTGCATAAAATATGCAGAAATTAAAACCTCTATGACTTTCACCACTATACTGTACATATCATATGATACACAACTGCATTTGTGAGGGCCTTTAATTAACCCTTCCTACGCTGTTGACGGAAATAGCCGTCTGCTGTTTTTCATTTTTGCTTTAATTCTTAACAAAAAACTGGTATTGACAGCACATGAGAATCGTCTCCAGTGGAGACGATTCTCATGTGCTGTCAAAACCCGGTTTTTTGTCGAGAAATATTGAAAATAAAACATTTCCAGCAGACGACAGCATTTAATTCAGCGTAGTAAGGGTTAAGTTACAATGTATCATATTGTGTATACATACGGCATTGTATCGAGATCTGCTCAATGCTGCTCTGAAGGGAGGTGGTGGGGCTGGTCTTAATGAAACAAAACAAACAAATATAACACACCCATCAACAAATACATACACAGGCAAACTTGCCACCAAGCAATCTCCAGCACCAACAAGATACAAGAATTCTTCCACGGAAGCGGTGTCGCGCCTGCCGAGGCATTTGACCGTAACATGATCATGGGCATGTGCTAAAGTAAGCATCACAGAAACTGTCAGAGAAGTACATGCTTAACTCTTTGCATGCTAGTGGTGAAAATATCCGCCAAACGAATCAGGAGTGTATGTTTTAATTCTCTCTGTAAATATGTCTTGAAATTTCATTAGAATTGAGTCCTCAGGACTCAATTCTGATGAAATTCCAAGACATATTCATGATATTTACGGGGAGAAATACAAGAAAATATGATGGATTTTGTCCGCTAGTTTTGAACTATTTATAGCCCAGAAGTTTCCCAGCATGCAGAGTTAAAACACGAAAAAGGTCAATGCTAAAGAAACTTTTTGACATAAAAAAAATGCTAAGTGTTTCCACAACCATGTGAGGGTTAAAAAGGTCAAGGTCATGTTAATGGGGGAATAAGTGTGTTCCAAATGCTCACATGTATCAAGTGTCCAATAGTTGAAGCAATCTGTCAAGTAATATTAAAGTCATATCATGATGAAGAAACTTGTACAAACTTTTTGATGCCAAAAAAAATGGCTACGTGTTTCCGCAGAAATGTGAAGGTGAAAAAGGTCAAGGTCATGTTAGTGGCAGCATGAGTGTGTTCCAAATGCTTACATGTATGAAGTGTCCAACAATTGAAGCAATCCATTAAGTAACATTAATGTTATACGATGATGACGAAACTTGTACAAACTTTTGATGCAAAAATGGCTAAGTGTTTCCGCATGTGAAGACAAAAAAGGTGAAAGTCATGTTAATGGGTGGTGTTCCGAATGTTCACATATATCAAGTGTCCAAATATTGAAGCAATCCATCAAGCAATACTAAAGTTATACCATGATGACGAAGCTTGTGCAAACTTTTTGACATTTCGGAAGACGACGATGACGGAAAAAGCGGTGACAATAGTCGCGCCTTCTGCTAAAGCAGGCGAGACAAAAACAGTGGAAAGGTTAAAATGGACCACCAGCAGAGAGAATGTACCATACAACAATTGCAACAATTGTATATCTTAGTCCTCATGAATATGCACTCTGTACAAACACTCAAATTGGTTTGCTTAACCCATTACAGACGCGATACACTTTTAGTAGTATGAACCTTTTGAGAGAAAAAAATTCCCTATTTTCTTTATTTCCTTTCGAAAGTATATGTTGTAACCACTCATTTGAACCGTCTCGACGAGACGGTTCAAATGAGTGGTAACAACATATACCTTTATCGATGAATGAACAAAATAATGAGATTTTTTCAACAAAAATCATAGTATCCTTAGGCTGAAATGGGTTAAAGGCAGTAAGGTTATATCGTTGATTCAACAGCGAACAGTGTTGCCCCTGATCAGACTGCGTAGATGCGCAGGCTGATCAGGGGATACGCTGGTAGCGCTCGTTGTGAGGTACCTTTTCTCAACTGGGATCACAAATACATTACACATGTTTAATGTGTATGGAACGCCAAATCTGCATAAACTCAAATATATATTGCTAGCAACAAATATTTGGAGCTAGCAATAAATATTTGGAGAGCTCTCGAAATCATTTGGAGAGCTCTCGAAATCAATTAATGATATCTCGAAATCATTTGGAGAGCTCTCGAAATCATTTGGAGCGAGCATTATATAACATTTGATTTGGAGAGCTCTCTAAATCATTTGGAGAGCTCTCGAAATCAATTAATGATATCTCGAAATCATTTAAAGAGCTCTCGAAATCATTTGTAGCGAGCATTATATAACTTTGATTTGGAGAGCTCTCTAAATCATTTGGAGCTATCTCTAAATCATTTGGAGAGCTCTCGAAATCATTTGGAGCTATCTCTAAATCATTTGGAGAGCTCTCGAAATCATTTGGAGAGCTCTCAAAATCAATTAATGATATCTCGAAATCATTTAGAGAGCTCTCGAAATCATTTGTAGCGAGCATTATAGAACTTGATTTGGAGAGCTCTCTAAATCATTTGGAGCTATCTCTAAATGATTTGGAGAGCTCTCGAAATCATTTGGAGAGCTCTCGAAATCAAATCAATTAATGTTATCTCGAAATCATTTAGAGAGCTCTCGAAATCATTTGTAGCGAGCATTATATAGCTTTGATTTGGAGAGCTCTCGAAATCAAGTTATATAATGCTCGCTACAAATGATTTCGAGAGCTCTCTAAATGATTTCGAGATATCATTAATTGATTTCGAGAGCTCTCCAAATGATTTCGAGATATCATTAATTGATTTCGAGATATCATTAATTGATTTCGAGAGCTCTCCAAATATTTATTGCTAGCTCGAAATATTTGTTGCTAGCAATATATATTTGAGTTTATGTATATTTGAGTTTATGTAGATTTGGCGTTCCATAAATGTGGTATGTACAATACTTGAATTAAATATTAACCTAAACTTATTTCCCACTATAGTCTGCTAATGTACATCTTCGAGCATTTTACATTCATCTCAATGATGATGATGCCATTTGATGTATACAATTTTCATAAAATAAGCTTTAGGACACTAATAGAAATTAATTGATTTAAAAATACAGACAATATTTGTTTCTGACATACAGTACATAAAAAAACATGCATACGCATGTCAATCAATGATCTTTTAAAATTATCAGTCGCAAAATTTATTAATAACAATTAAACATTAATGGTTTTGTTTGTTTGTTTGTTGGGGTTTAACAGCCTATCATCAGCTAAGGTCATTTACGGCCGGGTCACTGGGTTTTAGTACTAAATCCCATATATCACCTGTACAAGTACTTGTACATGTTCAAGTACTTGTACAAATGAGGGGGGGGGGGAAATCCCAAAATCAGAACTGAATGTTTACAATATATATATTCAGCCCTGAAATCAGAATAATCCTGATATGATGCCAGGTCCTCGCCACACCAGAATCACTGGGCCCGCTCCCAAAACAGTAGGATCAGTAATAATCTTACTACTTTTATAACGGGCAATAACCCAATTCCAACTCCCAGGTAACAAAAGAGCCAAAGATAAAAACAATTACCTGAGGGCCAAACCAGGCAAATCATGATTCCTATAAGGGGGGAACCCGTACCGTTAATTTACACCGTCACATTCGCACGACCAACCACCCACCAATCATTAAAGGTACATGCCCACTCACTAGGCACAACATGTTCTTTATAGGAATTAAATAAGTGTATAATTGTGTCACTATTCCATCAGTTCTAAAAATTACAAGTTTCCCACTATACAGATATAAATCATTTACTAATATTTATTTTATTGATAGTAACTTGAGGTGGTATCAGACTATTTTCATATGCAAATGAGGCATGATCTTTTTTAATTATTTATACTAATTAAGTATTTGGGGTAATGGTGAATGAATGTTTATTTTGGCAGACAATGCCATATCTGCAGAATATACAAAACTATATATCTCCCTATATTACAACCTACTGAGTGGGCATGTACCTTTAACTCTTTGCATGCTGGGAAACTTGTCGGCTATAAATAGTTCAAAACTAGCGGACAAAAATTCATCATATTTTCTTTTATTTCTCCTTGTAAATATCATGAATATGTCTTGGAATTTCATTAGAATTGAGTCCTGAGGACTCAATTCTAATGAAATTCCAAGACATATTTACAGAGAGAAATAAAACATATAGTCCTAATTTGTTTGGCGGATATTTTCACCACTAGCATGCAAAGAGTTAATATGACAATGTATTCATGAATATCACACAATACAGAGTGATGAGGACACTAGGAGAAAGGTCAATTCAACAGATGTGCATACAAAACTGATAAGATTTTTTTTATAAAACCTCTGAAACAAACACATTGAGTAAAACAAACATCTGGAATAACAAATATGAGTTTATAGTGCCATGATCTGCATGCATGTCATGTCATGTGGGTCGCCGGCTGAGAAAAGGGACCTTATAACATTTGCAACAAGTGTAGATCCTGACCCTCGTGCAATCATCATGGGCGGATTCAGGGGGGTGGACCCGGCACGTGCCCCCCCTAAAATTTGATGAGTAAAGATTTTTTACAAGTTACAAGGCACGTTTCATGCCAAGTGCAATGTATTCCATGCATTTTTCGGTTGTTGTCTTATTGTTTCAAAATTTAAACGTTTTCAATCAAAAATCATGTCGAAACATACCGGTAGTCAAGTATTGCAAAATAGTTATGCCCCCCGCCCCAAACCCGAAATCCTGGATCCGCGCCTGATCATACAGTAGGATTAGATTCTGACCACTTTGCTAAACGCAGTAAGGAAACTTCAGAGGCTGAATGGCGTACAGCGTAGTCCCTGATCAGACTGCATTGGTCGCAAACATCATAAGGTACCTTTTCAAAGCCTCATTAGCGACGGGATACAATTATAGTAGTATGAAACTTTTAAGGAACAAATTCCTGTCACAGGGTGAGAAAAATGTGCTCCGGCCCGGGGCTCGAACCCGGGACCTCTGGTTTACCGTACCATCGCTCTAACCAACTGAGCACATACACATATTCTCCCCATAGTGAGTTACGTACCGTGACATTCCCTATTTTCTTTATTTCATCTCAGAAGTATATGTTGTTACCACTCATTTGAACCGTCTCGACGAGACGGTTCAAATGAGTGGTAACAATATATACCTATATGTAGTAATAAACAAATTATTGAGATTTGTTCAACTAAAAATTATTGTATCCTTAGGCTGAAGTGGGTTAAGGGTTAATTAACTGAGTCTGAACATGGTGAATTATCAATAGCATGCTGGGACTTAAGTTTACCCTTAATATGTGCTTTATTTGACACCATCGTGTTTCCTTTTAGTGCTGAAAAAGTACAAATACATTTCAGATAACAATTAAACAATTTGGATAATTATGAACTACATATGTTGATGTAAATCTGATTCAATAATATATTTTTATACCAACAACGCAATGTGAAAGTTTAATCCGTAGAATGCGGGAAAAGAAAATAGTCATCATTCTGCTGTTGTTTCATATTTTGTCTTCTTTCTCAATAAAAACATGGATTGACAGCACTGTAGAATCATTTCCGTTGGAAATGGTTCTAAAGTGCTGTCAAACCATGCTTTTGATGATAAAAACTGAAACTAACAAATAAACAGCAGACGACAAAATTTAAATCAGCATCGGAGGGGTTGAATGACAGCGACTGTACAAAATGATGACCCTGAACATCCCAGGGTCTACACTGTTTGCCAGATGCCCATTGGGGCCTACTTCTACACAATGCAGCTTGATACTGGTTCATGGTCGATGCACATGACAAGTGGTGCCTTTTGGCATGTGCTTATTGCCAACCCACAGTGACTACCATATGTCAGCTAAACAAATACATGAACTCATCCACGATGCTCATATGAGTCCCTGCTGCATGTTTTCTGAGAATTTGCAAAAAATCATTACAGCTGTGATGTTTCATAAGAAAATGCTCTGAAAGTTGTAGAGGTGTTGGGGGACGAGTCAAAAAACGAAACATTTTGGAAATCGAATCGATAAAGTTTGTATGTTTGTTTGTTTGTTTGTTGGGGTTTAACGGCCTATCAACAGCTAAGGTCATATAAGGCCGGGTCAATGGGTTTAGTACTAAATCCCATATATTACCTGTACAAGTACATGTACATGTTCAAGAACATGTACAAATGGGGAGAAAATCCCAAAATCAGAACTGAATATTTACAAAAAAAAACACATTATATACAATACAATATATTCAGCCCTGAAATCAGAATAATCTTGATCTGATGTCAGGTCCTCGCCACACCAGAATCACTTGGCGCCCTCCCAAAAGCAGTAGGATCAGTAGGATCAGTAATAATCTTAATTCAACTCCCAGGTAACAAAAGAGCCAAAGATAAAAACATACCTGAGGGGCAAACTTGGAAAATCGTGATTCCTATAAGGAGGAACCCCACCGTTAATTTAAGCAGTCTAGTTCACCCGACCAACCACCCACGCTCTGAATGTGTGTGTGACCAGCTACTAAGTCATTTGACCTTGAGATTGGGCACGCATGGGTTGGATATGAAAGGATGATACAGAGCTCCAGATAAGCTTTGTGTCTAAAGCGTATTGTACCCCATGATTTCAAATTAACTGCGTATTTTATTTTTACAAATGGATTATTGATTTTTTCATTACGGTATTAAATAGGGAACAAATGATCAAAACAAATTTAAACATTCACTTATTTGAGTAGTATTACTTATTCACTTATTTATACTATAATACAGCCGAAAATTTACTTAATAGTTGAGCTGCAAAAAGCAAACGGTTGAGCTGCAAAAAGCAAACCCCTAAGTACATTTTCAACTTTATTACAGTATTTTCACTACTCAATTTAAAAATCAATGCGTATTTTCACATTGCTGCGAGTATTTTGTACTCCCACTGTTGACAAGCAATGCGTATTCAGATAAAATAAGTGCATAACAAACGTCAATACGCACCTTATCTGGAGCTCTGATGATACACAATCAAACAAAATTGCTATGTTGAATGGATGGATGTTCGGAACTATAGGCCTGTCGACATACTATGTGTGCCGGAAGTATGAAAACATTTTACACATCTCCCCTTTGCCCTGCGAACATTCAATGTCAAATTCATTATTATTCACATAGTAACGTGAGTGTAGATTTTATCATATGAACGTCTCAAATGACTGCATAAGGAAGGATAAACAGATATGATGAAAGCAAATAGACATGTTTGCTATTCTGTCACATAATCTATTGTCTGTTTCATGAAACCTGCAATAATTTTACAGCTATGTAAACAATGCAAAAACAATGTTAAATTTTATCCAAATTTAAGAATGAGCCTTCTTTTTATTTTCTGAACTTTGGTTCAATATTTATTTTATTGTGAAAAAACAATTTCCCCACAAGCTATCTAGCCTACAGGTTTCGGAGTCAATTTCCAAAATATTTTATTTTTTTTTACTCCTCTTGCAGCTCCTCCACCTCATTTTCCCCATGTTTAATTCCCATAGAGAAATCATGTTTCATAATAAAATCAATATTTGACCAAATTTAGCGAAATAAAAAGAAAGATCATTCTTCAATTCTAAAATTTAATATTATTGGAAAAAAAAATTGTTTTGACAATGTTTATATAGCCGTAAACTTTGGGCAGGTTTCGTGAAACAGACAGTAGATCTATCCTCACCGCAATCATCTGATTTATTATTTATTATCAGTCAACTATTTAATAAGGCAATACATGTATATTGCTGTTTATATAACCAATATGTGCTCAGGCCGAAGCAATCAAACTAATTGATTTTGCTTACTTATCTCGTATACCTGATCAAAATGTTTTATTTCCGTGACTACAGGAGCTGTTTACAACCTCTCCATTCATTGGGGATGGCATTGTAGATATAGATCCAACAAAATAAATTATGTTTTCTCTAATTGTCCATCTGGCAAACTATATAGCTGGAAACTTTGTACGACTAAAATGTTCGTAAGTGCAAAATTATGATAGTCTGTAAATTCACATTAACAATGTTTTCTTGTAAACAATTATTGGATTTACATTTATTGAGCACAGGCTGCATATGCAGCCTATGCTCAATAAATGTAAATCCATCAATTGAAATTTCCAGACAATCCTAAATTTGCACTTACGAACATTTTAATGGTATGAAGTTTAGTGAAACGTCACGCAGTACAGGTAGTTCCCACCAACTGGAAATAACTGACCTTACAACATTTGCAACAAGTATACATCCTCATTCTGTTACACATACACAGCCGGATTATGTATTAACTTATTGTTCACATACTAGACTTTTAAGGAATTAAATGCGAGGAAGCATTAGCGACCGCAGCATTTAGTTCCTTACCAATCCAATATGTGAACAATAACATATTTATAATTAGGTATAAGTTACTGTTCACATGTTGGATTTTTAAGGAATTAAATGCGAGGGAGCGCTAGCGACCGCAGCATTTAGTTCCTTAAAAGTCAATATGTGAACAATAACATATTTATAGTTCAGCCAAAGTTTACTATGCATCTCACATCCGAGTATTGATTTTCCATTTTCTGTTGAACAACTAATAATTAGATCATTTACTGTCGAACAGTAGTAATTAAATCTGGTATTATGTAACTTAATGCACAGGTGGAAGACTCGGACCTATGACACCAAAAAAAATGCCTATGAAAATAAATCCCATTACCCCACCCACTTGGTCTCGTACAGTACCATCCTCTGTATAGAAGATGGTACTGTACGAGACCAAGTGGGTGGGGTAATGGGAATTTTTTAATAGGCATTTCTTTTTGGTGTCATAGGTCCGAGTCTTCCACCTGTGACTTAATGGGGTTAAATCAACGACTTGCTCAGAAGTAGGACAAATTTAAAGTAATGTTTTTATATGACACTGAGAAGTTTACTATGCACCTCAATGATGGACATGTGATCAGCAAATGCTGTATGGTATCTTTTATATATAAACTGATGGTCCAATGCAAACCTCAAAATATTTTGCCTAAACAAAAAATTATTCTGACTGCTACAATGTAGTTATATGCTTATCGGGAGATTAAGCTCATTAAATGTGGCCGTGACTGGGAAAAAGGGGCTTATAGGATTTGTGACCAGTGTAGCTCCTGATCATATAGAACATTCATGTTCCCTGATAGTGATCTATGTTGCTTGTTAGCAGCATGACGCGTGTTTAATTAGTGTATGCACAGGCTGATCTGGATCTACACTGATCGCAAAACCCATAAGCCCCATTTCTCCAGTCACACTGACTCACAGTCACAAATATGAAGTGAAGCAGAATTTACCCAATCCACTTATACAATAATTGCTCCAAGCTCGAAGATGTGACATTAACTCTTTGCATGCTAGCGGTGGAAATATCCGCCAAACGAATTAGGAGTATATGTTTTATTTCTCTCTGTAAATATGTCTTGAAAATTCATTAGAATTGAGTCCTCAGGACTCAATTATAATGAAATTCCAAGACATATTCATGATATTTACGGTGAGAAATGCCAGAAAATATGATGAATTGTCATCTGCTATTTTTGAACTATTTATAGCCCACAAATTTCCCAGCATGCAAAGAGTTAATGATTACACATGTGAAGGGAGACAACTATAAATGAACAGTATCATCATGGGATACATGGTTGTCGATCAGCAATTTTATTTATTTGTGAGATTTCATTATATAGTACAATAAATATTCCACAGCTGCACTTGGGTCAACAAAATACAGGATATTGCATTACATTTACATGTATATGGTTCCTTTTGTACGAAATAACCTGAAGTACATTTTGTCAACTAGCAGCCAAAAGTCAAAACAAACAAAATTCCATGCACCAACCCATGAATAAAACAAACATATTTGGCAATGTTGTGTACCCATTACCATGTGCAAGATTCCCCTTCCAATGTAAACAAAAATAATGTGAATTGTTATGCTGAAAGACATGTTACATATACATGTACTTACTTCTTTCTCCCAAATATGTGTTTTAAAGAGTCTTTAAATGCTGATTTCTTCTTCATCTTTGAGATATCTTCTGTTGATTTGGACAGATGGCTGGTACCAGTGCTGGGCGACTTCTTTATCACAGGAATCTTGGTTTCCTTGAGTGAGCTCTTCAATGGCATTGTGCCGGCAGTCGGCACAGAGACTACCATCATGTCAGCGGAGGTTGTTGTAAACCCAGTTGCTGATTTTGGCCTTTCAGCAGATCTAGATGGACTTGCAGATCGCCGAGGTATAAAGGAAACATCTTTTCTCGGAGGACTTACACCAATGCGAACTGCTTTGATAGGGAACGGTGAAGCCTGAGTAAGACTTGCTGGACTTTTCGATCGTTCCTGGCTTGAATATGTTACTGGACTTCCCGATCTAGTCGTGGGACTTGTTGACCTTTCAAATTTCTGAATCTGGCGAGCTGTTGCTGCAGGTTCACCAGAATACCTGGCAGGTGACAGTGAGCCACCAGCCTTTCTATACATTCGATGACCTTGATCTGGTGTCTCAACTCCAATGATGGAGTTATCAACACCATTCTGATCTGCCTTGCCATCATCCACTGTATGATTATCTGCATCAGTCTTAATAGGCTTCTGGGGCAATGAAAATGTAGTCAACACATGAGGTTTTCTTGTTACAGCTGTTTCACTGGCTGGACGTGGTGGCTGATTATTTGCACTAATGGGTAATTTTGTCTGAATAGACCTTGGATCAGAAATTCTGTTTTGAGAGCTTATTTGTCTGGTTTGCTTTGACTTCTCAAAACTCAACCTAAGTCTGTCAACGGCTCTCATTACACTTTCCTTATCATGTTTTTCATTCTTTTCTAACTGATCCATTTGATTTTCAACAGTTTTATGTTCTTCAGATGGTGATGTATTTCTTGCATTATTTTTTTCATCAGATCTAACCATTCTACCCATAGTCTTCACAGAATGTCCTGGTGATGAATCAGTACTTGTCTCCATTGTATGTATATCCTTCTGTTCTGAAGAAGGTGTTGAACTTGTGGACATACTGGTGATTGTTGATGTTGGTGGAGTCTCTGATGTGGAATTTGCTTCACCTGTTTGATGTTGGCTTACAGAATTTTGTTGATTTCGGTTCTGGAAATAATACACTAGATTGTCTGTATTCACTGAAGTACCAGGTGTAAGATCACTTGATGCTGATTCAAAGTTTGTCTTAGTATCAAATGGGCTGGCTGTGGTAATGGTTGGCGATGAAGATGAAAAGTCATAACTAGATGTAGGCGACACACTGTCAGTGCCTATACAATTTGTTTGTACATTGTTCACAGATGTAATAGTATCAGTGAAGTCTGCAGTTGTTGTTGCGAGATAACCATTTAACAATGAAGTTTCATTATGAGTAAAAGAGTCATCTGTGTGTGAAGAAGAGCTCAACATTAACCCTGACGAGGCTCTTGATGTATGTGAATCTGGATTGTTATCAGAGTCTGAACCAGAACCATTGTCCCGTGCTTTGTCATCACCTTTATCTATACAATCAGCAGTGTAGTGAATCACATCTGATAACATGTCCACTGGAGGAAGCTTAGTTCCAGAGTTTGTTTTTATTTCAAAACTTCTCTTTCGTATTTTATTTTTTATTTTTGTAGGAGTATTAGTAGCTGTTCCTGATGAATCCAAATTCAGATTTGTAGGTCTTCTTGGTGACTCAATAGAATGTTGTCTGATGGTACTGCTGCTGCTTTTATTATTTTCACTGACAATAGGTTTATCTTCAAACTTGTCCACTTTTCTTGGTAAGTCAGACCACTTTGGAGTGTCTGATTTTCTTGGACTCCGACTTAATGAACTTGATTTTGAAACATTGGGCTCATTCTCAGTTCTATGTTCTCTTTGCTTCTGATTGTCATTCACTGGTGATGTATTATCTGCTTTCCCATCAAACAAACTCTGTGCTAATGATGAAGCCAAATTTTCCTGAGACATGAACTCACTGGGTTTGCTTATACCTTCCACATTAGATCTATAGCTCGGAGGATGTGGCGAGGTGTGCTTCCTCCAGCGGGGAATCATGATTTTTGGTCTGTGAGATTTTGGTAACAATTCCATTGGTTTCACCTCTTCTTGTTCATCTTCATAATTCTCTTCATCCTCATCTCCATATATCCCATAATCCTCTTGTGCAGGTGAGTTTATCGGGCCATTGCTGTGGTTGTTATGTGGATGTGTGGGATATGCTTGTTCTGTGAATCTGTTTTGGTTTCTCACTTTCGAATGTTCACTATATTGATGACGGTCTCTATCACTCCCATTACGAAGAATTCTTTTCTGAGCTGTAATGAACTGTTTGTGAAATGAGGATTCACTATCCTCATACTGACCCTGGTCATGGTTTGATTCATCGGGAACATCGTGACCGGTCTCCAGCAACAGTTTTTGTAATGATAAGTGTAAATCCTTGCGAGATCTGTCACTGTTCATGGAATGTCCTGGTGAAGCAGACCTGTATGAATTTAAGAAACTGCTATGGAAGTCTTGTCTATCTGAGGTAAATTCTATCGCAGAAGCCGGCCTGTATCTGTCGGCAATTTCCTCCTTTCGTCGTGCTTCTTGAAAACTATGTGCACTAGTGGATGAGGGGAAAACTTGTGGTGTCAAAGGCCGTAAGTAATTCCTGTTTATCAATGGTCTGGACATGTCATGTGTGTTTGTTGGCTGTCCCCTCCTGCCTCTATCAGCAGGCAGAGGAAGTTTGGAGAGTGATGAGAACATTTTCGACTGAGGTAATGAGGCGAGGTGAGGCGAGTGTCGACCCTCTGATGCAGTGGGCAGGCGGCTGGACAGGTCAGGATGGCTGCCAAACACTTGGTGTTTTCTGTCACGCGTCATCGATGGCTGATCGGCTGAACTCTCGGGCATCTGATCATTTCTCCTATCACGTTTTTCCCGTAGAACTTGTAAAACAAATCTGAAAAACAAATAATAATCTCAATACTGTGACATCAGTTAATGGGCTGATTAGTGTCTGTCCCAAATTTATCGGCCATACAAACAATGCAAACAGTATTTTTTTTCGATCATATTAGATTTTATCAAAATTTAAGTATGAGCCTTCTTTTTATTTAGTGAAATTTGGTCATATATTGATTTTATTACTAACAATTGATTTGTCTATGGGAATTTAACATCAGGGGAAAGGAGGTAGAGGAGCTGTGGGAAGAGTCAGAAAACAAAAGAAATGGAAATTGACTCCGAAACCTGGCTAGATACCTTGGAAATGATCTACCGGTAATTAGTAAAAAAAAAAAGATGAAATTTTGAAAATCGGTCCAGTATTTCTGAAATTCTAAAAATATAAAAATGTTAAATCCCCATAGACATCTTCACTCTGTGAAGATGTCAATGCGTATTTACCATGGAGAAATTGTTTTTTCGCAATAAAATCATTATTTGACCAAATTTCACTAAATAAAAAGAAGGCTCATTCTTAAATTTTCCTTTAAATTAATATTATCCAAAAAAATATTTTTTTTTAATTGTTTATATAGCCGTAAAATTTGGGCAGCTTTCGTGAAACTGATAATAGAATGAGTGTATTGACCTACATTTCTTTAAGAAAGTTATGATTTTAAATGTTCAAAATTAGAATTTATAATTATGTTTAACTTTTGAAAGAAAGGAAGTAACTACATGTACATAAGTTGTATAAAATCACTCTTCTCAATACATGTAATTGTATATAGTTGCACAACATCTATAATTAAGGTGTATGATCACGTGGTTACAACAACAACAACAACAACGTCGCCCACTCCAAAGTAAGTATTATTTGATATTTTCCTTAATGTGCAACGGATTTTGATGAAATATGGCGCAGCAAACGCGTCTTCATGAGCTGCATTTGGTGGTCTAGAGAGTTTGGCACAGACTTATGTCGTTTTTGTGAAGAATCGATTTCCGTGTCAGAGACACGGAAATCGATTCTTCGCAAAAATGACAGAAGTTTGGGAGAAAATACAGAGACCACCAAATGCAGCTTAACAAGACGCGTTCGATGCGCCATATTTCACCAAAATCCGTTACGTAATAAGGGCACTATAAAAGAATTTGTACTTTGAATCGGTACTTGTTGTTGTTGTTAGTACCACGTTATCATACACCTTGATAATGAAGAGACACTTTTCTGCAGAGGGCTAACAAAATAAATGTGGGGTTGAAATGTATGTGAATGAATACCTTCTTGTTGAATTAGGTGTCAGGGGAGATTTGGCCACGTCCTCCTCTGTTGAATGTATGCCGGAGTCCCTTGTTCCGGGTCTCTGATTCATATCACCGCTACTTTCACTGGACCGTCGCTGAAAACTACCCATGTCTCGTGATCTACAAGTGGAATATTATAAATATATAGCAGGAGCGGATAAAGTCAGAGTCAGTCTATCAATACATATGCCTTGGTAGTACCGGTAGTCAGCGAAAACTACCTACTGTCTGTTCCACATTTTGCTGCCGACAAATTTTGGCTATTACGGTAAACACATTAAACCTGAAAAATATTTAAATTTAAGTACTCTTTTATCAATAACAAAAAAGTCACCCTCCCCAAATTGTTTTATTTGATGAAATTCTATCAAATATTGATTTTATAGCAAAAAAACGATTTTCCTATGGGAATTTACAGTAACAGGGGGGGGGGCTAAAATAAAATAAAAATATTTGTGGATTGATTTTCAAAATCTAACTTTTGTTTTCTTAGTAACATCATTTCCAAGCTATCTAACCAGGTTTTGGAGCTAATTTCCATTGTTTACTCCTGTTAATTGTCCTGCATCTTTTGAAATATGAATTCCTTAATGTTTAACCTTTACAATGCTAAATAATTTATTTTTGATTATGTGTTATTTTCCATTTTAATCAACAAAAACATAGTTTAATTGGCAGCACTTTGCTGCTAGAAAGTTATGGCAACAATATATATGCTTCACCTCCTGGTTCTGCATGGATAACAACTACATCCACTGTAGTTAACCCTTTCAACACCAAGTAACTCAATGGGCTGTTCCATGCCACTGTTTCATGCTATTTCATTGGTCCATTCAAATTTTCAAGCTATTCCATTCTTCAGAAAGGGTAATTTTTTTCAAATTTGATAACTATTAACAAACAGTGGAGATCCTGATGAGACGGCTCGTTACGAGCCGGCTCATCTGGATCTGCACTGTTTGCAAACATTGTCTCTATAGAGGTCTGTGGTGTTGAAAGGGTTAACTCTTTGCATGCTGGGAAATTTGTGGCCTATAAATAGTTCAAAAATAGCAGATGACAATTCATTATATTTTCTTTCATTTCTCCTTATAAATGTCATGAATATGTCTTGGAATTTCATTAGAATTGTGTCCGGAGGACACAATTCTAATGAAATTTGAAGACATATTTTCAGAGAGAAATAAAACATATACAGTCGAACCTGCTCGGGCGGTCACCTTTAATCAGCGGTCATCGCCGTTAAGCGGCCACTTCAAATTCCCCCCGCGCATTTTTGCTATATAAAACGGTTTCATTCAACGGTCACTCGTCTAACGCGGCCAGCGGTCATTAATTATCGTCCCAAACAGTGATTCAATTTCATTAAACGGTCACCGCTAATCCCGATGTCAATGTACCCTGCGGCGGTCGTTACCGAAGCGCGAATTAACAATGATGTCAGCAGTCAATGCGGTTAATTAAAACACCAAACACGTCGCCGCGTCGGCGATATTGAGAGGGTATGTTTCACAGATGCAAATTGTATTGCCCGAACTGTCGGGGCATTATTGAAAGAACAGCCGATCGCATCCGGGTTCTTGAACCCTTGTCCGTCGATTCGTAATTTCTATAGGTTACCGACACAAATGTTGTAAAAAGGAACAGCCCATTGCCAATTACCAAATTGACAAAACACGAATAGCTGATATAATTGGTGTGTATTGCCCAGGACCGAGTGTAGCCGGCTGAAATATAATTTAAGCAAATGACCTCATATGTTGAATATGAGCCGAATGTCGCACTTATTGACTGCTTTTGCTGATATCGCCTATGCATTATTTACAATACCCGACAAAAAAAAAAAAAAAAAAAAAAAATTTGCATAACTTATTCCACACCATGTCCGATTATGCCCTATTATCTAGTACAATAAGTCTTGCAGATTAGCAGTTGCAGTAGGCTGTAAAATAACAAAAACGTGAACATTCGTGTTTTTATTTGTTGATAGAATTTTTATTTCATTAAATGATATAATTCAACTAAATATTTGTTACTTGTTAAGAAATCCACTCATTACATGTTCAGGTTCAATTTTGAAAATATTAAATAAATATAAAGATACACATTTATATTGATATTTAATCATATGGTACTATAATTTCTAAATTTATCATTAATATTATTTATTACATTTGTATTATCATGTTAACATACATGTCTATGTTATCTTTATCTTCATTTCAATTTTAAAAATTTACCTGAAATGTACCTGAACACACAACCCTCTATTAAGAGGTCACCTCTGTTAAGCAGCCAGTTTTGTCACTTCCCTTGGGTGGCTGCTTAAGACAGGTTTGACTGTACTCCTAATTCGTTTGACGGATATTTTCGCCGCTAGCATGCAAAGAGTTAATAATGACTGTAAACATAGATCTCTTGTGTGAGTCAGATGAATAATTACTGCAAAACATTACACAAAAAGTTAGATTTTGATTGGTAAATAATTATTTAGGTTTTGTGCCTTGATTGCTCAATAATTACTGTAAAACAATATGGCATGACAAAACAGGGATTATTAACAAGCTGGCGAATGTAACCCAATAGTAGCCTGCATAGTGTTATCAAGTTGAGCCCTGCACTGTTTGCCATTTATCAGTTAACCCTTACAATGCTGAATAAAAAATTGACGTCTGCTGTTTATTTTTTATTTCCATTTTTTCTCATCAAAAACATGGTTTGACAGCACTTTAGAATCATTTCCGTACTCACCTTTTGATTGGTTACCGGTTGATGTTGAGGCCAGCATGGCATACTCACCTTTTGATTGGTTCCCGGTTGATGTTGAGGACCAACATGGCCTACTCACCTTTTGATTGGTTCCCGGTTGATGTTGAGGACCTGCATGGCATACTCACCTTTTGATTGGTTCCCTGTTAATGTTGTGAACCTGCCTGCCATTGGCTTACTCATCACATTTTGATTGGTTCCCGGTTGTGATTTGAGGGACCTGCATGACGTACTCACCTTTTGATTTGGTTCCCGGATGGATTTTTTTGAGGACTGCATGGTGTACTCACCTTTTGATTGGTTCCGGTTGATGTTGAGAACCTGCCATGGACGATACTCACCTTTTGTTTCGGTCAAGGTTTGATGTTTAGAGACCTGCATGATTGGTTCCTGGTTGTTGTTGAGGAGGACTGCATGGCGTACTCACATTTTGATTGGTTTTCCCAGTTTTTGTTGAGGACCTGAATGGCACCCCCTCACCTTTTGATGGTTCGGATTGGGATGTTTGGACCGGACCTGCGTGTAACCTTCACATTTTGATTGGTTCCCAGTTTTGTTGAGGGACCGCATGGCACACCCTCACCTTTTGATTGGTTCCCGGTTGTTGTTGAGGACCTCATGGCGTACTCACATTTTTGATTGGTCCACCTTTTGTTTTATGGTTGAGGACCGCAGGCACACTCACCGTTTTGATTGTTTCCCGGTTGATTGAGGAGGCCTGGCGATGGACGTGTTCGAGATCCTCGTTCATGGTGTTGAGGAAGAACTTGAGTCGGTTGAGTGAGGACTCGAGGTAGTATCTGTCCGGGTGGTCTGCGGGTGTGTACTTCAGCAGATTCTGTATGCAACAGATGCATTGTAATTTATTGGTTTGTTTCATAAGATCAATAACTTCCAAGGGTCTCAAATACAGCATGATGCAGATTTTTGTTCATTGGAAATGATTCTAAAGTGCTATCAAACCATGATTTGGTTGCGAAAAGAATATGAAATAACAACAGACAACAAATTACGTGTTGATCATTCTAAGCCTTAATATGAGACAGATCATTGATTTTGTACCTAAGAACATGAGATTTTTCGTGAAATATAGTTACAGAATCTGTGATTTTTTCTGAATATCGTAAATTTTGTAAATATTTTTCATGAGATATAATACATGTTCTTAGGTACAAAATCACATGGCATGTCTCATATATCCTTGGAGAGGTTTACGTACCTTCAGGAATAGAGAGTATTTGGGTAAGACGGAAACACCAACTACAATTTACGTGTCCAGCATACTAAACCTTGGAGAGATTTACGAGACGTTTACGTACCTTCAGGAGTAGAGAGTATTTGGGCACCTGCTGCAGTGGGGCCAGGAGCAGGGGGAGTACAGGTGCACTCGCCAGGAACTGGCTCTGTAACACCAGGGAAACACCAACTATAGTAATATTTGGACACCATATGTTTTGAGAAACCCCTATAAAATAGGCATTTTCTAAAACAAACTGTGTCCAACACATTGTTATTGTGATAAATAAGTACAACAATACTAATGGTAAATATTTGGTGATCCTTTACTGTAAGTAACCATACATTAATGTGTGTTTCTCATAATAAATTATCTCCTAACACATGATCTGGGGGCCATTTCACTAAACTTTGTACGACTAAAATATTTGTCAGTGCAAATTTCAGATCGTCTGGAACGTTCAATTGATGGATTTACATTTATTGAGCATAGGCTGCACATGCAGCCTATGCTCAATAAATGTAAATCCAATAATTGTTTACAAGAAAACACTGTTAATGTGAACTTTACAGACTATCGTAATGTTGCACTTACGTACATTTTAGTCGTACAAAGTTTAGTGAAACGGCCCCCTGGTTTTTACAGTACATGAACATATTTGCCAACAACTACAGTAATATGAGACAAGCCATGTGATTTTGTATCCGAGATGTGGGGTTTTAGTAAGAAATATTTACACAAACAGTGATATATTCTGCAAATGACGTCGACAGTTGACGTAATGTTCAGAGGAAATGCAGAATTCTCTTCCACATTTCCTCTGAAAATTCCGGCAGCTTTCGATGTCAATTACAGAAAATATCATAAATTTTGTAAATATTTTTCACTAAAAATCACACATTTTCTTAGATACAAAATCACATGGCTCATCTCATATGTATTTACATGTTTTTATAATTACAAGCGTCAGACACGTAACCGCACGTACTCCCACTTTTCATATTCAATGCATATTCTTCTAAAATAAGTGCATAGACTATGCCAATATGCACCTTATCAGTAGTCGATTTCATCAAAATTTCAAAGTATACTTATCTAGCAAAGTACACTTTGAGGGAGAAATCATTTATTTTTCCAGAAATGCATTATGTCATATAGAACTAACGACTGCATATATTTGATGATTAAAAGCATGCAGAATTATTATACTGAATTTATTACATTATCACAGCCAAAATGGCTGTGATAATGTAATAAATTCAGTATAATAAACAAAAAAAAAATTATGCTAAAATTTAAAATTTCTCCCTGAAAGTATACTTTGCTATTGCTAGATAAGTATACTTTGCAATGTTGGTGAAATAGGCTACTGGAGCTGTGCAACACATACCTGCATGACCTCGCGGAACTGTACAGACTGGGAAAACCACTTGTTCATGCCGTTGATGATGTTCGGGAAGTCACCAATATACTCCTTGTACAGGCCCAGCCCATCTCCCTGTATATCGTAGAATACATGGTCATTACAGCATGGACAGGCCACAATAAATTGAGACACGCCATGCGATTTTGTACCTAAGAACATGTGCGATATCACATGTAAAATATTTACAAAATTTACGATATTTTTGACGTTGAAATATAATACTGATCCGCATTTGCTATGAACATTTCGTCATCTTTCGACGGTATTTACAATAAATATATTTCATGAAAAATCGCACATGTCCTAAGGTACAAAATCGCATGGTGTGTCTTAATTAGGCATTCCAAAAATAAAGTAAAAGTTGGAATAGAGTATCAAAAATGCAAATGTAATTAATAACCATAATATTATTATATTGTATTACATGTACTAGGAAAAGGTATTAAGTGGTTGATGAAAACAAACTGAACGTTATTCTGAGATAATACAAAGTAGTCTCTTTGAATAATAATGTAAAACTACGGCTGAACATATCAGAAATAGAGAATCTCAAACAAGTTTCCATTTGATGAAACGAGTCGTGCACAATTTATGCATAAAATTTCTGACTACCGTAGTTTCATAAATCTCATATCAAATGGAAATGAGTATGAGATTCTGTTTATCACATGACTTCACCCCTTAAAAGAGCCGACTACTTGGAGATATCCATTACATTTCAGTGATCAGACGCCATTGCCTATTTTCGATCCAGTTGAAATCTGCACAGAGAAAAAAGTAGTTTTAATAGCGGCCATGAAACTATATGTAACTAGAGCAAGTGAGCAGAGGCTCACGGATACTCCCGACCGCCGCCTCAACCAACAAATAAATACTTTAACGAAAGTCTTACGGATGGACAAATGAACGAACAGACGGACGGACGAACAGAATGACGAAACTATATACCCCTCGACATATTTCTTATATTAAATTAAATAAAGTAAATGCTTTTAATTTGTATTTCTATGTTTGAACAAGAAAAGTAGGTCATCATTGGCCATTATGTCACAGAAATTGGGTCTTTCTGAATGAAGGGCACAATGTCTGTGACATAATGACCAACGACGACTTATTTTTCTTGCATTCAATCAGAAAGGCAACATTTCTGTCTCAAGTTTCTTTTCACATGTAGCTGACAAATATGGCTGTGACTGGAGAAATGAGGCATATGGGTTTTGCGAATAGTGTAGATCCAGATCAGCCTGTGCATCCGCACAGTCTGATCAGGATCTGCACTGTTCGCCATTCCATCAATGAAACACCGGTCGTTCTTCTACAAGCAATATAGATCGTTATTCGGCTACAGGAGTGTATTTGATCAGAAGCTACACTGGTCACAAATCCCATAAGCCCCATTTCTCCAGTAACAGCCATATTTAAATCAACCAAATTCGACGCACCTCCTGGGAGTCGGTGAGTTTCGCGAAGATATCGCCGACTACTCCTGTGAACCTCCACTTTGCGACTCGGTCCTCGAGCATACGCAGGATGGCGCAGTGTTGCTCATACATGTGGGGGACGTAGGCCGGAAACAGGAAGTGGAATTCGCGCACGCTCACAATCTCCGCGTCCTGCACGGGCGTCATGAAATTCTCGATCAGCGACCAGATGTGGGAGCAATACTCGCGCTCGGCTTCCACCATGTCCCGCGCCGCCTCTTCTCGATGCACTAATGGAAGAGGGGGAACAATGTGATTTGTAAACCGGAATGGACCACTAACCATTTCACTAATAAGTAACTGGAATGGATTTTGATATGTTCATTTTTCAACCAATCTAACAGTCACAAAATGATTTTCAGACTGGTACATTTATGAAAAGGGAGTTTTTGTTCTAAAAGCTATGCAAATTACTTGCAAAAAGTGCAGATCTTGATGAGACGGCTTGTTATGGGCCGGCTCATCTGGCTCTACACGTTTTGCCAATACCACGATACAGGCCTGTGGTGTTGAAAGGGTTAAGACATAACTTTACATGAAGACATCACATAACCTATTCATGACAAATATTTGGAGAAATAAGCTGGCATATACCAGTCAGTAAACAATTCATAGACCTGCATATATGATAATGAGACACGTCATGTGATTTTTACCTTAGAACATGTGCGATTTTTCATGAAATATATTTACAGAAGATGTGATATTTTCTGTAAATGACGTCGTAAGAGGACAAAAGTTTCATAGCAGATGTGGGATAAACTTTTACTGGAGGTTACCTCATCAAGAAGTAGATGAAGGTCACCCATATTTCATCAATTTGAGGAAGCTACGGATGAAGTTAGAGAAAGAACCAACAAAAATATCACGAGATGAACATTTGTGGACGATGTCACCCGAGTTGTGACCGCTATGTCTCACTTTCCACTAAAAGGGATGAGTCTATAAATGTATAATCTGGAAATCTGGCCATGACTAGAGAAATGGGGCTTATAGGTTTTGCGACCAGTGTAGATCCAGATCAGCCTGTGCTTCCGCACAGTCTGATCAGGATCTGCACTGTTCGCCATACTATAAATGAAACACTTGGCATGCTTATAACAAGCAGTATAGATAATTATCAGACTACACGTCAGTGCGCTATTTTATCATGTGTTACTGGTTACCATTACTCCAGTCACAACCACAAATCAGTCCCTGACCTAGCTGCGAACAGTAACTTTTGCAATCTACTCCCATACCGCCCATTGCTACGGACGGTACAAGAGTAGATTGCAAGAGTTACTGTTCGAAACTATTCCAGACGACATTGCCAAACTTGTGACCACTATGTCTCACATTCCACTAAAATGAAATGAAATTAATGGGGTTTAATGTCCCAGCAACAGCTACGGTCATATAGGGACGGAACCACTGTTTAAACTCTCATATGACAGACCAGTGGGATGAAAATACTATGAAAATATTGTTCATGCCCTAGGGTAGGTTTTGAACTCACAACCTTCAGTAGTTAAGTCATGTATTCTACCCCTGAGCCACAAAAATATATTTGGCTGTGATAATGTAATAAATTCAGTATAATAATTGCGCATACTTTTAATCATCAAATATATGCAGTTGTTAGTTTTATATGAAATAATGCATTTCAGGAAAAATAAATGATTACTCCTCAAAGTATACTGGAAATCAGTGCCTGGCCCTACCTTCTGCGCTGACTTGTTCGTGAGGCGGGAGCCCCTGCCCCAGCCGCCCATCCCCGTAGTGCCCGGTGGGTCGGTGGTGACCCCGCCCGAGCCCGGGCCCGCTACTTGCGTGGGAATGTCGGCTCGTCTCCTCCTCATCGCTGGACGTCGTTGACAGGTCCAGGTGCAGACACTTCTCCCCCAGAGCCTGAGTGAGGCTCAGGCTCCGCGTGAGGGCCGCTGTCAGGGAGGAGTCTGAGTGCACGTCTTCCGGCCCTGAAAGATGGGCGGGAACTCTATAATATAGTTATCTTTCATTCCAATCCTCTTCACACTGTTCATCTATCGATCTATATCGACGTAAATTGTTATTCAATAAAATATGTTTATACTAAATAGGAGTGGGTGTAAACACAGGTTGAAGTAACGAACCAAGGTCTATAAATACATTAAATATACATGAAAGCATCAATAAGTGAAAAAAAATAAGCTAACTAGAAATGTGGCCTGTCGGCACACGAATGCTCCCCGCTGGCAGCCAAAGAAAACAAGGCATATTTGAATGTGCATTTGTCACAGGGTGGCAGAGGACCATTGGAGCAATGCGTGTGCGAAATGTGAAGCAGATCCAAGCAAGGGAACAGAAATTATAAGGCATTTACCCAGCGTTAAGGTTTCGAACGCACCAAGTCTGTGACCTTGACCCTGGGCTTAGCGGGGGCGGCACGAATGTGGATTTGTCACAGGGTGGCAGAGGACCATTGGAGCAATGCGTGTGTGAAATGTGAAGCAGATCCGAGCAAGGAAACAGAAATTATAAGGCATTTACCCAGCGTTAAGGTTTCGAACGCACCAAGTCTGTGACCTTGACCCTGGGCTTAGCGGGGTTCGGCACGAATGTGCATTTGTCACAGGGTGGCAGAGGACCATTGGAGCAATGCGTGTGTGAAATGTGAAGCAGATCCGAGCAAGGAAACAGAAATTATAAGGCATTTACCCAGCGTTAAGGTTTCGAATGCACCAAGTCTGTGACCTTGACCCTGGGCTTAGCGGGGGCGGGACGAAAGTAGATTTGTCACAGGGCGGTAGAGGACCATTGGAGCAATGCGTGTGTGAAATGTCAAGCAGATCCGAGCAAGGAAACAGAAATTATAAGCCATTTACCCGAGCGTTAAGGTTTCGTATGTACGTACGTACGGACGCCGGTAACACTATATGCCCCCCTCACCATTCGGTGGCGGGGGCATAAAAACAATTCTTTACTCCTTCCGCCTATGCACAGTAACTGTGTATAGGAGGGAGTAAAGAAATTGTTTTAGCTTATTTTTTTCTCTCACTTATTGATGCTTTCAGGTATATTTAATGTATTTATAGACCTCGGTCTGTTACTTCAACCTGTGGGTGTAAATGGGACACTGGCTGATACATGAACATGGATGACCAGTGAAGATACTGATCATAATTGTATACGTACAGCAGCCACAGAAGTACAGTGAAAACTGATTAATTCGACACCTGGGTATACCGACACACTGCTTACTCCGACACAGTCAAAAAGTGCTGGCAAACGCCCATTTGTTTTCATGTCAAATAGTTAACATATGCAGACAATTGCTATTTCGTAACCTAACACACTTTCATGACCCAGCAACCAAATTAGTGCTTAAAAATGCCTGTGTAATCCCACAGGTGGAAGACTCGGACCTAGGACCCAATACTTGGCTCATTTGGAAAACGTTACCCCACCCACCCCTTTAGACATTACAGCCTGAAAAAGCTGTAAGGTATAGTGTATGGAAATGGGTGGGTGGGGTAACGTTTTCCAACATATTGGGTCCTAGGTCCCAATCTTCCACCTGTGTGTAATCCGATACGTGTCATCACCTCTGCTTGATAGCAATTTGTGAGGTCGATAATTACTCCAGCAATTAACACTGTTATCGTAATTTCCTTTGAAATTTGCGGCATAGTGAAACTGGGTACCAGGTTAATGATTGACTGTATGAAAATAGTTATTGTATGTCTGACCCGAATTTTCTGTCTGTAATACAGGAGAAATTGAAATGATTCTAGAATGCTGTCAACCCATGTTTTTGTCGAGAAAGAATCCAAACTATGAAACAACAGCAGACGACAATTTTGGGTTCCCACCTTTTAAGAGTTAGACAAGATTTGCTTGTACATGTAATAGCTTATATGCAGTTGTGACTGGAGAAATGGGACTGTAAATTTCACATTAACAATGTTTTCTTGTAAATAATTATTGGATTTACATTTATTGAGCATAGGCTGCACATGCAGCCTATGCTCAATACATGTAAATCCATCAGACGATCCTAAATTTGCACTTACAAACATTTTAGTCAAAAGTGTAGTGAAACGGGCTCTAGGAGCTGCACCAGTCACATATCCCATAAGCCCCATTTTTCCAGTCTCAACCACATATAATGGTGCATTAGATCTCTTCTAAAGGGGCGGCTATGATAAACCCCCTTGTATTTCCTCGCCAGCCGTGATCATGTATGATGAGCCTACCTTTCTCCCCGTGGTGATGCTGTAGACTATTCAGATAGGGGTGCATCATGGGAGAAACGTTGTTGTTGTTGTTCTCGTGTATATGGCCTGATGATAGTCGCAATCTGAAATACAATTATGTTTAAGTGAAAATTCACAAACAGCTTAATAGCTATCTATCTGACAAAATGTGTTTTTTTATTTTTACTTCAGAATCGCCCCGATAAGAAAGACATTTCGTCACATTTATCTTTAGATTTACTGAACAACAGTGTGGTGGGTTTAAAATAGTTATAATCAGCGCACTGTCCATCAACATTGTGCACAAATTCTGCTCTAAATTTTCTAAAATTTGTCCAAACCATAACCACAGTAGTTTCAAAGGTCACTGCATTTCGGGAGACAGATTCGCATAATCCATTTGCTTTCTTCTGAATCCAATTCATATTACCACGAGTTTTGTCCTGGATGTATACCATGTACATCTCGTATTAATTTAACATTTCAACATCACAGGCCTGTGTAGTGGTATTGGCAAAAAGTTTAGATCCAGATGAGCCGGCTCGTAACGAGCCGTCTCATCAGGATCTGAACTTTTTGCAAGTAATTTTCACATTTTTGGTATAAACAAAAACACCCCACCCCCTTTTCATAAGTGGACTAGTCAGAAAATCATTTTGTGATGATTGGATTGGTTGCAAAATTAATGTATCAAAATCCATTCCAGTCACCAGGGGTGAAAGGTTTAATACAAATAAAATATGTTTATACTAATGGCCATTGCAACCTACCGGACTTCATCTGTGATGGCGCCATTTTTCTCCAGTTCATCGAGCAGGACTTCCTTGTCTGTGTGATAGGCGTCCACCTTGTCCTGGAGTGATCGCTGGACATCGGTCACCGTCTTCATCTGACCACTCAACTGCTGCACCTCAGTCTGCAATGTAATACAATCATTCATTTGTATGTCCGTGTTTTTGTTTAACCCTTAGAATACGAGAAACGAAAATTGTCGTCTGCCGCTGTTTTATATTTCATCTTTTATGGTTCATCACACGGATGCCCCACATATCGCTTTGATAATAAATGTGGCAAAATTCCAAGTCCGAATGAGATAATCCACAACCTGGGTGTCGCATCAACAATCAAAATAAACTCTGCGCATCAACTCATCATAAGGAAGCTACATACCAAGTTTCAGGTCAGCAGCTATTACGGTTTAAAAGTTTTACAAAGTTACAAGGCAATCTTGCCAAATTCTAAGTTGAAAAGGGGAGATAATCCATGACCCAGGGTCAAATAAAAAATGGAAATAAACTTTGCACATCTATTCATCATAAGGAAGCTGCATACCAAGTTTCAGGACTGTCGCTATTACAGTTTAAAAGTTTTACGAGTCACGAGGTTGGTGACGGACGGATGGATGGACGGACGGAAGGACGGATGGAAGGACGGATGGGATGGGATGGGATGGATGGACGGACAGGACAGATGGACAAGGGTAACACTAAATGCCCCCTCCACTATCGTGGTGGGCCATAACAAGATTGTTTGACAGTGCTATTGATTCAAAATTGCTGTCAAACCATGAAAAATGGAAAATAACAAACAGCAGATGACAAAATTTAATTCAGCCTAGTAAGGGTTAAACATCACATAACAACATCTATGTATGGGAAGACACTAAACTTCGGCCAGGGCCTGACTTTGTATGACAGTATGCTGGTCGTTGTGTAAATAGTAAGCCCATATAACACTTCTTGGGGTGAAACCTTTTTTTTTACTGGCCAAGTGCAATTTTTAAAGGCTGTGCTGTGCTACTACCCTTCCTGTCTCATGGTTTGAATGGGGGCACTGATGGAATCGAGGGAAATAAAGCATATAATTATACGGGTATACATATTGGCTGGTGTAAATAAGTGGCTGTATTAGATTACATGTAGATCATTCATGGAGTTACCTAATAACCTCACATGGGGCCCGTTTCACTAAACTTCGTACAACTAAAATGTTTGTAAGTGCAAAATTATGATGCAAAATTTGTGTATGGCATTCCTTACATGTATTTATATGAATTGCATGGAAATTGCATACTATTATGTTTTGTTATTTGAAATAATTACTGTGATGTGTGAAGGCACAAATTTTTACTCATAATATGGGTTTGTGGACAGTTACAGAGCAGGTTATTATTACAGGAAATAATGTCATTAAATTTTTCAACTTTTTGCCGTTCATGGCAAATTCAGTATTCACAATCAATTTCGACAAAACCCTCACATGAGATAATATGTGGCTGTGAATGGAGAAATGGATTTTATGGGATTTGTGACCAGTGTAGCTCCTGATCAAATAGCATGCCCATGTAGCCTGATAACAATCTACCGGTATATTGCTTGTTAAAAGCATACTTCAGTGTTTCAGTGATTGAATGGCAAACAGTGCATATCCTGATCAGACTGTGCGAATCTGGATCTACACTGGTCGCAAAACACCATTTCTCCAGTCACAGCCAAATATACCACGAATACTTGCACTTGGTCCCAAGGTACTGTTATGGAAACCAATATATGTGAACCTATCAAATGTAGCTTTTTCACAGACTTTTTTTTCACGCGATTGCCAGGTTTTGGTGCAAGACAATCTCACTGATATCTGAGATGTACACACATGTATTTCTTTGTTACATAATTGAAAAAGAACAGCTTTTAACCCTTATTACGCTGAATTATATTTTGTCGTCTGCTGGAAATGTTTTATTTTCACTATTTTCTCGACAAAAACATGTTTTGACAGTTATCAGTAATTCACCGTTTTACGCTCAATTTATTGTTAGTCACCTAAGTTTTAAGGGAAAAATTGTGTTCAATTTATTATTTACTAGCTATTTATACTAATATCAATCAAACATCAGCCACTCTAATAAGTAAATTATTTGTTATCAAGAATATGCACCAGTACAGCTCTACTCTACATGAAACAAAAGGCCTAAATTGGAGCACGGTGCTCACCTTGATAAATTGACACAAACGTCAACCACTTGGTTAGAAGAATTAGACATGGCATAGGCAAGACAGAGTTACGGTATATACAAATTGAGTTTAATCTCTCTACACCACTCTCCTGTAACACTGGGCTGGTAATGTTCCCTGTATCTATGAGTTTCACTGTAATTGATGCTTTGTCTGTTCATGATTGCAAAGCACACACACACACACACATCTCAGATATCTCATATCACAATGTAAGCTCTGATAACAATGCAAAAAGTAACACAGTGGAGCCTCTCTAAACTGGACACCCTGGGGACCCCCAGGGTGTCCAGTTTAGAGAGGTTCCACTGTGTTACATCTTGCATTGTTATCAGTAGACCATTATATTCGGTGACTGTGTTCTGTGGTTCCATTTCTCACCGCGAACCGTCAATATTATTATATTACTGACTGGGTAAGTAAGTGTCTTACCACACTAATTGCCAAAAGTTGGCCGCCTATTACAGAAGTAGTGTCTGTGATGGATATTCCAGGAACAATGCATGGTGCTGCTACTGATTTATGTTGACAGTTGTTTATTTTCCCCTGCTAGACGGTTACATAATAGGCTGGGTGTGCCTTTTTCTACAGCAGAATTAGAACTTTGATTCTGGATATTTCAGGAACAGTGAGTCAATTACTGAAGGCAAGCTTACTTGCATGGCAGCACAGACTTTTAACACTTTGAACCCAAAAGCCCGTTATGGCGGTTTATGCAAATAGTGCAGATCCAGATGAGACGGCTCGTAACGAGCCATCTCATCAGGATCTGCACTTTTTTAAAGTAATTTTCATATTTTTTAGAAAAACAAATAACAAATACCCCTTTTCATAAATGGACTAGTCTGAAAATCATTTTGTGATGATTGGATTGGTCGGAAAATGAACATATCAAAAGTCATTCCAGTTACTAAAGGGTGAAAGGGTTAACTTGCTAAAATAAAAGATCAATTTGTCATTTTAACCCTTTACCAGTATATGCTGAGAATACAATTACTGGTAGTGAAAAATTTCAATATTTTTCTTATTATTTATTTTCTCGAAAGTAGACATTATGACTCTCATTTGAACCATCTTGTCAAGTTCAAATCTGTGATTGCAATATATATATATGGTACTTTTGATGAGAAATTCGAAACAATGGTGGCATACAATCCATAATTGCAAACTTTTGATAACTCAAGAGGGATGGATATACAGCATGTAATGTGAAAAAGATGAATGTAGTTGAATATAACTTTTCTGAAGATCAGCTTTCGAAAATAATGGTTTGCACGTTTTAATATAGTTTACATATTGCCAAATGCAAGAATCATTGGCAAATGTTTTCATAATCTCGCAGTGGTGATACTCAATGTGTGCAAAACACAGAGACATCAGATTATTTGCAGACATACACATTCTCCAGCAGTCATTTTTCTTCTAATGCACTCTATAAATATCACGCAATCTGATTGGCTGATGGTCATACATTACAGGTATATCATTGTCGATGAACAGTCGCAAATTATTTCAATATGTATTCCTCGCCAGTAGTAAAGTATTGCATTAGAAATAGGTTAACTACATTGTAATTTTGAAATTTGCGGCGTACATGTATATCAGAAAATGATAGGTCGGAAAACATGTTTTCCGACCTATCATTTTCTGATATACGCAGCAAATTTGAAAATTACAATACAGTGAACCCTATATTACGTCACTGAGTAACGTAATCACTCAGCACACACAGCAACATCTGGTAAAATAGTGAGAGATGAATCATAAACAACGATAAGCATCTACCTTGCCATGTGAGTATTGTTGTTGGCCTGAACATAGGTAATACAGGACAGACAGTAGGTATAGGTTGATCCTTATTATATGTACTTATGCCATAGAGATCTACAATTGTTTCCACATGCAGGCTTGAACTAGTCTGCACCTCTATGGAGATATATATACTGGCAACGTGAATTTTATTAATTTTTTGGTGATATGTATTGTACTGATATTGTGCTGCCGGCAAACTTTTAATCTAACAACTATTTAAAATTATCCCGTCAACACAGTGCGTATGTGCCGTGAAACACGGTGCCGTGAAATATTTTTGATATCCAGTCAATACTATTTTTGCACTTTACAGCCATTTGTAGGTGTTGACGGGATAAATAGAATAGTAGGTTAGTGCCGTAAATGGGAAAAAATATCTGGCGCGGCACGGAAACGGGATGTGCTCGGCAGAGCCTCGCCCATCCCGTTTCCTGAGCCTTGCCAGATATTTTTTCCCATTCACGGCACTAACCTACTATTCTCTATGTACATGTATGTACTTTTTCATGAATAACAAAAAGGTCACCCTCCCTAATTTGTTTATTTTATGAAATTCTAGCAAGTATTGATTTTATTGCGAAAAAAAAATTCTTATGGGAATTTAACATGGGGCTAAAATCAAATTTTACATAATTTTGGAATTGGTGGACCGATTTTCGAAATCTAACTTGTTTTCTTTGTTACATCATTTCCAAACTCTAGCCAGCCAGGTTTCAGAGTCAATTGCCAATTTTTTTCATCACCCTAGCTCCATTTTGCCCCATGTTAAATTCCCATTGGAAATTTGAATGCATGTTCATGGATGCAAAACATGTACACATGTCTCGCAGTGTTCATATACGGTCAGTGGAACATCGGACACCCTGAGTTAAAAGTATTATGATTTTTAATGTACTGAGAAAGTCCATTTTATGCAATAAAGTCATTGCTAAAACTGATCACAGAATTCATCAAATCTGTTTTATGCAGCCGTGTACATTGGCCTTTGTTTGCTGTACGTGGCACCTACTGACTTGGCCGCCTGATTGTCTGATGGCATATTGGTAGTGTGGGGGATAATTGGACAAGTGGCTGGCCTGCCACTCGCCCCTGACGTAAGTACATCACAACTAGAGCACCTGAAAGCTGCTTATCAGAGAAGACCATCGATATAGAGCCGTATTGGATTCACAGTGGTATGGTCCGCTAGCTGATTTCACCAAAATTATCAGAGAAGAATGGTCTAAGGGTTAACAATTTTGGTGAAATCAGCTAGCTGATTTCACCAAAATTGTTAACCCTTAGACCATGTTTTTATTGAGAAATAAGGCAAGATATAAACGCAACAGCAGACAACAATTGTTGTGTGTAGCGGTCTAAGGGTTAACTTGTTCAACCAGTCTCCACCCTTCATTTTGCAATCCTCATTGGAGATATGCCATGTCTCATGAAAAATATTTACAAAATTTTCGATAGTTTCTGTTTGTTTGTTTATTTATTTGTGTTTAACGGCCTATCAACAGCTAAGGTCATGTAAGGCGGGGCAAATGGGTTCGATACCATATTAACCTGCTGCATCGGTGGGAAAATCCCAAAATAAGAACGGAATATTTACATCGAGAAAAAATATATTCAGCCCTGAAATTAGAATAACCTGATCTGGTGCCAGGTCCATACCACACGTATGCGAGGAACGATATTTTCTGTAAATGATGTCGAAAGTTGATGAAAGTTTCATATCTATCAGTGGAGAACATTTTGTCAACTTTTAACGTCATTACGGAAAATATCGTAAATTTTGTAAATATCTTTCATGAGATATCGCACATGTTCTTACGTACAAAATCAAAAGACGTGTCTCATATCTATTACTTTATCAAATGTGGCTATAATGACTGGATAAATTGTGCTTATGGGATTTGTGACCAATGTAGCTCCTGATCAAATAAGACGCTCCTCAGTAGCCTGATTACGGTCTAATTATTGCTTGTTAGAAGCATGACGGGTGTTTCATTTCATGGAATGGCGAACAGTGTAGATCCTGATCAGACTGTGCGGATGCACAGGCTGATCTGGATCTACACTGATCGCAAAACGCACAAGCCCAATTTCTCCAGTCACAGCCACAAATGAGACAATCATGGCGTCAGCTGGTGGATAGGTAAGAAACAAAAAACTTGTTTAGAGATTAAGGAGTGTTTTTAGTCAATTTCTCTTCATGTTCATGTCCTTGTTCTATTACTGAAGATTGTATCGCTCAGAAGGATATGGTTATGTCATATTTTAATGAATAAGTAATACAGGTTTTTTTTTAAGAATGAATAGGTAACTACTCTTTATCAATGATTGTGTGTTTATCACTAGATTATGTTCACTCGCTGGTATGGTACAGAGAATTTCAATAGAAATTTAAAATTTATTTTTATTATCATGATGACACCACAATAAACTAATTTACCCCAGTCAGTTTAACCCTTATGATTCTGAATTCAATTTTGTCGTCTGCTGTTTTTTGTTTACTTTCCAATTATTCTCGTAAAAAAGATGGTTTGACAGCACTTTAGAATCATTTCCAATGGAAATGATTCTAAAGTGCTGTCAAACCATGTTTTTATTGAGAAAGAAGACACAATATAAAACAACAGCAGACAACAATTTACATTTCCCAGCAGTCTAAGGGTTAATATACTTGTGACTATTGATGCACAACCATCATTGTATCATGTTGTCAATCTTGGCCTTAACCCTTACAATGCTGAAATAAAATTTGTCGTCTGCTGTTTATTTTTTATTTTCCATTTTTCTCATCAAAAACATGGTTTGACAGCATTTTAGAATCATTTCCAATGGAAATGATTCTCAAATGCTGACAAACCATGTTTTTTACTGAGAGAAGAGACAAAATATGACACAGCAGCAGACGACTATTTTTGGTTCCCGCACTCTCAGGGTTAAAAGTTGTACTTTTTGTTCAACATTTTCTTCTATGATGTTCAATGTCTGCATGACTACAGTTTAAGTTTTACATAAAGGCGGGGATCAGTTTACAGGGTGAAGTGGGCGAAATTCTCTCCCTAAATTGTCTGACTTCTCGCTATTTTGAGTTGAGGGAGAAGTTTTTTACTATATAAAACAGAAATTTTGGAAAAAATGGTCAATTTTCTCATATTTTTAGTGAAAACTTCTCCCTATTTTGAAGGGCTAGCTTGAACCCTGTAAAGGGACTTGTCTGATTACAGAGTTATTAATGAAACAATATAGATATGTACACTTTAGCTTCAAATTGAAAAGCGAACATAAGGATTCACATGATTCAAGATGAACATTCCATGTACAAACACGACAAGCAGGCTTTACACTGGTAGCAAGCCTTACATTGGCAGAATACATACTGACTGATAACACAGTGTCGTATTCTGCATTGCTTACATTTATCCTGGTCACAAAAGATGCTTAACTGGTCGAACATCACAGGGGCGTTACAGTATGATGTCAGTGCAATGTTGCGATGTAACTAGAAAATGTTGTCTGTCTGCAACGCACTTAGGGCCCGTGTAGGTGATTTCAGAAACTCTTACAAAAACTTACAAAAAATAAACGGACGGACAGTTGAATCTTCACCGAAAAACACCTAATATTTGTCCATCCTGTAGCATAGTGACCTAATAAATAGAACATCAGGAGATTGTCTTTTTATCCCAATTAAGTTGAGGCTCAGATCAGAAATGGTAGGAACTGCTATATATATGTTTTCTAGCTACGCCTGATAAACGTGATATCAAAAGGCACTAGCCTGGTATTCTCTATACATATTGATGGTCTAGTAACAGAAGGTCGTAACTGCTATGCTAAAGCATAGCAGTTACGACCTTATGTTACTAGACCATCGATATGTCATCTGATCATAAGGCCAGTGAAGATGATTACCGTAATAACCCCAACTTTATGTGGCTGTGACTGAAGAAATGGGGCTTATGTGTATTATGACCAGTGTAGATCCAGATCAGGCTGTATATCCGCACAGTCGGATCAGGATCTGCACTCTTCGCCATTCCATCAACGAAACACCCATCATGCTTCTAACAAGAAAAATAGATCATTATCAGGTTACATGAGTGTGCTATTTGATCAAGAGCTACACTGGTCACAAATCCCTAAAGCCCCATATCTCCAGTCACACCCACATATAAATATATATTACCCCCACAACGAAGGGTATCCCAATATCAGGGTTAGCACGGCAAATGGGAGTCCGAATACTTAGGGTTATTCCGGTACCATAAGAAGTTGGACCACTGTAATGGCTAGTTGTGTGGATCTATTGAGGGAAGTTACCGGTAGTAACCAAACAAATGTGTTTTTCCTATATCATTCCCTCAATAGATCCACACAACATGACATTACAACCGCACGACGTACCTTGAGGTCGTCGACTGCACGCCTGATCTCGGTGATTTGCTCGCCACAGTCCCGTTTGTTGTCGGCAAGCTGTTGCTGCAGGGTCTGGTCGCCATACTGGATCTTGGAGAGCTCGTCCATGGCCGTGGAGAATCCCTGCTTCATCTCCGTCACCAGCTGCTGAACCTACAACACATGCACCACATCGGTAAATAAGTCAAACTTGGAAAATCACAAAATTAACTCTTAGACCGCTACACACAACAATTGTCTTCTGCTGTTGCTTTATATATTGCCGTATTTCTCAATAAAAAGATGGTTTGACAGCACTTCAGAATCATTTCCAATGGAAATGATTCTGAAGTGCTGTCAAAGCATATGTTGTAAATTATTCTAAAGTGCTGTCAAAGCATGTTTTCGATGATAAAAATAGAAAATAGAAAATAAATAGCAGACGAAAACAAATTAAGATAGCGGTGTAAGGGTTAAGTTGGAAAATCACTAGTAACTTCCTCTAGAACTATTCACCCGCTTCAACTCTGTCACCAACTGCGGAGACTACAACACACACACACACACGCATGCACACCGCACATCGGAATAGACCAGTAGTCGCATAAATAGGTTACCAAACTTGGAAAATCACAAGTAACTAAATCCTTTAGAACAGTGTTCCCTGCTTCATTTCGGTGACTATAGTTGCTGAACCTACAGCACACACATCGGTGTACTTAACTACAATGATTCTACCTCTCATTTGTATGGATGAATAAACTAAACTCCAACTGATTTACATGATTCTGAGCCGTTTCATTGGCTGCGAGTACACATCAATGCATGGGTGTCCCCTTACTAGAAATAGGTGGTCAAATCATGCAATTTAGATCCAAAACAAACTGTACATAATATTGTAATCATATGTCAATAAATTGACAGGGCAAATATATGCCATCATAATTTTGTTTCTTGTCTACCAACTTAACCCTTAGAAGGTGGGAAACGAAAAATGTCGTCTGCCGTTGTTTTCATATTTTGGATTTTTTATCAAGAAAAAGATGGTTTGGCAGCATATGAGAATCATTTCCAATGGAAATGATTCTAAAGTGCGGTCAAACTATGTTTTTCTGGAGAAAAACTGAAAATTAAAACTCATCAGCAGACGTCAAAATTGAATTCAGCATTGTATAATGTGAGAAACGAAAATTGTAGTCTGCTGTTGTTTCATATTTTGTCATTTTTCTCAATAACAACATAATTTGGCAGCACGTTTTTGTTGCTTAAAACGGCCGAAAATTAAAACTCATCAGACAGCAAAATTAAATTCAGCATTGTAAGGGTTAAGACCATTAGAATGTGAGAAACGAAAATTGTAGTCTGCTGTTGTTTCATATTTTGTCATTTTTCTCAATAACAATATAATTTGGCAGCACTTTAGAATCATTTCCAATGGAAATGATTCTAAAGTGCTGTTAAACTATGTTTTTCTGGAGAAAAAATAAAAATTAAAACTCATCAGCAGACGGCAAAATTGAATTCAGCATTGTAAGGGTTAAACACAGCTGGTGGTATATATAGAGAATAGTAGGTTAGTGCCGTGAATGGGAAAAAATATCTGGCAAGGCTCAGGAAACGGGATGGGCGAGGCTCTGCCGAGCACATCCCGTTTCCGTGCCGTGCCAGATATTTTTTCCCATTCACGGCACTAACCTACTATTCTATATATCCCGTCAACACCTACAAATGGCTGTAAAATGCAAAAATAGTATTGACTGGATATCAAAAATGTTTCACGGCACCGTGTTTCACCACACATACGCACTGTGTTTACGGGATAAATAGTAATCAAGCTATGAGATTGCACAATGAATCTGCTGTTTTCATGGAGAATAATCAGATTAATGTCATCTTGATATACTGAATTATTTAATTTATTTGAGCCAGAAAACCTAGCAAGTCACTTTGTAAATCTGTATCAGAAATTGAATATTAAATAATTAAGCCCAGGTTTTCAATAGATTCAAAAATAGGATAAATATTAGAACAAAAGCAAGTAAAGTTTTGTGAAATGTTAATTTATGGGTTTGTATTAATCCTTAGACCGCTACTCACAACAATTATCGTCTGCTGTTGCTTTTATATCTTGCCTTATTTCTCAATGAAACATGGTTTGACAGCACTTTAGAATCATTTCCAATGGAAATGATTATGAAGTGCTGTCAAAGCATGTTGTAAATTATTCTAAAGTGCTGTCGAAGCATGTTTTTGATGACAAAAATGGAAAATAGAAAATAAACAGCAGACGACAACAAATTAAGATAGCGGTGTAAGGGTTAATGTCATCTTGATACCAAATTATTTAATTTATTTGAGCCAGAAAACCTAGAAAGTCACTTTGTAAATCTGTATCAGAAATTGAATGTAATAAGCCCAGGTTTTCAATAGATTCCAAAATAGGATGAAAATTAGAACAAAAGCAAGTGAACAGTTTTGTGAAATGTTAATTTATGGGTTTTTAATTATTAACTGTATGTGAAAGATATCGAACAATGAAGTATTTGTTGCATGTGACTGACAATAGTTTTGTCCCATGATAATATGAGTCCTAACCCAGTGAACCTAGACTAAAAACAGACTAAAAAGCCAATGAATGCAAACACTGTAGATCTGATGAGACGGCTCGTATCGAGCCGTCTCATCAGGATCTGCAGTATTTGCCAGTATTGTTCAGATTATTAAAGATATCCAGTTTCTGATTATGGAATAGGCCAACAAATAGCATAGATAATCACATGTCATTATTTAGGGGTGAACGGGTTTACGAATAGTCATAATATTCACTGGTGTGGGACAAGGATATTCCACCCTCATGATCTGAATATGTCGTCAGAAACTTGGATACTTTGTCTGACCCCTAAATAGAATATTTGCTAACCTCAAAATATGTACATGGCCCAGAATAAGACTTTTGATACGTCCAGTGTGTTGACATTGCGAAGAAAGTTTTCACCCACGAATTGGACGCTAATACCAGTTCAGTGGATCGTTTACAGAGTATTATCAAATTAATGTTTGATGTTATCGACATACAGTCCTGGCGACTGCAAGATGTACATCGCATATTGCTGACATTATCAAAATTAAAACGATGACATGACGCCATGACGTGATAATAAACACGACAACAACCATTGAAAAGAATAAACATCAACCATATACATGTACATATGTAAATTATTTGAGCGCTTGTCTCACATCTCTGATAGGGCACTAGCTATTCCAGCTAATGTGTCTGACAATTACCCCATAAAATAATGAATGCTAAGTTTATGTGGTATACAGACAGACGGACGGATTGACATTCCTGTGACACTCATTATATGGCAGATTCATTGTTTTCAAACAAGGAATGACCACCTAAGATACAATAGGCTTATGCAGTTAGAAAATAAGTTGCATTGTTTTCTTTTGTCTTAGACCACACCTTCAACCACCTAAGACCCCAAACGTGCGCCCAGACAGACTGATTACTGGACAGAAAGGTGAAACTTATACATCATAAAGCTGGGGAATAATAAGTGATTGGTTAGAAAGAAGTCTTTGATAGATTACATATAGTTTAACCCTTAGACCGCTACTCACAACAATTGTCGTCTGCTGTTGCTTTTATATATTGCCTTATTTCTCAATAAAAACATTGTTTGACAACACTTCAGAATCATTTCCATTGGAAACAGCAAACATCATATCATCAAAAACATGCTTTGACAGCACTTTAGAATAATTTATGACATGCTTTGACAGCACTTCAGAATCAATTCCATTGGAAATGATTCTGAAGGGCTGTTTGGAACTGATTCTGAAGTGCTGTCAAAGCATGTTATAAATTATTCTAAAGTGCTGTCAAAGTATGTTTTTGATGATAAAAATGGAAAATAGAAAATAAACAGCAGCCGACAAAACAATTAAGATGGCGGTGTTAGAGTTAATGTCTCAGAGTTAATGGATAATGAAAATCACAGTTTCTGAAACATTCTTGATTTACACAACAGGATTAGAATACGGTAATAACTTCCAGACACCACATTCCAATCAAAACAAAATTGTAAAATTTACCAAAGCAACATACCGCGTATCTCAAACGTATTTTTGTCTGAATTCTTCCAGTTGATAAATATCTCTATGTACACTGTTCACGAGCTTGCAGGCAAACATTTCCAAGTAGAAAAATAAACTTTCCCTGTATCTGATAACCAAGAAAAAGCAGCAAAACACATCAAACATCCAGGCTTCCATCTGAACTATAAACAGATCACGCTGTATACGTGGCTGTAACTCAAGAAATGGGGTTTATCAGTTTTCTGACCAGCGTAGCTCCTGATCAAATAGCACAGTCTTGTAGCCTGATAACGTTCTATATCGCTTGTTAGAAGGAAGCATGAAAGGTGTTTCATTGATGGAATGGCAAACAGTGCAGATCCTGATCAGCCTGTGCGGATGCACAGGCTGATCTGGATCTACACTGGTCGTATATCCCGTAAGCCCCATGTCTCCAGTCGCAGCCACATATAAGCAACATTATAGTAAACTTGTCTAGAACCAGACCTACCCCAGGTTACGAATCCTGATATTCAAGGCTAGCAATGCAAACTCACACGAGACCAGCAAACATTAACATAAATATCAGCATATCCAGAAAAGTGAACATTTAATAATATTCTCAATAGTAATTTATGGGTATTTGCAATTCAGTGCATCTTGAATTTGCATTAATGATAAATGAGATTTCCGCAAAATGAATGATATTAAGGTAACTGCATGTGTAGGAACTGATTCGTGAGGGAAACTGCCCTCACACTCCATCTTTCATGTGGGCAGCTAGGTGAGGATTGATTTGATTTGATTTAATGGTGTTTAACGGCCTGTCAACAGCGAGCTAAGGTCATTTTATGCCCGGGTTATCAGGGTTGAATCCCATATATCACCTGTTGTGATGGCCGGTAAATCCCAAATTTAAAACTGAATATTTACAGAAAAAAATATATATTCAGGACTGAAATTAGAATAACCTGACCTGGTGCCGTGTCCGCACCACACCAGAGTCACTTAGTTAAACTCCTTAAAAGTAATATGATTAGTACTAATCTTACTACTTTTGTAATGGGTATAAAAACAACCAGATTCAACTATCAAGTAACAAGGAAGCCAACAAGAGATGTAGGAGAACAGCATAGCTCGACTACGAGGGTTGTCGATGTACACATAGCTTGACAAACAAGGTGGCTGCGGCCTGCATAAAAATCTTAACCAAGGTTGACTAAAAACCTTAACCAAGGGAAATTAAGAAAGTAATTCAAGGTTAAATGTAGGTCAATGTCAGATATAGGTCAGGGGTTATTGATGTACATCACTAGGAGATGAAGTTTTCCAAGTATGGTTGCTGTAGGCCCAGGAGTATTCCATATACAAGCTTGACTAAAAACCTTAACCAAGGGGAAATAACTAAGTAATTCAAGGATAAAAGTAGGTCAAGGTCAAATATAGGTCAGGGGTTATTGATGTACATCACTAGGAAATGAAGTTGTCCAAGTATGGTTGGTGTAGGGCCAGGAGTATTCCATCTACAAGCTTGACTAAATAACTTAACCAAGGGGAATTAACTAAGCAATTCAAGAGGAAATGTAGGTGTAAATATAGATCAGGGGTTATTGATGTACATCCCTATGAGAAAAGGTTGTCCAAGTATGGTGTCTGTATGCACACTAGTATTCCATGTACAAGCTTGACTAAAAATCTTAACCAAGGTTGACTAAAGCCCTTAACCAAGGGGAATTAACTAAGTAATTCAAGGTTAAATGTAGGTCAGGGGTTGTTGATGTACATCACTAGGAGATGAAGTTGTCCAAGTATGGTTGGTGTAGGGCCAGGATTATTCCAAGTATGTCCAAGTATGGTGTCTGTATGCACACTAGTATTCCATGCACAAGCTTGACTAAAAACCTTAACCAAGGTTGACTAAAAACCTTAACCAAAGGGAATTAACTAAGTAATTCAAGGTTAAATGTAGGTCAAGGTCAAATATATGTCAGGGGTTGTTGATGTACATCACTAGGAGATGAAGTTGTCCAGGTATGGTGCGTGTAGGGCCAGGAGTATTCCATATACAAGCTTGACTAAAAATCTTAACCAAGGGGAATTAACTAAGTAATTCAAGAGGAAATGTAGGTCAAGGTCAAATATAGATCAGGGGTTATTGATGTACATCACTAGGAGATGAAGTTGTCCAAGTATGGTGGGTGTAGGGCCAGTAGTATTCCATATACAAGCTTGACTAAAAATCTTAACCAAGGGGAATTAACTAAGTAATTCAAGAGGAAATGTAGGTCAAGGTCAAATATAGATCAGGGGTTATTGATGTACATCACTAGGAGATGAAGTTGTCCAAGTATGGTGGGTGTAGGGCCAGTAGTATTGCATATATAAGCTTGACTAAAAACCTTAACCAAGGCGTGACGGTGACGCCGACGCCGACGCCGGAGTGACAACATAAGCTCTAACTATTCTTCGAATAGTCGAGCTAAAAATGTACCTGAGCGCCAAACCAGGGATATCGGGGTTCCAGTAAGGATGAATTAACCCACCATTAAATGTACCCTTCGCATGCTCCCGACCAACCACCTACCACATAGGGTTAGAATCAAACGCTTCAAATGATGCCAATTAGCCGAATTCGGTGACTGAATGACGCACATTGTAGCCCCAGATCAGACAGCACGGTCGTGCTGGCTGATGTGGGGCTACGATGGGCGATCGCACACATCAAATGTCAGCTCATTTCAAACACTGCAGTGCGTAGTAGAACCTCTCTAAACTGGACACCCGGTAAATAGTTACCATAATTTGGTCTGTTCCACTGTATTTTATCTCTAATGGCAATGCATGTTCATGATTTAAAAACAAACATGCAGGTATTGAAGTTCCATATAGTGGAAATCCAGTGGAACATCTCTAAAGAGACATCCAGGGTGTCCAGTTTAGAGAGGTTCCACTGAATTTAAACTGCAGAAATAATATCAAAAGATTGATCAAATTTCAAAGCAAATTAATCTTCTGTACATACATGTATATGTGATATAACTTATGGATGCACCTGTATGTCATGATAATGCTATAAGCCATATTTCTTCATTTACATACATTTACATGGCCACCTGGTGCTGAACCCGCAACATGGTCTTAAAAGTCAGCATGATCGTCTTTAATATTCATTACAAATAATCCACAGGTATATGTTCGTGATAGGTCTCCCCGCATATATCTAGTTAACCGAGAGAGAAATGCCGCAATGTAAGACAGTTTTTGATGTTAGACAACTTGAGAAGACCGGCCATGAAATCTCCAGAATTTGTATGAAAATTAGGTCAAGGTAATACCTGTTGTCGATATGAATGCTACACACCCCAGAATCTGTATGAAAAGTAGGTCAAGGTATTACATGTTGTCGATACAAATGTTACACACCCCAGAATCTGTATGAAAATTAGGTCAAGGTAATACATGCTGTATGAATGGTATGCACCTATCAATCAATATCTCTCCCTATTGAAGAAATGGCGGAGGGGACTCAAGTACGCACAAAAACATTAAACTACAAAAAAATCCTCTGAATCAGAAATTTAACAGGCACCTGTTAAGACGTACATACATGTACTATTAAGCTTGAATTTACCTGTTCTGGAGCCGACAAATCGCTTGCCATTTTACTGTAATAGTGTCTATATCACGGATATCCAAACTGCTCATATTCAAATGTCATGCTGTCGTATCACAATGTCACTTTGTTCAAACAGTACAAGTCACACAATTGTTGTAGTGATCTAATAAAATGAACTCCATGTAATGCAGACTATCTTTTACAGTGTGGAATCTATTATATATGTGGCTGTGACTGGAGAAATGGGGCTTAAGCCATTTGTGACCAGTGTAGCTCCTGATCAAATAGCACACACCTGTAGCCTGTTAACAATCTATATTGCTTGTAAGAAGAATGACAGGTGTTTCATTGATGGAATGGTGAACAGTGCAGATCCAGATCAGACTGTGCGTACGCACAGGCTGATCTGGATCTGCACAGTGGTCGCAAAACCCATAAGTCCCATTTCTCAGTCACAACCACATCATTTTTTTTATAATACCAAATGTAGAATGTTTACTTTTTCATAATCTTTTTATTAAACAACAAGACCATGTACGTCTGTTTGCAAAAGGAAAATAACATGAAGTCTTACAAAAGCGTACAAATATACACGGGGATCGGAAAAATGTGAACTATTTTCTGACAACCATGCTCTGGCTCGTAACATGCGTCATCAAAACATATTGGTGCAAATTCACTTCACTTGCATTGTTTCAAACAAATTCTGATGACATCTTTATCATAGTTTATACTAAATTAGTTGTATACCAAGTTACATCAAAAGTGGACGTAAATTAAATTCTAATTGTGCTTTGAATTTTCTGGGAAGATCTTTGATGTTATCTTTGAAACACATTCAAAAGCGTTAAGGTAAAACTTGTAAAACACTGGCCCACAAATGGCCATAGACTGATGCCGCTACATGTATATACATGTATGTAAATCTGGGTATACACTAATTATGTCAAACATGAATACTAATGACTCGCCAGATCATATAAGTTATAATGCATACAGAAGACAAATTAAAAAAAATGAAAATAAATAACTTATCGATTAAATTTCATTTAAAGTTTTCAACGATGTACACTACCAAAAAGACACACACAAAGACACTAGAGGTAACTATATATGTCAATCCATTGTGGTCATTTGATATTCATATCGACTGAAATCAGTAATCCGTTAAGCAATTACAATTTTCTTTCCTGTACAATTTATTTCATTTAGTATCCATGCTAATGATAAAACACATATTAAATATGTACCACAAAATTCATCAACAAGAATTAAACACTAAGACAGTCCCACAATAATGTATGTATACAACCAACAATTAGTCTATTGTTTTCTCAAATTACATGAATCCTACTATGGCTCATTTTATTCCCAACCTATTTCTGGCTGCAACTGGAGAATTGGGGCTTTTGAGATTTGTGACCAGTGTAGCTCCTGATCAAACATCACACTGATGTAGCCTGATGTAGCCTGATACAACGATCTATATATTGCTTGTTAGAAGCATCAACAGGTGTTTCATTGATGGAATGGTGAACAGTGCAGATCTTGATCAGACTGTGCGGATGCACAGTCTGGTCTGGATCTGCAATGATCACAAAACCCATATTCTCCATTTCTCCAGTGACAGCCAAATTTCTAAATCCTTGGTCGACTTGTCAACAATGACTGCCAAACAATCGCAGGATAAACTTTCAAACGTATTGTCTCAGTGAAAGTTTGCTTAAATCATTGATCGCTTAGACCAGTTTTTTTTTTGTTGGTTTACAGATCCGCCGACCCGATTTTTTGACAATGTGGAAAAAAATAAAAAATTTAATTTCCGATTTTTTTTTAGATTGTTTTACCTCCGATCCAAAAAAATAAATAAATAAAAAAAATAATATTTTGTTTGCTGTGCCGAGAAAAGTAATTGGCGGAAACCGGATCTTAGCAGCAGCGACAACAACAACAACCTGCGAATGGACGATTCAATATATCTCCGTTTCGGGATTGAATGCGTTGGCGATTCTTCTTTTAATTACACAGAATCTTCTACATAAGTTGCTCAAGTTCTTCAATATTTCAACACATCATTCATTGGTATGTGTGCTACACCTGCCTTGTCATACTTTATATTACTTTAACCTTTTGACCTTCACAGGGCTGCTGAAAGGACTTAGCAATTTTGGTTAACCAGTTTGTCACAGTTTCTCAAACTGGCCATAGCATCTACATAAGTTGCTTAACTGCTTCAATATTTCCATACTTCATTCATTTGCATGTATGCTACACCTGCCTTGCCATACTACATATGACCTTCACCCTTTGACTCAACACTTTTGGTTCACCCGTTTGTCACAGTTTCTTCAATATGCCGCTGGTGGCATCCACGTTTGACACTTTCTTTTTTTTTTTTTTTTTTTATATTTCCCCGACCGACCCAACCCTGTGCCAAAAAGAATAAAAAAATTGAAAAAACTTTTTTTTATTTTTATTTTTTTCCGACCGACCGACCGACCAGATCTCGCGGAAAAAAAATCCGTAAACCAACAAATAAAAAAAAACTGGCCTTACCTATCATGTTAATTGTTCAAACAAATTGTTTTAGTAATTTAAAACGGTTTTCTTTGACATTCATTCAAGCAGGAAATGTAACAAACATGTCAAATCAAGTAAACCGACAGGCCCCATACTGAAATTACAAAACAACAACAGTGACAAATGCTGTCTAAAATGCCAAATATGTAATTGTCATACTTCACAGCATGATAGTCTGTGCATAGAGAAGATTATTATGGATTTTTTTATTAATTCGTTCCCACGAAATAACAATTTGTTCCCTCAATTTAGCAATTCGTTCCCTCGAATTAACAATTTAACAATTCTTTCCCTCGAATTAAGAATTTGTTCCCACAAAATGACAATTTGTTCCTTCAATTTAAAAATGTGTTCCCTTGAATTAACAATTTGTTCCCACGAATTGACAATTTTTCCCTCAATTTAACAATTTGTTCCCTGAAATAACAATTTGTTCCCACAATATAACAATTTGTTCCCACAAATTAACAATTTGTTTATTTTGTGGGAACGAATTGTTAAATTGAGGGTACGAATTGTTGTATCGTGGGAACAAATTGTTAATCCGTGGGAACGAATTAATAAAAAAAAGAATTCTACGTCCCCTGCAGGGCTCCGTAGAATATTACTAGTATATGCTATTGACGTTTGATATCCCCCAGAACATCACAATTGTTAGATGCTATTAACCCTAAAATATCCGGAATGGACTGTGATATGTTAATTTAAGGACCAATCCAATTGACACAAAATGGTTTTCAGACAAATGCAAGTTCATTTATAAGAAAGGGTTAACCACACTTCATTCTGAAGATACACACATTTTCTCATTGATTATTGTTCTAACTTCTCACCATAAGTACATAGTATTACCACTAATTTGAACTGTCGAGATGGTTCAAATGACTGGTAACAATATATACTTTCATTGAGAAATAAAGAAAATAGAAAAAAAATATCCTGCACAAAATGTGTTTTTTTCTTCAAATTGACCAATACATGTACATTGAGATGTGAAGGCAACACGTGTCTCTCCCCAACACAAGTGTATTCCAGGCTCGACATGTGAGTATAAGAATCTCTCTAGTGAATGGCAGCCTTTCAACACTATTTAACAGACTATTTAACATGATTATTTATCCCGTCAACACAGTGCGTATGTGCCATGAAACACGGTGCCGTGAAACATTTTTGATATCCAGTCAATACTATTTTTGAATTTTACAGCCATTTGTAGGTGTTGACGGGATAAATAGAATAGTAGGTTAGTGCCGTGAATGGGAAAAAATATCTGGCGCGGCACGGAAACGAGATGTGCTCGGCAGAGCCTCGCCCATCCTGTTTCCTGAGCCTCGCCAGATATTTTTTCCCATTCACGGCACTAACCTACTATTCTCTATGTCAATGTTTGAAAAACAATTAGTTCCAGATGAGCACATGAGAATCTGCAGATTTGGTTGTGATTTCTTTAATAAATAACACCAGGAGTTTTCTGGTCAGTCAATAAAATTATTTGAAATTTTACATGGAAGAATCCATGACAGGTACTTAGGGGTGAAAGAAGTAATCACAATCAATTCGGAAAAATAATGATACAGTAGATTGTGTGATGCCATAGGTTAAGAAGACGTTCTATATCTGATCATCATATGATTCAAAGATAATTGCTTCGTCAAAGTCATGGAATATTGTGTTTATATATATGTGAATAAGGCTTCGTTACTGTGTCCAAAATGGCCTAGTTGGCCACTCCCTGTGCCATATACTGGCACAGGGAGTGGCCAACTAGGCCATCTTGGTGTGTTCAAGCCATCTTGCAGTTTCACCTCTTGGCTGGAACACACAAAGATGGCCGAGTTGGCTACTCCATGTGCCATATAGGCTTCAGTAACGAGGCGGTGTTCATGTATATGTTATACATGTACATGTACATATATCCAATTAAATCACATTTACCAAGCACTTATGTTTAAATCATATGATGACCTAAGTAGCCGATTTCATCAAAATTGCAAAGCATACTTATCTAGCAAAGTATACTTTGAGGGAGCAATCATTTATTTTTCCAGAAATGCATTATTTCATATAGAACTAACGGCTGCATATATTTGATGATTAAACGTATGCAGAATTATTATACTGAATTTATTACATTATCACAGCCATTTTGGCTGTGATAATGTAATAAATTCAGTATAGGTAATAACAAGAATTCCGCGGAATTAAATGTCTCGCCTTGTCCCGCCGCCTTGACCTCGAGCCTGGGCCATAAAGCAATTTTCACTGGCCCGAACATATTATACAATTATTGACTAGTGAGCCATAGAATATCACATTATATTCTATGGCTCACTAGTCAATAATTGTTTTAGTATATGATAATAGTCGGTATATAGCACTTACGACCTTATGCTACTAGACAACAAGAAACGAGGCAAAGCCACGAAGGCCAGGTTTTTTCCAAGCATAGACACTTGGATAACATAATTATACCCACTTTTTGTAGACTAGATGGCCGTGGCCTGCATGTTGCGCCTTGGGGCGAGGCATGGACACTAAACAAATAGATATAGTAGACGAAAAAACTTTAACAAAAAAATTCAAAGTAATTTGACCTTGACATTGGGCACAGGGGCTGCACGGTTGGGGGTTAGAATGAAAATATGGATGATGATAAACACCCATGTGAAGTTTCAAGGTAATGGGCGAAGCAGTTGCAGAGATATAGTATAAGGAAAAAAGTTTTAACCAAAAAATTTAACCAGACGTACATTAAAAAGTTGAAAATGGCTAAGTCAATTACGTAGAAATAATAGGCGAAGATAAAAAAATGGTCACATGTTGGATAGTTGTATGTGGTAGGCACCCCTTGGTTATGAAGCTGTGAAATTTGGTGGTCCTAGTGGTACAGTAACCAAAAGAAATGGACTGAAAACACAAACTTATTAACATTGTAAACAGCGAAAAACTTAACATGAAAATGCTAAGTCGACTGCGCGGAAAAAATGGGTCAAGTTAAAAAAAAAGTAACATGTTGGATAGCGATATGTGGTGGGCACCCCTTGATTATGAAGCTGTGAAAGTTTGGTGGTCCTAGGTGGTACAGTACCAAAGAAATGGACTTAAACACGAAAACTTAACATTGTAAACGCGAAAACTTAACATTGAAAATGGCTAAGTCGACTGAGCGGAAAAAATGGGAGAAGTTAAAAGAAAAGCAACATGTTGGATAGTGATATGTGGTGGGCACCCCTTGATTATGAAGCTGTGAAAGTTTGGTGGTCCTAGGTGGTACAGTAACAAAGAAATGGACTCAAACACGAAAACTTAACATTGATTGTGGACGTCGCCCGCCGCCGCCCCCACCGCCCCCATACCCGCCCGCCCATCCACCCGCCCGCCCGCTTGGGCCCGCCCGCCCGCCCGCCGCCCGCCCCTGCCCGCCCGCCGCCCGCCCCGCTCCGCCCGCCTTTCGCCAATCCAAAAGCCTGGATTTTTTTTCAAAAAACCTGGCTAAAAAATCAAAGTAATTTGACCTTGACATTGGGCACAGGGGCCGCACGGTTGGGGGGTTAGGTAGAATGAAAATATTGATGATGATAAACACCCATGTAAAGTTTCAAGGTAATGGGCGAAGCAGTTGCAGAGATATAGTATAACGAAAAACTTTAACCAAAAAACTTTAACCAGACGTACGTTAAAAAGTTAACGTTGAAAATGGCTAAGTCAATTACGTAGAAATAATAGGTGAAGGTAAAAAAAATGGTCACATGTTGGATAGTTGTATGTGGTGGGCACCCCTTGGTTATGAAGCTGTGAAAGTTTGGTGGTCCTAGGTGGTACAGTACGAAAGAAATGGACTTAAACACGAAAACTTAACATTGTAAACGCGAAAGTTAACATTGACTGCGCGGGAAAAATGGGTCAAGTTCAAAAAGGTAACATGTTGGATAGTGATATGTGCCATGGTGGGCACCCCTTGGTTATGAAGCTGTGAAAGTTTGTTGGTCCTATATGTGTTACAGTAACAAAGAAATGGACTGAAACACGAAAACTTAACATTGATTGTGGACGCCGCCCGCCCGCCTGGCTTTCGCCAATCCAATAGCGTGGATTTTTTTCCTAAAAAACCTGGCTAAAAATGGAAAAAAAGTTTAAAAAAAAAAGTTTAAAATGATTTTTTTTCCAAAAAAACCTGGCTAAAAATGGAAAAAAAGTTTAAAAATTAACAAAAAAATAATGCTCGTTACTGGAGCCCAGAATTTTTATAATAGTCCTATTTTTATCTACATATCATATCTGCACAGGTCCACATATTGCCACAATATTGTCAACACAGTTTACGGAAATGTAATATCCAGGTATAATAATTTACCTGTATAAATTACCTGTAATAATTTAGCTGGACATTTAGTGGTCAAGCTGGAAATTTGCACATGCTTGCACATGCAGAAGTGTTCAACTGGAGAAGGCTATTGTTCTCTCTACAGGTAAGGTGAAAACGGGTGCATGAGAAAACGGGTCTTCATGCATTAATGTTCGGTTTGTAGCATAGAAAGAAATAGAGTTTGACCTTGACCCTGGAGCCCGGAATTTTTTTTAATAGTCCTATATTCATCTACATATCATAGTAAAGGTAAGTATAAAGTTTGATGACTGTAGCTGATAAGGTGTTGAAGTAATGACCGTAACACAAAAACTTCACATTGAATGATGACGACGACGACGACGACGACGACGACGACGCCAACGCCGACTCCGGAAAAGCAAAACTTATGTCTCGCTTTCCACTTCGCGGGCGAGACAAAAATTAATAAATTTATCCTTAAATTGAAAATTTCTCCCTCAAAGTATACTTTGCTAGATAAGTATACTTTACAATGTTGGTGAAATAGGCTACAGGTATAGAACGAACGGGTTCTTAAACAGGACAAAAATTAGGTGCTAATGTATTAAATATTCAGATATCAATTGAACTCAAAGGGAGGTAACAGATACTAGTATCAACGACAATGATGGTTTTAAATAGCATCCAATTTAATCATCAATTTGATTATCGGAATTTGCATAATGTATTTAGTTGAAATGTGATGACATTATCGACCCGAGAACGGTGACAATAACGAAAGATATGAGTGTTGAATAAAAATGATCATAAGAAACTTGCTAGGTATGCATGCATGGATCATTGACCTTGTATGAAGCTAAATATGAATAATTGATCCAATATGTATGCAATCAGTGTAAGATCAGAGTAGGCATACAATGGGCAGGGAAATATTTAATTCAAGTCATTTGACCTTGACCTTGGGCTCCACATGATTGGGATATTAAATTAATGGATGATGAAGAAGTAAGGGACGTTGCAGGAAAATCTGACTTGGGGTCATGAAGACAGATGGTACTTAAAACATTAACACAAAACCAGTAGCCGATTTAACCAACATTTTTAATTATACTTATCTAGCAAAGCATACTTTGAGGGACACATTTTCAATTTAAGGATAAATTTATTAATTGTTATCATACTGAATTAATTACATTATCACAGCCATTTTGGCCATGCCGGATAATGTATTAAATTCCGTATAATTCTGCATACTTTTTATCATCAAATATATGCAGTCGTTTGTTCTATACGACATAAGGCATTTCGGGAAAAATAAATGATTACTCCCTCTACTAATGCATGGGTATATGTGAATAGAATAAACTATACCAAGTTTATTGAACACCAAATCTACATAAACTCAAATAACTAATGCTAGCTCTAAATAATTACAGCTAGCCTTATGTTAGAGCTAGCTTTAAATATTTAGAGCTAGCTCAAATTGATTTAAAGCTAACTATAATACATTTGGAACTAACTCCAATTCATTTGATGAGCTCTCTAATTCATTTGGAGCTAGCTCTAAAATCAATGAATGATATCTCAAAATTGATTTGTAGAGAGCAATATATAACTTGATTTGAAGAGCTCTACAATTGATTTGGAGTTAATTCTAAAACATTTGAAGCCAGGTCGAATTGATATACAGCTAGCTATAATTCATTTGGAGAGTCTTGACGTTCATTTGGAGCTCGCTCTAAATCAAATCGATCTAGCTCCAAATCATGTAATGATATCTCAACTTGATTTGTAGAGATCAATATAGAACTTGCTAGCTTTAAATTATTTGGAGAGGTCAAAAAGACATATATGTAATGTTCTCCATTTGAGCTAGCTCTAATTCATTTCACACTAGTTCTAAATGATTTAGAGTGAGCATGAAATATATAGGCTTTTAGACCTAGCTCAAATTGATTTAGAGACCAATACAAATGAATTGGAGCTAGCTCAAAATAATTAGAGTCAGCTCCCACTGATTTAGAGAGTTCTTCAAATGTAATAGAGCTAGTTTGAAATTAACTAGAGCTATCATTAAATCAATTGGAGCTAGGCTGAATGATTTAGAGGGAGCATGAATTAGACAGGGTTTTAGAGCTAGCTCCAAATGAATTAGAGAGCTCTTAAAAAGTATTATAGCAAGCTATATGTCAAGTCAGTGAGATCTAGCTCTAAATAATTGAAGCTAGCTCTAATTATTTAGAGATAGCATTAAATTATTTGAGTTTATGTACATTTGCCATTACATACAACCTGGGGTGACAAAATTAAGATTCAGCAAATACCGCCTATTTAACAAGACACACTGTGTCATGAACAGCTTCATGTTAAACCACCTCACATCAAAGTGATATAACAATATTTATAGTTATCTTGGCAACAATCTTATGTAACATGTTTTATGGTAAATTTATCTCTTAGATATTAAAATAAATCAGACAGCCATCTTGCATATATTATAATAAAATCTTTTATTACACTCTTGCAAATTATTTGCATGCATTTCGCTGTGAGAGAAAATCTGTAATCAACTCTTTACAAATAATAAACCGTGAAGAGAACATAATACACTCGTGTCCGTCGGCGTCTGTGCAAGCAACTCATTCGCTACGCTCACTCGTTGCTTACGCGGAAGCCGACGCAAACTCGTGTATTATTTTCCGCTATTCAAAATATACGATGGAATATCATCTATTTATTTTTTAAATATGACTGTTAATAAATAGGTAAATATATTCATCTCAGTTTTCACATTTTAAATTACACTAAATATAGCTGTGACTGGAGAAATGGGGCTTATGTGTTCTGCGACCAGTGCAGATCCAGATCAGCCTGTGCATCCGCACACATGTGCATTCATACAGTCTGATCAGGGTTTTCACTGTTCGCCATTCCATCAATGAAATGCTTGTAACAATCAACATACATCGTTATCAGGCTACATGAGTGTGCTATTTGATCTGTATCCTATTTCACCAACATTGTAAAGTATACTTTTCTAGCAAAGTATACTTTGAGGGAGTAATCATTTATTTTCACCGAAATGCATTATGTCATATAGAACTAACGACTGCATGTATTTGATGATTAAAAGTATGCAGAATTATTATACTGAATTTATTACATTATCACAGCCAGAATGGCTGTGATAATGTAATAAATTCAGTATAATAAAAATTAATAAATTTATTCTTAAATTGAAAATTTCTCCCTCAAAGTATACTTTGTTAGATAAGTATACTTTGCAATGTTGGTGAAATCGGCTACTGGTCACACGTACCAAGTAAACCACATTTCACCAGTCACAACCACCAATATGATGCTAAGGAAAACCAGCGGATACCTGGGATCTGTTTCAATAAACTTTGCACAACTAAAATGTTCGTATAAAGTGCAGATTTAGAATAGTTTGTGAATTTCAATTGATGGATTTACATTTATTGAGCATAGGCTGCATATGCAGCCTATGCTCAATAAATGTAAATCCAATAATGGTTTACAAGAAAACATTGTTAATATGAAATTTACAGACTATCATAATTTTGAACTTACGACCATTTTAGTCGTACAAAGTTTAGTTTATAAATATGCCAATGTGTTTCCCCCCAGCATGCACTCATTTCAAATATGTATAACTTATTGTTCACATATTTTCCTTGTTAAGCAATTTACCATGACATGTCACATATTGTTCTACCAACCTATTAACCCAGTACATGCTAAGGGTTGCACAAAACAAAATTAACCCTTAGATCGAATGCTGGAAACGAAAAGTGTCGTCTGCTGTTGCTTAATATTTTGCCTTTTTTTCTCAATAAAAACATGGTTTGACAGCACTTTGGAAATGATTCTAATGTGCTGTCAAAACATGTTTTTTTATGAGAAAAATGGAAAATATAGAATAAACAGTAGACAACACAATTTAATTCAGCAGTGTAAGGGTTAATTATGCACAGAAGTATATGTTGTTACTACTCATTGGAACCAAATGAGTGGTTACAACATATACTTTTCAGAAGGAGAAAAGTAGCGAAATGTATTTCAATTTGTTCATACCGCGGATATGTGTATTTAACTCTTTGCATGCTAGCGGTGAAAATATCCGCCAAACAAATTAGGACTATATGTTTTATTTCTCTCTGTAAATATGTCTTGGAATTTCATTAGAATTGAGTCCTCAGGACTCAATTCTAATGAAATTCCAAGACATATTCATATTTACAAGGAGAAATAAAAGAAAATATGATGAATTTTTGTCCGCTAGTTTTGAACTATTTATAGCCCACAAGTGTCCCAGCATGCAAAGAGTTAACATGAAATGGGTTAAATCAGCGAGCTGGGACCATGTTTATCAAACTTTCTTGGCAAGTACTTCATTCTCATGCGCACAATCAGGATGTTTTATTGGTCTAGGCTAAACTGGCGGTGTGTCAAGTCTCATGTAATCAAACTGCGTGATTTCGAGTACGAATTTGGAGAACATGCTCAGAAAGTTTTACGAGCGTGGGAAATGGTCTACCAACTTACCAGAGACAGCTGGTCTGCAAGGTCACCTTGTTCCGTCATGTCTGAAATAGGCAAAATAGAAATAGTTTACTGAAAGGAGATCGATGAGCCCAGGTAAACCTAGCTGCATGTTTTTCGCTTTATCGGCAACAGGTTGCACTATATCACTACACCACGCTACACAGTAAAAATATGCGTAATAGCATTTACACTTTCGCACACTAAAATATAGAAAAAACCAGCAGGGCGTTGACGTTCATACTTCGCTATTTTGTTATTGAGAGACAATGCTACAATATGACATAAAAATATTACCATAAACTTACCAAATGAAGTGCGTACATGTATTAGCAAAATTCTTAGGTCACTCTCTACAAAGTATAAAGGAAACAAAGAATGCTTCAAATGCACATTTGGAGAGACTACTCAGTCATAACTCTTATGTAATGCAGTGTAATGAAATGTAATTAGAGTTATGTACTCAGAACTAAGGTAAACCAACATATACCGGTAAGTCCATATCCAATTAACCCTTAGACCGCTATATTTTCGTCTGCTGTTTATTTCTATTTTCAATGACAGCACTTTAGAATAATTTACAACATGCTTTGACAGCACTTCAGAATCATTTCCATTGGAAATGATTCTGAAGTGCTGTCAAACTATGTTTTTATTGAGAAATAAGGCAAGATATAAAAGCAACAGCAGACGGCAATTGTTGTGAGTATCGGTCTAAGGGTTAAGACCATATAAAACAGGCAAGTACACAGCAGTAATCCCAGAATGTTCAACAGGTGCCAAGGTGCACAATCAAGGTTGACAATTCAAGCCCCAAGCCAGCTTAAAAATATGCAAAAAAAAATGACAAATTAGTAATTCAATCCATTGTTGGAAGAGAACAAAAACCTATTGAAAATGTGTTTTATTGCAACTTTTGAAAATGAAAGTAGAATCTTTGCGGAATGGGAATTCATGCCTAAATATAAACATTCAGGTGATCACCACGCGCGCACCGGTCTGATGTCATGCCATTCAACAAGATGACATGGACATGTGGTACTGAGGCATGGATTGCCAGTGTTGTTGTCACAGAGACGGTCACGTCAGTTGTGATGTCATATTTTTGCGACAAAATTAGATAAGTCTATATCTTTATACTGGCTTAACTCTTTGCATGCTAGCGGCGAAAATATCTGCCATTAGGAGTATATGTTTTATTTCTCTCTGTAAATATGTCTTGAAATTTCATTAGAATTGTGTCCTCCGGACACAATTCTAATGAAATTCCAAGACATATTCATGATATTTATAAGGGAAAATAAAAGATATGAATTGTCATCCGGACACAATTCTAATGAAATTCCAAGACATATTCATGATATTTATAAGGGAAAATAAAAGCAAATATAATGAATTGTCATCCGGACACAATTCTAATGAAATTCCAAGACATATTCATGATATTTATAAGGGAAAATAAAAGCAAATATAATGAATTGTCATCTGCTATTTTTGAACTATTTATAGCCCACACATTTCCCAGTATGCAGAGCTAATGATGTTGGGAATCTCCCATGTTTTCTATGCTACTGTATGCTTTATATATGTATGGTATATCTTTATGGTGTGCTAATAATGCATTCCTTTTGTTTCCTCATGATATAAGCCACACATATTGTCAACGTGTTCCTTTAACAAAGTGCATGATCATGTGGTTACAACAACAACAACAATTACTGAAACTTCCAGAAGCGCCTCCGATTAAAGGTACATATTCTTTTATATTGTCCTCATCATGTAACAGATTTTTATGAAATCTGGCACATCAAACACATCTTGTTATGCTGCATTTGGTGGTCTCGGCACTTCGGGCCAAACTTCTGTCGTTTGTGTGAAGAATCGATTTCCGTGTTTACCGTGCTTACTGACACGGAAATCAATTCTTCCAAAAACGACACAAGTACATGTATGTGCCGAAGTCCCGATACCACCAAATGCAGCTCATGACGATGCATTTTATGCGCCATATTTCATCAAAATCTGTTGCATATTAAGGAAACTATCAAATAATACTTACTTTGGAGTGGGTGCCCTTTCAACACTTTCAGCCATTCTTGTTGTTGTTCTAACCACGTGATCATGCACCTTGTTTAAGTCCAGTGTTGTATGTTCCCCAAATACAATAAATATATACTAAATGTTGCGCCCGCTGAGGCATTTGATAGTAGTAAAATACTTTTAATTTGACCTTCACATTGGGCACAAGAACCGCACGGGTTGAGTGTAGAATGACAATATGGATCATGATACCGAGGCTTTGATAGTATGCCGCAAAACTTTAACAAAAAACTTTTACCGGACGTACGTACGCCAATGTGTGCTGACTATATCACACTGTCTGCAAATGGACACGACAATAAGAAATACATGTAATATGAATGTGTGGTGATTACATGGTGGGATGCAGTTACTGCCCTTGATTTGCAGTTTTGACATTTTGTAGCCGACTGTTTATTTATATCTTTCATATTTCTCAATGAAAACATATGCTGTTAAAACATATTTTTTGAAAGACAAAAATAAAATAATAAAATAAGCAGACAACAATATTTCTTTCCCGCCTTTTCAATGTTAAGCAGTATTGGAGTGGATTATACCTTGTGTTGTTTCACCTAAAACCATGCAAGGTGTGAGGAACAATTTAAAGGACTATTTTCTCTGGTAAATCCGGGCTTGTTCAGGAGACTTTCCCAATTACAAGTACCGTAAATATTCTAATAGACGCCCACCCCCACCCCCACTTTTCACGTTGAAAATGACACATTTTTTGGCCGATTTTCACGAAATTAGTGCCTCTAATAAACGCCCAGTACCGACTTGAAACAAAATCGGAGCTAATTGTCCAATTAGATTTTTTTTCTTTCCATTATTTCGAAAGCAACTTCCTTTAAAATCGGGGAAAAAACATAATTGCTTCTTTCATTTTCAAAAGCGGAAGCGAAATTCGACTGTTTCCAGTGTCACAGTAAATTCCTCAGTAAATTCAGCAGTAGCTATTTGCACGGACACAGGGTGATCAGAATTTACACGGTTACGGAGACGCCATTTTCAAAGCATCTCAAACCCGACAGATCCGAAACGCTGACGCTGACGAAACGTCCGTAGGCGTAAATCTGATCAGCATTAATGATTGACGCTGTCTTGATATACATTACCATTAAATTTAACATTTCTATCGGCTGTACCATAATGACCAGAGTGGGCAGAAACGTCTTGGCCCAAATGTTTATAAACTGACAGACAGTACAATCAAGTCTGGCGTTTGAGAGTAACGTCCCTTAGTTATGTTTTTGTTCAGATAGCAGAACATCGTATTTTTTTATCATTTTCCCTTTGCTGAATAACACTTGCCTCTATTAAACGCCTGGACTTCGGAGCCAGTGGTGATTCTAATAGACGCCCGGGCGTCTATTAGAATCTTTACGGTAGGTACTGTAATCTCGTCTCAAGTGCCAAAGCTGTTCAGACAACCAGGCCATCTATAACTACAATACCTCGTACATGTATAGGAAGATGACACAACTACCAATAACGCCATTCCGCATATTAACCCTTACAATGCTGAATTAAATTTTGTCGTCTGCTGTCTATTTTTTATTTTCCATTTTTGTCATCAAAATCATGTTTTGACAGCACTTTAGAATCATTTCCAATGATGGAAATGATTCTAAAATGCTGCCACACCATGTTTTATTGACAGAAAAGATAAAATATGAAACAACAGCAGACGAGACTTTTCGTTTCCCGCATTCTAAGGGTTAAAAAATTGTTTACCCTTCTTTCTTTTAAAATAATGGAAGATTATTTTTGTCACGGATGTCCCTCTGTCCGTCCATCTGTATGTCCGTCCGCCATGTTTCTCGTCAAAAATAAAACTTTTAAACCTGGTGTTTATAGGACACACAAACGCTAAGTGAATTTTTATATTTATGCAACACCAGGTCATGGATTATCTCCCCATTTCCGACTTAAAAATGTGGAAAAAGTGGGTATATTGCAATGCATGGCGAGCTACACATTGCCGCATTTATCCAGTCACAGCCACATTTATGAACAAGGAATGGCCATAATGAAATGGCAACTGATACCTTTATGAAACCAGACAAGCATGAATATATTTTAATTATGTAAATAATAATTTCAATGGCATAAATTACCGTAAGAGCATATTTAAATAAAATATCAGATATTATATTTAAAACTTGCAAATTCATCTACAAAATGTTTATGAAAAAAAAAGTTTTCCATTTTTGATCGGTGAATCTGTCTTCCATTTGAAATGATCAAATTTCCTGCATATATTCTCCAAGTTTGTACTCAAAATTCGTCTGTTTCGCATATCACAGCATGGCTGAACAAATCATTATTTATGTCAGAACTAGTTTGCCTGAACTCAATTCATGATAACCAGAACACTGGACTATATATGTGACTGTGACTGGAGAAACAGGGTTATGGGTTTTGCGACCAGAGTAGATCCAGATCAGCCTGTGCATCTGCACAGTCTGATCACAGGCATTCGGCGTATTTCGGCTTTCATCGGTATAAATACATATGAATAACAATTAAGGCGTATTACTTTGGTCGGACACGACCTCGTATCATAAAACATTCCGCTATTTTATTAACGGTAATGTAAATATTTTGGCGGAAAGTGCACATGATCATTTGAGAATTATTGTTATCTTGCTGATTTAAATAGCATAGTTGGAACATAATTATGCAAAGAATATCGAATTACAGCTAGTTATCCTAGGTCTACATGACCTCGTATCATAACAAATTAAATAATGTGTTTAGGGTTCTAATGTCAATATTGTTGTGGAAAGTTCATATGTTCATTGAGAATTATCGTTATCCTGCAGAAATACATAGAATGCATAGACAATTACAATTTTAAACATGTTATTTTGTTATGATACGAAGCCGTGTCCGACCAAAATTATAAGCCTTGTTATTCATATATGTAGTTATACCGATGAGAGCCGAAACACGCCGAATGCCTGTGAGTCTGATCAGGATCTGCACTGTTCACCATTCCACCAATTAAACACCAGTCCTGCTTATTATAGTCGCTATCAGGCTACAGGGGTCAGGGCTCCAGATAAGGAATTAGTAATTGAGTATTTTCACTCCATCATTTCTGAAGCAAGTGGGTATTTCAAAATTTTAATTGAGTAAAATAAAATCACATTACTGTTTACACATCAACAGACACCAACTAGAAATGTGGCCTATCAGCACACGAATACCCCCACTGGCAGCCAAAGAAAACGAGGCATTTTTGATTATAAGCCATTTAGCCGAGCGTTAAGGTTTCAAACGCATCAAGTCTGTGACCTTGACCCTGGGAATAGTGTGATAATCCATGCATCGGTGTAGAAGATATAGAGCGGAAGGGAATTTCAATAGGTTTGACCTTTGACCTTCAACTGTGACCTTGACCTTTGAAGTAGGTGCGTGGTTATTGATCGTGACACACCTTCTCATCCTGAGAAACATTTGTGCCAAGGCATTTGATAATCCATGCATCGGTGTAGAAGATATAGAGCGGAAGGGAATTTCAATAGGTTTGACCTTCAACTGTGACCTTGACCTTGGATGTAGGTGCGTGGTTATTGATCGCAACACACCTTCTCATCATGAGAAACATTTGTGCCAAGCCATTTGATAATCCATGCATCGGTGTAGAAGATATCGAGCGGAAGGGAATTTCAATAGGTTTGACCTTTGACCTTCAACTGTGACCTTGACCTTGGACGTAGGTGCGTGGTTATTGATCGCGACACACCTTCTCATCATTAGAAATATTTGTGCCAAGCCATTTGATAATCCATGCATCGGTGTAGAAGATATAGAGCGGAATGGAATTTCAATAGGTTTGACCTTTGACCTTCAACTGTGACCTTGACCTTGGATGTAGGTGCATGGTTATTGATCGCGACACACCTTCTCATCATGAGACATTATCACCTGAGGTAAAAAGAAACTCAATAAAATAAGATCACATGTGTTTTCTTGGTGTCTGGTTTAGAGAGGTTCCACTGTTCCAAATGTACAAGTAGTGTGACCGGTTCAGTTTATCTACAAGCTACAAGCACAAGGAACAACGTACATACAAGATACAGCAATTGTAACTAGCAAGGACTCGTTTCAGTGCTCTTCACCTGTAAATTGCATCTCTAGTGCTCCATAAGTCCATGGATTACATTGGCGAGACAGTTCAAACTAGATTGGTCAGTAAGCGAGGCTTACGGAGTAACCCCCCTGCGCGGACCCATGAACCCCTAAATATGTAAAAAAAATTCCAAGTGTGTGGGCTTGTGACCTTGACTCTGGGCACGAAAGTGAATTTGTCACACAGTGGTAGAGGTCCATTGGAGCAATGTGTGTGTGAAATGTGAAGCAGATCCGAGCAAGGAAATAGAAGTTATAACCAATTTCTCTCATGTTAAGTTTTGTAAAGAGACTAAGTATGTGACCTTGACCTCGAGATCAGCGGGGATTTGTCGCAGCATGATAGTAGAGCCTTAGAGGAATGCATGCATGAAATATTAAGACCAGATATAGAAGTTATAACATACTTCTCTGATGTTAAGTTTTGTAAAGAGACTAAGTATGTCACCTTGACCTTGGAATCAGCGGGGGTTGGACGGTCGTAGGTTTGTCACAGCATGATAGTACAACCTTATAGAGGAACGCACAAATATTAAGAATTTTCGATGAAAGATATAGAAGTTATAACATATTTCTCTGATGTTAAGTTTTGTAAAGAGACTAAGTATGTCACCTTGACCTTGGGATCAGCGGGGGTTGGACGGCCGTAGGTTTGTCACAGCATGATAGTACAACCTTAGAGGAATGCATGTGTGAAATATTAAGCATTTTAGATGAAGGAAATAGAAGTTATAACATATTTCTCTGATGTTAAGTTTTGTAAAGAGACTAAGTATTTGACCTTGACCTTGGGATCAGCGGGGGTTGGATGGTCGTGAATTTGGCACAGCATGGTAGTAGAGCCTTACAGGAATGCATGTGTGAAATATTAAGCATTTTAGATGAAGGAAACAGAAGTTATAACAATATTTTTTGATGTTAAGTTTTGTAAAGATACTAAGAATTTGACCTTGACCTTTGGATCAGTGGGTGTTGGATGGTCGTGGATTTGGCACAGCATGGTAGCAGAGCCTTACAGGAATGCATGTGTAAAATATTAAGCATTTTAGATGAAGGAAATAGAAGTTATAACAATATTCCTCTGATGTTAAGTTTAGTGACGGACGGACGGACGGACGGATGGACGTTCCTACAAATGGATACTTATGTGGCTAACACTAACCTTTTCCTTTGTTCATCCCTATTGTTCTGTAGCCACATAAACCCATGTTTAGCATGTGTGAAATATTAAGCATTTTAGATGAAGGAAATAGAAACATATTTCTCTGATGTTAAGTCTAGTGGCGGACGGATGCACGCATGGACGGACACACGGACGGATGGACAACCTGATTCCAGTATACTTAACATAACTTGTTGCGGGTGGCATAATCAGTGGTAACAACATATATTTTTATGGAGAAATAAACAAAATATATTTTTTCAGCCAAAAAATATTATATTTTTTAGACGGCACTGGGTTAATGCACGTCTTCCTTTGGTTCCAAGCACAAAATGTTTCCCCCCTTTAACCCTTAGAATGCGGGGAACGCAAATTGTCGTCTGCTGTTATTTTATATGTCGTCTTCTTTCTCAATAAAAACATGGTTTGACAGCACTTTAGAATCATTTCCACTGGAAATGATTCTAAAATGCTTTCAAACCATGTTTTATCAAGAAAAATGGAAATTGCAGAAAAAAACAGCAGACGACACAATTTAATTCAGCATTGTAAAGGTTACGGTAAATATGTGATAGATGGATGGATTTCCTGTGGTAGAAAACACGAAAATATCCTGTACCACATTCCGATGAAAGAAATGAACAACATTACCCCTATCTCATTAACATCAGAGCGATCTTTGTTAATTTGTATCACACACCTGTGTATCAAACCCTTTCTTTGATCACAACACATATTACATTACATAGTTTTACATTTTGTATTTCTTAAATAGAGTGAACTTAATAAACTGATCAATTAACCCATTCCTTTCGGAATACACCTTTAGGGGTATGAAATTTACTAAGTATTTTATTTTGATATTTTGTTATTTCTCAATGAAAGTATATGTTGTGACCACTCATTTGAACCGTCTCAACGAGACGGTTCAAATGGTGGTCACGACATATACTTCTGAGCGCATAGAATGAAAATATTTAGGATTTTCCACAAACATAATGTTGTATCCTCAGCATTTTACAGGGTTAAACAGATCTTATTTCCACAAGTTTGAAAATGAAATTCTTGCATTGGATTTAATAAATACTCTGAAACAAATTTATGTATATTAAGGTGACTCGAGATACACTTTTATTCACCCACAAACTATTTAAGCTGGATGTCCTTTAATTGATGAACGGCATAATTTCATAAGTCTTTAAACGAACTCCTGCCCTGCATGTTTAGCGGAAGAAATAAGAGAAACACGGTATACTATGTTACTTATCTGGTACAGGCGTCATGCAGTACACCGATCTCACTGGACAATTCAAGATATACTGGTACAGGCGTCATGCAAGTACGGTATACATGATCTCACTGGACAATTCAAGATATACTGGTGGCGTCAGCCGTCATGGACAATTCAAGATATACTGGTACAGGCGTCATGCAGTACTCCGATCTCACTGGACAATTCAAGATATACTGGTACAGGCGTCATGCAGTACTCCGATCTCACTGGACAATTCAAGATATACTGGTACAGGCGTCATGCAGTACTCCGATCTCACTGGACAATTCAAGATATACTGGTACAGGCGTCATGCAGTACTCCGATCTCACTGGACAATTCAAGATATACTGGTACAGGCGTCATGCAGTACTCCGATCTCACTGGACAATTCAAGATATACTGGGTTACAGGCGTCATGCAGTACTACCGATCTCACTGACAATTCAAGATATCTGGTACAAGGCGTCATGCAGATACACCCGATCTCACTGGACATTCAAGAATATACTGGTACAGGCGTCATGCAGTACTCCGATCCTCACTGGACAATTTCAAAATAACTGGTACAGGCCGTCATGCAGTACTCCGATCCTCACTGGGATATTCAGATATACTGGTACAGGCGTCATGCAGTACTCCGATCTCACTGGACAATTCAAGATATACTGGTACAGGCGTCATGCAGTACTCCGATCTCACTGGACAATTCAAGATATACTGGTACAGGCGTCATGCAGTACACCGATCTACTGACATTCAAGATATACTGGTACAGGCGTCATGCAGTACACCGATCTCACTGGACAATTCAAGATATACTGGTACAGGCGTCATGCAGTACACCGATCTCACTGGACAATTCAAGATATACTGGTACAGGCGTCATGCAGTACTCCGATCTCACTGGACAATTCAAGATATACTGGTACAGGCGTCATGCAGTACTCCGATCTCACTGGACATTCAAGATATACTGGTACAGGCGTCATGCAGTACTTCCGATCTCACTGGACAATTCAAGATATACTGTACAGGGCGTCATGCAGTACTCCGATCTCACTGGACAATTCAGATATACTGGTACAGGCGTCATGCAGTACCCCCCCTCCCGATCTCACTGGACAATTTCAAGATATACTGGTACAGGCGTCATGCAGTTACTTCCGATCTCACTGGACAATTCAAGCTATACTGGTACAGGCGTCATGCAGTACTCCGATCTCACTGGACAATTCAAGATATACTGGTACAGGCGTCATGCAGTACTCCGATCTCACTGGACAATTCAAGATATACTGGTACAGGCGTCATGCAGTACTCCGATCTCACTGGACAATTCAAGATATACTGTACAGGCGTCATGCAGTACATCCGATCTCACTGGACAATTCAAGATATTACTGGTACAGGCGACATGCAGTACTCCGATCTCACTGGACAATTCAAGATATACTGTACAGCGTCATGCAGTACACCGATCTCACTGGACAATTCAAGATATACTGGGTACAGGCGTCATGCAGTACTCCGATCTCACTGGACAATTCAAGATATACTGGTACAAACAGGCGTCATGCAGTACTCCGATCTCATTGGACAATTCAAGATATACTGGTAGGCAAAGATTAGCCCTAAAAACGCGGGAACCATGTTTTGTTGTCACTTGTTTTTCATTTTTATAACTCTTACACCGCTATCTTAATTTTGTTGTCGTCTGCTGTTTATTTTCTATTTTCCATTTTATCATCAAAAACATGCTTTGACAGCACTTTAGAATAATTTACAACATGCTTTGACAGCACTTTAGAATCATTTCCGTTGGAAATGATTCTGAAGTGCTGTCAAACCGTGTTTTTATTGAGAAATAAGGTAAGATATAAAAGCAACAGCAGACGACAATTGTTGTGAGTAGCGGTCTATAGGTTAACATATTTCTTAACAAAAACATGCTTTGGCAGCATATGAGAATTGTCTCCATTTTCTTAATACAAATTGAAAGACGACAAATCTTAATTCGGGATTGTAAGTGTTAAAGGCATTGGGTCTAAGAAATGCACAGAAAATGATGTTGAAACAGATTTGAAAGAAAAAGTTTTTTTAGACTTGCATTGTATATCTCAAGCAAACTATACAAATAAGAAGCATGGCAAAAAATGTGTTGTTAAAAAATATCTATGTATTTCAGCTTTGTGATCCACAAATAATTATGACGTACTGTCTGTTTCACGTTTTCCTGCCGACAAACCTTTGGCTATTAAACACATTAAATTATTACTATTTATTCTCTGTATTTATTTTTTGATGTGCAATGATCATACTTTATAATCTGTCAAAAATATTATTTTTTCAGGTGACACATTTAATTAGTATAAATAATTAAAAAATATCATGCCTCATTTGCATATGAAAATAGCCTGATACCACCGCGAGTCACAGGGTTAAAGTTTGAAAATGACATTCTTATATATTTTCGACATATTATAAAGTATGATCATTGCACATCAAAAAATAAATACAGAGAATAAATAGTAATGTCCGTTGACATTTTAAGGAAACACGGTTATCGCCCCTGATTTCAGTGTGGAAATTTACGTCTGATATAAAATGTATAATAATACCAATCAATACGTGGGGTAATGGTGAATGAATGTTTATTTTGCCAGAAAAATGTCTCAGATGATGTCTGATATAAAGAACATTTTGTGCCTAATGAGTGCATTTACCTTTAATGTGAGAAGCAGCTACATAAACATTTTTTGTAAACGTTTTTTATCACACAAAGTTTAGTGAAACAGGACCCTGGTGTTCACTACGTGACACACAAAAATGACATACAGACATAAAGCCAAGCACACGACAACAACAACAAAACATTCCTCAATCAACAGTCATAGCAGATACATTGATTACATAGACCAACTTAACTATTGTCGTCTGCTGTTGCTTTTATATCTTGCCTTATTTCTCAATAAAAACATGTTTCGACAGCACGTCAAAGCACGTTTTTGATGATAAAAATGGAAAATAGAAAATAAACAGCAGACGACAACAAAATTAAGATAGCGGTGTAAGGGTTAAGTATTTTTATAATGTATATATAGCGTAACCTATATTCTATTCTGACAGCATTCTCATATAAAGGATATGGAACATGTGTATAATATATTCACTATTATATACCACAGAATAAAATGACAAAGTAATGTATTCACACCAGAGTACGCATATTGTCACTTACATTCAACCTGTAACACTTAAAACACACAGAAACAGGGCTACATTTTGTAAAAGACAGATTTAACAAGAGTGCCGCCAGTCACATACTCTATACCCTACACAGGAGTGTATGCAAATGTGTGGAGAAAAGTTGAAAAGGCCATATTTTTGCGGAAAAATATTTTTTTTGTCATAAAAACACTATGGTACACATGTTCAATATGTGCAGAAGACGTGTGCAAAGTTTCATATCCATTGACTGAAAGCTGTCGGAGGAGTTCATTACTCAAACTATGCAGTACAATGTGAAATTATCAGGGGCGGATCTGGATGGGGCGTTCCGGGGTTGCAACCCCCCGTTCAGCCACAGAGTTTACATAGATCACAGTTTACCACCAGTTGGAGTCTGAATTTAAATGCTGTATAACACAGGAAAGTCCATCTAGATTTCAAAATTTGTCCTGGGGGGCATGCCCCCGGACCCCCTAGCATGCCCCCCCCCTCGTTCCTCAAATGCTGGATCCGTCCCTGATTATACAATCTGTTTTGGCACTGGCGACCTTGACCTTGGGCGGATGTGTTTAGCCCAATTGATATCAATACAACTGTGGTAAATGACTTATGCTCCAAACAATGATTTTCTGCCCGCCATTTGGTAAAACATAATACGTCCTTTTTTTTTTCTCAAAATGGGCGTATAAAAAACGTTTTCCGCTATGAGAATTAGAATTGAGGCTGTACTATATGGGGCTGATGATAATGGGCAAGAGTCGATGAAACTGGCACATAGAAAGTTCAGTCTGGAGTACCATTTATTGTTTGCCCTAGTTTCTCGACCAATGAAATTTCGTCTCAATTAATTGTATATTGCGACGCTGTCACTAATATCTATTAAATTAATCATTAAATGTTCAATAACTCAGTAGTTATATTTAGAACCACAGCCCCACCTTGTTGACGTAATTTCCTATGCCACACACCATGTGTACGATCGATTCAGTGTCACACCGCCAATCACGTAATAGTATCGTTGTTGAAAACACGTTATGGGCAGCACTCAATTCTAATAGACAGGTGCCCGCGATAGGGCGGGGCAACCAATAAGTTAGTTATAGTTCACATATGGAATTTTTAATAAATTAATTTATTAAAAATTCTATACCGGTATGTGAACTATAACTATTACTTATGGTCAATCATGTTCCTACCAGAAATAGTGGTGGTTTGAGCGAGACATCAACAATTGAACTACATAGGTAGTCATCATTGTCCCTGACAGAATGTTACAATGTCACATGAATATCCAGCACAGTTCTCTTCAGATAGAATAAAATATTGGCAACTTTTTTTTGCTATATGTCATGAAATATATAGTGAAACTACAGTGGCACCCCACAACTGTAGCCTATTTCACCAAAATTGCAAAGTATACTTATCTTGCTAAGTACACTTTGAGGGAGAAATTTTCAATTTAAGGATAAATTTATTAATTTTTTATTATACTGAATTTATTACATTATCACAGCCATTTTGGCTGTGATAATGTAATAAATTCAGTATAATAAAAATTAATAAATTTATCCTTAACATGGTTCAACAACGGACCAATTGAACAAAACTATGCAAATAGTATCATCCAATCAGCAACAAGCTCACAAAATAATGTACTTCACACTTGACTGCAAAACAACAACAATGGATGCAAACTGAAGAAAACTTGTACATAAATGTCAGTCGGGTTTCAGCAGAACTATACGTCATATAATAAAATAATTATTGTCTTTTGAGTCGGTGTACACAAGATTTACGGACCTTCGAAAAGTCATATTCATATCGGCCTTCGGGCCTCGGTGAATATGACTTTTCTCAGGTCTGTAAATCTCGTGTACACTTTCTCAAAAGTCAATAATTGTACATGTATATTGTTTTCAAAATTAAACACGCTGATATTTCTGGGTGTCTGGTTAAGAGACATACTATTCTATTATCATATTGACTGTCTTGTCATATGGACTGCATTGTCATATTGACTGAATTGTCATATTGATAGTATTGTCGCATGGACTGTATTGTCATATTGACTGAATTGTCATATTGACTGCATTATCATATTGACTGAATTGTCATATGATGGACTGAATTGTCATATTGATGCATTACCATATTGACTGCATTATCATATTGACTGAATAATATGGACTTGAATTGTCATGTAATGGTAATTGTATTGATCGAATTGTCATATTGACTTGATTATAAGATTGACTTGCATATCATTGTATTAGTCATATTTGATGGATGTTCCCTATTGACTTGCATATCATATGACCGAATTGTCCCATATGAATTGAATTACCATATTGGACTGCATTACCAATTGACTGAATTATCCATATTGGACTGAATTGACCACATGTACTGTCATTGTCATATGGACTGAATTGTCATATTGACTGCATTATCATATTGATGCTTATCATATTTGATTGTATTGTCATATTGACTTTGAATTTGTACATGTACTGTATTGTCATATGGATTGAATTGTCATATTGACTGCATTATCATATTGACTGCATTATCATATTGACTGTATTGTCGTATTGACTGAATTGTCACATGTACTGTATTGTCATATGGACTGAATTGTCATATTAACTGCATTATCATATTGACTGCATTATAATATTGACTGAATTGTTATATGGACTGAATTGTCATACACACTGAATTGTCATATTGAGCGCATTATCATATTGACTGAATTGTCACATGTATTGTATTGTCATATGGACTGAATTGTCATATTGACTGCATTATAATATTGACTGCATTATCATATTGACTGAATTGTCATATGGACTGAATTGTCATACACACTGAATTATCATATTGACTGCATTGTCATATTGACTGAATTGTCACATGTACTGTATTGTCATATGGACTGAATTGTCCTATTGACTGCATTGTCATATTGACTGCATTATCATATTGACTGTATTGTCATATTGACTGAATTGTCACATGTACTGTACTGTCATATTGACTGAATTGTCATATTGACTGCATTATCATATCGGACTGAATTGCCATATGGACTGAATTGTCATACACACTGAATTGTCATATTGACTACATTATCATATTGACTGTATTGTCATATTGACTGAATTGTCACATGTACTGTATTGTCATATGGACTGAATTGTCATATTGACTGCATTATCATATTGTATCATACTGACTGCATTATCATATTGACTGAATTGTCTGCATTATCATATTGACTGAATTGTCATATGGACTGAATTGTCATACACACTGAATTGTCATATTGACTGCATTATCATATTGTATCATATTGACTGCATTATCATATTGACTGAATTGTCATATGGACATGCAATGCATACACACGAATTGTCATATTGACTGCATTATCATATTGTATCATATTGACTGCATTATCATATTGACTGAATTGTCATATGGACTGAATGGTCATACACACTGAATTGTCATATTGACTGCATTATCATATTGTATCATATTGACTGCATTATCATATTGACTGAATTGTCATATGGACTGAATGGTCATACACACTGAATTGTCATATTGACTGCATTATCATATTGTATCTATTGACTGCTTATCTAGTTGACTGAATTTCATATTGACTGAATTGTACATGTACACTGAATTGTCTATGACTGCATTATCATATTGTATATTGACTGTATTGTCATATTGACTGAATTGTTACATGACTGTATTGTCATATGGACTGAATTGTCATATTGACTGAATTATCATATTGACTGAATTGTCATATGGACTGAATTGTCATACGGCACACTGAATTGTCATATTGATTGCATTATCATATTGACTGAATTGTCATATGGACTGAATTGTCATACATACTGAATTGTCATATTGGCTGCATTATCATTTTAACTGCATTGTCCTATTGACTGTATTGTCATATTGACTGAATTGTCACATGTACTGTTTTGTTATATGGACTGAATTGTCATATTGACTGCATTATCATATTGACTGCATTATCATATTGACTGAATTGTCATATTGACTGAATTGTTACATGTACTGTATTGTCATATGGACTGAATTGTCATATTGACTGCATTATCATATTGACTGCATTATCATATTGACTGAATTGTCATATGGACTGAATTGTCATACACACTGAATTGTCATATTGACTGCATTATCATATTGACTGTATTGTCATATTGACTGAATTGTCACATGTACTGTATTGTCATATGGACTGAATTGTCATATTGACTGCATTATCATATTGACTGTATTATCATATTGACTGAATTGTCATATGGACTGAATTGTCATACACACTGAATTGTCATATTGACTGTATTATCATATTGACTGTATTGTCATATTGACTGAATTGTTATATTGACTGCATTGTCATATTGACTGAATTGTCATATTGACTGCATTATCATATTGACTGAATTGTCACATGTACTGTATTGTCATATGGACTGAATTGTCATATTGAGTGCATTATCATATTGACTGAATTGTCATATGGACTGAATTGTCATACACACTGAATCGTCATATTGACTGCATTATCATATTGACTGTATTGTCATATTTAATGTATTGTCATGTTGATTGTATTGCGATATTGGCTGTATTGCCATATTGACTATATTGTCAACAGTATTGTCATATTGATTGTTTTGTCATATTAACTGTATTGTCATTTTGACTGTATTGTTATATGGGCTGTATTGTCATATTGATAGTATTTTCATGCTGACATTATTGGCATGTTAACTGTATTGTCATGTTGACGGTATTGTCATACTGACTGTATTATCATATTGACGGAACTGTCATACTGGCTGTAGTGTCCGTTTGGTCAGTATCCAGTATAATGAAGGATTGTGGTCCTTGACTCATCGATTTCCCACCACAATTAATCAAGGTGCACACATAAAGTGTCCTGTACATGATCTTGTGTCGTCAGTTAGTGGTCATCGGTCATGCAGATTTATCACGACTTGACCTCGTCCCCTGTCACTGTGCATCTTAACTCTTTCACCCCTAACTAAGTAACTGGAACGGATTTTGATATGTTCATTTTGCAACCTGGTGAATCCAATGGTAACAAAATTATTTTCAGACTAATCCATTTATGAAAAGGGGGTGTTTTTATTTTCAAAAATATGAAAATTACTTGCAAAAAGTGCAGATCCTGATGAGACGGCTCATCACGAGCCGGCTCATCTGGATTTACACTGTTTGCCAATGCCCCTATACAGGCATGTGGTGTTGAAAGGGTTAATGATGGTCAATATGCAGGTGATAATTGCTGACTTGCAAGTCTTTACTGAAACGATTTAAAAATGCAACAAGAAGGTAGACATGTTATTGGACACCCCTATGTGATCATCCATGTGACTACAGTGCACTACGTGACTTTGGGGTATCAACTTCGCGTTATTTGGATAGATACTGAATTGCTATTTATTTCATAATAAAACTTTTTGTTAAATTATTTAATGGGTGAATAAATAACATGTTTCCCCCTTGTTGAATTTTTAAATCGTTTCAGTATATATGTAAGACCCAGAACGGGGGTCAATCCCAGACCCGGGGGCTAATCCCAGAACGGGGGCCGAAAACGTGACGTCAATCCCAGAACGAGGGCCAGTCTGAAAATTGCTGGAAAATACCAGAAAATTCCACACATGGCACATTTACAAGATACGACCGTCATGGAAACAGGAAAGGCATGCTAATAACTCACTTTACAGTAGGTAATGCATGTTTAACCTAGATGACAACCCCGACGTCTTCATTAGTTGCCGCCATTTTTTATACATTTTTACTAAATCTTTTATTTTCTGCTAAGGATGGTCAAAGTTGGTAATAACTCAAACAGTCTTTCAGAAAAAAACAATCACTTAATTGCTTGCTGAATAGTTTGTTATAAAACAAATACAAAATATTTTTAATTTTAAATATGTAAATCAAGTATATTTCATCTCTGAATCAAATGCACACAGTTAACCCTTTCAGCACTAGAGACCTCTTGCCTAACATTTGCAATCGGTAGATCCTGATGAGCCGGCTCGTAACGAGCAGTCTCAGCCGTCTCATCATCATCTGCACCATTTGTGGATATCTTTTAATTTTTGCAAAATGGCGCCATTTTATACAAAATGGAACTGTCTAAAACTTAACACGAAGTAGTCCATGTCAGTTACTTAGGGTGGAAAGGTAAATATCTAAATCATCATACCGTGACTTTAATTTACCCACACAAGACATATGTGACACAACATGTTTCTGTCAAAGTCCTCCAATTCCTCCATATATGAACCAGGGGGCCGTTTCACTAAACTTCGTACGACTAAAATGTTCGTAAGTGCAAAATTATGACAGTCTGTAAATTCCACATTGACATTGTTTTCTTGTAAATAATTATTGGATTTACATTTATTGAGCATAGGCTGCATATGCAGCCTATGCTCAATAAATGTAAATCCATAAATTGAAATTTACAGACGATCTTAAATTTGCACTTACGAAGGTGTAGCCATAGCATGTATTCACTGGTGCTAACTGGCAGACTGGGAAAGGTAACATTCGCTTGTGAAAATTGGAAACACATGCCAAACATAATATTTGAAATATTAGCTAAGATAAATTGGTGGAAATTATCTACTATAAATATAGAACCCATTAAAGATATACCAATCACAAAATCCAAAATTAATTTATTTCAAAAACGGGAATGTGCACATCTCTCAAAATAGCATTTGTATTGTGTTAGATTTATAGGAAATATAATTTATTAACCCTTAGAAGGCGGGAAATGTAAATTTTCGTCTGCTGTTGTTTTAACTTTGTCTTCTTTCTCAATAGAAACAAGGTTTGACAACACTTTAGAATCATTTCCAATGGAAATGATTCTAAAGTGTTGTCAAACCATGTTGTTGATGACAAAAATGGAAAATATGCAATAAGTAGCAGACGACACAATTTAATTCAGCAGTATAAGGGTGAAGGTACTTTGTAATAGATATCAGGTAGTATTACAAGTTTGCGGGTGCACATTATCAACTGATTAACGCTATGCATAAGTTGGTAATATGATGAAAATCTTGACCTTGGACATGCAGGCTGCTTGGGTGGGCTATATATAGAGTACACTAGTCTAGCGTCCTTTGATATCAAGTTTATCAGTCAAGGCTAGGAAACAAGGAATTTAGAGGCTCGCAAACGAATTCCGACAGTTTCCAAGCCGAGCCTGATAAACTTGATATCAAGACACTAGCATCGTATTCTATTTATCAGGTAACATTTTATGCTACAGAATGAGCAAATTATGACATGGTTTTCGTTGAAAAGAACGAGGACTTGTTTCCGTGATGTCATTCCGCTGTTGTTTTCGGTAACATCATGTGATGCTGTTCAACCAATGAAACGTTAGTTGTTAATTTGTTGTAACCCCGATATTTGTATCAGGTCAATGCCTGATATGACGCTATGTTATCAGTCAGTGCATATTGGGCCAATACACAGCTTGCTACCTGATAAAATTTAATGATGGCTGATGATAAACAAGCAAATGACATTAACAGTCCATCCAATTTACCGTTGCAGAGAAATAATATTCTGCAACTGCTGTGATAGTATGCCAATCTTTGATTTATCTAAATCCCATATACATGTATTACCTGTACAAATGAGGGGAAAATCCCAAAATCAGAACTGAATATTTAGTCTAAAAAAAACAACGATATATTTAGCCCTGAAATCAGAAAAATCTGATGCCAGGTCCTCGCCACACCATAATCACTTGGCCCCCTCCCAAAAGCAGTAGGATCAGTAATAATCTTACTACTTTTATAATGGGCAATAACCCAATTCAACTCCCAGGTAACAAAAGAACCAACAATAAAAATGTACCTGAGGGCCAAACCAGGCATATCGTGATTCCTATAAGGAGGAGCGAGCCCCTACCGTTAATTTACGCCGTCACGTTCGCCCGACCAACCACCCACCGATTTATATATTTCTTAAATCAATTTCAGCAAACTTCGGAGCCCCGCAGGGGACATGGATTTTTTTGTATTAATTCGTTCCCACGAAATAACAATTTGTTAACTCAATTTAACAATTTGTTCCCTCGAATTAACAATTCGTTCCCATGATGTAACAATTCGTTCCCTCCAATTAACAATTCGTTCCAACGAAATGACAATTTCTTCGCTCAATTTAACAATTCATTCCCTCGAATTAAGAATTTGTTTATACGATATAACAATTCGTTCCTACGAATTAACAATTCGTTCCCACAAAATGACAATTCGTTCGATCAATTTAATAATTTGTTCCCTCGAATTACCAATTCGTTCCCACGATATAACAATTTGTTCCCACAAATTATTTGTGGGAACAAATTGTTAAATTGAGGGAATACATTGTTATTTCGTGGGAACGAATTAATAAAAAAAATAATTCTACATCCCCTGCGGGGCTCCATAGCAAACGTTTTATAATTATGATATATTGAGCCTAGACCATGAAATCTGAGTGTTGGAATGCCATGTCTGTAGGAACTGCATAATTTATAGCCAATAAATGTTGATAAAAACATTCTTTCACAGCAGGAAACATATATACATTTTATCTACACAGCCACTAAAGTCTTACACAATATTTCAATTAGATATGTCACTGTGACTGGAGAAATGGGGTTTATGGGATGTGCGACCAGTGTAGCTTCTGATCAAATAGCACACTGTAGCCTGTAGACTGCTGACAATCTATATTACTAGATAGAAGCTTGACGGGTGTTTCATGGATGGAATGGCGTACAGTGCAGATCCTGATCAGACTGATCTGGATCTGCTCTGGTCACAATTCTCCAGTCACGGCAACATTTCACTGACGGTATTTGGTAACGTTTCCTTGGTTGAACAACGTCATGTGACACGTTTAATTGATGGAGTGGCGAACAGTGCAGATCCTGATCAGACTGTGCGGATGCACAGGCTGATCTGGATCTACACTGGTCGCAAACCCCATAAGACCAATTTCTCCAGTCACAGCCACATATATAAAATAAATCTGCCTGCATGTACATAACTTTAAGTGTTTGTTATTGTATTTATATGTAGTTGTTTTATGTGGCTGAAATGTTTATATTCTATCAATTTGTCCATCTGTCTGTCACAAAACTTCTGTCTAAGATATTCAAACGACTGAGCTGACTGTGTTGAAATTTGGTATGTTGTGGGCTAATTGGGAATGCCAATAGGGTTTCTGATAAGGGCAGGATGTGAATATGAAACAGAATCTCAAAGCAAAAGTAACCATTTTAGAGCGTTGAGTTAAACTTTGTTGTCAGCTGTAATTTCGCATTTTCTCAATTAAAAAGTAATTTGTCAGCAAAACATTTAGGCCATAAACAAGTACTTTGGTTCACAGACACTGGGTTTGCAGAATGTGACGCATAAGGGCAGATTTTTTCAATATATTTCTTTTTTGAGATGTTCATCTCTGATTTTGTTCAAGTCGCCAGATGCATATATGTTCTATAAAGTTACTAGAACCTCTTTAGACGTGAAAAAATCACCAGGATTTCGTCAGACACGATTGGATTTAACTTATGGTTGGCTGGTAGTGTTTTTTATTGATTTTTATTTCTCCGATAAAATGCTCACGTGTAGGGAATTTTCTGACGTGGCGATATCTTCTTGAGAGAACCAGAAGAACTTGTTTATGGTCTTATTGAGAAGTATAAAAATTTGAGAGAAATAACCCTTTGCAGACAACAATTTCCATTCCCCCCACCCCTCCCCTCTTTCACCCCTGAGTAATGGAATGGAATTTGCTATGTTAATTTTAAAACCATCCAACCGTCACAAAATGATTTTCAGACTAGTCCATTTATGAAAAGGGGGTGTTTTTGCTCTAAAAAAAAAAAATGAAATTTACTTGCAAAAAGTGCAGATCCTGATGAGACGGCTCGTGACGAGCCGTCTCATCTGGATCTACACTGTTTGCCAATACCATTATACAGGCATGTAGTTTTGAAAGGGTTAAAGCATGTATTTGTGACGTTGCGAACATCCCTCCTCTATCTGACACCTCATCATTAAGATTTCCGCCTGTTTTGAAAATCTATCAAAGGAATTTTTCATTAGCAAGATCTGACATAAATAAGTATTTTTTGTAAACATCAGGTGTGAAGGCAATTTGTGGGGTGTAACTAAGTTGAGGAAAGCTGTCTGTCAATAAACGTCATAAACACTTCGCAACAGGAAATTGTTCGATACTTGAGAACGCTAAGGAAAGTATAATTACAATGCCTCGCCAGATAACATATTCTTCCCCTCCTCTACCTTGGCAGGTACATGCAATCCAAACCCTAAGAAAACACCTGATCTGAGTCTCTTGGTCATTTATCTTAGGGGATAATGTCTGTTCGTGATCGCATAGCACACAACTGTGACTCAGAATGATCAAATGGCGGATTTACAGTGAAAGCTCTCTAAGCCAGACACCCTGGGGACCTCCCATGGTGTCCGGTTTAGAGAGGTTTCACTGTATAGGGTCAATACAAAAGGGAGGCAACTCCATCCTCCAGGGCGAGTACTAACTGAATCATGGGTGAATGTAGCAATTTGATAGTATGAGTGCAATTATAGCAAGGTATTCCAAGGGGTCATGAAGTCTGCTTACTGTGTCGCTCCCCGGTCATTCACCTTCTTAACTCTTTGCATGCTGGGAAATTTGTGGGCTATAAATAGTTCAAAAATAGCAGATGACAATTCATTATATTTTCTTTTATTTCTCCTTATAAATGTCATGAATATGTCTTGGAATTTCATTAGAATTGTGTCCAGAGGACACAATTCTAATGAAATTCCAAGACATATTTACAGAGAGAAATAAAACATAATACTCCTAATTCGCCGCTAGCNATAGCAAATGCAAAGAGTTAATGAAGTATAAACATACATATAATATAATAATAGTGATTATTTATATGTCATTTAAACATGTTGTACTGAAATATGTAGAAAAGTGTCCCTGTAATACTAACTAGAGTGTCGGAGGTGACAATATACATTTGAAGATGATTGAAGCATATATATAAGCAGATTTAGTATGTCAAAATCACATGAAGATCTAATAGTCATAATTGCACGGACAGATAGAAAGATAGATGGATAACATCATATCATAGCGGCTGGAAATTATTACCCGCGAGGGTGTGAAGGAGTACATACATGATTGATTTACATTTATTGAGCATATGCAGCCTATGCTCAATAAATGTAAATCCAACATGTATGTCGGGGAAGCACAGCGGACAGACTCATAATGTAGATTCTGCGACAGTGCCGAAGAAGAAAACGAAGTGCATTTCGTGATTTCGTGATTTCGTGTTCACATTATAATGCGATACGATCAAATACGTTCGGAACAATTTTTCTTGATGAAACGGTTGCTCATATGAGCTGAGAACAAAAACTGGAATTTCTCATGAAAAATCACGTCCGTAGGCTGGTTAAATGCATTGTAAAAGCATATTTACACCGTCATAACTGCTTGTATGTATCTATATAACTGTTACAGTATGTATATGGGCTTTACTTGCAAGACACGTATCACTATCCGAGACGGGGCTCGGTGATTTCCAAAGCTGGGGCCTCCCCGTGCCCTGTCCCGGAAACTTTAGAATTTATATTATGGTATCCAAAGGGTACATGTATAGGGACGTACAGATAATATATATATACATACAAACATGTACAACGGCCAATGGGTTGCTTATATTGGGACATATTTTACCATAAGTCATACTTTATACTTACATGCTTGATTTAAAACGATTGATAAAAACCTGCACCGTGGGTCTGGGACATGTGTAGCCTGCACGGAACAATATTTTTGATGGTTAATGTGGTGAACAACGTGATTGGTTATCTGCAGTCAGCATCAGAAATGACATACATTAAACTACATCCAATGCAGGCTGTATGAGTCACACTAATGCCAGCATGGCAGATCGGTGTATCTACATTATTGTGACACAATACAACAAAATAGGGCCAGGGACATATTCGTTCAGTGTAGACCCAGAGATCAGACTGCGCATTCGCAGACTGATCATGGTATATATGTTGATCGCATCACAACTTGATAATCAGTCATAGAGACCTTTTCAAAGCATCTACTCTAGTAAAGTCAATAAGCCTAGTTTTCCCATACGGCAACATGTATATATATATTAATATTTAAATGCGGTTTTTTGTCATGTTGGTAATGGTGTGGTATATTGACCTCCTCCAACAACAAAATCCACGATCCACTTTTGAGGAAACATGAACCAACATTAATTCTTTAAAGTTTGTATTATAAACAATTCGCCACGTATTACCTTGTCTATCAACAGTGACCTATAGGCCCATAGGGCCGGGTGTTTTCATTACCATGTGATAAACTTTATATTGTATTTTATACACAGGTCACTATAATAAATATTTTAATTACTTACACGAAGAGATAGATAGATATACTACGTCCCATTTGTCTCCAAAAGAGCATATAAACATAACAGAAATATTTGACAAATGGAGTAATTTCGACTGTGTATCAGATAAATACCTGTCTACAAATGCAGGAAGTGGAAATCCACCAATTTAGCCATAGTTACCCATTAGACACCAGTTAACCATGCTGGCAGTATAGTCGGCCCATTATTAAAGGATTTAGATGTCATGCTGTGTCACTGGTGTCATAAACCAAAGATGAAAGACTTGCATTAAACCATTTCACCCCTAAGTAACAAAAATGGAATGTGATATGTTGATTTTCCAACAAATCCAATAGTCACAAAATGATTTTCAGACATTTATAAAAAAGGCTGTTTTTTTTTGTTTATTTAAAGTTATGAAAATTACTTGCAAAAAGTGCAGATCCTAATGAGCCGGCTCGTCATGAGCCGCTCATCTGGATCTACACTTTGTGCAGACACTGCTATATATAGGTATGTAGTGTTGAAAGGGTTAACGTACCATGCTTAGCTGTATAGTCGGCGCATTATCACAGGATTTGGAAAGTGGATGTCATGCTGTGCCACCGGTGTCATAAACCAACAATGAAAGACTTCGATTTAAACAAGCCTACAATTTGTCTACCCTACAAACACCAATATCCAACACTGGTAAACAGTTTTATGCATTGAATACATAAGGTTTTGATAGGATTAGGCTAAACAATAATGCACAAAAGTTCAAAAACAGGTAACCAACAAATCATGTTACACAACAAGTGCCAGTGACACACAAGGGATTTAGCCAACCATCCAGCGACCAAACAATGCTGATTGATACGGTTGAGACCTTCAGGGTCTTGAGTGCAAATGTGTCACATACATATCGATGCTTTAGTAGTATTCTTGAATTAACCTATACAATGCTGAATTAAATTTTGTTTGCTGCTTTTCACTTTTTTATTCCATGTTTTATTAATAAAAACATAGTTTGGCAGCATTTTAGAATAATTTCCAATGGAAATTATTCTAAAGTGCTGCCAAGCCATGATTTTATTGACAATAAAAGCAAAATATGACTGCATATGACACTTTTCGTTTCCCGCATGCAAGGCGTTAATAATGCCCAGAAACTGTGTTTAACTCTTTGCATGCTGGGAAATGTGTGGGCTATAAATAGTTCAAAAATAGAAGATGACAATTCATTATATTTTCTTTTATTTCTCCTTATAAATGTCATGAATATGTCTTGGACACAATTCTAATGAAATTTCAAGACATATTTACAGAGAGAAATAAAACATATACTCCTAATTTGTTTGGCGGATATTTTCGCCGCAAGCATGCAAAGAGTTAATGTTTTTATTGAAAATGTGCGTCGACACAAATTTCATATCATTTAATAGTTTTGGGAAGATAAACATTTTGTACAATATTTGCAATCCATATCAAACTACTAGTAAATTTGTCGGTATCCAAGGGTTTATGAAATACCCCCGACATTGGCCATGACCTCTAGTTCTCTAAGGCTGTGACCTTGACATTGGAATATGTCGGGTCATAGATTTTGTCACAGTATGACAGACAACCATCAGAGTAATGAATGTGTGAAATATAAAGATTTTCCACTAAGGAATACCACTGAGGATCAAGTACATGTATATGTGCACAACAGCACAACCGTGTGTGCTTCAATGTAACCATGAACAGACACAGTTAGAGATAAATTACAGTGAATCACATCCTAATTGGAAACTGTGGTTTTATAGGTGTCCAGTTTAAAATGGGTTACTTGTAAGTCGCAAGTGTTACAGACAGACAATTTGGGTTAGGTCGACTTTGAAGCATAGGGATAAAATCTTACCTGTACTTTTCAGTGAGCAGAAACTTGCGTCAAAGTCAAAATGGTCAAATGAGCCCACTGACATGTTGTCCATTTTGGCGGTAGTCGAGTCAGTGTCTAGCAGTTCAGCAGCTTCCTGGGATGGTAGTTCCGCACGTCGCCGTCCAGAACGTCTAGGCACAGGTCTTGGACTGGAATCGTGAGATGATTCAAACTTATCCTCCAATGAATCAGGTCCACAGTGGTTTACATCCGTGATTTGACCCTCGTTGGAACTTTTCCCCATTACCCCATCACAGTCGGGGGTGGGGGTGGGGGACTTGGAGTCGTCCGTGCCGGAATCTACATCACTGTCGTCGTCGGGAGTTGGTGTGGCGTCCCGGTCAGCATGGTCCTCACGGAGCCCACATCCACACGGCTTCACCAGTCTGCAAAGACACCAAACCTCAACTGAATTCTCTGTTTTCATACAGGATGGGGTAAAAATGTTCACCTTTGGCCATGTGTGACCTTTGTAATGTTCCTCTCCGCAGGTATCCACAACCACAGAGTTCCCAGTACCGTTAATGTGTTCTTTAATCTTATTAACATAATTAGATACACCTGTCTTTTCTTTCCCGTTCATCACATCACCAGAATGATCCTTGCTGCATTCACTGTTACATTCACAATCTCCACACCCATTCTTGGTGGAATTCTCGTGTATAAAATCAAAACAGATAGTTTGTTCTTTTGCCTGTTCAAGGTTTATTTTGATACTATCACCTCCAATAACCTCCGGGGATCCATGAAACTCATGAGAATTGTGTTTGTAGGTTCCGTGATATTGGTTCCGGTGGATACCGCCAACTGGAACTCCATCAATGATTTGTTTATTTAATCCACACTTATTATTGCTAGACGCTATATTAACCCCCTCCGGCATTTTGCCACTCTTAGTTACAGCTCCGCAGGCAATACTGTTTATTCCAGTGTTTTCTCAAGAATGTGAATGTTCAGGTAGCTGCAGGGATATTAATAGATATTTACGCATCTACAAATCATGATATAGCGCAGCCTCTTCAGAACTTCGTGGAAAAGCAATTGATTTTGCATATGACAAAATCATCCTTATCTTATATTTTTTTGCAGAAATGGAAAAAAAATATTCAGGTCTACTTTCAACTGGCATTTGCAGAAACCCCAAATGACGTTTGCTGAATAAAATTATTCATAAAATTGAGGAAACTGTGGTTCAATACAAAATTATTATTACCTTTCTTTTACTCCAATATATAGAAATGCTGATAGCAAAAAAAACATTGCACATAAGAAAACACAAAGAATGTAGACCTAATAAATAAATGAATAGTACCATAACTAACGCAGAAAATTGGTAACATGCATGCAGAATTAAATTCTTTATCATCAAAAAACAAATCAAGTAAAACCTTTTTGTCATTCACAAAAAAAATCCTCATGCTTAATTTCAATTTTACTAAAATTGTTATCCCAAATAGACCTCTACCACATTTAAATACCGTGTCACTTCAAATGTCACTGTACAACAACCACATCGTGATGCAAAGTGACTCAGTAACAACAGCCTGGCAGTCAGGACCAATCATCCATTACCTTATTATGTGTACCTAACTTCCGAAACATTTATTTAATTATTTTCATTTTTTCTCAATAAAGACATGGGTTGACAGCACTTTAGAATCATTTCCATTGGAAATGATTCTAAAGTACTGTCAAACCATGTTTTTCATGAGAAAATTGGAAAATAAATAATAATCAGGAGATGACAAAATTTATTTCAGCATTATTAGGGTTAATAGCACAAATTTGCCTATTACCCTATCAAACTAGTCCAACTCCCGACACACTTCACACAAAAAACTGTCTACTCGCCAATACAATTATCACTTCACCTGTCCCCATCATACAATAATCTCTCCCTCAATTAACATTCCCACTGTGAGTGCCAACAAAATCTACTATTTACCCTCCTTTCCTATAACATCACTTTTTTCAAATTACTACAACACATGAAAACAGTTCGTAATTATATCCACAGGCGATTGAACACCCCACCCACACTAGATAAATCCATCTGGTCCGACTATACTACGTATATAGACTATACATTTATAATAGTATACTATAGGGGGTGGGGGTCCAATTGTGGAGAGGCGGACTTAAATCGCCCGTGGATGTATCCAATCACACTTTCGAAAGTAAAACTTACAAGCAAAAATAGTACAAGTATGCTTATGATTTACAAGCCAAACTACAGTAGCACCAAAATACACATGTCTGGCATTTAGCACATGTATTCAATTACTGTTCAGTCGTCCATTAGTAATTATATGAGCAAAGTGACATTTATTATTCCAAATCACCATATTTCCGAGCTAATCATCCAGCATACATTCACCCCTAGCATTTCTGAATGTCTGACTTACATGTACCGCAATAACCCTAAATATTCGGACACAATTTGCTTTGGGAAACCCCTATTAAATAGGGGTTTCCCAAAACAAATTGCATCCAAATACATTGTTACTGTGATTAAACCAGTACTGCCATACTAACCCTAAATATTGACGCACACACTGTGATGGGGAATCCATATATTACTATGTGTTTTCACAAATAAATGGTGTCTGAATATTTAGTGTTATTATGGTATATGATGCATGTAATGATAGTTTTTGTTTGTACTTATATTTGATGATATGAATTGGCTCAATGACCTTCATCACACAGCAGCATGCAGAGCATGGGGCCGTTTCACTAAACTTTGTACAACTAAAAATTACAAGTGCCCGTTTAGTATACAGATATAATCATTTACTGTCTGTTTCACGAAACCTGCCCAAATTTTACGGCTTTTTAAACAATTCAAAAACAAGATTTCTTTTGATAATATTAAATTAAAGGAAAAATTAAGAATGAGCCTTCTTTTTATTTCGTGAAATTTGGTCAAATATTGATTTTATTGCGAAAAAACAATTTCCACATGTTAAATTCCCATAGACATCTTCACTCCGTGAAGATGTCTATGGGGATTTAACATGGGGAAATTTTTTAGAATTTTAGTAATCCTGGACCGATTTTCAAAATTTAACTTTTGTTTTCTTAGTTAGATCATATCCAAGATATCTAGCCAGGTTTCGGAGTCAATTTCCAAATGTTTTCGTTTTTTTACTCCTCCCACACTGCTTTACCTCTTTTTCCCCCCATGTTAAATTCCCATAGACAAATCAATTTTTCGTAATAAAACCAATATTTGACCAAATTTCATGAAATAAAAAGAAGGCTCATTTTTAAATTTTCCTTTAATTTAATATTATCGAAAAATATATTGTTTTTGCATTGTTTATATAGCCGTAAAATTTGGGCAGGTTTCGTGAAACAGACTATAGTTGTATGTATTTTACTGATAGTGAAGCGCGGTGGTATCAGGCTATTTTCATCTGCAAATGAAGCACGAAATGTTTTAATTATTTATACTACTTAAATGTGTCGCCTGAAAAAATTATATTTTTGACAGGTTATAAAGTATGATCATTGCACATCAAAAAATAAATAAAAGAGAATAAATAGTATGTCCGTGACGCCAGTTTTCGGGGTAGTCGGAGTTTTCGGGGTATTCACATATTTTTTAATTTGTAGACATGTGTGCCGCCGCAATGTGCTTTACGTCAGGTGATTAAAATAAGCATGACATTACCTATATTAAGTTCTTAAAAATGCCACCAAATCCAGTGTTTGGACTAAATACTGGTAATTGTTGCCATTTAGGTCATTTTGTTCACGAACCTACCGTGATTTTCGTGATTTTCTGCGTCCGCCATTAATCTGCTCTTTAATATTGTTAAAATCATAATCAATAGAAAAGTTTCAAGTTTTCCTTCACTGTGCCTCCTTCATCTGCGAGATGATATAACATCAAATGAAAACTTGGGACGAATTAGCAAATTTATTGACACTTTCATAACATATACCCCGAAAACTCCAACCATAAGTCAGTATTCAAGATGGCTGACTTGTGTGTTGCTAAACGCGCTAACGCGAATTTTAATCTAACAACAATCTTATTTTGAAGGCAAGAAACATTGAAAGAAATGTTTATCATTCTATTGAACTGACAATTTAGCTCATATGTTTATATGTTTTATAAAAATCGCTAGTTGATGAACTTGTTAATACCCCGAAAACTAGACCCACCATCATATTGTCTCTTAACATTTTAAAGAAACACGGTTATCGCCCCTGATATCTGTGTGGAAACTTACGTCTGATATAAAATGTATAATACTACCAATCACTACGTGGAGTAATGGTGAATGAATGTTTATTTTGCCAGAAAATGTCTCAGATATTGTCTCGGATATAGAGAACATTTTGTGCCTACTGAGTGGGCATGTACCTTTAAGACTGTTTTCTTGTAAACAATTATTGGATTTACATTTATTGAGTATACAAAGCCTATGCTCAATAAATGTAAATCCATCAATTGAAATTTCCAGACGATCCTAAATTTTCAATTACAAACATTTTAGTCGTACAAAGTTTAGTTAGTTAGTTTGTTTGTTGGGGTTTAATGGCCTATTAACAGCTAAGGCCATTTAAGGCCGGGTCAATGGGTTTAGTACTAAATCCAATATATTACCTGTACACGTACATGTACATGTTCAAGTACATGTACAAATGGGGGGAAATCCCAAAATCAGAACTGAATATTTACAATAAAAAATTATATATTCAGATCCTGATCTGATGCCAGGTCCTTGCCACACCAGAATCACTTGGCCCCCTCCCAAAAGCAGTAGGATCAGTAATACTCTTACTACATTTATAATGGGCAATAACCCAATTCAATTCAACTCCCAGGTAACAAAAAGAGCCAAAGATAAAAACGTACATGAGGGCCAAACCAGGCAAATATTGATTCCTATAAGGATGACCGAAGTTTAGTAAAACAGCCAGCCCCCAGCACAGGTTGAAGTAACGGACCGAGGTCTATAAATACATTAAATATGCATAAAAGCATCAATAAATGGAGAAAAAAATAAGCTAAACAAGTTCTTTTTACTCCCTAATTATGGAGTATATGGAGGGAGTAAAAAAAAATTGTTTAGCTTATTTTTCTTCTTCATTTATTGATGCTTTTAGGCATATTTAATGTATTTATAGACCTCAGTCCGTTACTTCAACCTGTGGCCCCCAGATGTGCAATATGTGAGGAGTGAATTCACAAAACTGGTATTGCATGAATAACAACCCAAACCAACATGCATATTGACAGACTGATCAGTCATTACCGTAATAACCCTACATATTCGGACACCATTTGTTTTGGGTATAAAATAGTGGATTCCCAAAATAAATTGTACTTTGTTGTTGTCATAAATAAGTACAACCATAGTAACCGTATATATTTGGACATTCCATACTGTGAGCAACTATATATTAACCCTTTCCCTGATAGAAACGACTTTTCACGCCTCTGCAGAAGATGTCTTGTAACAAGCAATTTCTCCTTTTCCCACAATGTTTTCTACTCTATCAGATAATTTAACCATCATTTGACCCAGCATTTGATTCTTTTATTCAGATGTTTTCGATTTGGAAGAGTCGAAATATCGCAAAGCAGGGAAAGGGTTAATATGTCTTTCCCAGAATAATTTATTTATTCATTTAATTCTGTTTAACAGCCTGTCCACAGCTAAGGTCATTTTAGGCCGGGTTAACAGGGTCAAACCCCATACTTCACCTGTTGTGGTGGGAAGATCCGAAAATCAGAACTGAATATTTACAGAAAAAATATATATTCAGCCCTGAAATTAGAATAACCTGACCTGGTGCCAGGTCCTCACAACACCAGAGTCACTTAGCTACACTACCTAAAATAATAGGATTAGTACTAATCTTACTACTTTTATAATTGATATAACCAGTTCTCAGAATAAATTGCATCTGAATATTTAGGGTTATTACGGTGTATGGCATTCTGTCAGCAAACCTACCATTAACCCATCTCAGAGTGAAGATACACAATTCTGTCATGAAAAAAAATAATATTTTTCTCATTGCTCACCAAAACTATATGTTGTTACCACTCAGTTGAACCGTCTCGTCGAGACGGTCCAACTGAGTGGTAACACCACATATTTTCATAGACATAGAAAGAAAATATAAAAAATAATTGTAATGTGTGATACACATGAACCAGTATTCCACATTCAGATGTGTGTTATTATATATACTAGACCAGAGAAAATTACTTTGCAGATTCTTTCTCACTTTCCCCAAAACTATATTTCCAAATAATTACGTTTGTTATATTTTCATTTTTTTTTCATAGAAATTATTCTTTTCAACACTAGTTTTATACAAATTTCAATAACATATTATAAGCAAGGTGTATTCTGGTCTAAGTGAAGAATTATACAACCAACATCCAAATTTGAGGTCTTACAGCTTTTATGCAAATGAGCTTATGTCGGTTGCAGCACAAATTTTGCGGGTTGAACTTTTTAAACTAGATGGCCGTGGCCTGCATGTCGCACCTTGTGGCGAGGCATGGACACTAAAAATTTTTTATAGTATAACGAAAAACTTTAACCAAAAAACTTAACCAAAAACTTTAACCGGACACACGTAAGTACGTACGTACGCCAAAGTGCCGACTATATCGTGCTTTCCGCAAGCGGGCGTGAAAAAAACTTTCACCAAAAACTTCAAAGTAATTTGACCTTGACATTGGGCACAGGGGCCGCACGGGAGGGGGGTAGAATGAAAATATAGATGATGATAAACACCCATGTGAAGTTTCAAGGTAATGGGCAAAGCAGTTGCAGAGATATAGTATAACGAAAAACTTTAACCAAAAACTTTAACCAAAAAACTTAACCAAAAAACTTAACCAAAAACTTTAACCAAAGAACTTAACCAAAAAGTTTAACCAAAAAACTTAACCAAACAACTTAACCAAAAACTTTAACCGGACACACGTACGTACGTACGCCAAAGTGCCGACTATATCGCGCTTTCCGCAAGCGGGCGCGACAAAAATGGGTCTTACGCCATAAAGAATAGTTCTAACAACTTAGCTTGATCTCCCTTTTCAGTGTGATAAATATTTTGTTTACTTTTTTTGTGGTAAATTTATGTTATTTCTTAACTCCATGGTTCGGTGCATGAATACAATCTTCAAAATAGAAATCTATTTATCATTTTGGGTTTTCAAAATATCTATTTTTAACTCATTGTTTTTGTTGGTGCTGCCGTGAAATTCCCGCACTTATTTTTCGCGAAACACTTTAATTATTAGTCTATGTGTCATCCACAAACACATACCGCGAAGAATTTCAGGACGTTCTGTCCTTTGATATTATAGCCTTATGTCGCCTGTGCAGGTTCAGCTTGTATTGACTGGTCGGTGTTGCTGATGGGGAGGTGAAGGTTTCCAATGAACGTGCCTGTAAACTAGTATAATATTTTGGAAAGATGGTGCCAGGCGGCTTCCTTGTATACAAGCTTTCTGACTCACTCTGACATACAACAAAAGAACAGCAGGTAAACATTGGAACACTGGAAACAAGGCACCAGGAGTATAAACTTGTACATAATTATAATTGTAGCTCGTTTACCATTCAAATGCTGAGGATACCTTTCCCATATGAAAAAGTTTATGTTGTGGTCACCATTTGAGCAAACCAGCATTTTCTGTCTGTAACACTCATTCGCGCTGCGTTACAGAATTTTCGGGTTACATTTCAGCAGATTCTCCTGTCTGATATAATAAGAATCCAAAATTTTTGAACTGCTAATATTAAGACCATCATTATGCACATGTAAAGTGTACACCCTGATCAGGCTGTGGTATGTGCAAGCAGATCGGGTTAAATAGCCGTTTAATGATTCATAGCATAATCAATAACAGATGCCTGAAATTTGAAGTGTAATTAAGCATTTAGCCCATTTCAAGCTGAGTACACATACTGAATAAACATTTTCAATTTTTCTTCTCAAAAGTATATGTTGTGACCACTCTTTGGAACCGTCTCGATGGTAACAACACATGTATATACAGTAGAATCTGACCTCTAAACCAGACACCTGAGGACCTCATTGTGCTTAATTTAGATGGGTTCAAATGTCATGTCTGTTCCTGACTGAAAATGACAAAAATTCTTCATCGAGTGCTTAATTACAGTGGAACCTCTCTCAACCGGACACCCTGGGAGGTCTCCAGGGTGTCCGGTTGAGAAAATATTCACTGTACGTCTGTGCATAACTAATAGTTATTTTCATTTTTCGTACAAAGAAAATTGGCTCAACATGTAAAGGGTTAAATTGGAGATAGCAATCCTTGATATTGACCAATTAGAATGAGTAAGATGTTTGATGAATGTGAAATTGAAACGTTTATGTACATTGATATTGATAGTGTTTCAATACGGTTAGATTTTATTGAAGTAGGGTAATTGCTACTACAGAACTGCCAGTACCTCCTTGAAGGCATATTCTAAACCAAGCAAAATGAGCCAGCTGTGGTGACAAACGCGAAAAAGTGAAAGTGAATGCGCTTAACACTTACACCGCTATATTATTTTTTGTCGTCTGCTGTTTATTTTCTATTTTCCATTTTATCACCAAAAAAATGCTTTGACTTTAGAATCATTTCCGACATGCTTTGACAGCAATTTAGAATCATTTCCAATGGAAATGATTCTAAAGTGCTGTTAAACCATGTTTTTTATTGAGAAATAAGGCTAGATATAAAGCAACAGCAAACGGCAATTGTTGTGTGTAGCGGTCTAAGGGTTAAAGTCCCAGCAGCAGCTAATTAAGGTCATATACAGACGGGACCACAGTTTAAAGTCTCATCCGACAGACCAGTGGGATGGAAATACTATGAAAGTAGATTTGATGCCTAGGGAGGGAAATGATTCTAAAGTGCTGTTAAACCATGTTTTATTGCGAAATAAGGCTAGATATAAAGCAACAGCAGATGACAATTGTTGTGTATAGCGGTCTAAGGGTTAACGTCCCAGCAACAGCTAAGGTCATATAGAGACGGGGACCACAGTTTAAAGTCTCATCCGACAGACCAGTGGAATGGAAATACATTGAAAGTAGTTTTGATGCCTTGGGAGAGGTTTGAACCCACAACCTCCAGATTAGAAGTAACGTGTTCTAACCCCTAGGCGACAACCCATCCCTGAAAAATGTGAAATGGTTGAATGTCCCAGCAAAAGCTAAGGTCATATAGAGATGGGACCTCGGTTTCATGTCTCACGCGAGACATCATTGGTATGGAAATGCCATCAACGTATTTTGTCATACTCAGGCGCGGATCCAGGATTTCGGGTTAGGGGGGGCGTAACTATTTGCAATATTTGACTATATTATCGAGTGAGTGAGTGAGTGAATAGGGTTTAACGTCCGCTTTTCTGACATAGAGGTACAAGCCTCAGGGAGTCTACACGCAGACGGGTCAAGGGGTCGTGTCCCGTATCCACCTGTCCGAGGGGGGTAAATCCCAACTTCAGAACTCAATATTTACAATCAAAATATATATTCAGTCCTGAAATTACAACAACCTGATCTGGTGCCAGGCCCTCTCCACACCAGCATCATTTATCCCATCCCCTAAAAGTAATAGGATTAGCGCTAATCTTACTTTTATATATGGGGCATAGCCTGACTCAACTCTCACGTACAAGAAAGCCAAAAATGTACATGAGGGCCAAATCCGGTATAGTGGGTTCCGGAGAGTATGAACCCAATCGTTAAGCCAGTTTAGTCGCCTTTTACGACAAACAATGGCTACTGCAGCACTATTCTCAGGATCAGTTGATCCCGCCCCGGTGCCTGCACGGGGCTACTATGCTCGTTCGATAATATAGTCAAGTATTGCAAAATAGTCGACCGAGCAGAGCTCGGGATAGCGCTAGGGGCAAAATTTTGGAAATCTACATCTCATTTCCTGCGTTCTGGTGCATTTTGGAGCATAAATATTGACACTGTCAGCTCCAGTTAAGGTGCGTAATTTGGAGGTAAATTTCTTATTTCTCCATCAAAAATGGTAAGTTGGGAGTGCTTTAGAATCGTCTCAATGAGACGATTATAAAGGACTCCCAACTTGCCATTTTTGATGAAGAAATAACAAAATTTCACCCCAAGTTGGTCAAATTACGCACCTTAACTAGAGCTCTGGACACTGTCACAGTATGTTTAGACATGATTTTTTATTGAAAACGTTTAAAATTTTGAAACAATAAGAAAACGACCAAAAAATGAATGGAATACATGGCACTTGGCATGAAACGTGCCTTGTAACTTGTAAAAAATCTTAACTCTGCAAATTTTAGGTGGGGGGGGGGGGTGGGTTACGTTACCTTGGGTATTGATGTCCAAAGCTGTACCACTAAACTCATGTAATCAAATATTATATTTCATGTTGTTGTATCAGATTCCGCCATGCAACGATATTTATGTGTATTTCCCCATGTTGCATGTGATATACTGTAATGGGATGTAATAAAGTAGATAGTTTGCCCATCCCTGCCACATTTGCACATGTGTATGTGGATAACATCATCTACATGTGATAGTTGCTTGAAATGTCTTAACCCTTAGACCGCTACTCACAACAATTGTCGTCTGCTGTTGATTTTATATCTTGCCTTATTTCTGAATAAAAACATGGTTTGACAGCACTTCAGAATCATTTCCAATGGAAATGATTCTGAAGTGCTGTCAAATCATGTTGTAAATTACTCTAAAGTGCTGTCAAAGCATGTTTTTGATGATAAAAATGGAAAATAGAAAATAAACAGCAGACGACAAAAAATTTAATATAGCGGTCTAAGGGTTAATGAACACACTAAATGAGCAGCCAACTTCACCACACTATACACATGTACCAGCTCTTCCAATACTAGGTCAGATAATCTTGGTTAATGTGGATGTATTTTACTACCAAATTCGTCTATAAAGTTTGGGCTACCTAAATCGTCCATAACATTTGGACTAATTTGGATTTTTTTAACTACTTCATATGTTTTATATAAATGACACATGGAGTATCTGTATCAGTTAATATTGTCTGAATCATATTAAATGTATGAATGGAGAGGCTGCGCATGACCAGAATGTAAGAATATATAAGTTAAAAAATACACAACATCTTATATTTCAAGCAAAGTTATCAACCATACAATCATGACATCCTGTATATCAGCATTTCATTTTATATACATTAACATATAAATTATGTATATACTATGGATTTTAATGAGGGTTTAGATGTATACTTCCACCTACTTTATACCCAGATAAACTTCAATTCAGTAGAAGTATTATATATATACGTCAGTAAGCATATTTACATACACCTGGTAATCTGGCTTAAATTATGTCATGAAAATCCGACTAACCGATAACAGCTAAGTCTTGTGAGACCAATAGTCAGAATTATAAGTTCTCAGAATGTTGCCATTTCTTAACCATTAAAAGGCGGGAACTTGTCGAAAATTGTCGTCTGCAGTTGTTTCATTTTTGTCTTTTTTTCTCAATAAGGCATGGTTTGATAGTTAAAGAGCTGTCAAATCATGTTTTTGATGAGAAAAAATGGAGAAAAAACATAAACAGCAGACGACAAAATCTAATTCATTGCAAATGATTCTAAAGCACTGTCAAACCACGTTTTGATGAGATAAATGAAAAATAAGAAATGCGTCTGTCGAACGCGGATGCCACCTGCAGCATATTTGAGAAAAGTGGTTAACCGAAAAGTGTGACGGACGGACAGACGGACAGACGGACAGACGGACGGACGGACGAACTTACATTTCGGACCTTAGGGGGTACTTGCTATATAAAAGATCAAAGGAAATACCCCGTAAGACACAATAGGCTTACGGGGTACGGAATAAGTTCCATTGTCTTCTATTGTCTTAGGCCATGCCCCCTACCCCATAAGTACCCTAATGTGTGCCCGGACGGACGGACAGATGGACATACGGATGGACGGACAGACAGACGGTCCAAACACTATATGCCACCCGTTTCTTCGAAACCCGGTGGCATAACAATACATAAACCGTAGACAACAACTCTAAATCAGCAATTCTATATTGTCTTATCAGCTATATCTTGGTGTATTCTGACCTGGAAATGCATATAGACCAGGTAGGGCAGGTGCTATGACAAGCAACAACACTGGTATCACCATGATAGATTGGGACAGGTTGTAGTGTCAGATCAATACAAACAGGAATTTTCCAATTTGGGGAAGAAGGTACACAAACGTTGGGAACGTGAAGTGGGTTTTCTAGTATATATGACATACTTATATATACATACATATATATATATATATATATATATATATATATATATATATATATATATTATATATATATATATATATATATATATATATATATATATGACATACATATATGACATACTTTTCTAGTATGACATACTTTTACTTCATTATATCAATATTATCGGCTACAGTCAGAAATGGTTCCACAAGTCAATAAACCACACACATGTATTTATTTGGTTAATTTTGAAATATTGTGTACTTTCTCCAATATATTAAAATGAATATATGTTGAATATGTAACTCCCGCAGAATAATTTCAATGATGTATTTTGTAACATTTCAAAAAATTGTTAACCCTTAGACCGCTACTCTCAACAATTGTCGTCTGCTGTTGCTTTTATATCTTGCCTTATTTCTCAATAAAAACATGTTTTGACAGCACTTCAGAATCATTTCCAATGGAAATGATTCTGAAGTGCTGTCAAAGCATGTTGTAAATTATTCTAAAGTGCTGTCAAAGCATGTGTTTTATGATAAAAATATAAAATAAACAGCAGACGACAAAACATTAAGACAGCGGTGTAAGGGTTAATTTTGAAATATTGTGTACTCTATCCGATATAACGAAAACATGTCGAATATGAAAGTCACTCAGAATAATTTCAATGATGTATTTTGTAACATTGTAAAAAATTGTTAATAAAGACATCTTATTTGTAATACCGAGATGAATAATAAATCATCATATAGATAAGTAATAAAATATTGATTTGTGAAGGACAAAATGAATAAGATAAATTTAATTTAAAATATGAAATGCTTTTTAATTATTTTGTATATGTTCAAGGTAAGATTTTAATGATTATTGTAAATTGAGACGAGGAACCTAAACGAAATCACATGTTCCACATGTACTGAGACATTGTGACTGCAACTGGAGAAATTGGGCTTATCGGATTCGTGACCAGTGTAGCAACTAACAAATAACTGATCAAATAACACTATTGTAGCCTGATAATGACAGGCGTTTCATTGATGACATGGCGAACAGTGCAGATCCTGATCAGCCTGTGCGGATGCACAGGCTGATCTGGATCTACACTGGTCGCAAAACCCATAAGCCCCATTTCTTCAGTCGCAGACACATTTCACATCTGTAACAAAGACCTGTAAAATATATAAATGTAGATAAAATTACTTTGAGTGATATCTAACATCAGAATATGTCTCGGTCTAAGATTAGTATTGAAAGATAATATAAATATTACATTGTTTATATAATAGAGAACAGCATTTGCTTGTTCATTTAACCAGTCACCAATCAATCTGTCTTAACTTGTAGTCTCACGCAGTAGACAAACACATAAAGCTTTTTCTCGCATGTACTTTTTCTGCCTCAGATCTTAGTTTTTTTCATGTGACATTCTTCGATAATGCCAGGTCCTTGGCCCTCAAATCAAGTGAATTTTGTTATGTAGTTCAATGTGTTATTTGCCAGTGTGTATATATGTCTGTCAATGGTAAAGGCATAAATACGAAAAAATTATTGCACCTCATGGCACTTGACTGGGATTCCCCTATCTCAGTTCCAATCCAATTCACAGTAATCCATAGTATACCAATGTTTAACAAATACCATTATGTCATACATTATAGACGGAAGGCACAATTAACACTATAATACAATTCATATGTGGCTATGACTGAGGAGATTGGCTGTTTTAATGAATGAACAGTGAACAGTGCAGTCCCTGATCAGACTGACTGAGCGGATGCGCAGGCTGATCCGGGACTACACTGGTCGCAAATGGCATAAGTCCCATTTTTCCAGTGTGATTTTGTACTTTCGGACATCTGCGAAATTTCATTTTATACGTTTACAAAATTTACAATATTTTCTGTAAATGGAGTTAAACGTTGACAACATTTTCAGTTTGTTTGTTAGTTTGCTTGTTGGGTTTTAACGGCCTATCAACAGCTAAAGTCATTTAAAGCTGGGTCATTGGTTTTAGTACTAAATCCCATATATTACCGGTACAAGTTCAAGTACATGTACAATTGGGGGGAAAATCCCAAAATCAGAACTGAATATTTACAATACAAAAACAATATATATTCAGTCCTGAAATCAGAATAATCCTGATCTGATGCCAGGTCCTCGCCACACCAGAATCACTTGGCCCCCCTCCAAAAAGCAGTAGGATCAGTAATACTCTTACTACTTTTATAATGGGCAATACCCAATTCAACTCCCAGGTAACAAGAGAGCCAAAGATAAAAACGTACCTAAGGGCCAAACCAGGCAAATCACGATTTCTGTAAGGAGGAATTACTGTGGAATAAATATACAAAATCACATGGCGTGTCTCATATGAAAATACACCTGGACCCCGTTTCACTAAACTTCTTACGACTAAAATGTTCGTAAGTTCAAATTTAAGATCGTCTGTAAATTTCAATTTATGGATTTACATTTATTGAGCATAGGCTGCATATGCAGCCTATGCTCAATAAATGTAAATCCAATAATTATTTACAAGTAAACATTGTTAATGTGAAATTTACAGACTATTATAATTTTGAACTTCCGAACATTTTAGTTGTACAAAGTTTACTGAAACGGCCCCCTGGATGATATGGAAGAAGCACGGTATGCTCAGCATTGAACTCACAATATCTTGATGTGTCCCAATAGGATTCGCAATTGTGTAAGAATTGAAGTAAAGATGGATTCATTGTTAAGATATGTGTTTACTCTTTACCCTTAGACCGTTACACACAACTATTGTCGTCTGCCTTATTTCTCAATACAAACATGGTTTGACAGCACTTCAGAATCATTTCCAATGGAAATGATTCTGAAGTGCTGTCAAAGCATGTTTTTGATGATAAAAATGGAAAATAAACAGCAGACGGTGTAAGGGTTAACCTCCCTTACAGGGGTTGAAACAAACTGAATACCTGTAATCTGATCACTAATATATCATATTTCTCAAAAATGTACCTTAACCCTTACAATGCTGAATTAATTTGTGTCGTCTGCTGAATATTTTTTATTTTTTACATTTTTCTCCTCAAAAACTTGGTTTGGCAGCACTTTAGAAATTGGAAATGATTCTAACATGCTGCCAAACCATGTTTTTACTGAGAGAAAAGACAAAATATGAATGATCAGCAGACGCCTATTTTCGGTTCCCGAATTCTAAGGGTTAACAACAACCGACAGTTCATTGGAGAACTTGAAGATATCATGTACATTGTAGAAAATTTCAAAATCAAGATCAAATTCCTTTACACATCTTTAATTGAAGGGGTCAGTGGAAAAAGGAGTTAGCCCCCCTTGTTCCACTGACCCCTTCAATTCTGCAAAACTTCAAAATAATTCACTTACCTCTTAAACTTGTTCAAAATCCAGTTAGAATTATATGTTCAGTTTGTACACACAGTGTATTAGATGAAGGTTACACCACTCTAGATTCCATCATATCGTTGACCTGCCAAAATATGTGTATTCAACCATGGGATCAGTTTCAAATGAACTTAAATTCCACCAAATAAAGACTGATATACTGGAATGTGAATCCGTATAACAAGTAAAAATCAATCATTCATGTATAGATCTCGGCCAAATCACAGCACACCCTCAATGAACGGTAGCGATAACTGTTAGTTCGACTCTTCATTTAATCAGTTTGTATACATCTACGTGAAAAGGCGATAGAGAGTCTTAATCGTAAAACTTAAACGGTTCACAAAAGGCTTAACCATGTGGCTTAACCTGGCTATTGTAATAACGAATACATGTGAAAATGTACAATACCAAATTTGAAATCAGCATAGCTGCAGGTTAGTATACACGTCCAAATGATCTGATAAATACCCATACTGTTTACCAAACTACCAGACAGTTCAAAAACATACTCTGTATCTAGTATGAACGTATAGATTAAGTTTTAGGCTACCATGGTTGGGAAAGACAAGTTGTATGTTTATCTAAGCACTAGTGCAATTAGCTGTATTGAAAACTCCTTTAAGCTTATTAACACGGCATTATACCTAAGCATAAATAATAAATTACTCATCCAGTAAGAAGTTTACTGTTTAAAATCTATGAACTTAGAAAGGTTAATTTTCACTTCTCCGTTCAATCACCCAAACAAGACAAAAAGAATTTGGCAACAATTTGAACAAACAATACCTATCGCTTTTGTGATCAGTTTATACCAGCCTAGCCTTCACATCCACATAATTTTCACTGGGTTGTCATTCTATTAGTGAATATACATCTGTAGCCGATTTCACCAACATTGCAAAGTATACTTTTCTAGCAAAGTATACTTTGAGGGAGAAATTTTCAATTTTTTTTTTTTTTATTATAATGAATTTATTACATTATCACAGCCAATTTGGCTGTGATAATGTAATAAATTCAGTATAATAATTCTGCATACTTTTAATCATCAAATATATGCAGTGGTTAGTTCTATGTGAAATAATGCATTTCGGGGAAAATAAATGATTATTCCCTCAATGTATACTTTGATAAGTATACTTTGCAATTTTGATGAAATCGGCTACTGGTATCCAGCTAATCTGAATTATTGTTGTGCTATACGAGTGCACAGGCTGGCCAGGATCTACACTGGCTCTTATTTAGACTGTGATACAACAGAACTGGGCCACCAGTATTTGTGGCTGTGACTGGAGAAATGGAGCATATGGGATTTGTAACCAGTGCAGCTCCTGATTAAATAGCACACTCCTGTAGCCTGATAACAATCTATATTGCTTGTTAGAAGCATGACGGGTGTTTCATTGACGAAATGGCAAACAGTGCAGATCCTGATCAGCCTGTGCGGATGCACAGGCTGATCTGGATCTACACTGTTTGCAAAACCGATAATGGGACCAATGGGATTTGTAACCAGTGTAGCTCCTGATCAAATAGCACACTCCTGTAGCCTGATAATGAGCTATATTGCTTGTTAGAAGCATGACTGTTGTTTCATTGATGGCATGGTGAACAGTGCAGATCCTGATCAGACTGTGCAGATGCACAGGCAGATCTGGATCTACACTGGTCGCAGAACCCATAAGCCCCATGCATTTCTCCAGTCACATTTATGAAATAAGCCCAGTTTGGTTGTATCTAAATACAAGATTAGCGATAATGTCACCACCTGTGTATCGAGACCTGACATTCACTGAAAAACAGGAAATAAATAGATAAAACCGAACTAGTGTTAAAGGTACATGCCCACTCACTAGGCACAAACTATTCTTCATATCAGAGACATCATCTGAGACATTTTCAGGCAAAATAAACATTCATTCACCATTACCCTACGTATTGATTGACATTATTATACATTTTATATCGGACGTAAATTTCCACACTGATATCAGGGGCGATAACCGCGTTTCCTTAAAATGTTAACGGACATTACTATTTAGTACATGTATCTGTATTTATTTTTTGATGTGCAATGATCACACGTTATCTGTCAAAAATATTATTTTTTTCAAGTGACACATTTAATTAGTATAAATAGTCAAAAGATATCATGCCTCGTTTGCATAATTATGAAAATAGCCTGATACCACCGTGCGTCACTATCAGTAAATACATATTACTAAATGATTATATCTGTATAGCGGGCACTCGTAACGTTTAAAACTGGTGGATGAGTAGCACAATTATACACTTATTTAATTCCTGTAAAGAAAATGTTGTGCCAACTGAGTGGGCATGTACGTTTAACCCTTTCCCTGTTTTGCGATATTTCGACTCTTCCAAATCGAAAACATCTGAATAAAAGAATGAAATGCTGGGTCAAATGATGGTTAAATTATCTGATAGAGTAGAAAACATTGTGGGAAAAGGAGAAATTGCTTGTTACAAGCAATTTCTCCTTTTCCCACAATGTTTTCAAAAGACATCTTCTGCAGAGGCGTGAAAAGTCGTCTCTATCAGGGAAAGGGTTAAGTGATATCAAGTTTATCAGGTAAGGCTAAAAGATAAGTAGGAGTTGCATGGAATTCCTATAATTTCTCATAAACTTGATATCAAAAGACATTAGCCCGATATTGGTATTCTATTTATCAGGTAACATATAATGCTAAGAAATGGGCATGTATAATGGTTTTTTTTAAGAAATGCAGATTTTTTTGTTTGCGGCATCACACTGATGTCATTCAGTAATGTCACACGATGCCATTTAACCAAATAAACGCTAAAGAAAGTGGTTTTCGAACAAAACTGACCCTGATACATCGTATCAGCATCAATGACTGATATAGTATTTTGTTATCATTGTGTAGTTGGTTAATGCGTAGCTACTTATCTGATAACACCCAAGATTAACACACACAGACAATTAACCCTTTCAACACTACAGCCCTCTATAGTGGTGTTTGCAAACAGTGCAGATCCAGATGAGCACTTTTTGCAAGTAATTTTCATGTTTTTAGGAGAAAAAGCATCCCCTTTTCATAAATGGACTCCTCTGAAAACATCATAAAGTGATGTTTGGATTGGTCGGACAATTAACATATCAAAATCCAATCCAGTTATTTAGGGGTGAAAGGCTTACAGTCCGGCCATATATAGCTGGGAGACAAGGACAGAATGTGGCTTCACCCATAGACCGCTACTCACAACAATTGTCGTCGGCTGTTGCTTTATATCTTGCTTTATTTCTCAATAAAAACATGGTTTTACAGCACTTCAGAATCATTTCCAATGGACATGATTCTGAATTGCTGTCAAAGCATGTTGTAAATTATTCTAAAGTGCTGTCAAAGCATGTTTTTGATGGTAAAAGTGGAAAATAGAAAATAAACAGCAGTAACAAAAAAATGATGATAGCGGTCTAAAGATGATATATCTGGTTTGTTTAATTCCTGATCAACTGGACTGGATACTATGGAGCCCCGCAGTGGACATGGATTTCTTTTATTAATTCGTTCCCACAAAATAACAATTAGTTCCCTCAATTTAACAAGTCGTTCCCTCGAATTAACAATTTGTTCCCATGATATAACAATTTGTTCCCTCGAATCAACAATTCATTCCCACGAAATAACAATTTTTTCCCTCAATTTAACAATTTGTTCCCACAAAATAACAATTCATTCCCTCGAAATAACATCAAAGTAGATCAAAGCTGTTGCGTGGTCAGCTGGGCGTCAAACAATTTGTGGGAACGAATTGTTAATTCAAGGGAACAAATTGTTAATTCGAGGGAACACATTGTTAAATTGAGGGAACAAATTGTTATTTCGTGTGAACAAATTGTTATTTCGTGGGAGCAATCATAATGAACAATTTGCTGACAAAATGTTGAACAGCATAGACCCTTATAGAACTGTACCACAAATTTGTGTGTATTCACAAAGGCAATAAGCTTCATTTGTCATACTGTAACATTGTACAATTATTTCATTTGTGGATGAGACTTGAGAAACGGGGCTTATATGTTTTGTGACCAGTGTAGATCCAGATCAGCCTGTGCATCCGCACAGGCTGATCAGGATCTGCACTGTTCACCATTCCGTCAATGAAACACTTGTCATGCTTCTAACAATCAATATGTAGTGTTAACAGCAGGCAACAGGGGTGTGATATTTGATCAGGCACTACGCTGGTCACAAATCCCATAATCCCCATTTCTCCAGTCACATTTCTCCAGGCCAAAGCATGAGGTGAAACCACGAAATGACCGAAATCAAAATGCAATGATTTTTCAATTTAGTAATTACATGTACCATTAATTGCTTTAAAGGCTGTGTCTCTCAGATATATTTCATACATTCATAGAAAATTATGAAACTAATTATTATTACAATTTTAAATATAAATAAGAAAATATTTTTAATTGTAGATTTCAATCGTGGTTCTGAACCTAAGCATCAATGTATAACCTGAACAAATCTGGATTTGCTGAAATAAGTGTTTATAATATTGTAAAATAACTATGGTGTATGACAGTGAGTGCTACTTGAAGAAGGTTATCCCTAAATAACTGGAATGGATATAGAGATTTATAATCAATCGATAAATATCCGTGTCTGTGATTTGCCAAAATGACGTAAAGCGAGATTCATCGTAATCTTCACAGCGCAAATGGATATTTATGATATATTATTGAAAACAGGACATATATATGTATATGGGAATTTCTCAATTGATAAAGAAACAATTATCGGCTTGTCGTATCGGTCAATACGTGGTTTTATCGAGCCAATAAAAGTGATATCGACTGCACATCTTGGTATTTCATTAGAATTGTCTCTTTGGAGACAATTCTAATGAAATACCAAGATGTGTTTTCCTCAGTCGATATCACGTTTATCGGGTTGATAAAACCACATATTGACCTCACAACAAGGCGATAATCGTCTTATATTAATTTTTCTGACTACCGTAGTCCAATTGTCACAAAATTATTTTCAGACTACCGGTAGTCCATTTATAACAGCTAACTTAATGGCCGTGGCCCGCATGTACGTCAAGCCCACCGAGGCTTTGATAGTAAACGAACAAACTTTAACCAAAAACATTAAATAAAAACTTTAACCAGGACGCATGTATGTATGTACGTACAAATGGACGTACATATGGACGGACATACGTACGCCAGTGTGCCAACAATATCGCGCTGTTCGCAAGCGGGCGCGAAAAAAAGGGGATGTTTTTTATTAATTCCAAAAAGTGCAGATCCCGATGAGACGGCTTGTTACAAGCCGTCTCATCTGGATCTACACTTTTTGCAAACACTGCTATAGAGGTCTGTAGTGTTTAAAGGGTTAATAATTAATTGGCGTCGAGAATGGATACTCCTCTAATTATATGATAGTCAGAACATTTGAAAACAAATGAGCATCATGTTCCATAAACAGGGGTACTACTATCTGTTTCACGAAACCTGCCCAAATGTTATGGCTATACATGTATATACAATGCAAAAACAAATGTAAAATGAACTTACCATATGTGATAGTGCTCCGTGACAAAGTAAATCTTGGTATAAATCGTCATTTTAGTTGACAATCAACTGCAAAGTTGAACATGAAATGCTGAAAAACAAGAAAACAACAGACAGTTTGCAGTTTGTCTCCAACAGCAGGTTAGAACAGCAGTACAAAGGTTGGTTGACACGATCTAACATACATTACACATGTTTTTTTTATCCTTACAATGCTGAATTAATTCTTGTCTTTTTATTTTCCATATTTCTCATCAAATCATGGTTTGACAACACTTTAGAATCATTTCCAATGGAAATGATTCTAAAGTGCTGTCAAACCATGTTTTTTTATTGAGAAAGAAGACAAAAAAAAAACAACAAGAAATGCGTCTGTCAAACGCGGATGCCACCTGCAGCATATTTGAGAAACTGTGACAAAGTGGTTAACCGAAAAGTGTGACGGACGGACAGACGGACGTTCTTACTTTCAGGTAACTATGTGGCTTATCGCATGTTAAATATTAGCCACATAAAACCACTTTTAGCCACATAAAACGATATCTTAGGTGGCTAATTGTAACCAACCCTATCCTTTAACAAGTCCATAACCCTGTGGGGCTAGCCACATAAGTACCTGAATGTCTGCCCGGACGGACGGACAGACAGACGGACAGACGGATGGACGGGACAGACAGACGGATGGACAGATGGACGGTCCAAACACTATATGCCACCCGTTTCTTCGAAACCCGGTGGCATAAAAACAGCAGACGACAATTTTTGTAGGAGCTGTAGGAGAACAGCATAGCTCGACTACGAGGGTTGTCGATGTACACATAGCTTGACAAACAAGGTGGCCACGGCCCGCATGAAAACCTTAACCAAGGTTGACTAAAAACCTTAACCAAGAAAAATTAACTAAGTAATTCAAGGTTAAATGTAGGTCAATGTCAGATATAGGTCAGGGGTTATTGATGTATATAACTAGGAGATGAAGTTGTCCAAGTATGGTTGCTGTAGGCTCAGGAGTATTCCATATACAAGCTTGACTAAAAACCTTAACCAAGGGGAAATAACTAAGTAATCGAAGGGTAAAAGTAGGTCAATGACAAATATAGGTCAGGGATTATTGATGTACATCACTAGGAGATGAAGTTGTCCAAGTATGGTTGCTGTAGGCCCAGGAGTATTTCATATACAAGCTTGACTATAAACCTTAACCAAGGTTGAGTACAAACCTTAACCAAGGGGAAATAACTAAGTAATTCAAGGTTAAATATAGGTCAAGGTAAACTATAGGTCAGGGGTTATTGATGTACATCCCCATGAGAAAAAGTTATCCAAGTATGGTGTCTGTATACACAATAGTATTCCATCTACAAGCTGGACTAAAAACCTTAACCAAGGTTGACTAAAAACCTTAACCAAGGGGAATTAACTAAGTAATTCAAGGTTAAATGTAGGTCAAGGTCAAATATAGATCAGGGGTTATTGATGTACATCCCTATGGGAAAAGTTTGTCCAAGTATGGTGTCTGTATGAACAATAGTATTCCATGTACAAGCTTGACTAAAAACCTTAACCAAGAGGAATTAACTAAGTAATTCAAGGTTAAATGTAGGTCAATGTCAAATATAGGTCAGGGGTTGTTGATGTACATCACTAGGAGATGAATTTGTCCAAGTATGGTTGGTGTAGGGCCAGGAGTATTATATCTGCAAGCTTGACTAAAAACCTTAACCAAGGGAATTTAAGTAAGTAATCCAAAGGTAAAAGCAGGTCAAGGTCAAATATAGATCAGGGATTATTGATGTACATCACTAGGAGATGAAGTTGTCCAAGTATGGTTGCTGTAGGCCCAGGAGTATTCCATATACATGCTCGACTATAAACCTTAACCAAGTTTGAGTACAAACCTTAACCAAGGGGAAATAACTAAGTAATTCAAGGTTAAATGTAGGTCAAGGTCAAATATAGGTCAGGGGTTGTTGATGTACATCACTAGGAGATGAAGTTGTCCAAGTATGGTTGGTGTAGGGCAGGAGTATTCCATCTACAAGCTTGACTAAAAACATTAACCAAGGGAAATTAAGTAAGTAATTCAAGAGGAAAAGTAGGTCAAGGTCAAATATAGATCAGGGGTTATTGATGTACATCCCTATGAGAAAAGGTTGTTCAAGTATGGTGTCTGTATGCACAATATTATTATATGTACAAGCTTGAATACAAACCTTAACCAAGGTTGACTAAAAACCTTCTCCTAGGGGAATTAACTAAGTAATTCAAGGCTAAATGTAGGTCATGGTCAAATATAGGTCAGGGGTTGTTGATGTACATCACTAGGAGATGAAGTTGTTCAAGTATGGTGGGTGTAGGGCCAGGAGTATTCCATATACAAGCTTGACTAAAAACCTTAACCAAGGGGAATTAACTAAGTAATTAAAAAGGAAATGTATGTCAAGGTCAAATATAGATCAGGGGTTATTGATGTACATCCCTATGAGAAAAGGTTGTCCAAGTATGGTGTCTGTATGCACAATAGTATTCCATGTACAAGCCTGACTAAAAACCTTAACCAAGGTCGACTAAAAACCTTAACCAAGGGGAATTAACTAAGTAATTCAAGGTTAAATGTAGGTCAATGTCAAATATAGGTCAGGGGTTGTTGATGTACATCACTAGGAGATAAAGTTGTCCAAGTATGGTGGGTGCAGGGCCAGGAGTATTCCATATACAAGCTTGACTAAAAACCTTAACCAAGGCGTGACGGTGACACCGACGCCGGGGTGACTACATAAGCTCTAACTATTCTTCGAATAGTAGAGCTAAAAAACAGAAGACGACAATTTTTGTGTTTCCTGCTTTCAAAGGGTTAAAGTTGTTTGTTTATTGGTGTTTAACGGCCTATCAAAAGCTAAAATAAGATTACGACTAATCGTAATACTCACATAAGGGATATAACCAGATTCAACTGTCACATACAAAATGCCAAAGACGTATGTGAGGGCCAAACCAGGTCTCCATTCGGAATTCCGGTAAGGATGAACCCCGATCGGTAAATTACCCATCGCATGCTCTTACCTGTCCCCCACCTACAAGAATGTGATATTTGATCATGAGCTACACTGGTCACAAATCCCATAAGCCCCTTTTCTTCAGTCACAGCCACATTTGCACTAAGGTCCAGTTTCTCACCCAGCATCCACATATCAATTATATAATTGACTCATTGATAGCTGATTCACCACATCCTGCAACAGCTGCCATGATATTATGGACACGTGACTCTGGAAAAACTATTGTTTGTTTGTTTGTTGGGGTTTAACGGCATATCAACAGCTGAGATCATATAAGGCCGGGTCAATGGGTTTAGTACTAAATACCTGTACAAATGGGAGAAAAATCCCAACATCAGAACTGAATATTTACAATAAAAAAACTATATATTCAGCCCTGACATCAGAATAATCCTGATCTGATGCCAGGTCCTCACCACACCAGAATCAATTGGCCCCCTTACAAAAGAAGTAGGATCAGTACTAATCGTACTACTTTTATAATGGGCAATAACCCAATTCAACTTCCAGGTAACAAAAGAGCCAAACATAAAAACATACCTGAAAGCCAAACCAGGTAAATCATGATTCCTATAAGGAGGAACCGTCACCGTTAATTTACACCGTCACATTCGCCCGATCAACCACCGACCAAAATGCTATGAAGTACATGCATATATATTTACACACACAGCATTATATACCACTGTTGATGTGGAAACATGTAAAGCAATTAGTTTAATCACTACATTTGTAAATAATATTTTGGTTATTTTCCTTTCCTTTCAGGAAAACAAAACACCAGTGCCTGACTCATGCAAAAAACAACTATGGCTGTGAGTAGAGAAATGGGGCTTATGGGATTTGTCCCAAATGTAACTCCTGGTCAAACATCACACTCCTGTAGCTTGACAATGAGCTACATTGCTTGCTAGAAGCATGGCAGATGTATCATTGATGGCACGGTGAAAAGTGCAGATCCTGATCAGACTGTGCAGATGCACAGGCTGATCTTGATCTACATTGGTTGCAAAGCCCATAAGCCCCATTTCTCCAGTCACAGTCATGAATAGTGGTGTAATTAGCCTGGGCCCAGGTTGCTCAAAGCTTCTGTTAGATTAACAGACTGTTAAATCCTTAGCATTGCTAAGGATTTAACAGTCTGTTAAGCTAACAGAGGTTTTGAGCAACCGGGCCCAGGTAGATAGTCTAAAACTTACATTCAGTTGTTGTATCATGGTTTCTGTGTGTAATTTCCACATGTAAATTGCAGAAACAAGAAAACATGGACGCCGTATAGATGAACATAGCTGTCCTAGCTACAGAGTATTGGTCCGGCAATCTGCAGCAGATTAACCCTTAGACCGCAACACACAACAATTCTCGTCTGCTGTTGCTTTTATATCTTGCCTTATTTCTCAATAAACACATGGTTTGACAGCACTTCAGAATCACTAAAGTGTTGTCAAAGCATGTTGTAAATTATTCTAAAGTGCTGTCAAAGCATGTTTTTGATGATAAAAATGGAAAATAGAAAATAAACAGCAGACGACAAAAAATTAAGATAAGGGTTAACCCTTTGAACCCGAAAGCCCGCTATATCGGTTTATGCAAACAGTGCAGATCCAGATGAGCCGGCTCGTAACGAGCCGTCTCATCAAGACCACTGTTTGAAAGTAATTTTCATATTTTTGAGAACAATAAATACCCACTTTTTATAAATGGAACAGTCTGAAAATCATTTTGTGATGATTGGATTGGTTGCAAACATATCGCAGCCCATTCAGTTACTTAGGGGTGAAATGGTTAATGTTAAGGGTTAATCTGTCACAATGGACACATCTAATAGGATTTAACCTTGAGCAGGCTGGGGAAACAAAAATTGTCGTCTGCTGTTGTTTTATATTTTGTCTTATTTCTCGATACAAACATGGTTTGACAGCACTTTAGAATCATTTCCTATAGGAAATGATTCTAAAGTTCTGTCAAACTGTGTTGTTAATGAGAACAAGAGTGTGTGTAGACGTGTGTATAGTTTCACACCGATTGACTGAAAGGTTTTAGAGGAGTAGTGTACACAAACTCTGCAGTTTTTCTGTTCGCCGCCCGCCGTGCGGTAAAACATAATATGTACCGTTTTTTAAAACGGTCGTATAAAAATCAAATATAAACAGCAGGCAACTAAATTAATTCAGCATTAATATATTGTAAGGGTTGAAATGATTATAATACAGGATAAATGTAGAAATCAACATCTGTAATTAGTGTAGACCCAGTCCCAATAGCATACTAGTTTATTATTACCGGTAGTATTTTTAATACACTGTGCTAATAAACTGCAGAAATCTATTTTATGCAATAAATTTTGTTAATACAGCATGGAAAAAACAGCGGGATATAAAATAAATATCACACTGTACAATTGTTTTCATACAACTTGGGTTGTCAGTTATATGATACAGCCTTACAGGAAAACAGGGCAGCCAACCATTTATCTAGACATTGCTGGAATTGTTCACTTAGCTGTACGATACTAATTGGCATCATTGTGCTCCAACTAAACAGCATGCTGCCATTGTGCTCCAACTAAACAGCATGCTGCCATTGTGCTCCAACTAAACAGCATGCTGCCATTGTGCAAATTAACTCGAAATACATTCCTGCACAGGCCACAACATTTATTACACTGGAAATACTATGTTTAAGTGCCTGATTAATGTATTGTACGTGTGTAAAAAACGACAATGCAACTAGAATGTTCTGCATTCCCCTGCCTATTAACCCATTTAATGCAAAGGGTGTACGTACGGTATTGCTGACAAGGCTATTTCTCATTTTTGAACCGAAGCATAATTTGTATATTTTCATAATTTCTTCATGAAAGTGAATGTTGTGACCACTCAATGAGTGGTCACAACATACACTTTCGTGAAGAAAATAAAAAATTGAACGCTATCTATCAGTCAGTTTGTATTTTGGTATGTCAAGTGAAGGCTACCACCACTTACAGGACTTCCACAATCCTAGTTGCCTATGCTTACTGTACACTGTCAGTAATTATGACAACACATATTAAATCACTCATTTTCGGGAACAACAGAGGTGAATAGGTCAACCAATATTTATGGCACATACCACATGTTCTTCAGATTATGGAATGCATACCTATAGCCACCTGTTGCCTTGTAAGAAACTGCATGAAGCATGAAACAATCGTTTTCAGTCAACTGTTTGTCGTTATGATGTCTTGTTTAACGGCCTATCAACAGCTAAGGTTATTTTAGGCCTGTAGCCTATTTCACTTTCACTAATATTGCAAAGTATACTTATCTAGCAAAGTATGAGGGAGAAATTTTATTTATTACGGTAATTTTTATTATACTGAATTTATTACATTATCACAGCCATTTTGGCTGTGATAATGTAATAAATTCAGTATAATAATTCTGCATACTTTTATTCATCAAATATATGCAATGGGTAGTTCTATATGAAATAATGTATTTTTGGAAAAATAAATGATTACTCCCTCAAAGTATACTTTGCTAGATAAGTATACTTTGCAATTTTGATGAACTTGGCTACTGGTCAACCGGTCAAATCCTGATTTGTTTGTTTGTTTATTGGTGTTTGGGCTAGGGGGGCATGTAAGGCCGGGCAAACAGGTTAGATCCCGTTTGTTTTAACCTGCTGCATTGGGGGAAATTCCCAAAATAAGAACGGAATATTTACATAGAGAAAAAATATATTCAGCCCTGAAATTAGAATAACCTGACCTGGTGCCAGGTCCATACTACACCAATGTCACATGGCCCCTTGCCCTAAAATAGGATTACGAATAATCGTAATACACCATTCCATCAATGAAACACCGGTCATTCTTCTAACAAGCAATATAGATTGCTATCAGGCTACAGGAGTGAGTTATTTGATCAGGAGCTACACTGGCCACACATCCCATAAACCTCATTTCTCCAGTCACAGCCACAAATTTCCCTTTACCACATGCTCTCAACCAGTCACGCAGGATCGATCATGATCTATCTAATCTGGCACCTACATGTATAACGTCAGTAAAGATCAACTATATTTGGCAGTTGATTATGGGTATGAAACATTTTGAATATAACATTTTTATTTTTATTATTTCTCAATGAAAGTATATGTTGTGACCACTCATTTGAACCATCTCGACGAGACGGTTCAAATGATGGTCATGACATATACTTATAAGCACATATAAAGAAAAATTTAGATTTTTTTGCAAACAAAATGACATATCCTCAGCATGAAATGTGTTAATGAATGGATAGTGAGAAATAATTTACCTATGACTTTGGGCACACACCTTCAATTATAGTATGCAAAGTATTTGGGCACAATTTCTTCTTGGAAATAGGTTTCCCAAAACAAATTGTATCCAAATATTGTTATTATGATAAGCAGTACATGTACAACAATACTAACCCTAAACATTGGGACACTGTTTCTTTGTTTGTTTATTGGTGTTTAACGGCCTATCAACAGCTAAGGTCATGTAAGGCCAGGCAAACGGGTTCGATCCCGTTTTAACCTGCTGCATTGGGGGGAGGAAAATTCCAAAATCAGAACTGAATATTTACATCGAGAAACAATATATTCAGCCCTGAAATTAGAATAACCTGACCTTGTGGCAGGTCCATATACCACACCAATGTCACTTGGCCCCTTCCCCTAAAATAGGATTACGAATAATCGTAATACTCACATAAGGGGTATAACCAGATTCAACTGTCACATATAAGGGGTATAACCAGATTCAACTGTCACATACAAAATGCCAAAGACGTATGTGAGGGCCAAACCAGGTCTCCAGTCGGGATTCCGGTAAGGATGAACCCCGATCGTTAAATTACCCATCGCTTGCACCCACCTTCCACCCACTGGGACACTGTATGTTGTGTGAAGCCATATATTTAAAAGTGTTGTTCCAGAACAAATTGTGTCCAAAAAGATGGTTATTATTGACACTCATTGCTGTGGGAAACCATATAACATGCACTTCCTTTCCAGAATAAATTGAGTGTGAATATTTAGGGATATTATGGTAGATACTCTACCACACACATCCTTGCCTGCAGCTTTGCTGTGTCTGCTAGTTATAAGTCTATTTGCACATCGGTAATATTTCCCACGGATGTGCAACACCTGGCATGGATGCACACATAATTAAGGCTATAAAAAGTACTTTGTTTTTGCTGAGAGTGATGGAGAAAGGCGGATTTTTTTTTTTTAACTTAATTTTTTTGTATGAGATCCGCATCTCTGATTTCTTTCAAGTCGGCAGATGCATTTTGAATGTCAATTTAACCCACAGACCGCTACTCACAACAATTGCCGTCTGCTGTTGTTTTTATATCTTGCCTTATTTCTCAATAAAAACATGGTTTGACAGCACTTCAGAATCATTTCCAATGGAAATGATTCTGAAGTGCTGTCAAAGCATGTTGTAAATTCGTCTAAAGTGCTGTCAAAGCATGTTTTTGATGATGAAAATGGAAAATAAACAGCAGATGACAAAAAAATAAGGGTCTAAGGGTTAACATACGGAAGCGGTGTCGCGCCTGCTGAGGCATTTAACCGTAACATGAATATGGACATGTTCTAAAGTAAGTATCACAAAAAGCGTTAGAGAAGTACATGCTTAAAGCACGAAAAAGGAAACATATTGACATATTTTCCACAACCATGTGAAGGTCAAAAAGGTCAAGGCCATATTAATAGCAGCATGAGTGTGTTCCAAATGCTTACATGTATCAAGTGTCCAAATATTGAAGCAATCCATAAAGTAATATTAATGTTATATGATGATGAAGAAACTTGTACAAACTTTTTGACGCAAAAAATGGCTAAGTGTTTCCGCAAAAATGTGAAGGTACAAACGGTCAAGGTCATGTTAATAGGGGCATGAGTGTGTTCCAAATGCTCACATGTATCAAGTGTCCAAATATTGAAGCAATCCGTCAAGTAATATTAAAGTTATATCATGATGAAGAAACTTGTACAAACTTTTTGACGCCAAAAAAATGGCCAAGTGTTTTCGCAAACACAAGAAGATAAAAAAGGGCAAGGTCATGTTAATGGTGGCATGAGTGTGTTCCAAATGCTCACATGTATCAAGTGTCCAAATATTGAAGCAATCCGTCAAGTAATATTAAAGCTATACCATGATGACGAAGCTTGTATAAACTTTTTGACATTTCGGACGATGAGGACGAAAACGACGACGGAAAAAGCGGCGACTATAGTCGATCCGACTATAGTCGCCGCTTTTTCTGTCGTCGTTTTCGATCCGACTATAGTCGCCGCTTTTTCCGTCGTTGTTTTCATCCGAAAAAAAGCAGGCGCGACAAAAAACTCTGATGCGCAGGATTTTTTCTGACGCGGTGGAATCTGAGAACAAAAGTACTTTTTTTACGGCCTAAACAAATGGATGTTAATAACTGCCATGTGCAATATAACTGCTCTGCCAGACCTGGGTATACATGCTCCATCTATGGAGCAGGGCGCCATTTCACTAAACTTCGTACGACTAAAATGTTCGTAAGAGCAAAATTATGATAGACTGTAAATTTCACATTAATTAATGTTTTCCTGTAAAAAATTATTGGATTTACATTTATTGAGCATAGGCTGCATATGCAGCCTATGCTCAATAAATGCAAATCCATTAATTGAAATTTCCAGACGATCCTAAACATTTTAGTCGTACAAAGTTTAGTGAAATGGCCCAAGCAGGATAATACAATTCTATATCAACCTGTGAAAGGCGGGAACCAAAAATTGTCATCTGCTGTTGTTTCATATTTTGACTTTTTTTCTCTCAATAAAACATGGTTTGACAGCACTTCACTTGATTGGAAATGATTCTAAAGTGCTGTGAAAACAAGTTTTTGATGAAAATGGAAAAAAAACAAAAAAACAGCAGACTGCAAAATTTAATTAAAAATTGTAAGAATACTCAAGAGATCAAACACAAATTGGGACAGTTGTGGACAGTGTAGATCCACATTAACTGGCTCATGACATGACTCAATGCTTACCTTTAACTGAATATTTACATAAATATATCAAAAATAAGTTATTCAGGCCTAAAATTAGAATAACCTGATCTGGTGCCACCACAACAAAGTCACTTAGTCCCATCCCCTAAAAGTAATAGGCTTAGTACTAATCTTAATATGATTAGTACTAGTCTTACTACTCTTATAATGGGTAAGACCGGATTCTACTCTCATGTACAAGAAAGGAAATGTAATGTACAAGAAAGCAAAAATATGTACCGGAGGGCCAAACCAGGGATATCTGAAGAACGGTATGGATGAACCCCATCTGATAAGTTAAAACTTCACATGCTCCCAACCAGGGGACCGTTTCACTAAACTTTGTACGGCTAAAATGTTCGTAAGTGCAACATTAGGATAGTCCGTCAATTTCACATTAACAATATTTTCTTGTAAACAAGTATTAGATTCACATTTATTGAGCATAGGCTGCATATGCTCAATAAATGTAAATCCATCAATTGAAATTTCCAGACTATCCTAAATTTGCACTTACGAACATTTTAGTCGTACAAAATTTAGTGAAACTGCCCCCTGCTGTCCGCCCTTGAATTCATTTAAACAAATCAGAAACCAATACACTCAGTAATGATAAGTCCCTGATGGCGCCATGGGGAGGGACAGGGGTAAAACATAGTCTCTAATAATCACTGCCATAAATATAGCCAGCTCTGATCAAATTCCATGTTTTACACAAATTACACAAACTGCTGCTGTTTTGGCAGCATTGATGAATTGTCTACAGAAAGCTATACCTGGCACAGACAACTGCATTTATCAAACGTGGAAAATCTTGTGTAACTTCACTTACAAAACCATCCGCCCGAATTGGACTGTTTATTTTTGATGTTCTTGCTTCATGATGCCAAGTTAAACAGTGAAATGTCGCTGTAACTGGAGAAATAAAGCGTATGCGTTTGCCAACCAGCGTAGATCCAGATCAGCCTGTGCATCCGCACATTCTGATCAGGGTCTGGAGTGTTCGCTATTACATCCATGAAACACCCGGTGTGCTGCTAGCAAGCAATATAGATCGTCTTTTTACGAATCCCATAAGCCCCATTTCTGCAGTTACAGCAAAATATAGCCAGTACCGGTAATCAACAACGAGAAACTAAGCAATGTGACATAAAAACAACATGCTCTGCCAAATATAGCGCTGCAAACCATAACACAATGTTTCTGGCAGCCAGGGGGCCGTTTCACTAAACTTTGTACGACTAAACTGTTTGTAAGTGCAAATTTATGATCGTCTGGAAATTTCAATTAATGGATTTACATTTATTGAGCATAGGCTGCATATGCAGCCTATGCTCAATAAATGTAAATCCAATAATTGTTTACAAGACAACAGTGTTAATCTGAAATGTACAGACTATCATAATTTTGCACTCACAAACATTTTAGTCGTACGAAGTTTAAGTGAAATGGGCCCCTGATGCGAGTTTAGTTAGACTGGTTGTAACAGCTAGAAGAATGGTTTACATGCACTGGTAACATACAGACATCAGCAACAGCCTCTTTACCCATCAGCACACATTGCAATAGGCTCATACCATAGACAGATTATGACAATGCCTGCTGACTAGAATGATTTATCATAACCACACGTAATCATACTTACTATTTGTTACACATTTTAGTGCCGACCTACTTTTGACCATTAAACACCTTTAATCCCAAAAATATCTAAACTTAGATACGGTTTTCGTAAATATTAAAAAGGTCACCCTCATCAATGTTATTATTTTTATATATACAATATTAACATGGGAGCTAAAAAATATATTGTATAAAACAATTTTAGAAATTTTTGTTTTCTTAGTTATATCATTTCCAAACTGTATACGGTAACAAGTTTTTGAAGTCACTTTCCAAGTATTTTCCCCCAATTTTTCCCCTTTTTCGACCCTCTTCTTTACCTCCATCTCCTTTTTTGCCCCATGTTAAATTTTCATAGGAAATTTTTTTTTTTGGCAATAAAATCAATATTTGAAAGAATGTCATCAAATAAGAACAATTGGAGGGGGAATTTTTTGTTATTGATTAAAAAGTACTTACATGTACTGTTAAATATTGTTAAGATTTAATGTGTTAATACCGAAAGTAGGTTGTAGTTGTCTTATTCAAGGTTACACGATACCACGTACTTGCAACAAAGAAACGTTTAGTCCAAAAGGGATATGTTTGCCCTTAATGTGTCTCAAGTCTGGTCAAAATCAGATTCTTTGTATTACCCCATATTATGCATGCTGGGGCTACACAAATGTTTGTACGAAAAATAAAAATAATTCTCTTAATTATGCATAGACAATTTGGTAGACAACAAAAAACTATGGCTTGGTCTAGCACCACAAAAAAGAATGCCAGCGAATGCCAGATTTCCCATTTGCTGTTGGGTATTGGGGTATGAAAGCCAACTTTATTGTTGTAAACGATAACTTTCTGCAACATTTCACATGTATCTGGCAGTGCCTGCCAGATACATGCGAAATGTTGCAGAAAGTTATCTACAACAGTAAAGTTGGCTGGTAACGCCAACAGCAATTGGGAACTTAATGCCTTGTAAACATACACAGGATACATAAGTGCAAGTGATTGGATAAACGGGGCTTATGCCCTATGCAACAATTGTACCCATATCAGAGCTCCAGCTAAGGTGCGTAATTTGACCAACTTGGGGTGAAATTTTGTTACTTATTCATCAAAAATGGCAAGTTGGGAGTGCTTTAGAATCGTCTCATTGAGACGATTCTAAAGCACTCCCAACTTGCCATTTTTGATGGAGAAATAAGAAATTTACCTCCAAATTACGCACCTTAACTGGAGCTCTGCCATACGAGTCTACACATGTGCAGCCTGATCAGGGTTTTACAGTTTGCCAATTGGTCAATGAAACATTCTGTTTGTCTCTAATAAACAGTATGGATCTTTCTCGGGTGCATAGCAGGAGCTACACCAGCCACAGGTATCATAGCCCTATTGCTCCAGTTAGTCATAATTATGATGATCTTGACTAAATGAGACTTCCGCATATTTCACGAAAATGTTGTCAATATACTCAGCAAACCAAACCGATAGTTTAAATCTGAATTAAGTATTAAGAGTGTGTTTGCTAGCGAATGAGGGACTACATTTGTAAATAACTCAGTAAGTCGTTTTTGTCATGTTGATGTGTTGTTAACTCTGCAACTATCACAGAACATGGGTGAGAAATCATGATAAAGTTACTGCTAATGACGTCAGAGGTATTTTAGGCAATTTGTAGACATGATAATAAATCCTCCGATGCATAAACTCATGTTTGTTGGGAGAAAATTGGTGTTGACTGGAGTAGCTCCAGGGCTGATTCATCTAAAACTAGCTATCTGAGCTTGTACTTCATTCTCAAGCTCGAAATCAGGCAGTTTAATTGGTTAAAGCAGATGTCAAAGTCATTTGACCTTGACCTTGGGTATGTGTGCTGCATGTGTGGGTTGTGTGGGTTGCAGAATGGATGATGCCGAAGAAACATGTGAATCTTTGAGTCGCTGAATTTAATGTATTTTAAAACAAAAAAAAAACAAAATATTATCATAAATATCCAAATTATTGAAAGCACAGATGATGGAAAATAACCACGTGAAGTTTGAAGTCAATACAACTTAGGATTGCATGATAAATCATGATATAAAAGAAAGAAAAACATTTTACAACAAGGCGATTGCCGGAGAGTGTCTCTGTGACCCACTAAACAAGGCGATCTAGGAGCGTGTCTCACCCACTAAACAAGGCGATCTAGGAGCGTGTCTCACCCACTAAACAAGGCGATATCTAGGAGCGTGTCTCACCCACTAAACAAGGCGATCTAGGAGCGTGTCTCACCCACTAAACAAGGCGATCTAGGAGCGTGTCTCACCCACTAAACAAGGCGAATCGCCATGAAGGTCAAGGTCACCAAGGTCAAGGTCACAATATGAGGAAGTCAAAAATTATTGACACAAAGGTCACGGTCACCAATGTCATGGTCACACAAATGACACTGGGTTGATAGACATCAAAGTGAGGAAGCTATTGGTAAAGTTTGGTAATGATCCGACTAACGGATCAGGAGATATTCAACATTTGGACGTACATCTAAAATTATTGACACAAAGTCAAGGTCATCAAGGTGATGGTGAAGGTCACCAGAATGACACTGGATGGAGAGCTATCAATGTGAGAAAGCTATTTATGAAGTTTGGTAATGATATGACTAATGGGTCAACGTCCAAAATTATTGACATGAAGGTCAAGGTCACCATTGATGAAGTTTAGTAAGGATCTGACTAATGGATCAGCAGGTATTCAACATTTGGAATTATGTACAAAATTATTAACACAAAGGTTAAGGTCACCAAGGTGAAGGTCACCCGAATAACAGTGGGTGGATAGCCATCAATTTGAGAAAGCTATGTGTGAAATTTGGACTATGTCCAAAATTTACGTCCCACAAAGGTTAAGGTGATCAAGTTGAAGGTTAAAGTCACCGAATGACATTGAATGGATAGCTATCAATGTGAAGCAGCTATTGATGAAGGTTGGTAATGATTCCACTAACGGATCAAGAAATATAGGAAATTTGACTATTTCCAAAATTAACGTCCCAAATTGTTGACGATGACGCCGCCGACGCTGCCGCCAGAATTGTGACCGCTATATCTCACTTTCCACTATCAGGGGTGAGACAAAAATGCATGTAGGCTGCAAGGGTGGGAAATAGAATGAGAGAATGGATGGTGGTAAAGAAGATTATAAAGTCTGAAGTCAATGGGACTTATGGTTGCAGAGATATAAAGTTATGTCAAGGAATTTAAAACAAATATTTTTGATGTACAATTGCAAAGACAGACAAACACATGACACACATATGATCAGTATCGTTTACTGCAAGTAGCTCAAATAAAACTGCACTTGTTATATGGCAGTGGACTGTAAGTACCGACATATCAAGAATTGGCAACACGAATATCGTGGCGTAGCCAGCGGGGTGCAAGGAGAATGATTGTGACTTTTACTTTAATCCTTTCACCCCTAAGTAACTGGAATGGATTTTGATATGTTAATTTTGCAACCAATCCAATCTTCACAAAATAATTTTCAGACTAGTCCATTTATGAAAAGGGGGTGTTTTTGTTCTCAGAAATATGAAAAAGTGCAGATCCTGATGAGACGGCTCGTCACGAGCCGGCTCATCTGGATCTACACCTTTTGCCAATACCATTATACAGGCCAGTAGTGTTGAAAGGGTTAACTTACATTTTTTATGGGGAAATAACTACAATATATGTGAAGATTATAGCTTTAATACCCCTATAATCGAGTAAATTGAAAGTAGAAATCAATATTTATTGAATCCAAAATAGATGATTTGATTTTAATTGATTTACTGGTATTTTATGGCCTGTCAACAGCTAAGTAAAGGTCATTTTAATCCGGGTTAACAGGGTCGAATCCCATACTTCACCTGTTGGGATGGTGGTTGGGGAAATGCCAAAATCAGAACTGAATATTTGAATATTTGCAGAAAAAAAACAATATTCAGCCCTGAAATTAGAATAACCTGACCTGACTGTCGGCAATAACCTGGCTATGCCACTGAATATGCTGACATGGCAAACTCAATTTCCATGGCAGCTACACATCTGACTTGTTGAAAAGCTAGAAATTGAACTTGGCAAATCATAAATATGTGAACTGTCATCGATACACGGGCTGTCAGGGGAAAACTGGCACCTTACAACATTGTATCCTTGTCACCAGCTCCAGATCAGTGGTTAATCCTTACAATGATGAATTAAATTTTGACGTCTGCTGATTTTTTTTTAATTGGATTAAATAAACATATTTTGTCAGCACATTAGATTGATTGATTGGGGTTTAATGGCTTATCAACAGCTAAGGTCATTTAAAGCCGGGCTAACGGGTTCGATCCCGCATGTAACCTGTTGAATTGGGGAGGAAATCCGAAAATCAGTAATTTGACCTTGGGCATGGGGGCCGCATGGGTGGGCTATACAATGAAAATATGGATGATGATAAAGAGGTATGTGCAGTTTCAAGTCAATCAGACTTGTTGAGATATATGGTACTTAAAGACTTTTAACGCAAATGCCAGATGGACACCAAAAGTGGCAACTATATCATGCCGACCGCAAGTGGGCGTGCTAAAAAGGGTCTTATGGAGTTTTTGACCTGTCTAGCTAGCACACTCATGCCTTAACCCTTAGAATGCGGGAACCGAAAATAGTCGTCTGCTGATAATTCATATTTTGTCTTTTCTCTCAGTAAAAACATGGTTTGGCAGAATTTTAGAATCATTTCCATTGGAAATGATTCTAAAGTGCTGCCAAACCAAGTTTTTGATGAGGAAAATGGAAAAATGGAAAAATAAAAAATCTTCAGCAGACGGCACAAATTAATTCAGCATTGTAAGGGTTAATACAGACATCAGGGGGCAGTATCACTAAACTTTGTACGACTAAAATGTTCGGAAGTGCAAACTTATGATAGTCTGTAAATTTCACATTAACCCTGAGACTGCTACTCACAACAAAATTAAGATGGCGGTGTAAGGGTTAACAATTTTTTCTTCTAAACTATTATTGGATTTACATTCATTGAGCACGGGCTGCATATGCAGCCTATGCTCAATTAATGTAAATCAAGCAATTGAAATTTACACACGATCCTAAATTTGCACTTACGAACATTTAAGTTGTGCGAAGTTCAGTGAAACGGGCCTCAGGAATAATTCCCCAATTTCAGTGAACAGCATAGACCCTGATCAGACTGCATGAAATGTGTAGGTTCGATGCAAACTCCTGTACACCTGCGGGAAGTCAGATATATGAAACAACATGTACATGACAATCCTACAAACCAACGTAGACACACCAGTAGCCTATTTCACCAACATTGCAAAGTATACTTATCTCGCAAAGTATACTTTGAGGGAGAAATTTCTAATTTAAGGATAAATTGATTAATTTTTATGATACTGAATTTATTACATTATCACAGCCATTTTGGCTGTGATAATGTAATAAATTCAGTATAATAATTATTTTAATCATCAAATGCATGCACACATATAATTGTTATCACTTGGCCTGTATTGATAATGCATTTGCTCACAGACTTTGATTCTAAATCAAACAGTTTGTTTGTTTATTGGTGTTTAACGGCCTATCAACAGCTAAGGTCATGTAAGGCCGGGCAAACGGGTTCGATCCCGTTTTAACCTGCTGCTGGGGGGAAAATCCCAAAATCAGGACGGAATATTAACATCAAGAAAAAATATATTCAGCCCTGAAATTAGAATAACCTGACCTGGTGCCAGGTCCATACCACACCAAAGTCACTTGGCCTCTTCCCCTAAAATAGGATTACGAATAATCGTAATACTCACATAAGGGGTATAAGCAGATTCAACTGTCGCATACAAAATGCCAAAGACATATGTGAGGGCCAAACCAGGTCTCCAGTCGGGATTCCGGTAAGGATGAACCCTGATCGTTAAATTACCCATCGCTTGCGCCCACCTGCCACCCACTCTAAATGAAACTTGATTGGCTGTGTACATGTGACTGAACATATAAAACTCTGATAGATAAAAGCTCTCAGGTTACTAATACATTGTATACAAGGGCGGATTCAGGGGGGGTGGACCCGGCACGCACAAAGATTTTTTGCTTTAAAATGCGCCATAACGCAGGAAATGGGATATAGATGTCAACTAGAAAATGTGTTCATAGAACACGGATGCCTTTGATAATAAATGAGACCAAATTTACCCGAGCGTTAAAGTTTCGTGACGGACGGACGGACGGGACGGACGGACGGACGGACGGACAAGGGTAACACTAAATGCCCCCCCCACCCGCACCACCCTAGCATTCTCCAGACCTACGCTCGGTTGACAAACAAGCAGTGCTCGTTCAAAAATATAGTACACTATTTCAATTACGAAGCCCCCACCCCCCCCACAACCCGAAATCCTGGATCCGTGCCTGGTATATGAATCCAGATCGCTATGTGAAGCTCTCTGCCAATGGCTCGATAAGAACATGGTGTATGAATGATCTAAAATTCCATCTAAATGCAGCTAAATCCCTATATAAAACATTGATGTATTCAACACAGACTACGACATAAAAGAATCACAATTTACTGGGATTGTAAATCCCGACAGTTCATATACCATGCGAGGTGGAGTTAATTCCCTTCACAAAGTGAAGAGGAAGACCAACAGACAGTGACAATATAGTCTGTAATCAACATGTCTGTAGGATGAGGTCTCATGATTATCCCTTTGCCGTTTTTGCTTTAATTCTTAACAAAAAACTTGTTTTGACAGCACATGAGAATCGTCTCCACTGGAGACGATTCGCATGTGCTGTCAAAACCGGGTTTTTGTCAAGAAATATTGAAAATAAAACATTTCCAGCAGACGACCACATTTAATTCAGCGTAGTAAGGGTTAAACAACTTTCTGTGTGTGGGCCATATTGCTATATTAGCATCGTATTGCACATTAGCCTGATATAAGAAACGAGGCTATGCAATAAAGGCAGGCTTTTCGTAGATGTAAACACAAAAACCTAACATTGAAAATGATCAAGTACATGCAGATGTAATTGATGCTGAAATAGACGTAAACACAAAAACCTAACATTGAAAATGATCAATTACATGTAATTGATGCTGAAAAAGGTCACGTCAAATGAATGTCATATTATGGTGTACTGAAGTTTCTGATGTACACCAACTAGCAGATGATGTTGGCCAAATTTGGTGGTTGTAGTCATTGCAGTGAATGAGAAACAGACTTAAAAGTGAAAACTTAACCCTCAGATATTTATTTTTTTGTCGTCTGCTGTTTATTTTCTATTTTCCATTTTTATCAGCAAAAACATGCTTTGACAGCACTTTAGAATAATTTACAACATGCTTGGACTGCACTTCAGAATCATTTCCATTGGAAATGATTCTGAAGTGCTGTCAAACCTGTTTTTATTGAGAAATAAGGCAAGATATAAAAGCAAAAGCAGACGACAATTGTTGTGAGTAGCTGTCTAAGAGTTAACATTGCAGATTGCAGATGCTGCCCGCCGAACGACTTTCGCCATTCCACCAATCCAATAGTCTTTTTTTTTCGTTACAAAAATAGAGCCAAAAATGGTGTGGTCACGGCCATTACGTCAAGCATTGTCAGTAAAGAATTTTTAACAGCATGTTTCAGAGATGCACAGACACCTGAATGCCTATATGTGATCACTATGGAAACAGATCCTCCTGTACTCTGTACCAGCGAACTATACACGCAACACATATCACAGACAGAAACACCAGCATGCACATAAACATCTTTTCTGGGTTACAGCAAAATTGATGATGAGCTATCATTTTCACACAAGACATGAACATAAACAAGACAGCTTTGCAAAACATATTTTATTGTGCAATAACATGATCATCAATAAGTATACATCAAGAGTTATGTAACAGCTATGATTCTATAGAATGGAATGGAAGTACTACTGTCTGTTTCACTAAACCTGCCCAAATTTTACGGCCATATAAACAATGCAAAACAATATGCAGCCTATGCTTAATAAATGTAAATCCAATAATTGTTTACAAGAAAACATTGTTAATGTGGAATTTACAGACTATCGTTATTTTGCACTTACAAACATTTTAGTCGTACAAAGTTTAGTGAAACGGCCCAGATCTACACCTTACAACGCCAGATCATTTGGCCACAGGTGTGATTCCCAATAAAATTCATTGTTCACCGTAATCCAGAGTTACCGCTAAGATATGCATACCCTTCCAACATCGCACCACATCGCATCGTATGTTGGATCTTTTACTGATTGTTAAAAGGCCACAAGCCACAAATACAGAATACGCCTCCATTATTGTGAGGGGAGACTTTTATTTACAAATTAAACTTCTCTTCAGTCACTCGATTTAACAAGAATGCTTGCATGTAAAACACGTGACACATGAAACTAGAGCAGGGATGTGCTAGACTACAGGCACATAGGCACATAGAGAATATGCAGAATAAGTGCAGGCAAGCTAAACAGTGGCAGAATTGACAGGTGCAACGCTACATTTCCCAACACTATTAAAATGTTGCATAAAACTATAAAACATGACAGCAGTGGCCCACAGGTGAAGCCAGCAAGATGTTGCCATGTTGCCAGCGTAAACACTAGACATTATGTTTGTAAAACATGGATAGGCCCCCATGGCATACTGGACTCTAACTATATATTGTGTGTAAACAAACAACTTTAAATTCAGTTATTTGTCTTGCAAACTCTTGCTAATGTTTTCAGCGCCATTTTGAAGGTCAAGGTCATGTCATTGGTAGTGTTATTGCATCACACATGTTCAGGTGAATGAACTTTCTAAATATTAAAGCAATCCTTGTAATATTGAAGATATTACATGATCGAGAAACTCTTACAAACTTTTTGACGTAAATGTACACGGACGGACGGAACCTCATGAGCAACGCAATATGCCCCCCCTTGCTATCGCATAACAAGAAAATGTGGCCTGTCAGCACACAAATTCCCCCATGGCAAAACTACCGCAAACATCATAGCCACACACACGGCCGAGCACACAAACACACAGTCCAAACACTATGCGCCTCCCGGCTCTACCGAGACTAGGGGCATAATAAATCATAAAAATTTAATTGCAGACAGATGCACAGACATCATTGTGATCACTTTATCAAGCTGTCCAGAAATTGGGTCGATAACAAAAGTCTATAAGACACAAAAAACTCCCCATCGAACATGTACAAGACAATGAAGTTTTTAACATTTTAAAGATCTTTAAAGAACTATGTATGGACGTACGTGCCAACATCAATGTACCAACTATATTGTGCTATCTGCAAGCAGATGCGACAAAAATAAGTTAGAATAATTAGAAACGTTTTCTAGTCAAGGTCACTGTGACCGTCACTGGATGGCCGCGGCCCGCATGTCTCGCCCGCGGAAGCTTTAAACTTTAACAAATAACTTTAACCCGGATGTACGTATGGACAGACGCACGTACGTATGTACACCAATGTGCCAACTATATCATGCTGTCCACAAGCGGGCGCGACAATAATTATGTCCTGCGTGTCCAAAAGTGAAAGTGAACGTTTCCCCATGTTAAATCCCCATAGACATCTTCACTATGTCTATGGGGATTTAACATGGGAAAATGGGTTTAACGTCCCAGCAACAGAGACAGGACCTCGGTTTCAAGTCTCATCCAAAAGACCCGTGGGAGGGAAACACTAGGAAAGTATGTTTTCATGTTTAAGGCGAGGTTTGAATCCACAACCTCCGGATTGGAGTCTAGGTGTTCTAACCCCTAGACCACAACCCATCCCTGTCCTGTGTGACATATATAAAATAATGCCACAGATTTACCTACACAAAATATTGCTGGATGTACAAGCATCACACTTACACAAACGGGGCCCATATCACTAAACTTTGTACGACTAAATTGTTTGTAGGTGCAAATTTAGGATCATCTGGAAATTTCAATTGGTGGATTTACATTTATTGAGCATAGGCTGCATATGCAGCCTATGCTCAATAAATTTAAATCCAATAATCGTTTACAAGAAAAAATTGTTATTGTGAAATTTACAGACTATCATAATTTTGCACTTACGAATATTTTAGTCGTACAAAGTTTAGTGAAACGGCCCCCTGGATATATGATGCAAGGGAGATAACAAAAGCACTACATGTCAGTTCAGTGGCACAACAATGAGTATTGTAAATGAATCACCTATCTACTGGATAATGAATGAATAACATGAACAAGGCGATCTCGCCGGCAAGTGTTTCACCCATGAAGGTAAAAGTCAGCAAGTTCAAGGATATAATGTCCAAAATTGTTGACATGAAGGTCAAGTTCACCAAGGTCAATGTCAGCCAAATGAGACTCAGTGGCTAGCTATCAATGTGAGGAAGCTATTGATGAAGTTTGGTAATGATCTAACAAATGGATCAGGACCAACATTCTGGACGTTCACTACAATCTTGTGAATTGCGACCACTATTTCTCACTTTACACCAACGTGGTGGGACAAAAACTACTACTGTCTGTTTCACGAAACCTGCCTGAATTTTACAGCCATATAAACAATGCAAAAACAATATTCTTTTCGATAATATTAAATTTTATTGAAATTTAAGAATGAGCCTTCTTTTTATTTCGTGAAATTTGGTCAAATATTGATTTTATTGCGAAAAAACAATTTCCCCATGTTAAATCCCCATAGACATCTTCACAGAGTGAAGATATCTATGAAGATGTCTATGGGGATTTAACATGAAGAAATATTTAGATTTTCATAAATACATGTACTAGACCGATTTTCCAAATTTAATTTTTAGTTTTCTTAGTCAGATCATTTCCAAGCTATCGAAGTAAATTTGTAGTTTTTTTACTCCTCCCACAGCTCGTACACCTCCCCTTTCTCCCTTGTTAAATTCCCATAGACAAATCAATTTTCTGTGATAAAACCAATATTTGACCAAATTTCACGAAATAAAAAGAAGGCTCTTTAATATTATCGAAAAGAATATTGTTTTTGCATTGTTTATACGGCTGTAACAATTGGGCAGCTTTCGTGAAACAGACAGTAGTAGCAGTTGGAAAAGTCACGGGAATACTGGACGAGGCCTTCCGGCCTTCGTCCAGTATTCCCGCGACTTTTGCAAGTGCATATAACATACACATGTACACATATATTAACAACTGGCCGGCTATTTCCCCATGTTAAATCCCCATAGACATCTTCACGAAGTGAAGATGTCTATGGGGATTTAACATGGGGAAATTTTTTATAGGTTTACATGTTTACATTTTCGTCAGGCATCGAAACATCTGTGAATATACATATTTTTCTTACAACTTCCAGTGCATATTTCCATATCAATGTAAATTTGATAAATACTCTAATGGTATATTTATGGTATATACCTGTTTGACAGGAAAGTAAATATTATGAAAATAGTTTAATGCTATTCAATATAATGCAGAAGGATTTCATACTGGTGGTAGGATCAGGGTACAGTGATTTCATTGATTTTGATCAAGGACCAATTTTCGTCATTTTCAAACATAAATATTTTATTTCTTGTCACACAATTAAATTGTTAACAGTTATATTGTCTTTGAACGATAATGAGAATCGGCACATGATTTTCTTAACCAAAAAATACTAGTAATAGGTGCGAGATTACTGTCTGTTCCACGTTTTGCTGCCAACAAACTTTTGGCTATTAAACAAATTAAGTCTAAGAAATATTTAAAAGTAAGTACTTTTTTATCAATAACAAAAAATTAACCCTCCCCAAAAAAAAGTATTTGATGAAACTCCATCAAATATTGATTTTATTGCGAAAAAAAGATTTTACTATGGGAATTTAACATGAGGGCTAAAAATAGATTTAAACTGTTTTTTTGTGGACCGATTTTCAAAATCTAACTTTTGGTTTCTTAGTTACATCATTTTCAAGCTATCTCGCCAAGTTTCTGAGTCAATTTCCAAATTTTTGTTTTGGAAAGTTTTGGAAATTTCCATGTTAAATTCTCATAGGAAAATCATTTTTTCGCATTAAAATCAATATTTGATGGATTTTCATCAAACAATTTTTTTTGGGGAGGGTGACTTTTTTCTTATTGATGAAAAAGTAATTATTTTTAAATATTTTTTAGATGTGCTTAATGGCCAAATATTCGTCGGCAGCAAAACGTGGAACAGACTGTAGTAATGGATAATCCCATATAAGAGAGGCATCCAAACGAGCAGAGAAGATCAGGCTAACACATGTATTCGCTATTAGGCCAATGTAAATGTAAATGGTCAAGCCTGAATGCAATACATTTGATTGAAAATAATCATGGTTTGATAATATCGCCAAAATGATACCGACCTACATAGGCAAGGTAAACGTTTTCAAAAAGAGGTGGGCTTCACTTCCTCGCGAAGAGCGTGAAGGTTCCTCACGCGCGATTGATAGTTTGTTTACAGTATTTGCTAACATGTAAACATTTTTGAAACCAACACCACAAATTTTGGACCTGGCGGCACCACACGCTTTGAAACCTCGCTCGACAAATGTACGTCCCGACGAATATTTATTTTTGAACGCAGTGACGAAAAATTGACCATGACAAAAATTAATGCAATCAGAGAATATACAAACAGTACTGTACACATGAGAACATAGGTCATAAAGACAAGATAGGAGTACCTAACGTTGGGTAGTAAGATCTAAGTGGCTGGCACGGTTAGTAGTATATTTTGTTACTGGTGATTCGCACGTGGGGAACATGACTCCGCCACAAAGACCGCATTTTCAGCTGTCCCGTGATGCCCTAGGAGTAGTGCCTGGCTGCAGGTAGCCAATCTATAGTGTTGCTGGGAACCAGTGTCTAGCTGCAGGGAACCAATCTATAGTGTTGCTGGGAACCAGTGTCTAGCTGCAGGGAACCAATCTATATTGTTGCTGGGAACCAGTTTCTGGCTGCTATCAGCCAGTTTCTAGTGGCTGGGAGCGAATGTATTTTGTCACTGGGAGCAAGTGTATTTTCTCCTTGGAGGCGGTGTGTTTTTGTCTTATCTGACCAGTGGCCGAAGCAAATTCTCCCTGTGTCACCGGTTTTGGGCTGAAATACAAATAGTTTTTATAATAATACATGTTTGTCAGTCAGGGCCCGGTTGCTCAAAGCTTCTGTTAGCTTAACATACTGTTAAATCCTTAGCAATGCTAAGGATTTAACAGTCTGTTAAGCTAACAGAAGCTTTGAGCAACCGGGTCCTGAATATTACAGTAAATCTTCCACTTATATATGGAGTTATGATAAAGACCTTTTTGACATAAATGATCACAGATAGATAGATGGACATCCTTGAGAGAGGGAACTTGCTGTTATTTCTTTTGTTTTCTAGATATATAACGAGCAACGAAATGAATAAAATTTAGTTACCTAGTGGTCCCAATACCCAACAGGGGCCGGTTTCACTAAACTTCGTACAACTAAAATGTTTGTAAGTGCAAATTTAAGATTGTCTGCAAATTTAAATTGATGACTTTACATTTATTGAGCATAGGTTGCATCAATAAACATAAATCCAATAATTGTTTACAATAAAAGATTGTTAATGTGAAATTTACTATCATAATTTTGCACTTACAAACCTTTACTGTATCTACTTGGGGTAAACAAAAACGTCATTTAGTCAATATAACTACAGTCTGTTCTCATATATAATTCAGTTAAGAAATAACTTTATAATCATATATTGATTTCATAATGCAAATCTTGTTGATTGCTTTTGTCAGAATTCTATGTAATGTCTCCTATATATTCTGCATTTACCATTACAAAACACAGTAACATATTTTACTGCATAAAATGGGCTTTTGTAGCATAACGGCGCATTAAAATCAGAATATGCATATGTAGACAATACTGCTATAGAAAACCCTTCAGATGATCATCACAGCCTCAATGTATGATGCTGTGCTTATACCATACATATAATTCATCATTTGTGCTAATTTAATATTTATACGTTATTTGATGTGTATGTGGATATATGCACGAGTTCCGCAGGACTTCAGGAGTGCAATATAGGACTTCAGGAGTGCAATATAGGACTTCAGGAGTGCAATATCGTTGTGCGGCGGAACGAGTGACATATATCCACATACAAATCAAATAACCTTTTTATTATATACGTACATCATTCGCAATGTATATGCACTTCAAAAAATATACAAAATGTAAATAAAATAAACAAATTAGTGGTGATTTAGAAAGAACTATTTTGCGAGGTGAAGCGTAGTTCCGGCACTGACCAATATGAACTCACGAGACGTTTCAATGGGAAACGAAAGTACGTAAAAATAAACCGGTATATCAAATATTTATTAAACTTATTGGCGAGTTCATCAAAACCCGGCAATATCTTGTAACTTCTGAAATCAGTGAACTTGTTTAACAATCATATTAGATAATCACCCATGTATGATCCTCTGTAAGTATTTAATGTCAAATACACCAACCTTGCTGTATGATATTCTGTCGTGCCTTGACAAAGGCCATGATGTCAGCATCAGCCTGGGCATCACCCGTCAGTCGGAGCCCAGAGTTGTTCTGACTAGACCTGCAACAATCGGCAACAGGACTGTGAAGGGGTAGTGTTCTGCACAAGGTAGAGGACAGTTTGTTTGTTTGATTGTTTATTGGTGTTTAACGGCCTATCAACAGCTAAGGTCATGTAAGGCCGGGCAAACGGGTTCGATCCCGTTTTAACCTGCTGCATTGGGGGAAAAATTCCAAAATCAGAACTGAATATTTACATCGAGAAACAATATATTCAGCCCTTAAATTAGAATAACCTGACCTGATGGCAGGTCCATACCACACCAAAGTCACTTAGCCCCTTCCCCTAAAATAGGATTACGAATAATCGAAATACTCACAAAAGGGGTATAACCAGATTCAACTGTCACATACAAAATGCCAAAGACGTATGTGAGGGCCAAACCAGAGGTAGAGGACAGAATCTTTGCACTGTATAGGCAGACAGATATCAGGGCCCAGTTGATCAAAGTCTCTGTTAGCTTAACAGACTGTTAAATCCTTAACAATGTTAAGGATTTAACAGGCTGTTAAGCTAACGGAGGTTTTGAGCAACCAGGCCTAGGTGTGACAGATCACTTTACAATTTAACACAAACAATGCTGAATTAAATGTTTTAGTTTTTTTTGTTTTAGTCAGGTTTTTTTTCCATTTTCAGAATCATTTCCAGTATCAAATAATTAAAAATAGACAACGCCAACAATCATACTTAGGGTTATCCTTCGCAGTCCTGGACTCGTGAATCCTGCCATCGGCGCTGTTGGACGCCATCACACTGGTTGCTAGGTTACCGGCCACGCCCCCTCGGATACGACCGAGTGAGTAGGTACGGGAGGAGGAGTCAGAGTTGGCCGGGGACGGGGTGCGGGTGTGTAGGGACGCCGCCGGTGGGGTCTGCCAGGCCTGCTGACCAGAGGGGTTGTCTTGCTACAACATGACAGTCAATACATAGAGAATACCTGGGGGCCGTTTCACTAAACTTCGTCCGACTAAAATGTTCGTAAGTGCAAAATTATGATGATCTGTAAATTTCACATTAACAATGTTTTCTTGTAAACAATTATTGGATTTAGATTTATTGAGCATAGGCTGCATATGCAGCCTATGCTCAATAAATGTAAATCCATCAATTGAAATTTCCAGACGATCCTAAATTTGCACTGACGAACATTTTAGTCGTATGAAGTTTGTGAAATGGGCCCCAGGCTACTGTCTTTTGATAGAAAGTTTATCGGAATTTCGTCAAATAATTTTTTTTTGGAAAGGTGACATTTTTATCATTTTGAAAACAGCTTTCAATTTAATGAGTTTAACTGACAGATTTTAAGTGCAGATTTTAACAGACAACAGTAAGACGTTAGCATACCTCAGTATCGGCAAAACTGCCAAAACTTGACAGGACATTCAGTCTGGCAAACTTGAAATTTTTACCAGACCAGACAAAGATTTACGAGACCGAAAAACATTTACAAAAATATAATTGATTTTATGTGATATTTAACAGCCTTTAAGTATATCAGTCATTAAGTAAGACTAGCTAGCGTCATAACAACAGCAGCCTATTTCACCAAAATTGCAAAGTATACTTATATAGCAAAGAATAATTTGAAGGATAAATTTTCAATTTTTTATTAATTTTTATTATACTGAATTTATTACATTATCACAGCCATTTTGGCTGTGATAATGTAATAAATTCAGTATAATAATTCTGCATACTTTTAATCATCAAATATATGCAGTTGTTAGTTCTATATGAAATAATGCATTTCGGGAAAAATAAATGTATTTGCTAGATATGTATACTTTGCAATTTTGATGAAATCGGCTACAGAAATGAGCATACTCAACTGAAGGAAGGTGATTTGAAATTTAGAATAGAAATGAAAAAAAATAATTATATATTTGTTTATAGTAGGACATTCGGTCTGGCCACTTCCAGTTTACCGCTGGACAGGCGGTAATTGTAAAAGCCGTGTCCGTCGGTCCAACAAGTCTAGACTGATACCTGGAGTAGAGCGGCCTGCTCGGCCCACCAGAGCTCGAAGTCCTTCATAAGCTTGACCTTGGCTTTCTCCAGCAGGTGTTGGAGGTGCTCTATCTCGCTCTTCAGGGAACGCAGCCGGTTAAACGCCTCCTTGTACCTACAACCACACAGCGTGAAAATCAATACAAATTTAAAACATGCTCTGACAAAAGTTTGTCAGCAGAAAAACGTGGAACAGACAGTAGATGGTAGCAGCACAAATATCGCATTCAACAAGGTATCTCTGAGAATATTATGTATGCGGACAGAGATATAAGGTATATTTAGAAGCAAATTGTGCAAAAATAAGCATTTGACTGTCACCTTGTGATTTAAGGGCTGCGTAGGCGGGCTATAGAATAAACATAGGGATGATGATCAGACAAAAATTAAATTTCCAGACAATACTACTTATTGTTGCAGAGATATAATTCTAAGTCTAATTAAAACCTTTAAATACAAACTTCAGAGTAAAATTTTACCTTGACCATGACTTTGTCCATGGTGGCTACATCCATGGCCATAGAATGAAACTATGGATGGACCAGAAGAAGTATAATACATTTGAAGTCAACAGGATTTAAGATTGCAGATACAAGCAAATTTTACACAAAAAAACGTGAGCATAAATTTCAGGTATATGACCATTCCACGACGTTCACTGAACGGCAGTGACAAGTGAGAGATGACCTACTTTGACTTGTGCTCCTCCATCTGGTGCCTCATCTCCAGCTCCTCCTGGTCAGGTTCCGGGTTGTCAGGGTCCGTCAGGCCTGCAGGGCACATAGACATTACAAGGCCTGGGATAATCACAGACATTACAAGGCCTGGGATAAAACACAGACATTACAAGGCCTGGGATAATCACAGATATTACAAGACCTGGGATAATCACAGATATTACAAGGCCTGGGATAATCACAGACATCACAAGGCCTGGGATAAAACACAGACATTACAAGGCCTGGGATAAAACACAGACATTACAAGGCCTGGGATAAAACACAGACATTACAAGGCCTGGGATAATCACAGACATTACAAGGCCTGGGATAATTACAGACATTACAAGGCCTGGGATAATCACAGACATTACAAGGCCTGGGATAATCACAGACATTACAAGGCCTGGGATAATTACAGACATTACAAGGCCTGGGATAATCACAGACATTACAAGGCCTGGGATAAAACACAGACATTACAAGGCCTGGGATAATTACAGACATTACAAGGCCTGGGATAATCACAGACATTACAAGGCCTGGGATAAAACACAGACATTACAAGGCCTGGGATAATCACAGACATTACAAGGCCTGGGATAATCACAGACATTACAAGGCCTGGGATAAAACACAGACATTACAAGGCCTGGGATAAAACACAGACATTACAAGGCCTGGGATAAAACACGCCTGGGATAAAACACCCGACAATCCAAGGCCTGGGAATAAAACACAGAACCAATTGACAAGGCCTGGGATAAAACACCGACATTTACAAGGCCCTGGGGAATAAATTCACAAGACAATTAACCAAAACACGGCCTTGGGCTAAATACAGACATTACAAAGGGCCTGGGAATAAATTCCCCAACCAATTACAAGGCCTTGGGCCTAAAAACACAGACATTCCCAAGGCCGGCCAGGGAATAATCACAGGACATTTACAAGGCCTGGGATAATCACAGACATTACAAAGGCCTGGGATTAAACACAGACATTACAAGGCCCTGGATTAAAACAACCGGGAACATTACAAGGCCTGGGTAAAACACAGAACCAATATTACAAGGCCTGGTAGAATAAAACACCAGGATAATTACAATGGCCTGGGAATAATTGGGCTGAAAACACGAACCATTACAGGCAAGGGTATTAACCCAGGACATTCAAGGCCTGCTTAAAACAACCTGACATTACAATTGCCCCCCCCTCCCCCCAACCCCCCCCCCTCACCCCCCCCCCCCCCCCCCCCAACACAGATATCACAAGGCCTGGGATAATCACAGACAACCATTACAAGGCCTGGGATATCACAGACATTACAAGGCCGGGTAATCACAGACATCACAAGGCCTGGGATAATCACAGACATTACAAGGCCGGGATATCACGACATTACAAGGCCTGGGATAATACATAACAGACAGGTTCCTGGGATAATCACAGACATTACAAGGCCTGGGATAATCACAGACATTACAAGGCCTGGGATAATCACAGACATTGCAAGGCCTGGGATAATCACAGACATTGCAAGGCCTGGGATAATCACAGACATCACAAGGCCTGGGATAATCACAGACATCACAAGGCCTGGGATAAAACACAGACATCACAAGGCCTGGGATAATCACAGACATCACAAGGCCTGGGATAATCACAGACATTACCAGGCCTGGGATAATCACAGACATTACAAGGCCTGGGATAATCACAGACATTACAAGGCCTGGGATAATCACAGACATCACAAGGTCACATTACAAGGCCTGGGATAATCACAGACATCACAAGGCCTGGGATAATCACAGACATTACAAGGCCTGGGATAATCACAGATATTACAAGGCCTGGGATAGTCACAGACATTACAAGGCCTGGGATAATCACAGATATTACAAGGCCAGGGATAATCACAGACATCACAAGGCCTGGGATAATCACAGACATCACAAGGCCTGGGATAATCACAGACATTACAAGGCCTTGGATAATCACAGATATTACAAGGCCTGGGATAATCACAGACATCACAAGGCCTGGGATAATCACAGACATCACAAGGCCTGGGATAATCACAGACATTACAAGGCCTGGGATATAGAGAATACCACCGTAGCGTCTTTTGATATAAAGTTTATCAGGCAAGGCTAGGAAACGAGAAGGAATTCCGAGGCTCGCCGAGAAATTCCTACCGTTTCCGAGCCGAGCCTGATAAACTTGTTATCAACAAACACTAGGATGGTATTCTATTTATCAGATAACGTTTTATGCGAGCCGATGGTCAAATATGAAATAGTGTTTCAGTTGAAAAGAATGCAGACTTGTTTACGTTGTGTTATTACACTGACGTCATTCGATAACGCCAGGTGACACTAATGAATCGTCAGTTTCAATTCGTTGAAACCTGAATATTCGTATCAGGTCAATGCCTGATACGACATTATGTTATCAGTCTGTACGTACTGGTCCAATACAATGCTTGTTACCTGATAAATTACAAAGCCTGGGATCCATTATTATTCATACAACTTTCCGAGAATGAACTTGAATCCCATGCTCAACATTAAACTGTGATTTGAACCATTTCAACCCCACATAACTTCAATGGATGTTGATCCGTTAATTTTCCGACCAATCCAATCGTCACAAAATTATTTTTAGACTAGTCCATCGGAAAGGGGGTGTTTTTGTTGTAAACAAAATAGGAAAATTACTTACAAAAAGTGCAGATCCTGATGAGCCGGCTCGTCACGAGCCAGCTCATCTGGATCTACACTGTTTGCAAACACCACTATAGAGGCCTGTAGTGTTGAAAGTGTATAGTTCAGGCCTCCTTCTATAACCATGGGCATAGCCAGACTTGCTATACATCCTGAAAGCTATCCATTACATACTAGTATAGTACACGTGTACTAATAGTAGATCCAGTAGAGTTAATCAATAGAATGAGTGCATTAACATTTCACTTCAGTTTCAGAATGTAGATTGCCCTTTATTGCAAATGTGATGAACTTGACGTTCATCACAATTGCAATAAATGGCAATCAACAATCTGAAACAAGAAAGTGTGGCCTGTTGGCACAAAAATGGCCCCAGTGGCAGATTGGACAAACTATGGCACACTTCATGACTGGACCCATGGACGGACCCAGGGATGGACACACGGACACACAGTCCAAACAATATATGCCTCCCAGTTCCACTGAGACCGGGCGCATAAAAAATAAGGTTCCAGCAATTTAAAATGAAACGAAAATCATCCAAACTCAAAAATATGTATAGTGTCCTGGGTGTTAATTATAAAATTATAATCTCAAAACTGAGGCTCAAGCATCATAATGAAGTAAAACTTGAATTTGATTATTACCTTGCATGGCCATTGACATTCTATGACGCTCTATCTCCCCCTTTATATGATCTGAAAACAATACAACATAATAACTAACAGACATATAATGATATAAGAAGATTTGGTGCTATATCCCAATAACACACATGGAGATGGAACGTTGGTTTCAAGTCACATTCATCAACCGTTTAGAGGGTGGATTCAAACCTTAGTTTGAACACAAGTAGTCTGACAGGTCAAGTTAGACATGGACACACAAGGACGACAGCATGATGATTCTCTAACATATTCAACAAATTGAACTAGAAATGTGGCCTGCCGGCAGACGAATACCCCCACAGGCAGCCAAAGAAAACGAGGCATTTTTGATTATAAGCCATTTAGCCGAGCGTTCAGGTTTCAAACGCATCAAGTCTGTGACCTTGACCCTGGGCATAGTGTGATAATCCATGCATCGGTGTAGAAGATATAGAGCGGAAGAGAATTTCAATAGGTTTGACCTTTGACCTTCAACTGTGACCTTGACCTTGAACGTAGGTGCGTGGTTATTGATCGCGACACACCTTCTCATCATGAGAAACATTTGTGCCAAGCCATTTGATAATCCATGCATCGGTGTAGAAGATATAGAGCGGAAGGGAATTTCCAACAGACCGACAGACCGGCAGACCGACCGACCGACAGACAAGCTGACTCCTATATTCCCCCTCAAACTTTGTTTGTGGGGGTATAACAAGAAATCAGTAACACACAAAAATGGGCCTCATGGGTTAGCTATTACGGAGCCTGTGGGAACAAATTGTTATATCATGGGAACAATTTGTTAATTCGAGTGAACGAATTGTTAAATTGAGGGAACAAATTGTCATTTTGTGGGAACAAATTGTTAATTCGAGGTAACAAATTGTTATATCGTGGGAACGAATTGTTAATTCGAGGGAACACATTGTTAAATTGAGGGAACAAATTGTTTTTTTGTGGGAACAAAATAATAAAAAAATATCCATGTCTCCTGCGTGGCTCCGTAAGCTATAGAGTTTCAAGCCAATCTGAATTATGGAAACTGAGATAGTAGGCAGCTAAAAACGTTAATGCAAATTTGTAAGCCATTTGATCTTGACCTTGAGCACAAGGGTCACATAGGTGAGCTATTAAATTAAAATATGGATGATGAGAAATAAGCTGTGACATACGGTAACTGAGGTAGCCAAAAACATTAACATAAAACTTTAATGAAAATTTGTATGTCATTTGACCTTGACTTTGAGCACAGGGGCATGGGTGAGCTATCAATTGAAAATATTGATGATGAGAAATAAGCATGGAATTGGTGGAATGTTTCGGTTTGACATCACATTGCTTGGTGACCAAGTAACAGGTCGTCAAACTGACAAATTCCACCAATCCTAACCTCAAGGAAGGCCTGGAAGTTGTTCTAAGGGAATAGAAGTTAATTATAGTCACGCCATCAATTTGAAAGTTGATTATGCCCCGGAAGTAGAGAAACTACACATGACTTCCCAACTGCGGTATTATTATACTGAATTTATTACATTATCACAACTTACTGATGCTGTGCCGAGACTTGTTGACGACGTCACCGAGTGTTTTCGCCTCGAGGTAGCGCTGTTTGAGACAGACCTTGTTGTCCTCAATCGTGTCATTGTGCTCATAGTCGCGCTTGAAGATCTCAAACGCCTCGTTTCTCCCCACCGACAGATCACCCACTGTGATATAGAGTATATCAGGCTAATATTTTGATCAAGTATATCAGACTCGGCTCGGAAATGGTAGGAAGTCCTAAACCTCCATCATGTGATTGATTTATTGGTGTTTAACAGCCTAGCAACAGCTAAAGTAATAAAGTCCCGGCAATGGGTTTGATCCCGTATTTAACCTGCTGCATTGGGAAGAAAATCCCAAAATCACAACGGAATATTTACATCGAGATAAATATATATTCAACCCAGTCAATGCAGGATTTGACAATTTGTTATCAGTCAGCAAAATAAGGCCAATGCAAAGTTTTTCACCTGTAGACGATTTCATCAAAATTGCAAAGCATACTTATCTAGCAAAGTATACTTTGAGGGAGTAATCATTTATTTTTCCTGAAATGATTATTTCATATAGAACTAACGACTGCATATATTTGATGATTAAAAGAATGCAGAATTATTATACTGAATTTATTACATTATCACAGCCAAAATTGGCTGTGATAATGTAATAAATTCAGTATAATAACAAGAAACGAGGCAAAGCCACGAAGGCCAGGTTTTTTCCAAGCATAAACACTTGGATAACATAATTATACCCACTTTTTGTAGACTAGATGGCCATGGCCTGCATGTCGCGCCTTGGGGCGAGGCATGGACACTAAAAAAATAGATATAGTAGATGGAAAAACTTTAACGAAAAACTTTTAACCGGACACACGGACGGACGGACGTATGCCAAAATGCCGACGATATCGCGCTTTCCGCAAGCGGGTGCGACAATGATGATAAACACCAATGTGAAGTATCAAGGTAATGGGTGAAGCAGTTGCAGAGATATAGTACACAAAAAAACTTTAACAAAAAAATTCAAAGTAATTTGACCTTGACATTCGGCACAGGGGCCGCACGGTTGGGGGTTAGAATGAAAATATGGATGATGCTAAACACCCATGTGAAGTTTGAAGGTAATGGGCGAAGCAGTTGCAGAGACATAGTATAACGAAAAAGTTTTAAGCAAAAAATTTAACCAGACGTACGTTAAAAAGTTAACGTTGAAAATGGCTAAGTCAATTACGTAGAAATAATAGGTGAAGGTAAAAAAATGGTCACATGTTGGATAGTTGTATGTGGTAGGCACCCCTTGATTATGAAGCTGTGAACGTTTGGTGGCCCTAGGTGGTACAGTACCAAAGAAATGGACTTAAACAGGAAAACTTAACATTGTAAACGCGAAAACTTAACATTGAAAATGGCTAAGTCGACTGCGCGGAAAAAATGGGTCAAGTTAAAAAAAAAGTAACATGTTGGATAGTGATATGTGGTGGGCACCCCTTGATTATGAAGCTGTGAAAGTTTGGTGGTCCTAGATGGTACAGTACCAAAGAAATGGACTTAAACATGAAAACTTAACATTGTAAACGCGAAAACTTAACATTGAAAATGGCTAAGTCGATTGCGCGGAAAAAATGGGTCAAGTTAAAAACAAGAAACGAGGCAAAGCCACGAAGGCCAGGTTTTTTCCAAGCATGGACACTTGGATAACATAATTATACCCATTTTTTGTAGACTAGATGGCCGTGGCCTGCATGTCGCGCCTTGGGGCGAGGCATGGACACTAAAAAAATAGATATAGTAGATGGAAAAACTTTAACGAAAAAACTTTAACCGGACACACAGACGTACGGACGGACGGACGTATGCCAAAATGGCGACGATATCGCGCTTTCCGCAAGCGGGTGTGACAATGATGATAAAACCAATGTGAAGTATCAAGGTTATGGGTGAAGCAGTTGCAGAGATATAGTACACGAAAAAACTTTAACAAATAAATTCAAAGTAATTTGACCTTGACATTGCGCACAGGGGCCGCACGGTTGGGGGTTAGAATGAAAATATGGACGATGATAAACACCCTATTGAAGTTTCAAGGTAATGGGCGAAGCAGTTGCAGAGATATTGTATAACAAAAAAGTTTTAACCAAAATATTTAACCAGACGTACGTTAAAAAGTTAACGTTGAAAATGGCTAAGTCAATTACGTAGCAATAATACGTGAAGGTAAAAAAATGGTCACATGTTGGATAGTTGTATGTGGTAGGCACCCCTTGGTTATGAAGCTGTGAAAGTTTGGTGGTCCTAGGTGGTACAGTACCAAAGAAATGGACTTAAACACGAAAACTTAACATTGTAAACGCGAAAACTTAACATTGAAAATGGCTAAGTCGACTGCGCGGAAAAAATGGGTCAAGTTAAAAAAAAAGTAACATGTTGGATAGTGATATGTGGTGGGCACACCTTGATTATGAAGCTGTGAAAGTTTGGTGGTCCTAGGTGGTACAGTACCAAAGAAATGGACTTAAACACGAAAACTTAACATTGAAAACGCGAAAACTTAACATTGAAAATGGCTAAGTCGATTGCGCAGAAAAAATGGGTCAAGTTAAAAAAAAAGTAACATGTTGGATAGTGATATGTGGTGGGCACCCCTTGATTATGAAGCTGTGAAAGTTTGGTGGTCCTAGGTGGTACAGTACCAAAGAAATGGACTTAAACACGAAAACTTAACATTGAAAACGCGAAAACTTAACATTGAAAATGGCTAAGTCGATTGTGCGGAAAAAATGGGTCAAGTTAAAAAAAAAGTAACATGTTGGATAGTGATATGTGGTGGGCACCCCTTGGTTATGAAGCTGTGAAACTTTGGTGGTCCTAGGTGGTACAGTAACAAAGAAATGGACTCAAACTTAACATTGATTGTGGACGCCGCCCGCCGCCCGCCTGCCCGCCCGCCCGCCCGGCTTTCGCCAATCCAATAGCCTGGATTTTTTTTCAAAAAACCTGGCTAAAAAAGTAACATGTTGGATAGTGATATGTGGTGGGAACCCCTTGATTATGAAGCTGTGAAAGTTTGGTGGTCCTAGGTGGTACAGTAACAAAGAAATGGACTCAAACACGAAAACTTAACATTGATTGTGGACGCGCCGCCCGCCCGCCCCCGCCCGGCTTTCGCCAATCCAATAGCCTGGATATTTTTTCAAAAAACCTGGCTAAAAATAATTAATTAATAATTTATCCTTAAATTGAAAATTTATTCCTCAAAGTATACTTTGCTAGATAAGTATACTTTGCAATGTTGGTGAAATAGGCTACTGATAAAGTCAAACCTCATGGTACAAATCCAGCAGTTGATTGGTCAATACCAGCTCTGGCTCAGATTTGGTGTAAACCTATTTTATAAAATTATAAATTACATCAATTCTGGGTATACAGTTTACGAGGATTGGACCGAAAGATTGATCAGACTTGGCCAATCAAATGGCTTGATTTGAATACCAGGACATTGATTCTTATATATAAGAAAGGCAATCTGAAAATGTCTTCCAATCAAATCTGATACACGCAACAAAAAAACAAAATGATCAAATGGATCTGATGTGCTACAACAGTCAGTGAGTATGACCAGCTAGCATATATTACAGAATTATTGTAAAAGATGAATGACAAATTAACCCTTAGACCGCTACACACAACAATTGTCATCGGCTATTGCTTTTATATTTTGCCTTATTTTTCGATAAAAACATGATTTGACAGCACTTCAGAATCATTTCCAATGGAAATGATTCTAAAGTGCTGTCAAACCAAGTTGTAAATTATTCTAAAGTGCTGTAAAAGCATGTTTTTGATGATAAAAATGGAAAATAGAAAATAAACAGCCGACGACAACAAATTAAGATAGCGGTGTAAGGGTTAAAAAAATTACAAAAAAAAAACATGAACAGCGATATATTCTATCGGGAAACAATGAATTACACACCATTTGTGTGAGTTAGTCCAACAGTTTGAGTAGCCGTTCCAGTTCCACATTCCATTTCTACTTGTTCACTGTAAGAGTACTGTGGCCACTATGTATGTGGTAGCATGTAGTATGTACTGTGGATGTAACTACAGCTAGGCATTCAGGTGTTGTTTACATCTTCCTTTGTTGTCTTCGATTGTTGTAAATATTTAATACCAATTGCCAGTTTCAGATTTTACCTTTTCAGGAGAAAAACTGCAACATGGTGATACATGTCAGTTTCTACAATAGCTAACAGGGGTACACAAATATAGCACTGTACAGTGAAACCTCTCTAAACTGGACAACAATAATCATAATTTTGATGGGTTTCTTGGTCATTTATCTCAGGTGATAATGTCTGTTCGTGACCGCATAGCACTCAACTATGGCTCGGAATAATCAAATGCCTGATTTGCAGTGAAACCTCGCTAAACCGGACACCCTGGGGACCTCCCAGGGTGTCCGGTTTAGCGAGGTTTCACTGTACACCTATACTGCCGTTGTGCCATCAGAAAACAGGCTTACTATCTTTGCCACCAGCATAGCCACATGTAACTTCTGCAGAATCTGATGACGATACACAAGATTTGTTCATAATGAATTATTCATAATGTTTCTATCAAGCCATTTAGATCCTCGTTAGATTGTCAGAGAACCTTCTTTAGAGATACATTAGTTGGCAAGGTAAATACTGCTCGCTTCCAACATTGCATTCCAAATTCTTTCTACAAAGTATTTTTTTATCAGAATTTCAGAATAATTTTAAGTTGCAAGTTTCAATATCATTTACAATGTCAAACCTATAGAGTGCTTTTTACTAAATCTTCTGTACTAACGTTGAACAAATTATTACGAGATCGAGAGATAAAATTGGTTAATTAGATGGAGGGTGATAAGGCTGGTTTTATCAGATGTAGATTACACGCCGAGTTGGATGTTTTCTCGTGTAATGGACCAGGTATGAACCAGACTTTAACTAACTTGTAATCAATAAACGCCAGAGTACAGTCCTGCAATGGTAAGACCCTAATATAAAACATATCCTTATCCAATATGTGAAATAATCTTTCTAATTTATTTATTTATTTAACCCGTAGACCGCTATCTTAATTTTTTGTCGTCTGCTGTCTATTTTCTATTTTTATCATCAAAAACATGCTTTGGCAGAACTTTAGAATAATTTACAACATGCTTTGACAGCACTTCAGAATCATTTCCATTGGAAATGATTCTGAAGTGCTGTCAAACCATGCTTTTATTGAGAAATATTAACAGGGTCGAATTTCACCTGTATGGACAGGGGGAAATCCCAAAACTGAATATTTCCCAAAATAAATATATTCAGCCTTGAAATGAAGGAAAATCCTGATCTGGTGCCAAGTCCTGACCACACCAGAGCCACATGCCCAAAAAGTAATAGGGTCAGCATTGATCCTACTACTTTTATAATAGGTACAACTGGATTCAGCGCTCATATGAACCCCAGAAATATGAACTAAATTTATTTGACATATTTATGCAATAGGTCGTCAAAAACCAAAAAAATACTCACATATTTTTTTCTTGACTTTGGCGTCAATTTCGCGTCGTTGCCGTTGTTTCTCCTGACTGATGCCGACACCAGTGGGGGGTCTCCTCCAGTCATCTGAGTTTCCTGAAACACACCCAGACACAGGGAATAATGTTTAGTTTAGATTAGTGTGACTTATATGTAGCTAGTGTCTGTTTCACGAGACCTGCCCAAATTTTACGGCTATATAAACAATGAACAAGAGTTGTCAGAAGACAACGAAGCTCGCCTGTTGGCAGCCTTCACTTAAACTTGGCACAGTTGTATAAAAAAACATGAACATTATTACTTGACCTTGGGTTAAGGGGTGTGCGGTGGACCTTGACATTGGGGTCAATGGTCGAAGGTGGGTCATGGATTTGCTATAGCATGATAGAGTATCATCAGATGAATGCATGTATGAAATATGAAGGCGTTCCCTGTAAATAAACAGAAGTTACACAACATTTACCCCAACGTTAAGTTTATGAACATGCTAAGTTTGTGACCTTGACCTTGGGGTAAGGGTTGGGTGGTGGGTCGTGGATTTGCTACAGCATGATAGATGGTCATCTGAGGAATGCATGTATGAAATATCAAATATCAAGGCGTTCCATGAAAGGAAACAGATGTTATAAGAAATTACCCCAACGTTAAGATTATGAATGTGCTAAGTTTGTGACCTTGACCTTGGGGTAAGGGTTGGGTGGTGGGTCATGGATTTGCTACATCATGATAGAGGGTCATCTGAGGAATGCATGTATGAAATATCAAGGTGTTCCATGAAAGGAAATAGAAGTTATAAGACATTACCCCAACGTTAAGTTTATGAATGTGCTAAGTTTGTGACCTTGACCTTGGGGTAAGGGTTGGGTGGTGGGTCATGGATTTGCTACATCATGGTAGAGGGTCATCTGAGGAATGCATGTATGAAATATCAAGGTGTTCCATGAAAGGAAACAGAAGTTATGAGACATTTACCCAACGTTAAGTTTATGAATGTGCTAAGTTTGTGACCTTGACCTTGGCGTAAGGGTTAGGTGGTGGGTCATGGATTTGCTACAGCATGATAGAGGGTCATCTGAGGAATGCATGTATAAATAACAAGGTGTTCCATGAAAGGAAACAGAAGTTATAAGACATTTACCCAACGTTAAGTTCATGAATGTGCTAAGTTTGTGACCTTGACCTTGGGGTAAGGGCTGGGTGGTGGGTCATGGATTTGCTACAGCACGATAGAGGGTCATCTGAGGAATGCATGTATGAAAGATCAAGCCGTTCCATGAAAGAAAACAGAAGTTATAAGACATTTATCCCAACATTAAGTTTATGAATGTGCTAAGTTTGTGACCTTGACCTTGGGATAAGGGCTGGGTGGTGTGTCATGGATTTGCTACAGGGTCATCTGAGGAATGCATGTATAAATAACAAGGTGTTCCATGAAAGGAAACAGAAGTTATAAGACATTTACCCAACGTTAAGTTCATGAATGTGCTAAGTTTGTGACATTGACCTTGGGGTAAGGGTTGGGTGGTGGGTCATGGATTTGCTACATCATGATAGAGGGTCATCTGAGGAATGCATGTATGAAATATCAAGGTGTTCCATGAAAGGAAATAGAAGTTATAAGACATTACCCCAACGTTAAGTTTATGAATGTGCTAAGTTTGTGACCTTGACCTTGGGGTAAGGGCTGGGTGGTGGGTCATGGATTTGCTACAGCATGATAGAGGGTCATCTAAGGTATGTATGTATGAAATATCAAGGTGTTCCATGATAGGAAACAGAAGTTATAAGACATTTACCCCAACGTTAAGTTTGTGGACGCCGATGACGCCGGGGGTATGCCATAAGCTCTTCTGCACATCGTGCAGGCGAGCTAAAAAACAATATTCTTTTGATAATATTCAATTAAAGAACAAGAAACGAGGCAAAGCCACGAAGGCCAGGTTTTTTCCAAGCATAGACACTTGTATAATATAATTATACCCACTTTTTGTAGACTAGATGGCCGTGGCCTGCATGTCACGCCTTGGGGCGAGGCATGGACACTAAAAAAAGAGATACAGTAGATGGAATAACTTTAACCAGACACACGGACGGACGGACGGACGGACGGACGGACGGACGGACGGACATATGCCAAAATGCCGACTATATCGCGCTTTCCGCAAGCGGGTGCGACAATGATGATAAACACCCATGTGAAGTATCAAGGTAATGGGTGAAGCAGTTGCAGAGATATAGTACACGAAAAAACTTTAAGAAATAAATTCAAAGTAATTTGACCTTGACATTGGGCACAGGGGCCGCACGGTTGGGGGATAGAATGAAAATATGGATGATGATAAACACCCATGTGAAGTTTCAATGTAATGGGCGAAGCAGTTGCAGAGATATAGTATAAAGAAAAACTTTAACCAAAAAACTTTAACCAGACATACGTTAAAAAGTTAACGTTGAAAATGGCTAAGTCAATTTCGTAGAAATAATAGGTCAAGGTAAAAATAAATGGTCACATATTGGATAGTGATATGTGGTGGGCACCACTTGGTTATGAAGCTGTGACAGTTTGTTGGTCCTATGTGGTACAGTACCAAAGAAATGGACTTAAACACGAAAACTTAACATTGATTGTGGACGCCGCCCGATGCCCACTGCCCGCCGCCCGCCCGCCCGCCCAGCTTTCGCCAATCCAATAGACTGGGTTTTTTTTGTTTTTTTTTTAAAACCTGGCTAAAAATTTAAGAATGAGCTTTCTTTTTATTTCGTGAAATTTGGTCAAATATTGATTTTATTGCGAAAAAAACAATTTCCCCAATTTCACAGAGTGAAGATGTCTATGCGGATTTAACATGAGGAAATTTTTTTAGATTTTCAGAAATACTGGACCAATTTTCAAAATTTAACTTGTTTTCTTAGTTAGACCATTTCAAAGCTATCTAAATTTCCATTTTTTTTTTCATTTTTCACTCCTCCCACAGCTCCTTCACCTCCTTTTCCCCCATGTTAAATTCCATAGACAAATCAATTTTCCATGATAAAATCAATATTTGACCAAATTTCACCAAATAAAAAGAAGGCTCATTTCTTAAATTTTTATAAAATTTAATATTATTAAAAAAAATATTGTTTTTGCATTGTTTATATGGCTGTAAAATTTGGGCAGCTTTCGTGAAACAGACAGTGGTTTCGCAGCCTTGCCACATGAAAAAAGACACTACTGTCTATTCCATGTAAAATCTACTTATTTAACATATTAAATCCAAATATTATTACAACTGAAGCTCATTTTTCATGATAATAAATTATTAAATTATTATTTACTAATGTTTCATCACTTTCTGCATAGAGCCACGATGCAAAGCCTTTAAATTCCAATAGGAAAATCATTTTTCTCACAATAAGATTAATATTCGTTAGAAATTTATCAAATAATTATTTGTTGGAACTGAAACACATTTTATAATTTTGAAAACTTAACTTGTAGCTCAAATTTACAATTGGTATACAGCTGAATCTCGTTATCTCGATATTGTTTATCTTGATATACCTGCTTATCTCGATATATGTCCCAGGTCCCGGCAGAATTCCCTATATATCATATATTTTACTCCTGATATCGGATATGTCGATATATCGGTTTAGTCGAAGTGGAAATCGAGTTCCGATAGTATGTTTCCTTCACATTTGTATTCTGATATGTCGATGCAAAGTCTGAATCAGCGCGATTATCTCGGGTATGTTTTCACACGTCTATAGAAACCAAAGACACCACCGTCGCTAAAATGCGTTTAAAGTTGCATGACCAGTTAAAGCAGTGCAATTAAAACCATAATTAATCAATTAAACTTAATGTGATATCAAATCTCTTTTAACAGAAAAATGAATTAAACGGTGTAGCAATAAGTAAATCGTCTGTTAATTACGAAAACAGTTTAGAATAAACTGAAGCCGCGATTTATGAAAACCCGGAAATAAAGTAAAGAGGCATTTCTGAAGCGATTTTGTTCAGATTTTCTTTCGAGAAATTTGGCTAATTGTTATCTCGAAGTTCGGATATGTCAATATATTTTCATCAGTCCATTCGACTTTGAGATAACGAGAATGACCTGTATATTAAGAAGGAACAGACAGTAACCTGGAGCCCGTTTCATGAAAATGCGTACAAATAAATATAGGTAAGTGCAAAATTTCACATTAACAGTATTTTCTTGTAAACAATTATTGGATCTACATTTATTGAGCATAGGCTGCATATGCAGCCTATGCTCAATAAATGTAAATCCATCAATTTCACTTTCCAGACGTATCTTACATTCGCACTAACAAACATTTTAGTTGTACAAAGTTTAGTGAAACGGCCACCAGGTATTCTTTACATACCTGTATTGGTTCTGGACGCCGTGGGAGATGAGTCTATGGTGGGCATGGAGGAGCTGTGCCCATTGATGCCCTCGTAGGCGCGGTCGCCGCGGGCACTGCCCGGAGGTCGGTGGCCCAGGCGTTGGAGGGTGGCCCCCGCCTCCTTCACTCGCTTCTTCTCCTTCTTCAACATGTTCACCAGGATGTCTGGCACCGGTCAAGGAGCATTATCATATAACCATAAATATTAAAGACACGCCATGTGATTTTGTACCTTTTTTCATAGCCAATACGGAATTATCATCCACATTTGCTAGGACAATGTTGTAAACTACCGACATCATTTACGGAAAATATCATAAATTTTGTAAATATTTTTCACCAGGGGGCCGTTTCACTAAACTTCGTACAACTAAAATGTTCGTAAGTGCAAATTTAGAATCGTCTGCAAATTTCAAGTGATGGATTTACAAATCCAATAATTGTTTACACAAAAACATTGTCAATGTGAAATTTACAGACTATCATAATTATGCACTTACGAACATTTTAGTCATACAAAGTTTAGTGAAACGGCCCACAGGATGTCTCACACAGGTCAAAGAAGATGATCATATAAACGTGGTCGTGACTGGAGAAATGTGGCTAATGGGATTTGTCACCGGTGTAGTTCCTGATCAGTTTATTTATCTATTTATTTAATCGTGTTTAACGGCTTGTCCACAGCTAAGGTTATTTTAGGCCGAGTTAAGGAGGTTGAATCTCATATGCTACCAGTTGTTATGGTGGGTAAATCTCAACATCACAACTGGAGAAATGGGGCTTATGGAATTTGTGACCAATGTAGCTCTTGATCAAATAGCAAACTACTGTAGCCTGATAACGATCTATCTATATGGTTTGTTAGAAGCATAATGGGCGTTTCATTGATTGAATGACGAACAGTGCAGATCCTGATATCCTATGATCTGGATCTATACTGGTCTGCCGTCACAGCCACAAATGTGTATGGATAATGGAAAATAAGCAAGGTTTCAAATCAATTTTACTGACAATTGTAGGAATAAATGAAATGTAGTGGGCCAGTGACCATAGGGGAATGACACTCACGATGAAGTGGTCAATGCAAAGCGAGTTTGACTCGCTTTGCAATGACCACTTTGTCGCGAGTGCAATTCCCCTGTGCCACGGTCGTCTCAAACCCAAACACTGACCCACTACACTTAAAACCCACTATAACACTATTAATTTCAAGACAATTTTGTATTTAACATAATCGTGTCTTGGCTCCAAAATACAGAGTTTTACTATTTGTCCTGTACATTTTCTATGGATATAACACGATTCACCTCTAACACGAGGCTTTGCATGAATCCAATCATAGGATATAAAGGGGTTCAAATGTACATTCAATCTATCTCTGTCAATTGAATCTTTCAGTCTTGATTATACAGGCCTCGACAAATTCTTCATTATCCACTCGTCCAGATTTGCACACTCATAGATTCCGACTATCTGTTCCACGTTTTGCTGCCTATAAACTTTTGGTTTTTAACACAATAAATGTAAAAAATATTTACATGTAAGTACTTTTTCATCAATGACAAAAAATGTCACCCTCCCCAATTTTTTTATTTCAGGCAGGGATCAGTTTACAGTGTGAAGTGTGCGAAATCCTCTCCCTAAATTGTCTCCCTATTTTGAGTTCAGAGAGAAGTTTTTCACTACATAAAACAGAAATTTTGGAAAAATTGTCTATTTTCTCAATTTTTTTGTGAAAACTTCTCCCTATTTTGAAGGGCTAACTTCAACCCAGGCATGAAAGTCCATCATCTATTGATTTTATTATCAATTGACTCCTTCAGCCTTGATGATACCGGTGACCCGTTGACCATCTGCCACAATGACCAGCTACAAGGATACTGATTTCATTGTCCCTCTGGACCAGCAGCACCTTCATCCTCTCCTGCTCCGAGTTGCTGTAGGGGCCGGTGTCCGGGGGCGGCCCCAGGTCCCGGGGCGGGGTCCGAGACTTGGCGGGGCTCGATGGCGCAGATGGCTTCTCCAATACTCGTTTCTGAATGTGGCACAATTAATAGTTTCAGTAACACGGGCCACAATCTATAATAATCTTCATATTGCCGCTCCTTATCGTTTGATTACTGAAAATCTAAGAAAAAGTTTTTTTGTAAAATGTTCACAAAAGGCTTTCTGAACTAAATTTGTCCGCACATGTGTGTTTTTTATGTCCATGACCATAACCCTTTAGTCCGCTACACACAACAATTGTCGTCTGCTGTTACTTTTATATCTTGCCTTATTTCTCAATAAAAACATGTTTTGACAGCACTTCAGAATCATTTCCAATGGAAATGATTCTGAAGTGCTGTCAAAGCATGTTGTAAACAGCAGACAACAACAAAATTAAGATAGTGGTGTAAGGGTTAACAAAGACATAGGCAGTGGTAGCTAATTTGTCAGAGAAGAGTAATTTGAGACATGTTTGTGGTAAACAAAAATGTACAACATTAACAAACAAGAAAACAGCAACGCTGATGGATAAACCCCTTAAAAACTGTATTAATGCAAATTTCAAAGACATTTGACCTTGAGCACAAGGGCCGTATGGGTGGAAAATAAAATGAAAATATGGATGATGACAAATGAGTACATGTGAAGTTTCAAGCCAATCTGACTTATGGTGACAGAGATGGTAGATAGCAAATCTGGAAAAAACAGGTAGAGCAGACAGATGGACATGGTGGCAACTACACCGTCTGTGTATCCTGATTTTATTTTGGGGGGTACACGAAACAGAACATTAAACTTCGAACTATAGGCAGTCTGATTTGGAAAGTTAGACTCAGGCAGGGATTCCACTGGCGATCGCCACTTTCGCAATTGGCGATAAAAATAAACAATTGGCGATAAACAATTGGCGATAAAAAATTATAATTTTCGGAAAAAAAATCCAAAAAGTTTTTTTGAATTTTTTTATTTTATTTTTTTTCCGAAAATTGTAATTTGTTATCGCCAATTGTTTTATTTTTTTTGAAGTGGTGATTTTTTGATTTTCCCCAGCGGAATCCCTGCTCAGGTACCCACTGATAAAATGCTTTATACCAGACATATTTACCTTCATGAGGCCGAAGCAGTGGTGTATCTTCCTCATGTCGGCGCCGACGTTGATGACGGCATCGGGATCCGAGTCGGCCAGGTAGGCCTTCACAGCTTCCAGGCACCTGGTATACCAAACACATTGCATTAGTATAACCTGAGTCTAACCCTTTCACTTCTAAGTAACTGCAATGGTTTGACAACCTCGACACTCGTCTGATATTTTCTAAATTTGGTTCATAGAAGCCCTTACATTTTCAAAATCAAACAGATTGTTACAGCAATTTCACACCATAATTACAAACATAAACTGCTAAATTGGACCACCTTTCGTCGTCAAAGATGTATCAATAGACCAGGGGGCCGTTTCACTAAACTTTGTATGACTAAAATGTTCATAAGTGTAAAATTATGATAGTCTGTGAATTTCACATTAACAATGTTTTCTTGGATTATTGGATTTACATTTATTGAGCATAGACTGCATATGCAGGTAAGGAGCACTCATACAGCAGCATATTTGTGTTTATGTAAAACCTTCTACTGTGTCTTGGTCACAAATGTCGAACGCATATTGCTGTCTGCCCACTTATTTGGAATATTGCATTAAATACATACTGTCCGAGGGCGTGAAATGGATAATTTTAAATTAACTGGTCACTGCCCCTTAAGATACCAGACTTGGAAAAACATGAGTAAACTCCCTTAGAATTACTTACGGGGGCCTTATTAGCATTCAAATTGATTGAGTTTTGTCAGTGTAACGTTACGTTGCTTAGTCAAACCGACAAATTTCGCCAACCTAATGTTAATGATTGCCCAGAAATAGTTCTAAGGGAAGTTAGTTGTTACTTTCCAAGTTTGGCAACAGGCGCGGATCCAGGATTTCGGGTTAGGGGGGCGTAACTATTTTGCAATACTTGACTATATTATCGAACGAGCTAAGCTGAAAAATGCATGGAATACATGGCACTTGGCATGAAACGTGCCTTGTAACTTGTAAAAAATCTTTACTCGGCGAATTTTAGGGGGGGGCGTGTGCCGGGTCCGCCCCCCCCTGAATCCGCCCATGGGTAACTTATTTATAAGACTAAGGGCTCCAGAAAAGGAATTAGTAATTGAGTATTGTCACTCCATCATTTCTGAAGCAATTGGGTATTTCAAAATTTTAATTGGGTAAAATGAAATCACACTACTGTTTACACATCAGCAGACAGCAATTATTGAATAGTTTGCTTCTAAATGAAAACATGTCTTGGTATTTCATTAGAATTGTCTCCTTGGAGACAATTCTAATGATATACCAAGGTGTTTTTTCATGGAAAAATATGCTATATTTGTGGTCTGTTTATTGTTTTCCGTAGCATGATAAAGATACAACAAATTTTCATTGCTTTTTGATACTCACTACATCTGATTTGAATTGGGTTTTTGGCAATTTTAATTGGGTATTTAAGCAAATACGCACCTTATCTGGAGCTCTGGTCTGTACACAGTTTATATTCTTGTTGTTATTTTATCTGTGACTCAATCGTTCATATACAGAATTGTTAGTAATTACTGAGGCATCTACATCATTGACTCCTTAAATTATGAATTTCCCTTTAACAGAACTACTTCTGGGGCATCAACGACATTAGAATTGTGGTAGTTTGTCAGTTTGACGTCACGTTGTTAAGTTTAAACTAAGCAACTTGACATAAAACCGATAAACTCCACCAATCCTAATGTCAATGATGAAGTAATTCTAAGGCACGCTACTCGAGTTTGGTAACCAATCTATAAGACTTGTCTATGCATGAGAATAACTACAGACCTCTCTATATCCTCCTCAGCGAGATCGTCCGTCCGTTGTTCCCCGGTGGCCAATGCCAACTCCTCCTTCAGTTGCTGGATCTCTCGCTTCAACTTCTGGATCAGCAACTTTGGGTCTAGCTCCTCGTTTAGCAGCACATCGTTCTTGATCATCGCCACTCGCTGGGCGAACCTGCACGTTGATATGGACTCCTGAAACACAATGGGCATGTGACACTGCATTCAATAACAATCGATATAGATTCCTGAAACACAGTTGGCATACATGTTTGCCTTTATAACATCCACAAATTAACGTGTCAATTTCCATTCCCGACACAGTTTACATGTGTATCTCTGCCTTTATAATAGTCACAAATTTGTGCGGCGTTTACAAAATTAGACACATACATGTAAAGTGTGTTTCAGGAGTCGATAACGACAGAGATATACATGTAAACTGTGTTTCAGGAGTCGTTAACGACTCCTGAAACACAGTTTACATGTATTGTCTTTATAACATACATATTTCTGTGTCAATATCCAATCCTGAAACACGGTTTATATTCTTACCTCTGTTATTCCCTGTTGTGTATCCCGATCAAACTTGTCATGTGGGTCTGGCATTTATAACAACCACAAATGTGTTCCTTTGGGGCACAGTTTACATGCATTTCTTACGTTCACCCAATAGTTTACACAAATATAACGGTGAATTACACCGCTCGCTTTTGTAGAGCGGTAGTATTGTCAGCAGTCTCTTGATTTCCATATATGGAGAAATGATGCCAGTAACATCGCAATGACGCGTTTCCTTCGACCGATCAAATCATGTTCTCAGACACACCCTCTGAAGTCGCCTTCACTACAGCCCGTCTTAATTTGCACACTCTTGGCCATATTTTACACTTAACTCACTTTGTTTTTATCCATCAAGGATCAATTAACAACAACAACAAGGTCATATACATAGAGGATCAGGTATTATCCAATGTTAAGTTTTGTGGTGTACGACATTGACCTTAGAGGTCAAAAGTGGTGGTACGAGCCATGAGTTTGTCACCGCTCTTCATGTGGTTATAAAACATTGAAAGCATGACGAACATAGCTGTGGTCGTCACTGCAGAAATTGGTCTTACTGGCCTCTTGCGACCAGTGAAGAGCCAGATCAAGCCGGCCGGGCATCCAGCGCAGTCTGATCAGGATCTGCACTGATCGCCTATTCAGTCAGTGAAAACACTTGGTCCTTACTTTAGCAAAACAGCATAAAGATCCTCATCAGGTTACAGGAAGATGCTGTCCACAAAAAAACCAGGGTGCGGGATCCAGACGGGGGCCTTCCTTGTTCCAGCCGCACCCGCCCCCCTCTTTAAAATTGGTGGTCAGTTCAGGATTTTAACCTATTTTTTTACATTGGAAGGAAAGATCTTGAATTATTTCTTTATTTCTCACCCAAATTGATATGTTAGTTACCACTCAGTTGAAACTGTTCGCCTTTCGAAGGACGGTTACAACTGGAGTGGTAACAAACATATTTACTTTTGGATGACAAGAAATTAAGGAAAATTGTATAAACTAAAATTAATTTCTGAATTTTTATGAAAAAGTTGGACGAATCATGTATATCTTCATTTGCAATTGAGAATCCACGCCTCCTCTAGACATAAGTTGCCCCCCTTCAAACCATAAGCCCATTTCCACCAAGTCACAGTCGCAACTTTAATTTAGACCGAAGCCATTCACAGGCCTTACATCAACATTTCTCTTCTTTCCCGGATTGGCGCAGGTTGACGATCATAGTCGTCATACAGTTGTCCCCCGAGAACTGTCGCGTAGCAACGGATGTCATTTCATCGAGTTACGGTATGGGTAAGTGTTGTTCTTGCCCTTGTCGGCCAGGAGAGATGAATCACCATGTTCCAGATATTGCAGAGGACAGGTTGGATGTAACTTCGCTTCCGCAGGATCAGACCATTCGCTCCCCACTCTTCTGGACACCCTCTACCCGGACCTTGGAAAGGAGAATGGAATTGGGTTTGGGTTAACTAAAGCAACGGACGATGTACCCAGTTACAGCAAAGGACCACAGAGCTCCAAGATAAGGTGCGTTATTTGGCATATTTTTACACCAACTTATTTCTTTTTTTAGCAGGAAGTATTATCAAAAGTGTGAGTACACAAAAATACCCACAGCAAAGTGAAAATACGCACTGATTTTTAAATTGATAATGAAAATACTGTAACTAGAAAATTGTTTGTAAAACAAAATGCCACCGCTGTTGAGCATTCATGAATACAACAGCAATCACTGAGTGAGTGATTGGAGAAAAAGGGGCATAACTGCGGATGGATCGGTGGGACAGGGAAAATGTTAATTGTTATCATTTGTTCCGTATTTAATAAGGAATAAAAGCAATAATGCTGTTGCAAAAGTAAAATACGCATTGAATTTGAAATCTGGGGGTATAATACTCTTTAGATAAAAACCTTATCTGGAGCTCTCAGGTCATATACAGACAGGTGACTAGGTAGAACCAGCTCGTACAATATTACGGGGGAAATACGGATCATAATCTGTGGCCTATTTCACCAACTTTGAGGGAGAAATATTAAATATTAGGATAATTAGTAATTTTAGTAATTTTTATTATACTGAATTTATTACATTATCACAGCCATTTTGGCTGTGATAATGTAATAAATTCAGTATAATAATTCTGCATAGTTTTAATCATCAAATATATGCAATCATTAGTTCTGTATGAAATAATGCATTTCGGAAAAATAAATGATTACTCCCTCAAAGTATACTTTGCTAGATAAGTATACTTTGCAATTTTGATGAAATATGCTACTGGTGCAATGTGACCATGCCACACCAAATACATCATTTTGCCAAATCCCTTTTATCTGTGTTTTATGACACGCATTGCAATATATTCAGAGATTCAAAATCAGCTCTGTATCCAAGGCATGTAAAAGCATGAGAGACTGGCAAACGTAGAGCGTACCCTGCCAAGTCGACGAGGTGTAACTTGGCGCGCCTGATGGTGGCCGAGCCCTGCTCCCGCGATGTCAGGTGAATGGAGAATATACAGTGGGACCGTGTGGATGCTTGGTTCATCGGCGTCTACAAACAGGAAATAATTCACGTCATTGATTCAATAGCCTGTTACAACTCTATGTTACAAAAGAAGTTTAAAATGTACGCCTCCAAAACCTTAACACAAATTTCAAGTTATTTGACCTCAACATTGAACACAGGGATGTATGGGTCGGCCATATTATGAAGATATGGATGATGCCAAATAAGTACATAAGTTTCAAGCAATTCTGACAATAGAAAACTTTAATGCTAATCTTGAAAAGATAGACGGGCAGGGTGGAAATTATATCTATATCTATTTATCCTGCATCACCCTCTCGTGAGGATTATGTGCAGCTGCGTGTCTGTGCATGTTAGTAGAGTGACAAGAGGTGGTAAAGAGTAACAGTAGACTGGAATAACAGCATACAGTGTTTAGTGTGTTAATTAAGGTAGAAATAGATCAGATCAGATTAACAAGAAATGCGTCTGTCGAACGCGGATGCCACCTGCAGCATATTTGAGAAACTGTGACAAAGTGGTTAACCGAAAAGTGTGACGGACGGACAGACGGACGTTCTTACATTACTATACTTATGTGGCTTATCACATGTTAAATATTAGCCACATAAAACGATTTTTAGCTGCATGAAACGATTTTTTAGGTGGCTAATTGTAACCAACCCTATCCTTTACTAAGTCCATAACCCTGTGGGGCTAGCCACATAAGTACCCTAATGTGTGCCCGGACAGACGGATGGACGGACGGTCCAAACACTATATGCCACCCGTTTCTTCGAAACCCGGTGGCATAAAAACAATGGGTCCAACTCTAAGGACTGAAGTGGTGAACCCCTCGTACAGCCTCCTTGAAAGTTTTAAGACCGGGCTGCATGACAACACTACACGGAAGGCTGTTCCACTGCACAACTGTCCATGGATAGAACGAGTACTGGTTGTAGCTGGAATTTATGTATGTATTTGTATGTAGGTCAGTGGGTGCATGTGCCTGGTTATTCTTGTGAGGTGCCCGAGGTACGATGGGAGTGGAATAGCGAGTGGAATGTTATTGACAATTTTGTAGAACATAGACGCGCATCTACACGCCTGTTCTTCAATGTCCGCCAACCAAGTCTGTTTACCATGGTGGTTACGCTATCTTATGGGGATTAGTTATTTGATACCCAGCGGGCCGCCCTTCGTTGTACTTGTTCGACTTTGCGGATGTTTGTCTTGGTATGGGGACTCCAGACAGTCGAGGCATATTCCGCAAGGGATCTGACCATGGTTTTATATGCAGTTTCCCGAATGCCTTGATGTTTTGTCTTAATATTTCGCCTCAGGAACCCAAGTGTGCTGTTGCTTTTATTGCAAATTCTGGTTATACGGTTGTTCCATGTAAGGTCAGAGCTAATATCGACACCCAGGTACTTGGCTTGATCCACTGACTCCAGTACCTCATTATGCATAATGTAATTGTGACAAATTGGTTTTCTAGACCAGAGATATGTATTACTTGGCATTTGCTTGGATTGAATTCCATCTCCCAGCATTTTTCCCAAATTTGCAAACAGTCTAGATCTGCTTGGATTTTTTCACAATCTGAGATGCTGTTAACAGTGAGATACAATGCTGTGTCGTCTACGAATAGTCAGACTTGGAACTCAATTTCATCTGGAAGGTCATTAATGTGTAGCAGGAAAAGAATTGGACCAAGGACAGACCCCTGCGGACCTGTACTACTGAGGATGACTCACCTTCCAAGACGACTGTCTGTGTGCGACCCAGGATGAATGCTCTAATCCATTTAACTGTGTTGCTGTCGACTCCACTTTGGTGCAGCTTGTACAACAGTTTCAGGTGACTAACCTTACCAAAGGCCTAGTAGAATGAGATCTGACTGCTTGCCTTGTGATAGGTTATGGGAAAGTTCCTCTATTAGTTCAATTAGTTGGGTCTCGCATGATCGCTTTTCACAAAAGCCATGCTGGCGGTCGTACAAGATATTATGCCTAGTGAAATGTTTTGTGAGACTGGAGGCGACGACATGCTCCATTACCTTACATAACACACAGGTTAGGGAAATTGGTCTATAGTTGGCTGGGTTGCTACGGACTCCTTTCTTGAATAGGGGGCATACGGTGGCAGTGGACCAATCCGAGGGGATCTCGCCAGAGGACAGTGATTTGGAAAACAGGATTTGAAGTATGGGTGAAATCTGGCATTTCAAGTTACGAAGCACAAGTGGTTTTATACCATCTGGGCCAGAAGCCTTGTCTGGTTGAAGATTGGCAAGTAGTTTGATGATGCCATTTACTGAAATGGATATTTCAGGCATTGTTGGGTATTTCGGTCCAAATTTATCCGGAATCTGAGACCTGCACCGGCAATCGTGCTCTATATCGGTGTGTATCGAGTCTTGGCAGAGTTGACTCAGGTTATGGGGAGAAGATGGATAAAAACAGACTGAAACTGGTTATTCAAGATATTAGCCTTATCCTTATTTCCGGTGTAGAGCGTGTCATCTCCTGGTTTTTTAGTGGGGATATGCCATGCGAGTCTTGTTTTATGCTTTTGATAAGGGAAAACAATTTTTTCCTGGAGAATTTGGGGTTGTGTTCAGCATGTGTACAATTGCCATCAGTATCGCTTTCTAAACCCAAAATATATTCAAGGTCATTTTCATAAGCCTGTTTAATTTTAGTTTTAACCATATGTCGATAGTTCACAAAATGTTTTCTATCACTCGAGTTTCCAGTTCTTTTATGTTTTTGAAATAAACTATCGCGTTTTCTGATCAATCTTTTAATCGGCCGAGTCAACCATGGCAAACTGTTTTTAGAACTTAAATTTTTGATAGGGATATATTTGGAAATACCCTTCTGGATTTCATTTTTCAAAAGTGTCCAAATAGCTTCTACCGACAGGTTGGTATTGCTTTTCAAAATATTTTCTTTAACTTCATCCATGAACTTACCAAAACTGTCCCAGTCTGCAGTCTGTCCCATATGAACCCCAAAATGTTTGGGGTCTTATAATAATTCATAGACAATGCACTTTTTTTTTTAAAATGGATGGAATATTTATTGCTATTTTCAGGTTAGAAAATCAGATAATTTATACCCATGGGTTGGGATGGGGTGTATCATTTTTTATTTGGACTGTCATTTACTAATCAAAGTGAAAAAGCAGGTTCACTCATTGAGAGAGTCCAATTGGGTGTTTACAACATTGTATTTGGTCATTTAATAATTGAAGGGGTCACTTCACTAATTTTCTTTTTTACAATTTTAATTTCCAGCATTCCAAGGGTCAAGACAAGAGTCAAAGTTCCCACCGTCTAAGGGTCAAGGTTCCCACCTTCTAAGGGTCAAGGTTCCCACCTTCTAAGGGTCAAGGTTCCCACCTTCTAAGGGTTAAGGTTACCACCTTCTAAGGGTCAAGCTTCTCGCATTCTAAGGTTCAATGTTCCCGCCTTCTAAGGGTCAAGATTGCAACAAGAAAATGACCTCGGCTATCATCCTGTTGGTGTCCCCCAGGAAGAGCAGGTTGAGGGCCTCCTCCTCATTGGATGCCTGGTGGACAGACAGGTTCTTCAGATGGATGTTTTGCTCCTGGTCTTCCATCAACAGCACCTTCCTGCAACACACAAGGTCAAGGTCGTGCAGAATGGACACACGCAAGGTAATGGTCGTGCAGAATTGATACACGCAAGGTCATGGTCGTGTAAAATTGACACATGCAAGGTCAAGACCATGCGGAATGGACACATGCAAGGTCAATGTCGTGCAAACTTTACACAGACAATGTCAAGGTTATGAAGAATGGACACATGCAACATCAAGGCTGTGCAGAACAGACACACACACAAGGTCCTGAAAATCTGGACACACACATGGTCATGGAAATAAATCAACAGAATGGACATGCACACAAGCTCACGGTTGCAAACCACAGGATGGACATATACAAGGTCAGTCACACACATGGTCATACAGAATGGACACACACAAGGACAATTCTGGGGAATACAACCATTTGCGTGTGTCCATTTTTGTGTCCATTCTATGGAAACACACACTGTCAATGTTGTAGTGCACAGAATGGACACACATGGTCACAGCTGTATTCCACACTCTATACAGTCGTGGCTGCATGTCTATACTGTTGAAGCATTTGATAGTCATTAAACATTAGACTCGAGGGTCACAACAGTGGGCTAAATAATTAAAATATCAATCATACTTGTTCTATGGGATTTTAAAATTGGGTTAAAACATATTATTGAATATAATATTATTTATGAACAGATTTTCAAAAATGTATACATTTGTTTTCTTAGCTCTATCATTTCACATACATTTGGGCATTCAATGTTGATGTCAACAAACTGATGATGTTGTAAAAAGATATATATTTACACCTTCCTTAAATTCATAATGGAAGCGTATTCAATGTATTGCGTTTATATCCCAATGCTATACATTAGCCCCATGTGACATCGCGCGATGTTGTTGATTCGCTAAAGTTTGTTTTACGTTATTAATTTCCACGACGTTGTCAATAACGGCACGCTACTGACTGGCAACGTCGCTGTTCCATGAATTGACATAAAAATTATGCAAAACAAGATATTTCTAAATTTTAACGCCATATTTGGCTATTTACATTTTTGAAACATGCAATGTAAATATAAGTAATAAACCATTGGGCTGTTGAGTTTACTGTAGCATGAAAAACATTTGATCTGTCTGGCATGTCCTTTGATCTGTCTGGCATGTCCTTTGATCTGTCTGGCATGTCCTTTGGCCTCCACACACTTTAAACAGACCAAATGTTTTTCTTACTACAGTAAACGCAACAACCCATGGTTTTATTACTACAAACTTACGGCAGGTCTTCCAGTTTGGCAGCCTCGTGTTTGGGATCCAGCAGATCATAGCCGTTCTCATTGTAGATCTCCAGGTAGGAAATAAATGCTGAAAAACTCTTGTCCGAATTCTGAAATGTCAAAGCAATGTGTACCACAATGCATTGGATACTCTCACCCTCATTACAAAATGCAAAAGGTTCCCATTGATCCTTAGACTGCTAGGAACGAAATTCTCGTCTGCTTATATTTTATATTTTGTCTTCTTTTTCAATAAAAACATGGTTTGACAGCACTTTAGAATCATTTCCATTGGAAATGATTCTAACGTGCTGTCAAACAATGTTATTGCTGATAAAAATGGAAAATAACAAGAGCTGTAGGAGAACAGCATAGCTCGACTACGAGGGTTGTCGATGTACACATAGCTTGACAAAGAAGGTGGCTGTGGCCTGCATAAAAACCTTAACCAAGGTTGACTAAAAACATTAACCAAGGGAAATTAAGTAAGTAATTCAAGGTTAAATGTAGGTCAATGTCAGATATAGGTCAGGGGTTATTGATGTACATCACTAGGAGATAAAGTTTTCCAAGTATGGTTGCTGTAGGCCCAGGAGTATTCCATATACAAGCTTGAGTAAAAACCGTAACCAAGGGGAGATAACTAAGTAATCCAAGGATAAAAGTAGGTCAAGGTCAAATATAGGTCAGGGATTATTGATGTACACCACTAGGAGATGAAGTTGTCCAAGTATGGTTGATGTAGGCCCAGAAGTATTCCATATACAAGCTTGACTATAAACATTAAGCAAGTAATTCAAGGTTAAATGTAGGTGAAGGTAAAATAAAGGTCAGGGGTTATTGATGTACATCCCTATGAGAAATCCAAGTATGGTGTCTGTATGCACAATAGTATTCCATCTACAAGCTTGGCTAAAAACCTTAACCAAGGTTGAGTAAAAACCTTAACCAAGGGGAATTAAGTAAGTAATTTAAGGTTAAATGTAGGTCAAGGTGAAATATAGGTCAGGGGTTGTTGAGGTCAGGGGTTATTGATGTACATCCCTATGAGAAATCCAAGTATGGTGTCTGTATGCACAATAGTATTCCATCTACAAGCTTGACTAAAAACCTTAACCAAGGTTTAGTAAAAACCTTAACCAAGGGGAATTAAGTAAGTAATTTAAGGTTAAATGTAGGTCAAGGTGAAATATAGGTCAGGGGTTGTTAATGTACATCACTAGGAGATGAAGTTGTCCAAGTATGGTTGGTGTAGGGCCATGAGAATTCCATCTACAAGCTTGACTAAAAACCTTAACCAAAGAGAATTAAGTAAGTAATTCAAGAGGAAATGTAGGTCAAGGTCAAATATAGATCAGGGGTTATTGATGTACATCACTATGAGAAAAGGTTGTCCAAGTATGGTGTCTGTATGCACAATAGTATTCCATGTACAAGCTTGAGCAAAAAGCTTAACCAAGGTCGAGTAAAAACCTTAACCAAGGGGAATTAAGTAAGTAATTCAAGGTTAAATGTAGGTCAAGGTCAAATATAGGTCAGGGGTTGTTGATGTACATCACTAGGAGATGAAGTTGTCCAAGTATGGTTGGTGTAGGACCATGAGTATTCCATCTACAAGCTTGACTAAAAACGTTAACCAAGGGGAATTAAGTAAGTAATTCAAGAGGAAATGTAGGTCAAGGTCAAATATAGATCAGGGGTTGTTGATGTACATCACTAGGAGATGAAGTTGTCCAAGTATGGTGGGTGTAGGGCCAGTAGTATTCCATATAGAAGGTTGACTAAAAACCTTAACCAAAAGGAATTAAGTAAGTAATTGAAGAGGAAATGTAGGTCAAGGTCAAATATAGAGCAGGGGTTATTGATGTACATACCTATGAGAAAAGGTTGTCGAAGTATGGTGTCTGGATGCACAATAGTATTCAATGTACAAGCTTGAAAAAAAACCTTAACCAAGGTTGACTAAAAACCTTAACCAAGGGGAATTAAGTAAATGTAGGTCAAGGTCAAATATAGATGAGGGGTTATTGATGTGCATCACTAGGAGATGAAGTTGTCCAAGTATGGTTGGTGTAGGGTCAGTAGTATTGCATATACAAGCTTGACTAAAAACCTTAACCAAGGTTGACTAAAAACCTTAACCAATGGGAATTAACCAAGTAATTCAAGAGGAAATGTAGGTCAAGGTCAAATATAGATCAGGGGTTATTGATGTACACCACTAGGAGATGAAGTTGTCCAAGTATGGTGGGTGTAGGGCCAGTAGTATTCCATATACAAACTTGACTAAAAACCTTAACCAAGGCATGACGGTGACGCCGACGCCGACACCGACGCCGGGGTGACAACATAAGCTCTACTTATTCTTCGAATAGTCGAGCTAAAAATTAAACAGACAACAACATTTAATTCAGCAGTGTAACGGTTAAATATAGCTGTGACTGGAAAAATTGGGCTTATGTCATTTATGGTCAGCCAGTATAGCTGCTGGTCTGCTATCAGACTAATGCAGCATGATAAGCATCCATACCATTTGCTAGAAGCATGACGGGTATTTCTCCGACTGAATGGTGAACATTGCGATTAAAAGGTTGATCCGAGTTTACACTGGTCGCACAATTACAGGCTATAGCCCATTTCTCAAGTCATAGTCAAGTGTGCAATAACACCTGCAGCAAATTTGATTGGCTAGCCGCATCACCGTAATTACGTATTTGTATTGTGCAATATGTTATAGCAAACAAACACGAGATGGCCGCGGCCCGCATGTCATGCCTGCCGAGGCTTTTGATAGTATACCGAAACACTTTAACCCAAAAAAGAAACTTCAACCAAAAACTTTAACCCGGACGCACGTATGTACGTCAATGTGCCGACTATATCGAGCTGTACACAAGAGGGCGCAACAAAAGTGAAGACGTTCGAAATGACGCGACAAAGCAATTATGTTTTTGGATGTCAACGTCCTCACGTTTTATCCGTCATTAGAAGCACCAGTGACCGAGTAAAAGTACTGCAAATGTCAAATGTTCCTGTATGGTAATAAGAGATTCTACAACTAAGGTCATTTTAGTCCAGATTAACGGCTCAAATCCCATATCGATGGTCTAGTAACATAAAGTCGTAACTGCTATGCTAAAGCATAGCAGTTACGACCTTATGTTACTAGACCATCGATATGTTACCTGTTGTTGATCCCAAAATCAGAACTGAATATTTACAGAAAAAATATACATTCAGCCCAGAAATTAGAAAAAGATGACCTGGTGCTAGGTCCTCACCACACCAGAGTCACGTAGCCACATTCCTCAAAAGTAATAGGATTAGTACTACTCTCATTAATTTATAATGGGTATGAACCGGATTCAACTCTCAAGTAACAAGAAAGCCAAAAACGTACCGGAGGGTCAAACCAGGGATATTGGGATTCCGGCAAGGCTGAACCCATATCATTAAATTTCACATAATCCCAACCTCCATCTAGCATATCAAATGAAAACTTGATTGTGATCCTCTATATATCAGCACTGTGTTTCACTGATATGGCTTTACGACACCAAAATAACACAGAATCAAACCTACATATGATTAGTTCAGTACATACCTTTTCAAACTGCTCAAATATGTAGGACAATGTCCTGGGAATGATGCCTCGGTCCATGAATTTCTCGGCACCACCGGTGATGGTGAACGTCTTCCCACTACCCGTCTGGAGGAACAGAAAAGTGAAAGAGTTTAACTATTTGCATGTGGGCTATAAATAGTTCAAATATAACAGATGATATTCATTATATAGTCTTTTATTTCTCCATGTGAATATCATGAATATGTCTTGACATTTCATTAGGACGCAATTCTAATGAAATTCCAAGACATATTTACAAAGTGAAATAAGAAAAATACTCCTAATTGTTGGCTGTTATTTTCACCGCTAGCATGCAAAGAGTTAACGTCCCAGGAACAGAAAGGTGATATAGAGATGGAGCCTCGCATTCATGTCTCATCATCCGAAACACCAGTTGGACAGAAATACTACGACACGGATTGAACCCAAATCCTTCTGCAAGGAGGTCAAAGGCTCTATTCACTAGACTATCAACTCATACTTCTACTAGCAGAATAGATTCACAGTTCAACAATTAAACTTTCGGAAAATTTCCTTTGTTCTCATGCTCAAAATCAAGAAGTTTGATTGGTCAAGACAGCTCTGTCTCTGCCAATCCAACTTCTTGATTTGGAGTACAAATTTCATGAAGATATACCCATTGTCCCTGATATGCAGGTCAAGGTAATGTTAATGGTTGCATAAGTGTGTCTCTGTGGTCATATTCTATCATGTTTCATGCTAACGCTTCTATAAGTGTGTATTATGAAGAAACTCTTACAACATTTTTGACATAAATAACCACTAACATACGTACAGACAGAATTTCACGGACAAACTAAAGATCATGGTCACGTTAATAGTTGCATTAGTGCACCAAATATTCATATCTATCACGTGTCCAAATTACACAAGCTATATTGAAATTATTGCATGATGAAGAAACTTGTTTGACATGCATGCTGAAGGACGCACTGATGCACGGACATACAGTTGGAACAGAAGAAAGTAATATGATCTGTTTTCTATCACACATGAGTGATACTTGTATGCGGCTGTGACTGAAGAAATGGGGTTTATCGGTTTTGCAACCAGTGTAGATCCAGATCAGCCTGTGCATCCGCATAGGCTGATCAGGATCTGCACTGTTTGCAATTCCATCACTAAAACCCCATTCATCATGTTTCTAACAGGCAACATAGATTATTATCAGGCTACAGGAGTGTGCCATTTGAACAGGAGCTACACTGGTCGCAAATCCCATAAGCCCCGTTTCTCCAGTCACAGCCACATATAATAAAGCAACATTGATATGTTTACCTGGCCATATGCAAATATAGTGCCATTATATCCCTCCAATACACTGGAATGGAAAAGTAGTGGAGGCAATTAGTACAACATATAAGAGGTATACTAATACATGTAAAAGTTCTACAGAAGATTTAACAGAAGCAGCACTATTGACATTTTATAGCAGATTAATGTTTCAAGGCCTAATTCATAAATTCGCATTGTTCAATCTACTGGTATTTTTATAATCTACAGTTGGGAGCAAATAATTATTTTACATGACCAAAGTTTTGAATCTAATTTTCTTTGAATTAAATGAATTTCAAAAATAGTCTGATCTGTTGCTATGGCAGTATGCTGGTTGCAATGATGGAGTATTCACTTGACAGGCGTATACCCTCTTTTTCCACTGACCCCTTCTATTTCCCATGTTCCAGGGCAATTGTATCATTTGTCCGCCAAACATACATACAGTTCATACAGTGTTAGAGACCGGATATACCGTAAATATTCTAATAGACGCCCATGCTCTACTAGATGCCCACCCCCAAGTTTTGACGTTGAAAATTACCAACTTTTGGACTGATTGTGACGAAATTAATACCTCTAATAAATGCCCAGTGCACACTTGAAACAAAATCGGAGCTAAATGTCCACAGGTCGAAACATCCAGTCTGAAACGTCCTCAGGCCGAAACATCTGTAGGCTAATCTGATTTCCATTTATGATTGACGCTGTCTTGATATATACATTACCATTAGTTTAACAATTTTACCGACTGTACCATAATGACCGAAAGTCGGCCAAAACATATTGGTCCAAAATGTCCATAAACTGACAGACAGTACAATCAAGTCTGGCAGAGACTTTGAGACGTTGAGAGCAACATCTCTTTGTTATGTTTTTGTTTTGTTCAGAGTAAAAAATGGTATATTTTTATAATTTTCCCTTCGCTGAATAACATTTGCCTCTATTAAATGCCCACCCAGGACTTCGGAGCCAGTGGTGATTCTAATAGACACCCGGGCGTCTATTAGAATATTTACGGTAAGCATTTGCTTATATAAACTTTTCAGTTTCTAAGGCCATTTTCGTAATGTTTTCCCTTAATTGATATGATCATATTTTTATTCATAAGTACATGTACATACAATCCAATAAAATCGATGTTCCCGGTATTTAGCGGGTACCCATTTACAGCTCGGTGGACTGAAGCAGTGTGGATAAAGTGTGTTTCTCAAGGACACAACGCACGCCTCCTGTGAGACTCGAACCCACAACCGTAAGATCAGCAGTCAGTCGCCTCAGACCGCTCGACCACGCGCTCCACACCCAAGTAATTGTATGGTATATGCTCTGACAATGCTTACTTGTCAATAACCGGTTTTGCAACATGGTCAAAAACCTCATCTTGTTTTGACGCCTGGTCAAAGACACGTTGGAACCTACAAGAAAAAACATATATAAATTGTAGGGGTCAGTGGAGTAAGGGAGATAACTATGTCATGGAGTTAGCCGTCTTCTTCCACTGACCCCTTCAATTGATATTAAATTGCCAAAATAGGGGCTACCGTATAAATTATGTGACCTTCCAGACTCCTATCAGCTAACACACACCAGCATTATCATAAGTATCTATACTGTTTTTTGTCTTGTTAAGTAAATGGTGAACAGTACACTGGTATCTTGATCATACTGAACAGATTTACATTTGCTGTAACAACATGTAATAAGTCACAATTAAACCACAGTGTGTATGCATGCACAAGGAGATAATCAGGAAGCTTAGCAAGTGGATTATTAATCATGCATGTGGACAATGTGATCTGTTCTACCATATCCTCATGCTAATACCACATGTTGTGTAAATACAAAATTAAAAGTTGAAAATGTTTCAATGATGTGATTTTTAATTAATAGGTGATTCGGTCTACTTATTTATTAGATTAGTGTATTATGATATTTAAAGGTATATGCCCATTCAGAAGGCACAACATGTTCTTTATATCAGAGACATCATCTGAGACATTTTCTGGCAAAATAAACATTCATTCACCATTACCCCAAGTATTGATTGGCATTATTATACATTTTATATCGGATTAAATGTCCACACTGATATCAGAGGCGACAAACGTGTTTCCTTAAAATGTTAACGGACATTATTATTTATTCTCTGTATTTATTTTTTGATGTGCAATGATCATACTTTATAATCGGTCTCAAAAATATTATTTTTTTAGGTGACGCATTAAACTAGTATCAATAATTAAAAAATATGCATATGAAAATAGCCTGACACCACCGTGTGGCACTATCAGTAAAATGAATATTACTAAATGATTATATAAGTTTTATAACTGGTGGAATAGTGACACAATTACACACCTAATTCCTATAAAGAACATTTTGTGCCTACTGAGTGGGCATGTACCGTTAATACATCATGTCATTACATATATAATAAATAGATTTGCAGTTAATATAACTGCCTTACATGTAGTAAGTTTAAAGATGGGGTCCCGTACATCAGGATGTATTGTAGGGCCAGATAAGGAATTAGTAACTGAGTATTTTCACTCCATCATTTCTGAAGCAATTGGGTATTTCAAAATTTTAATTGGGTAAAATAAAACCTCATTACTGTTTACACATCAACAGACAGCAATTATTGAATTAGTTTGCTTTGAAATGAAAACATATCTTGGAGACAATTCTAATGAAATTCCAAGATATGTTTTCATGGAAAATAAGAAAAATATGCTATATTTGTGGTCTGTTTATTGTTTTCTGCAGCACGATACAGGTACAATGTACCAACAATTGTTATTGCTTTTTCATACTCGCTACTTCGGATTTTAATTGGGTTTTTTGGCAATTTTAATTGGGTATTTACGCAAATACGCAGCTTATCTGGAGCTCTGGTAGGGGTTCTTTTTTTTGGTTCAGCATTTAGATGTCATTAATATATACAAAGAGGGTTTAATTTGTATTACTAGGTACACATATTGGTACTATTTTGCCGTATTTGTATGACAGAAATCAATAACCTTGAGGTTTTCTCAAAATATTAAATTTCAATATTTATTCAAAGGAAGTGGATATTTATTTGTACAATGCAATTTCTAGAAAACAATAACTATACTTTGTAAGATATCGACAGCAATTGTGTTAAAGTTGATACACATACTTTATTTAAATAATTAAAACTAATCACACTGTCTTCACATGCACATAAACTGGTGACCACCATTACTAACACGGTATTGAAATATTAGTCAATACTGTGTAAAAACAAACACTTTTAATTTCAAAAACTTGTGGAATAGTTATATAATTAGGTACACATTTAATTTCCGTAACAATATAGTTTTACATAATGTGAGGGCACCCACCTTTAAAACAAACAGTTATTACAACAAAAGTGTGGGATATTTGCCCCGTTCAGTTAACAAATTTGTCAAGTATTTACTTCTGTTGAAGAAAAGAATAAACTTAACTGAATTGTTCATCAACATGTATCAGTCGGTGTATCCTGTTATACGAATGATGAAGTTAATTTCTGTAATAAGGTAATTACCGAAACTTGTAGTTTTCTCGTTTGTTGTTTATAAAGCCACTGGCCAGGTCACGGGGAATATAAAACGTTAGTCGTGGGAGACCCTCATCATCTTCATCACAGTCGTAAGCCTGAAACAGAGAGCAAACGGGTGAAAAACATTTAACAGGGATGGGCAAAATAGTTAGAATTCCCTGAATTATGTCGTGAAACCAGACAGCAAGCAGAGAAGTAACTAGAAAATTGCTTCTGATTCCATTGTCGTAGTTTGCATTAACCTTTATCTACTATTGTTTCAATACTTTACATGTTTTCTCAATGTAAACATGGTTTGGCAGCAATTGGATTGGAAATTATTCTAAAGTGCTGCCAAACTAGTATGTGAAATATGCGGATGGCTGAATCACATGATCACCAAAAAAACGGAAAATGTTAGTAAATGAAAAATTTGGTATGTGGAGCAATGAATGTGAATCAATATGCAGATGTTGATTCTGATATTCACATAGCTTAATTGTGATAACTAGATGGCCACGACCTGCATGTCGTGCCCGCCAAGGCTTTGACAGTATACCAAAAAACTTTAACCGTGAATGTACATTTGCCAATGTGCTGACTATATCGCGCTGTGCCGACAAAACTAGCAAGCATTAGTTGGCATACAACTCTTAGCATATTTTAGCTATAGTGTCAGTTAAACAGAGCTACAATTGGAAGGTACGGTTCTGTCCTTTCAAAATGCACCGGTGAGTTAGAAACTTGCACTATCACCCACATTTAAAGACAGTGTGATCAATTTTGGTCAATGTATTTCATTAATACCACCAACGATATGATATCAATGTGATGTTTGGCATTGAGTATGTTTGTTTTTTGCTCGATTTACGGGTTCCAATACCCGCCACTATATGGCACACCTGGGTAGAACCAGCTGGTACAGCCAGAAATAAAATTGTATTTCACAAACTCCAGTGCCATGATCGAACCTGGGCTGTCAGGGTGACAGTCGGAGGTCATAACCTCTCTGTTACAATTCCACTCTTGGCATTGAGTAATGTAGTGTAATCCAGTACAAAATAAAATGCATGCTCAATAATACCCGCAAGAGGCATGATATAGAAAGATGACAGGTCTTTCCAAGTTTCATTGATGTAATGGCGAACAGTGCAGATCCTGATCAGACCGAGGCTGATCTGGATCTACACTAGTCACAAAACTCATAAGCCCCATTTCTCCAGTCAATCTACCGTTCGGCTTCGGCACATCGTCGATCGACAGAATCAATCAATCAGATAGTTGCGAATGGTAACTCTTGCAATCTACTCCCGTACCGCCCGATTTGTAGATTGCAAGTTACAGAGTAGATTGCAAGAGTTACCGTTCACAATCACAACTACCAATCATACAGATCGGATTGGCTGATTGCACCAATCCAGGAGGCACTGACAGCTGGGTCACAGGTAACAATATGGGTGGACCATTTAGTTGAATAAAGGAAGCATGTCATTATGAGGAATTATTTAAAAGTTAAACAAAACAAAAATGTGAAGAAGAAAAATTGAAAATGAAAGCAAATTATGCATTTCGTACCCCCGCTTTCACTTTGGTAGGCTTTATCCTAGCAAATATTTGAATCGTTTGTTTAACCATGATGATGCTGTTCGTGTTATTATCGTCTTAATCTTTCGAAATACACTTCACACGTTTGAAAATTATAAATATCACGCTTCAATCTGAACTGTTTACATGTCTTGTCCGCCATGATGGCAACAATTTAGTATTGCAGAAAATATTTTCATTTATCTGATTGGCTAAAATTGTTCGGCAATATTCGGCATATCCCGTTATCAAATTCTCATTGGATAAAGAAATTCCCGTAGGTTGACATTTTGGCGCACTTGTCCGTCAAAGAAATTTCACGTGCAATATGGTGATCGTAGGTGAATCAGCTGCACAGGTGAGAGAAAATGTCGACTGTTGTCAATGTGTATTTAAAATACCACATACAATGAAAGATCGTTCGCACACGACAAATTAGTGGGTTTGCATTAATTAATATGAAACAGGTGCGACACGTGACCCGCTACGACAAAAGGGGCCTAATCATGATAATGGTACTTTGGCTTTGCTACATCATTTTGAAAAGGTAGATCCTCATGTATATGCTGTAATGACTTTTAATGTAATTTTATAGCAAGAAAACATTTCATAACACATTGCCGACGAAAATACCTTCTAAAATTTTATTTTTGATCAATGTTTTTGTGATAGTGTGAAATAATGGACCTTCCTAATTAAATGGCCATCAATGAGGAAATCTGAGCTTTGAAAGCTTTCTTGAATTTTGAGGTGATTCCATCCTACCGAGTGGCGCCAATAGGTGGACCCGTTAATTTACACTGTCAACAATTTCTTTTCATTTTTAGTACTCAAAAAATGCTCTCTGATGGTGTCGTTACCGTCACCCACCTGTCGCCGCCTCATGAATTGACAGAATCAGCCAATCTCATTGGTTGATGCCATCGGTCCACAAAGCGCTGGAGTTTAAGCGACACCATTGCAAAATTTTCTTCAAATTTATTATTCTGATCGGCGCCGACAGCGATGGTTCATTAACTGGACCCAATCAGGAATTTGATATTATCCGGAGGAATATAGCTAGTATTTGCGTTATTCGTCTGTCCGGAGCTATATCAACAAGACTGTCAGTTGGATTTTCGAATAACTAGATCTAAATGTCTGTCATCATCAGAGCACGAACCATGCGTAAGAAACCTGTTCCCAAGGCCAATGTCACGGTCACACCATATATCCACAACCACTTGTTTGACTTTTCAAATAACTACACACAACTGGTTATCAGCATAAGAACCCTTTGCTTTTCAATGAACCTTTGAATATTTTGTAAATTGCTTCTAATTTCTGTTTTCCCTTGTAATTTCAGTGCTGAATATACAGTGATCCTTCATACAGGTCCATTTCCGTCTATATATGCTAGACCTTGCTATTGAACGAATTTTGATTTCCTGGGTTTTGTTTCACCCACGATAGTGTATAGTGAGACATAGCAGTCACAATTCCGTCTTCATCAACTATTTATGACCTGCAACCAAATTTACTCGCTCACATTGATAGCTATCCATCCAGTGTCGGCAATTTTGGGGTCAGCAATTTTGGATGTACGTCCAAATGTTGAATATCTACTGATCTTTTAGTTATGTCATTACCAAATGTCATAAATAGCTTCCTCACATTGATAGATATCCACCCATTGTCATTTGGGTGACCTTGACCTTTGTGTCAATAATTTTGGATGTGTGTCCAAATGTTGAATAACTCGTGATCCATCATTACCAAACTTTATCAATAGCTTCCTCACATTGATGGTCATCCACCAAGTGTCATTTGTATGACCTTGACCTTCGTATCAATAGTTTTAGACTTTGCACATTGTGACCTTGACCTTGGTGACTTTAACCTTCGTGAGTGAGACATTCGCGGTGATCACCTTGTTGAGAAAACGAGATGTCCATCTGTTTGTCCGTTCTGTCTATCCATATGTACATTTTCTTGTAATAAGTAAAACTTTTAAACCATGATAAATGGAGACTTGATATTTGGTACGCAGTGCCGTAACCAGGGTGAGGCAAACGAGGCGGTCTCCTCGTCTGTCATTTTGCCGAACTAGTTCCCATGTAATACATTTGGGTATAGTCACAGCAGAGCTATAAACATGTATAATACTTGTGAATAATTTACTGAATGAGTTGATGATCTATGTGATATCTTGCTGTGTTAAATGAGTACTGAATTAATGATTAAATGCTACAAAGTTAATTGAATACTATTTCTTATATGAGACACGCCATTTGTACCTTCTGCCAACTGTGTTATTTCATGAAATACATTTACAAAATTGAACAATTTTTCCATAAATGAAGTCAAAAGTTGACTAAAGTTTCAGAGTACATATTCCGCATGTACTCTGACAGTTGTGTCAACTTCTGAAGTCATATACGGAAAATATCCCATTTTTGTCACACCTGCTGTAGCAGAAATCGCGACTATAGTCTCCGCTTTTTCCTTTGTCATTGTTGTCCTAAATGTAAAAAGGTTTAACTTTAATATTACTTGACGGATTGCTTCAATATTTGGACACTTGATACATGTGAGCATTTGGAACACACTCATGCCGCTCGCTATTAACATGACCTTGGCTTTTTTTACCTTCACATTTTTGCGGAAACACTTAGCCATTTTTTTACATCAAAAAGTTTGTACAAGCTTCTTCATCATGATATAACATTAATAGTACCTGTCAGATTGCTTCAATATTTGGATACTTGATACATGTGAGCATTTGGAACATACTCATGCCTCCATTAAGATGACCTTGACCTTTTGTACCTTCACAGTTTTGCGGAAACACTTCAAAAAGTTTCTTCATCATCATTAACACGACCTTGACCTTTTTGACCTTCACATGGTTGTGGAAACACTTGGCCATTTTGTTTTGTCAAGAAGTTTCTTCAAACTTGACTTTTCGTGTTTTCAGCATGCACTTCTCTGACGGTTTTTGTGATGCTTACTTTAGCACATGCCCATGATCATGTTACAGTCAAATGCCTCGGTAGGCAGGCGCGACACTGCTTCCTTGGCGGAATTCTTGTTTGTAAATATATTTCATGAAATATCGCAGATGTCTGTAGGTACAAAATCATATACTCTTAGAATGCACCGTTTGTTGCTAAGAATTTAAACAAATCGCCAGGGTGGTGGCGGGGAGAATGCTCCCTAATTCCCATATCGGGACTTGGTTTGCTTCGTCTGGTATTTACCTCTGGTTACGACCCTGGTATGTAGCTTCCTTTATGTATGCAGATACGCAAAGTGCATTTCAATTTTTAGCTCGCCTGCACAAAGTGCAGAAAGAGCTATTATAATGGCATACCCCCGGCATCGGCATCGTCCACAAACTGAAAGTTGGTGTAAATTCCTTATAACTTCTGTTTCTTTTCATGAAACACCTTGATATTTCTTACATGCATTCCTCAGAAGACTCTATCATGCTACAGCGAATCCATGACCCACCTCCCACCCCTTACCCCAAGGTCATGGTCACATACTTAGTGCGTTTGTGGGTGACAGGTGGGAGCATGAGATGGGTAATTTAATGAGCAGGGTTCATTCTTGCCGTAATCCAGACTGGAGACCTGGTTTGGCCTTAATAATATATGTTTTAGGCATTTTTGTATGTGACCATTGAATCTGGTCCCTTATAATATGATTATTTGTAATCCTATTACTTTTAGGGGCTGGGGCAAGTGACTTTGGTGTGGTATGGACCTGGCACCATGTCTTGTTATTCTAATTTCAGGGCAGAATATATTTTTTCTCAATGTAAAATTACTATTCCGTTCTGATTTTGGGATTTTCCGCCCAATGCAGCAGGTTAAATATGGTAGCGAACCCGTTGGCCCGGCCTTAAATGACCTTAGCTGTTGATAGGCCGTTAATCACCAATAAACTTAGTGCGTTCATAAACTTAATGTTGAGGTAAATTTCTTATAACTTCTGTTTCGTTACATGGAGCACCTTGATATGTCATACATGCATTCATATGATTATCCTCTATCATGTGTAATAAATCCACGACGCACCACCCACCCTTTACATGAAGGTTAAGGTCACAAACTTAGTGTGTCGACTAATTTAACGTTGGGATAAATGTGTTATAACTTTCATTTCTTGAAACACTTTGATATTTCATACATGCGTTCTTCAGGTGACTCTTTATCATGCTATAGCAAATCCACGACTCATCACCCACGCCTTATGTCAAGGTCACAAACTTAGTGCCTTCATAAACTTAATGTTGGGGTAAATTTTTCATATGTTCTGTTTCTTTATAGGGAGCGCCTTGATATTTCATACATGCATTCATCTGATGATCCTGTGTCGTGCTGTAACAAATCCCCCCTCCCACCAGCCATCCCTTATCCCAAGGTCAAGGTCACAAACTTAGCACTATCATAAACTTAACGTTGGGGTAAATGTCTAAAAACTTCTGTTTTGTTATAGGGCGCGCACGCCTTGATATTTCATACATACATTCATCTGATGTTCCTCTATCATGCTGTAGCAAATCCATGACACCCTGCCCACACCTTACCCCAAGGTCAAGGTCCACAAACTTAATGTTGGGGTAAATGTGTTATAACGTGTGTTTCTTTTCATGGAACACCTTGATATTTTATACATGCATTCCTCAGATGATCCTCTATCATGCTATACATCCATGACCCACCCGTTACCCAAAGGTCAAGGTCACAAACTTAGTGCTTTCATAAACTTAATGTTTGGGTACATTTCTTATAACTTTTGTTTCTTTACTGGAAGCACCTTGATATTTCATCTGTCATGACCCTCTATCATGCTGTAACAAATCCATCACCCACCACCCATCCCTTACCCCAAGGTCACAAACTTAGTGTGTCCACATGCAATCCTCAGTTGACCATCTATCATGCTGTAGCAAATCCACAACCCACCGCCCACCACTTACACCAAGGTCAGGGTCACAAACTTAGTGCATTCATAAACTTAATGTTGGGGTAAATTTTGTATAACTTAATCTGTTTCTTTACAGGGAGCGCTTTGATATTTCATACATGCATTCCTCAGGTGATTATGCAATAGCAAATCCAGGACCCCTGCCCAAGGTCAAGGTCACAAACTTAGTGCGTTCATAAACTTAATGTTGGCATCAATTTCGTTAACTTCTGTTTCTTTACAGGGAGCGCTTTGATATTTCATACATACATCCATCCGATGATTCTCCATCTTGCTGTAACAAATCCACGACCCACTGTCCACCCCTGACCCCAATGTCAAGGTCAGTTAGTTCGTTCAAATTATATGGGTGGAAATGTTAATGGTAATGTTAGTCCCACCAGGCGAGCGTCGTTGTCTTCTGATAACTCTTGTTTATATGACTCCCAGATCATTGATTATCTACCCCTTTTTATACGACCGTTTTTAAAAAACGGTACGTAATATGTTTTACCGCTGGGCAGGCGGCTGACAGAAAAAATGCATAGTTCGTGTACACAACTCTTCCGAAACCGTTCAGTCGATCGATCTGAAACTATACACACGTCTTTTTTTAATAAAAAATATCACCTTTTTAACTTAGCCATTGTTTCTACATTATTGTATCCAATTCCCTATCATTTCTACTTTACACTTTACTTTTCTATCTCTGCCTAAATTAGTATACATGTTTAGCACAACGAGATGAAGAAATAATGCTATAGACTTTCAAATTCTCATTAATGTTTCTTGCCTTGGTGACAGCTTCACATTTCTGCATTTTCGCTGTCTGGCCCATATTCGACGGGCGTATTTTGTGACTTGCGGCACTCTTGTTGACTTTGGTATGTGTCTTCTTTATGGTGTGCAGATGCACAAAGTGAAGTTCGATTTCAGTCAGTAATGGCTGGATACTTCATATTTGGTATGTGGCTTCCTTATGGTGTCAAGCCATTTTTTATTGAGAAAGAAGACATAATGTACCGAGTAAGACAACTATACATGACAATTTACTTTCCCGTTTTAAATGGTTGCTATCATGGTGTAAAAATATTTCTTATGTAAATTTTAATGTTGCCAAGTTGCATATGTATCCAATTTCACCTGTACTGATATTGAAAATGTAGAACCTGTTGTTTAGATATACTCCGGCGGTTGGTACAACTATGTAAATATTTGTGTATCATTGGCTGTCAGGCACTAGCGAATGAAAAATGTAGTTCTGAAGGGAGAGCTGATAGGGAAATTTGTTGGAATGATGTTTATTTCCCCACACATATCAAGCTGTCACAAATAGTGATAATATACTACTGATGGACCTTGGAGATAGTGGTATTGGCTTCCTGGCTACTGTTGCTGTAGTAACAGGTTTATGTTGCTTAGTGACAAGGGTCAGTAGGTCAGTGGTAATGCATCCACATACAAAACCGATTGTTTCACTGACCACACATGAAACTGCATGATCAAACTGTGCTTATGTGACACGACACTGTCTCATCAGGATCTGCATTTTTTGCAAGTAATTTTTATATTTTTGAGAACAAAAACACACCTTTCATAAATGGACTAGTCTGAAAATCATTTTGTGACAATTGGTTTGGCTGCAAAATTAACAGATGAAAATCCATTCCAGTTACTTAGGGATGAAAGGGTTAAACAATGCTTATTATATTTGTGACCTGTACCCCAGTCCAGTCTGCACACATGATCCATGCAGTCTGCTCAAGGCCTACACTGTTCACTGTGTTTGAGAAGCTTAACAGTCAACAGTTGACGTCATTTGAACATACATGTATAATGATTTTCAAAATCAATATTGGATACATTTGGTGATGCAATAAGGGAGGCAATTCCAGGGCTCCAGATAAGATTTGTATCTAACGAGTATTATTCCCCATATTACAAATTCAATGCATATTTAACTTTTACAGATGTATTATTGATTTTCTTCCTCATTAAATTAGGAACAATTGATAAAAAAGAAAATTCACTTATTTGAGCTGCAAAAAACAAATGCAGCTCGACTAAGTAAATTTTTAACTTTATGACAGTTTTTTCACTGCTCAATTTGAAAATCAATGTGTATTTTCACATTGCTGTGAGTATTTTGTACTCCCACTTTCGATAATTATTGCGTATTCTCCTAAAATAAGAGGTTAAAATACGTCAATACGCACCATAATCTGGAGCACTGCCCATATGTTCACTGGTGCAAATATCTGGCCACCACATGAGAAAAGAGACCTTACAAGATTTGCAACCAATATAGATCCTGGTCATTCTGCACAATTCCACGGCTGGGATGAATCCCTTTGCTGATGGATGGAGGGATGGGCCGTGACCTAGGGCACAGGTTGAAGTAACAGACCGAGGTCTATAAATACATTAAATATGCCTAAAAGCATCAATAAATACATTAAATATGCCTAAAAGCATCAATAAATGCTTTTAGGCATATTTAATGTATTTATAGACCTCGGTCTGTTACTTCAACCTGTGACCTAGGGGATATAGTATTGGACCGTAGCAGTGAATAAATAATGCCACGGCGGATTATTAAGCGGGTGCTCTATGGGACCTCCCACAGACAAAATTGAACCTAGACACTCAAAATGGTGTTTCCAGCGTTCTAGAGCAAAAATAGTGCCACGGCAGCGCGGCGCGCTGCCGTGGTGGTGTCTACGGCCGGGATCCCACTGTGGTCTGTCAGATGAGACTTTAAACTGTGGTCCCGTCTCTATATGACCTTAGTTGTCGCTGGGACTTTAAGCTGTTCCTAAGTATGCCTAAGTGACTGAATGGCGAACAACATATCCTCTGATCAGCCTATGCATATGCGCTATGCTTGTCGTATACGTCATAAGCTACCCTTTCTTCACTGGGTGCCTAACTATTGGTCTGTTTGGTATGTATATTTAGTGACTACTGTGAGGGTCGGCCAGTCTCAACAACCCTCATTTATCTATGTCACATGTTTCTTACTCCCTGTTTAATCAAGTCTCATAGACAGCCATCAATTGCGGCTTCGACTGGAGAAATGAGGCTTATGGGTTTTGTGACCAGTGGAGATCCAGATCAGCCTGTGCATCCGCACAGTCTGATCAGGATCTGCACTGTTTGCCTTTCCATCAATGAAACCCCTACTAACAAGCAATATAGATTGTTACCTGGCTACAGGAGTGTACTATTTCACCAGGAGCTACACTGGTCACAAATCCCATAAGCCCTATTCTCATAATCCCCATTCTCCAGTCTCAGCTAAAATTCAGTTAATCATTTGTGGGTTTTTTGTAGCCAAATAACTATTATTATAAAATGCTGTCTTTAGTATGTTTAGTGTCATACTGTCTCGATGTGTTCGTGATATTGTTACTGCAATTTTTTATGCAAGATTTATATCTGTAATATCACAGAGCTCCAGATAAGCTGCGTATTTGCTTAAATACCTAATTAAAATTGCCAAAAACCCAATTGAAATCAGAAGTAGTGAGTATCAAAAAGCAATAACAAATTTGTGGTACCTTTATCATGCTGCAGAAAACAATAAACAGACCACAACTATAGCATATTTTTCTTATTTTCCATGAAAACACATCTTAGTATTTCATTAGAATTGTCTCCTTGGAGACAATTCTAATGAAATACTAAGATGTGCTCTTATGAAATGCCAAGATATCTTTTCATTTAGAAGCAAACTATTCAATAATTGCGGTCTGCTGATGTGTAAACAGTAGTGTGATTTTATTTTACCCAATTAAAATTTTGAAATACCCAATTGCTTCAGAAATGATGGGAGTGACAATACTCGAATACTAATTCCTTATCTGGAGCCCTGATATCATACTAAATATGTCATGCTCTAAACATCACACAAAGTAAACCTCGTGAAATTGGAGTACAAAAATTTACTTTGTATAAGACAAACAAATAACCCTGTGTTTGCTCTTTCCTTTTTGTCGCGCCTGCTTTAGCGTCGTCGTCTTCCGCATCAACAATTCAAAAAGTTTTTACAAATTTCTTCATCATGATCTAACTTTAATATTGCTTACGGATTGCTTCAATATTTGGACACTTGATATATGTGAGCATATAGAACATATCGCCATTAACATGACATTGGCCTTTTTGACTTTCAGATTTTTGCGCAAACACGTAGCCATTTTTTTGCGTCAAAATGTTTATATAAGTTTATTCATCATCATATAACTTTAAATAATATTACTGGAGGGATTGCTTCAATATATGGACACGTGATACATGTGGGCATTTGGAACACACTCGTGCCCCCATTTAACATGACCTTCACCTTTTTGACCTTCACATGGTTGTGGAAACACTTAGCCATATATACGTCAAAACATTTGTACCAGTTTCGTCATCATCATTATCCTTTAATTTTACTTGATACACACTTATTCCTCCCACCCCCGAGGGCCTGGCACCAGATCAGGTTGTTCTAATTTCGGGACTGAATATATATTTTGATAGTAAATATTGAGTTCTGAAGTTGGGATTTACCCCCCTTGGACAGGTGGATACGGGACACGACCCCGTTGACCCGTCTGCGTGTAGACTTCCTGAGGCTTGTACCTCTATGTCAGAAAAGCGGACGTTAAACCCTATTCACTCACTCACTCCTCCCCCCCCCCCGCCACCATTAACACGACCTTTGACATTTTTTACGCCAAAAAGCTTGAACAAGTTTCTTCATCATCATATAACTTAATATTACATGATGAATTGCTTCAATATTTGGATACATTTAAGCATTTGGAACACACTCATGCTGCCTTTAACATGAACATGACCTTTTTCGTGCCCATGATCATGTTACGGTCAAATGCCTCGACAGGCGTGACACGCTTCCGTGACGGTATTCTTGTTTATTGCACCAACCTCTGGTAGCTGAAATTAGGTGTCAATCTAACTGTTCATGGTGCATTAACCTTTTCAACATCACAGGCCTGTATATATAGGTAGTATTGGCAAAAAGTGTAGATCTATGTATTCATCTTTGGCGGGCGGGCACAGCTTGTCCACGCAATAACTGGAGTCTACTTGACGGATTTTAACCAAATTTGGTATACATGTTTATCACGTAAGATGAAGAAGCCTATTGATTTGAAAAATTTCCCATCACTTATCTCCCCTTGGCGGCGATTTTTATTTTTCACACTCTGTATCCTTGTCCACGCAATAACTCAAGTTCTACTTCACCGATCGTAACCAAATTTGGTATACATGTTGATCACGGCAAGACGAAGAAGCCTATTGATTTTGAAAATTTTCTGATACTTATCTCCCCTTGACAACCATTTTTAATTTTCGCACTCTGTTTCCTTGACCACGCAGGCACGCAATAAGTCGAGTTCTAATCAAATTTGGTTTACATATGTTTATCACGTCAAGATGAGTTATCTCCTCTTGTTAACTGGCCTTGCCTCGACGTATATTGTGACCTTCGGCACAAGTAATTTTCATATTTTTGACAACAAAAACACCCGGTTTACAATATTTTCCCTAAATGGCGTCAAAAGTTGACACAATCTTCAGAGTACATGTACTCTGAGCAATTTTGTCAACTTTTGACTTTATTTATAAATATTGTAAATTTTGTATTGTATTTAATGAAATTACGCAGATGTCCGAAGATACAAAACCACTTGGCGTGTCTCTTATAAGTTGCTGTTGAACAGATATTATAGGAATGAATGGCCTTTTTGTGGAATTTATCGCGGTATAAACTTGGAAAAGTCGCGGGAATACTGGACGAAGGCCGGAAGGCCTCGTCCAGTAATCTCGCGACTTTTCCAAGTTTCTATCCCGATAAATTCCACAAAAAGGCCATTCAGTCCTTATTTATAATTCCAGCATTTGAAATAAATTCATCAAGAAAATGTGTTTATTTTCCGTTTTCTTAAGAATTATTTTAACTGCGCCTCACGGTTACGGAAAGTAGTTCGGCATGGGAGTTTACTGGGATATAAATTTTGGACAGAGGTATAAACTTGGAAAAGTCGCGGGAATACTGGACGAAGGCCGGAAGGCCTCGTCCAGTATTCCCGCGACTTTTCCAAGTTTATATCCCGATAAATTCCACAAAAAGGCCATTCATTCCTTATAATTCCAGCATTTGAAATAAATTCATCAAGAAAATGTGTTTATTTTCCGTTTTCTTAAGAATTATTTTAACTGCACCTCACGGTTACGGAAAGTAGTTCGGCGTGGGAGTTTGCGGGAAAATTTTAATTTACGGGCCAATCAATTGTTAGGGAATTGTATACATATTTTTGTGCTGGAATTTTAAGTTGCTGTTGAACAGATATAAAAGTATAAAAGCCCAATCAACCAACCAATCAGTCAATCAGTCAATAAAAAACATGTGTACAGTCTCATCTGGGTCTACACTGGTTAACAATGCTGAGTGGCACACAGTTTTGCATGTGAAGTCATATATAAACTGTCCATAAACACAGTGGTCAGCCAGTGTAAAGCTTGACAGCCTAATCTGAAATCTTCAGTACGAAATCTATATCATGATATGTAAGATTTTCACCGCTTAGTTTTTATTACCATATACATGTAGTATATATATCATAATTGGTCCAAATCCAATGCTTTAAATATCAAGTTTGAATGGGTGACCTGTTGGACAGGGTTGCTGGTAAGCCAATGTGAACACCTTGACAAAGCCCTCAAGTTTACATATGCAAACCAGGGGGCTGTTTCACTAAACTTCGTACGATTAAAATGTTCGTAAGTGCAAACTTATGATACCGGTAGTCTGTAAATTTCACATTAACAATGTTTTCTTGTAAACAATTATTTGATTTATAGATGAAAATTGTAGATGAAAATATTATTTGTGCAATATGTAACATATGTCAGAGCCTTATAATTATTGAATACAATACGGTTTGAAGGAGTCATTGGAATATGCATCGCACACCCTTAAGTGGGCTTAAAAGTGGTCGACAACAATAATTGAAGGGGTCAATCAGGAATACGTGGGCCACTCCCATTGAAGGGGTCAATGGAATGAGGCCCCCTTATTCCATTGAAGGGGTCAATGGAATAAGGGGGCTAACTCCTTTATGGAGTTAGCCCCCTTATTCCATTGACCCCTTCAATTATTGTTGCTAAACTTACAAGCAAATGACAGTGTAGAGATATGTACATGTAGTTGTAACAAAACCTTGTATAGATGATGTATGCTGGTCTTGGTTTGCGCCATTTTGAACGTGGCTTTCAATGTGATAAGTTTCTCCTGTGCTTCTATGGATTTTACTGTAATAAGTATGAACTATGCCTGTGGCTGACCTATGGTAGTGATCCTGGTAAGCAAGATATATATATCATCAGTTTTCAACTTCATTCCTTTTATTTGTGTGTAGAATATTCAATGTAATATGAATTGATCACTATGATCTTTATGTCCCGGTCTCGGTAGAGCTGGGAGGCATTTCGGACTGTGTCTGTCCATGGGTCTGGTTAAGGGGTTTGTTCTCCAATATACCACAGGAGGGGGTGGGGGGGTCTTTGGAAAAAAGAAACAATGACTGACATCCAGCCACGTCAGGTTGTATCGGCTGTACAATGTGGCAGGGGTCAGGGCTCCAGATAAGGAATTTGGCATTGAGTACCGTTACTCCATACTTTTGAAATCAATTAGGTATTCTCAATTTTCAATTGGGTAATTTTAAAACGTTACCCCCTCAATTCTTTTCAATTGGGTATTTCCATATTTTGATTACAAAAACCGATTCGCAAACAAATCGTACTAATTTATGTATTAATGGTACTGTTTTGTTGTTCATATAATTAATTGAAGCAGTGTTACACTTAAATGTGTATGGTTATGAACACTGCTTCACTTACTTATAAGAGCACATAAATGATTAGTTCAAGTTTTCAATGATTCCAAGTACATATAAGTAACTGTTACTACAGTAATTGGTCTTATGGCATTTGTGACCAGTGTAGTTCCGGATATGCTAGCACACTTATAGTTATAAGTTATGTAACAAGCAGTATCACGTATTAAAAAAATCATGGGAGATGTTTCATTATCTGAATGACAAACAGTGCAGACGCTGATCAAGAATGTTTTGATTGGCAGTTTGATCTTTGCAACATGTGATCCAGTTTTTTTGTTGCTGACCACGTTTGACAGCAATTCATCAATATAAATGTCAATCACGATTAATTTGGGGTCTCCACACACCGAGCTCAACAAAATGACTGTATGTTGCATTGTGCAATGGATTGAGATTCCATCTTTGCTTCGGTCGTAAAATAAATCGAAATAAGGTTAACATTGGTGGTGGACTTTTGCAATTTTTTTCTTCCCAAGTTTGTTTGCTGTGGCCGCCATTTTGTTGCGCCATGTGTCACCAATTTTCTACGAAAAAATCTGACATGATCCGATTGTGTTATTTATAGTGTCTATCGCTACTACGATTATATTAATTGGTGAATGCGGGTGCCGTTCAACTCGTCCTATTTTAACTTAGTTAATTTGACTGCCATTTTATTCAACGTGCGCGTTGGTCGAAATAGTAATAATGTTACCATATTTTCATTTATTATGCCACCGGGTTTCGAAGAAACGGGTGGCATATAGTGTTTGGACCGTCTGTCTGTCTGTCCATCCGTCCGTCCGTCCGTCCGTCCGTCCGTCCGTCCGGGCAAACATCAGGGGTTTAGGAGCTTAGGGTAAGGGTTAGTTTCCTTTGAAGTTCTTTGAACTTATACCATTAGCCCATAAAACCTTTTGAAGTTTAGGGGCTAGTCCTTTGATCTTTTATATAGCAAATAGCCCATAAACCCAAAATGTTGGTACGTCCGTCCGTCCGTCCGTCCGTCCGTCCGTACATCCGTCCGTCCGTCCGTCTGTCTGTCTGTCCGTCCGTCCGTCCGTCCGGGCACACATTAGGGTACTTATGTGGCTAGCCCCACAGGGTTATGGACTTAGTAAAGGATAGGGTTGGTTACAATTAGCCACCTAAAAAATCCTTTTATGTGGCTAAAAATCGTTTTATGTGGCTAATATTTAACATGTGATAAGCCACATAAGTATAGTACTGTAAGAACGTCCGTCTGTCCGTCCGTCTCCGTCCGTCCGTCCGTCCGTCCGTCACACTTTTCGGTTAACCACTTTGTCACAGTTTCTCAAATATGCTGCAGGTGGCATCCGCGTTTGACAGACGCATTTCTTGTTTTTCTCAAAATCAATATGGGCAAAAACGGCCGATGCGATAAGGGTGGAAATTCTAGATTTGGAATCATTAACTTGAACGGTACTCGAAACAACTGCCGTGTGGTTGGTTACTGGAGTATCGAGTTGGACCCATTTTTTTCCCGCTGAGAGCCGGAATCGCTCCCGATAAATCCTGGAGTTCAAATCGAATACACCCGAAGACTGGTTTCCAGCCGTTATCGGTGAAATACAGCGAGACATTGTCCGCAGCTAGAGCCGGGACCAGACTTTGTAAACATTGAATGGCCGACCGCACAGATCATCGGATTTAGCAGTACGCGACAGACTGAAAATAGTACGCTACAGGATAAAAAAGTATTGCGTACCGGACATTTTAATTGCTTTTTGGTACACATTGGCTCTGATTTTAATTGGGTTTTTGCATTTTTTAATTCCTTATCTGGACCTCTGAGGGGTCTCCGCTGTTTTCACACTTTCACGATGATTTAATTTTACCCGTCGAATGCGGAGAAATTAGAATTGTTGTCTGATTTTGATTAATATTTTGTCATCTTCCTCAATAAAACCATGGTTTGGCAGCTCATTAGAATCATTGCCATTGGAGATTATTCTAAGTGCTGTGAAACCATATTTTTTACAGAAAAGTGGAAAATAAATAATAAACAGCATACAACAAACTTTAAATGTGGCTGTGATTGGAGAAATGGGGCTTATGAGTTTTGTGACCATTGTATATTCTGATCAGTCTGCACTGCATCTACTCTGCACTGTTGGCCATTCCATCCATCAAGGAAACAACCAGTTTGCTTCTAACAAGCAATATACGTTATAGATTATTATCAGGCTACAGGCTACAGGAGTGTGCTATTTGATATTTGATCAGGAGCTAGACTAGTCATAGATGTCCAGGGATTCCACTGGCGATCGCCATAAAAATAAACAATTGGCAAAAATAAACAATTGGCGACAACAAATTACAATTTTCGGAAAATATATTTTTTTCTTTTCTTTTTTTTCGAAAATTGTAATTTTTTACCGCCAATTGTTTTAATTTTTTTGAAGTGGCGATTTTTTTATTTTCCCCAGCGGAATCCCTGGATGTCATAAGCTCCATTTCTATAGTCACAGCCACAAATCAGCATTATAAAGGCTAAGTAAGCTTCAGTGAACATGCTCACCTCACTTGTATTACCATAATAAACCTAATATTTGGACACCATTTGTTTTGGAAAAAAATAGGGGTTTTCCAAAACAAATTGTATTTGAATGCATTGTTGTTATTGTGATAAACCAGTAAAACCATACTAGTCCTAAATATTGGGACGCACTTGTGAGAAACTAAATATTACTTGTGTTTCCCAGTATTAATGGTGTCCGAATATATAGTGTTTTTACGGTACCTTGGTCAATCCTGGCTGGCTAGGTTGCCTGCCACACATACGTTGTTGTTTTCTCCTGAACTGTCCGACATTCAGGTGTCACAGGTACATTTGGACATTCTTGAGGTATTTCACTGAATAGCAGTGGAAAATAGTGATTACATGGACTATTAGCCACACTCGCCCTGGTGTTTAATACATCACATTCTGAATACACATTTTTTCTGAGGAAAAAAAAATAATTTCTTTATTTCTTATCAGAAGTATATGTGGTGACCACCATTTGAACCGTCTCATCGAGACGGTTCAAATGAGTGGTCACAACATATACTTTTGTTGAGAAATAAGAAAAATAGAACAAAATATTTGAATATTTGCATACTCATAAAAGTGTATATTTAATGCAATGGGTTAACCGTAAATTTTATTTTTTTCCGAATATTTGTACCAAATTGAAACATTTTATCACAAGATTTGACGTTATTATTGCAGTTTGATGCGGTGAGGTGAATGTACAGTGAAATTGAAAATATTATGGATGAATTAACAGATGGATAAAATTTCAAAACAGGTATTTTGTTTCTTTCACAAAATGTGCTACAGTTGTTATCCCTCGCCGATAGTCAAGAGTTTGTCCATGTACGTTCGTACGTACCTTAGTTAACACCTTTCATTATAGGAATGAATGGCCTTTTTGTTGAATTTATCGGGGTATAAACTTGGAAAAGTCGCGGGAATACTGGAAGAAGGCCTGAAGGCCTCGTCCAGTATTACCGCGACTTTTCCAAGTTTATATCCCCGATAAATTCAACAAAAAGGCCATTCATTCCATATAATTCCAGCATTTGAAATAAATTCATCAAGAAAATGTGTTTATTTTCCGTTTTCTTAATAATTATTTTAACTGCGCCTCACGGTTATGTAAAGTAGTTCGGCGTGGGAGTTTACTGGGATATAAATTCTGGACAGAGACTTGCTACTGGCCAATCAAATGTTAGGGAATTGTGTAAATAGTTTTGTGCTGGAATTATTTTTCAATAACTTATGGGTGGGTGGTTACTAAGTCGGGCGAATGAGACTGTTCCTCCTTATAGGAATCACGATTTGTCTGGTTTGGCCCTCAGGTACGTTTTTATCTTTGGCTCTTTAGTTACCTGGGAGTTGAATTGGGTTATTACCCATTATAAAAGTAGTAAGATTATTACTGATCCTACTGCTTTTTGGAGGGGCCAAGTGATTCTGGTGTGGCGAGGACCTGGCATCAGGATTATTCTGATTTCAGGGCTGAATATATAGTTTTGTTATTGTAAATATTCAGTTCTGATTTTGGGATTGACCCACATGTGACCGTCCAAGATCAAGGTCACTGAGGACTTGTTCACCTAGTTTGTAAGGCAAATATGTGCCAATGCTAAAGCACAAATGTTCTTATTGTATACCACAGTCTGTTTTAAATGAGGTTTACCTAGTACATTTTATGATTTAGCTAATTAATTAAGTTTGTTCTTTACTTATATGTATGTTTATATATTTTTCCTCACTTCTTTGCATATTTCTAACCCCTTATCTGGTAGAAATGTCTGTCTTGGCTTCATGTTTTATTAAGACATGTCACCACCTCATTCCAATGTCCAAGGTCATGGCCAATCAGTAATTTAAGGTTTAGCAACTTTTTAATGTATTCTTAAGTCTTTGGTTTCTCTCTGCCTTCATAACTCTTTCACCCCTAAGTAACTGGAATGGAATTTGATATGTTAATTTTCCCACCAATCCAATCATCACAATATGATTTTCAGACTAGTCTATTTATAAAATGGGGGTGGTTTTTTTCTACAAAAATGAAAATTACTTGCAAAAAGTGCAGATTCTGATGAGACGGCTCGTCAAGAGATGGCTCGTCAAGAGCTGGCTCGTCTTGATCTACATGGTTTGCAAACACCACTATAGAGGGCTGTAGTGTTGAAAGGCTTCATTAATCCTGTGTCACCTGTTTATCATGTTTCAAAATAATGTGTGTCTATGATTTTTATGCCCCACCAAGATTATAAGTGGATCGAGTGTGTATTTAGTGTTACCCTTGTCTGTTCGTCCCATCCTTCCATCCCATCCATCTCTCACAAACTTTGTAACTCATAAAACTTTCAAACTGTAGCTTTAGAGACGTGAAACTTGGTGTGTAGCTTCCTTATGGTGTGTACATGCACAAAATGAAAATACATTTTTAGGGCCCCACCGAGAATCGTGCAGCATGTATGTTTGGTATTTGTGCACAAGTATGATGTACAGAAATATTGACCGTTTGAAACCGAAAGCCACTATAGTTGTTTATGCAAACAGTGCAGATCCAGATGATCCGGCTCGTAATGAACCGTCTCATCAGGATCTGCACTTTTTAAAGTAATTTTCATATTTTTGAGAACAAAAAATACCACGTTTTCATAATTGGACTAGTTTGAAAACCATTTTGTGACGTTTGGTTTGGTTGCAAAATTAACATATAAAAATCCAATCCAGTTACTTAGGGGGGTGAAAGGGTTAAACGTAGTATATTTTGTTTTTGGCTGCTCGCATGTACAGTATTAACCCTAAATATTCGGACACAATTTGCTTTCAGGGAAACCCTTATTAAATAGGGGTTTCCCAAAACAAATTATATCCAAATACATTGTTATTGTGATTAGACCACTGCTGCCATACTAACCCTAAATATTGGCATGCTCTCTACTGTGGGGAAACCATATATTTTTCCCCCAAATAATTGGTGTCCAAATATTTAGGGTCATTACGGTGTACCTATGTGTTCGGAAGTTAATTGGTTGCAGCCGTGGTGTGACTTGCACCTGAGCCTGTGATTGACTGATTGAGGCTGATTGATGGGCCTTTGTTGGCAGGCACACTGATGGCTGCCTAATGGTCCAGCGTGGATACAGGTGTAGTATAACCTGGCCTGGACGGCTAATTGGTTTACCAGCAGTGATCATCACCATGGAGTTGGCTGTCGGTCAGTGATGAAATATTAACCCAATACATGCTGATGCTACACAATTTTTCATAGGAAAAAAAATTTCTCTCAATTATGCATGGAAGTATATGTTCTTACCACTCATTTGACACCATCTCGTCGAGTTAAACTGTTTTACTTCTTACAAGGCAAAATCGAGAGATTGTAAGTTAAAAAGGGGGAGATAATCCATGACCGGGGATCAAATAAAAAATCAAAATATCTACACACCATAAGGAAAGCACACACCAAGTTTCAAGTTCCTAGCTATTACAGTTTAATTTGTTTACTTCTTACAAGGCAAAATTGGGAAATTCTAAGTCGAAAAGGGGGAGATAATCAATGATCGGGGGTCAAATCAAAAATCGAAATTCACTTCAGGAAGGCACACACCAAGTTTCAAGTCGCTACCTATTACGGTTTAAAAGTTTTACTTTTTACAAGAAACGTGACGGATAGATGGGTGGACATGCACCCATGACGAAAACAATATACACATTTTTTCTTCAAATAGTGGGTATAATTATTTCAAGTTGTTCATATAACGGGGTATTCAGCATGAAATGGGTTAAGTTGAAAAACTTCTGAATGTTTTAGTTCAAATGTGAATCACATGGCGAGAAAGATGTGCATCAGCCCAGAATCGAACCCGGAACCTTTAATTTACCGTACCATCACTCTAACCGACTGAGCTAACCAGACACGAATTCACACATTTTGCCCATCGTAAGTGACATACATAACGTGACATGCTCTGAAAGATGCACACTGGCCCAGAATCGAAACGGGTACCTCTGGTTTACTGTACCATCGCTCTAACCAACTGAAGTGCAACCTCTACAATGGCCACCCATGGGAAGACACAAAACTGGCTGTTGTAGAGAGACGGCTGTTATAAGGAGGTTAACCCTTTCCCTGCTATCTTATTTTTTTGTTGTCTGCTGTTTATTTTCCATTGTTATCATCAAAAACATGCTTTGACAGCACTTTAGAATAATTTACAACATGCTTTGACAGCACTTCAGAATCATTTCCATTGGAAATGATTCTGAAGTGATGTCAAACCATGTTTTTATTGAGAAATAAGGCAAGATATAAAAGCAACAGCAGACGACAATTGTTGTGTGTTACGGTCTAAGGGTTAATTATAAAGGCAGTTGTCCATTTGTGATATCAAATATTGGATATTACAGAGGGTGTTGTTGTAGAGAGGTGGCTGTTCAGGGAGGTTCGACTATATGAGCTAACTGGGCACCAATTCCATCTTCTGTTCATCATGAGTTACATACATGCCATGACATTGTGTTACCTCCTGACTGTACCAGGGCACTGTACCCTTATCTTTATAAAAATATGAAAATATCATGTTTTCTGATTAATATTATTAACCATAAGCTTGAGGTCAACGTATTCCTAGATGTTTTGATATTTTTATGAATATTGCCCAGAAGTTTAAATATGAGCTCAAAATATTGGCATTTGCCTGTAAGTTACCAGTATGCCTGCAAAACTATGGAAGCGTGGATGATACGTGTGTGTTTTTGTCGCGCCCGCATGCGGACAGCGTGATATAGTTGGCACAGTGGCGTACGTACATTCGTGCATCCAGTTTAAAGTTTTTAGTTTTTGGTATACTATCAAAGCCTCGGCGGGCGCGACAATGCAGGCCGCAGGCTGCAGCCATATAGTTATATTTATAAATAAAAACCCACCCACCCCTGAGGCCTCCATGCCCAATGTCAAGGTCCCCAATGGCAAGGTCAAATGACTGGGAAATTTGTGTTAAAGTTATAGCCACATTTGCTTTGATTTTTGGCGGGAGACATACTGTCTCCACGCTATTGGGATCGTGATTCTGGCCATTTGCACGGGTCTACTTTCGGAAGTGGCTCTCTGTTCATCGGGGGACGTCTCAATAGGCTCAATTTGCGTTCGCAATTAACAACAGTCAGGTGACATTTAAAGTCAGCGAGTGAACTGAAAGCAAGTTATTAATAGCAACGGCAATGCTCAACATTATGTGTAAAATAGTTGGCATGCCCAACTTTACTTTTGAAGAGAACAAATTGCTGTTATTGAGACGACCCCCCGTATCGTGTACCACGCAGTCGCAATGCGACGTCGCAATGCGACGTTGTGCGACGTTGAAGGCCATTTCTTTTTCATATTGTGGTTTACGGGCGATTTTCGAAAAATTACCCTCTGGGTGAGCGAAACAAAATTCATGAAAACATTTTGCCGTTCATGCAGCATACACGTATGTAGGCCTACGCCCAGTCATAATTTTGAAAAGATTTCACATAATACGTCTGCAATATACCTCGTAAAACGGTTTATTAGTCGGACATAAAGCACCTTTGCTTCATCAACCTATTTGTGTTTAGAGCAGGCTGTATTTTACAAACACCTGTAACTGATAAAGTTCTCCAAATTTGCAGATTGTACATCCAATAATCAACATCGAATATATTTCTAACAAGGAATTTCTGAGTATGCAAATTCACAAGTGGCTACTTGTCTCCCGCCAGTCAGTACTTTCAGTACTTTGATTTCAAGTACAACCATACCACCTGGGCCCGGTTGCTCAAAGCTTCTGTTAGCTTAAAAGACTGTTAAATCCTTAGCATTGCTAAGGATTTAACAGTCTGTTAAGCTAACTGAGGTTTTGAGCAACCGGGCCCAGATTGACTTGAAATTTGATATGTTTGTTCTGGTACAATAGTGCATGACTGACAACATGTCTTACACTTGTAGGTAATTAAATGGACATGTTCAGGAGACAGAATAACTAAACTATTACCACGGACTTGTACTGACCATACAGGCGTAAATGTGAGTGACAGTTTTCATGACTGGCTGGGATGTGTGACGCACCATGAATAAAGGGTTCAAATGTGGGCCTGGCTGGAGAAATGGGGCTTATGGGATTTGTGACCAGTATAGCTCCTGATCAAATAGCACGCTCCTGTAGCCTGATAACGATATCTATATAGTACTTGTTAGAAGCATGAATGGTGTTTCATTGATGGAATGGCGAACAGTGCAGATCCTGATCAGACTGTGCGGATGCACAGGCTGATCTGGATCTACACTGGTCGCAAAACCCATAAGCCCCATTTCTCTAGTCACAGCCACAAATGGGTGTAATCTCATCAGCCTTCACATCGGGGTCTACACATGTTCAGTGAAAGTAAACCAGTAAAGCTGTCAAACTGCATGTTCAGTTTTTGTGAAAGTATATACGATATACCGGTAGATCCTTGTAAAGCTGTAGAACTGTGTCTGTCAATGGAGAGCTAGGCACAATTAATGGATGGCTTGATTGTCTAGGAGTAGAGCATTGGTCTACCAGAGTTTGTGGATTCAATCCCCGCCCTAGGCATCAAGAATACTTTCATAGTACAGTACATTTCCACTATCTTATTAGCGAGTCGGTCTTATTACCGGAACTCGGCAATGTTTACTTTGTCAGAAAATGTTATGTCTACAGAATATACAAAACTATCTAACTCCCTATATTATAACCTATTGAGTGGGCATGTACCTTTAAGCACACAATTGGTCAACGGCATATTCAAGACTTTTTTTTAGGTCTTATACTAACTTTACAAAAACATATATGTGACATGCAAAATCCATCTGGCGACTTGAAAGAAATAAATCAGAGACGAACATCTAAAAAAAGTCCCAAACAGGAAATTATTTTTTGTTTGGTACTTTCAAATTTAAGGCCATTTTTTTTAGCCAAATTTAAGGCCAATTTCTGGCCCACAATACACTATCCAAAGACAGGGACAGCTCCTTGTGGTCATCACTACATCAATACGCCCTTTCACATTGTGACATTTCACAAATCTGCTATTCTGTACAGTGGAGGGGTGAGAGGTCACTGTAGTAACTTTATTACTGCAGATATAGTTACCCTCCAGGCAAACTGATACTGGTTTAGAAATTTAACCCTTTCACCCCTATATAACTGGAATGGATTTTGATGTTACGGTAATTTTCCGACCAATCCAATCATCACAAAATGATTTTCAGACTAATCCATTAATAAAATGGAGGTGTTTTTTTTTCTTCTAAAAAGTATGAAAACTACTTGCAAAAAGTGCAGATCCTGATGAGATGGCTCGATACAAGCCGACTCATCTGGATCAACCCTATTTGCAAACACGCTATAGAGGTTAGTAGTGTTGAAAGGGTTGTTAACCTGAATATGTATGAAGAAAGTCTAAGGGATTAGTACCTGCAAGAGATAGGTAATTTAAAGCTGGGACCCTTCAGTATGACCTGAACCATTTTATACGACCGTTTGAAAAACGGGACGTATAATGATATAGCTCCGTTCATCCGTCCGTCCATTGGATTTGCGTTACAGTTTTCGCGTAGATATTATCTCCGCACACCTTGGTTCGATTCACTTGAAACTTCATACATTTGTTTTATCACGATCCATATTTTCATTCGACAGCCCACGCATGTGGACTTCATGTCATGTCCAAGGTCAAGGTTAAATGACCTATGAATTTGTGTTAATTTGTACAAAATTTACCGTTTTTTGTTACCTATTATTTCTGCAACCCCAATTAAGTCCATTATTGACTTGAAACTTCATAATCCTAATCATCACCATCCACAGTTTCATTCCATAGCCCACACATGCATACCACATGTCCAGGATCAAGGTCAAATTACTTACATATGTGTGTTAATGTTTTTTGCTACCAGTGTTGTCTCTGCAACTTCAGTATGCAGTGGAACCTCTCTAAACCGGACACCCTGGGGACACCCCGGACACCCTGTCAGGGAGCCGTTTCACTAAACTTTGTACGACTATAAAATGTTCGTAAGTGCAAACTTATGATAGTCTGTAATTTTCACATTAACAACGTTTTCTTGTAAACAATTATTGGATTTACATTTATAGAGCATAGGCTGCATATGCAGCCTATGCTCAATAAATGTAAATCCATCAGTTGAAATTTTCAGACGATCCTAATTTTGCAATTACGGACATTTTAGTCATAAGAAGTTTAGTGAAACGGCCGCCAGGTTTAGAGAGGTTCCACTGTAATTAAGCACTCAATGAATTGTTTTTGTCAATTTCAATCATGAAAAGACACGACAATGAAAGGAATGACGGTGAAACCAGTTAATTAAACACAATGGGGTCACAAGGGTGTCCGGTTTAGAGGGTTCTACTGTATGTCAGTTTGTAGCACCACACTCTATAGATATGTGCACTGACACGCCACATTGTTTACCTTCAGAAGGTCTCTATTGATATTGATACAACTGCAATATAACTTGATGGATTTCTTAGATATTTGAACACTGATATATGTGTCGCAAATCTCGTGCCACCTCAAACATGATCGTGATCGAGACCAGCATTTGTGTCGAGGCGGGGATGGGCATTTGCATGTACCGTTGGTCCAAACTTCTTGTTTGTTAACAGAATATGATAAATTTATTTTAATTATTTCTTAATAAAGTAGCTTATGCTATCAATCATTTGAACCCTCTCTATGAATGGTGGTAACATATACTTTCTGGAAGGAAGGAGGAAAATAATGAAATAATGTCTTGAGGAATTTGATACTGCTCATTGTATCATGCTAAAAGATGGGAAACATAAATTGTTGTCTGCTGTTCTTTATATTTTGTCTTCTTTCTCAATAAAAACATGGTTTGACAGCACTGTAGAATCATATCCAATGGAAATGATTCTAAAGTGCTGTCCGCCTCGTGCAGGCACCGGGGCGGGATCAACTGATCCTGAGAATAGTGCTGCAGTAGCCATTGCTTGTCGTAAAAGGCGACTAGCTAAACTGGCTTAACGATTGGGTTCATACTTTACGGAACCCACTATACCGGATTTGGCCCTCATGTACATTTTTGGCTTTCTTGTATGTGAGAGTTGAGTCAGGCTATGCCCCATATATAAAAGTAAGATTAGCGCTAATCCTATTACTTTTAGGGGATGGGATAAATGATGCTGGTGTGGCGAGGGCCTGGCACCAGATCAGGTTGTTCTAATTTCAGGACTGAATATATATTTTGATTGTAAATATTGAGTTCTGAAGTTGGGATTTACCCCCCTCGGACAGGTGGATACGGGACACGACCCTGTTGACCCGTCTGCGTGTAGACTCCCTGAGGCTTGTACCTCTATGTCAGAAAAGCGGACGTTAAACCCTATTCACTCACTCACTAAAGTGCTGTCCAACCATGCTTTTGATGATAAAAAAAGGAAGATAATTATAAGTAGACAACAAAATTAATTCAATATTGTCAGGGTTACACTACAGTATACCTGTAACCACAATACTACAGAAATACTGTATTTTTTTGTCTGCGTGTCTTGAACAAATTTTATAGTGAAAGTTGAGAAACCGTGTCACCAACAAATGATGATTATTCACACCAGTATGACTTTATTGCTTGTAAACGTGAGTTAATGATGTCATTGTTTCACTTCACGCTAATGAGATAATTTGTCATTGTTCTTTTTGAACAATTGTAACAGATTTTAATGTTTTCTCGGTGAGTTGCATGAGAAGTGTAATTCATCACCGAACTTACTTTGTTCATTTCTGTGTTAAACAGTCGTTTACAGTTTGGGACATTATAATAGCCTATTTTTCATTGAAGTGGTGACTCATTTGATGTATATTGTAATTATTAATGCAAAACAATTAGACCTTCCTGAAGGTCGCAGGTTAAACGATGATAGATGGTTAACATGTTAGTGTTGTGCATTATCCATTTTCACGCTGAGGATACGCAATTTTTATGCCCCACCACGATAGTCCCGTCCGTCCGTCCGTCACAAAGGCCCCCGGGCCATGGATTATCTCCTCCTTTTGGACTTACAATTTCGCAATTTTGTCTTGTAACTCATATCACTTGTAAACCGTAATAGGTGTATTCCTGATACTTCGTATGTAGCTGGCATGGTGGGGCATCCGTGTTCTATGAATACATTTTCCAGTTCTGACTGAAAATTAAAATATTTTTTCTATCTTCTGCTCAGAAGAGATGTTGTGACCACTCATTTGAACCATCTCGCCAAGGGAGTTCAAATGAGTGGTAACAACTAGAACAACATATGCTTTCATTGAGAAATGAACAAAATCAAAAAAAAAATGTTTGTAAATGTAGATACCTGTGAATGGCCATGGGTATCCCACATGCAATAGATTAACCTTTAGACCGCTATCTTATTTTTTTAGTCGTCGGCTGTTTATTTTCTATTTTCCATTTTTATCATCAAAAACATGCTTTAGCAGCACTTTAGAAAAATTTACAACATGCTTTGACAGCACTTCAGAATCATTTCCATTGGAAATGATTCTGAAGTGCTGTCAAACCATGTTTTTATTGAGAAATAAGGCAAGATTTAAAAGCAACAGCAGACGACAATTGTTGTGAGCAGCGGTCTAAGGGTTAATATATAATAACCGAGTGTGGAAATTCTGGATTATGGAATGTTGGGTGCATGTCACGGCTAAACTTTCACCAGTAATATTGTGCAGTTATTCATTATCTTCACCATCTCCAAATTGCTACTTAATTGTCGCTGGTTCATAAAACCTGTAGGGCAATTAAAGTCCACAATTTCATACTTTTAATGATCGGAATGTGACATACGAAAAAAGTAATATTTGTCATCCATCACTGTTTAATCCAGTATGGATGTCAAATATTACTTTTTGCAAATTTGAAACTTTGCACCCAGGAAAAAGTTATTAACCCTTAGACCGCTACTCACAATTGTCGTCTACTGTTGCTTTTATATCTTGCCTTATTTCTCAATAAAAACATGGTTTGACAGCACTTCAGAATCATTTCCAATGAAAATGATTCTGAAGTGATGTTGATGCATGTTGTAAATTATTCTAAAGTGCTGTCAAAGCATGTTTTTGACGACCAAACAAATAAGATAGAGATCTAAAGGTTAAGGAACGAGACGAGTATTTATTTCTGCCCTTAGCTATAATATGGTTAATGTTATAGACCTGGGGGCCGTTTCACTAAACTTCCTACGACTAAAATGTTCGTAGGTGAAAATTTAGAATCGTCTGCAAATTTCAACTGATGGATTTACATTTATTGAGCATAGGCTGCATATGCAGCCTATGCTCAATAAATGTAAATCCAACAATTGTTTTCAGGAAAAAATTGTTAAGGTGAATTTTACAGACTATCATACTTTTGCACTTACGAACATTTTAGTCTTACGAAGTTTAGTGAAACGGCCCCCTGGGTCTGCACTAAGTAGTTGTGCTGTCTCACATGTGCACTGCATAACTGGTGATTTACTACTATTTACAGTGACTAACAACCGTAAACGGCAGCCTGTACTGACTGATGTATGAAGTGGAGGCCTAAGACTGCCAGTAATTATCTCGAGGAAGTGCAACATCTATGCTATATCGGTGTATGCAGTGTATGTAACTTATCTCCTAATTCGCCGGTACAAGGGCACAATTAATATAGAGCTGGAGTGGAAATAATATACCAGCGCACGTTTAACAGAAAGATAGGGCTTGTTATGTAATTCAGTCCAGGGAGACGTGATCTGAGGAGAATTCACTGGTTTTAACCTACGCTGCATGTGTGGTAAGTAAAACTTGCAATTTGTATCTGTGGCTGTCACTGGAGAAATTTCGGACCAGTGTCGATCCAGATCAGACTGTGCGTATACGCACAGTCTGGATCTGCACTGTTTGTCATTCCATCAATGATACACGTCATGCTTCTAACAAGACATATAGATTGTTATCAGGCTATATAAGTGTGCTCTTTGATCAGGGGCTACATTAATCACAAATCCGATAATAAGCCCCATTTCTCCAGTCACAATCACATTTGAGACGATCCTAAAGACATGCCTTGCTAAAGACTGTAGTTCAGGCTTTCTCATACGAGTACCATATCTCCCAGTTTTTCTATAAAAATCAAATGTTTTCACATACCGTATTCATCCTAATATGCACACAATGCAAAACGCGAAATTGGTGAGTTAATAAAAATGTTTTCATTGAAAATGACGAAATACGCAAAAGTGTGTGGTGTGGTAATATTCCTACCCTTTTAAACTGCACTTCCACCCACGGGTATCGATGTATATTCGGTATGACTGGTAACCCATTTATGGCGAATTGCACGTTGTGAAATAAAATATTTGCTGAAATTGCAATGAAATGTTCTGCAGGGTATAATACCAGTAGCCTATTTCACCAACATTGCAAAGTATACTTTTCTAGCAAATTATACTTAGAGGGAGACATTTTCAATTTAAAGATAAATTTATTAATTTTTATTATACTGAATTTATTACATTATCACAGCCATATTTTGGCTGTGATAATGTAATAAATTCAGTATAATAATTCTGCATACTTTTAATCATCAAATATATGCAGTGGTTAGTTCTATATGAAATAATTCATTTCGGGAAAAATAAATGATTACTCCCTCAAAGTATACTTTGCTAGATAAGTACACTTTGCAATTTTGATGAAATCGGCTACTGGTACCCAGTACTGTGTCCCACATAATACTGGGAAGATACCGTATTTATTCTAATAAATGCCCACACTCTAATAAATGCCCATCCCCCATTTTTGTGCTAAAAAATGAATATTTTCTGCCCGATTTGACAAAAATTGGGACCTCTAATAAACGCCCATGGCCTCCTCTGGAAAGAAAAATGGACATACCTTTCAAACTGTAAATTTCCGTATTTCCATTTTTAACGCGCGGAAATGTGCCTTTCGCTATTTGCGTCCAAATATTCTGTAGGAACATGGAATTTCAAGGCCACTTCCCCTCACAAATGTCCCGATGGAGGAGGGAAGCACTCCCCCTAAATTACGCACCTTAAGAGCTCTGCCTAGCATTTTCATTTACGTGTAGATTTCCTTATTCCTCGTTGACACTGGTCACGGTTTAACGCACAATTGTTTTCTTAACTTTTTGACATTTTTTACTCGGCCAAAAAACCATTGCCTTTATTAGTCGCCCACCCCCGACTTGTGACCTACCGATGATTCTAATAAGCGCCTGGGCGTTTATTAGAATGAATACGGTATGTATCGCCATACGTTTCTGTACCATGACAATTCGGCCCTATTGGACTTCATTCCTCGACTCTTCGGCCTGAAGTGATTGACATTTTGGCCAGACAAGATGAAATCACGTCTGGCAAAATTCAGAAAAGTACCGTAGCTGGGGTGTGTATAATAGGGCAGGCGTGTATATTAGGATAAATACGGTAGTTAGGTGAAACAGTAAAATGTCCATGTTTTGTGAAATTAATGAATGGTCATTTCAGAAAAGAAATCATCACTGAAACAGATACTGTGCATATTTATATTGTCCGCTAGTTGACAAAATGGGCCTTACAGCATTTGTGACCAGCATGGTCCTGAATCAATCTGTGCATCTGCCTCCTGTAGCCTATTTCATCAACATTGCAAAGTATACTTTAGTAGCAAAGTATACTTTGAGGGAGAAATTTTCAATTTTATGATAAATTTATAAATTTTTATTATACTGAATTTATTACATTATCACAGCCAATTTGGCTGTGATAATGTAATAAATTCAGTATAATAATTCTGCATACTTTTAATCATGAAATATATGCATTTGTTAGTTCTATATGAAATAATGCATTTCAGGAAAAATAAATGAAATAAACTCCCTCAAAGTATACTTTGCTAGTAAAGTATACTTTGCAATGTTGATGAAATAGGCTACATATCAGGATCCACACTGGTCCATTCCATCTATCAAATTTGTTTTAGCAATGTAGATAACAATGCAATACCAATTTCTGACATTATAATAGTGCAACTGTAAATTTACTTGCTGAGTAACTTCATAATGTTTGTTTATCATAATTCACCACCCATCTCGAAAATCAATTAAAAGTACTGTTGTTACATACATATGCCACGAGAAACTGGATTGTTTTGGCTGAGAGAAGAAATATATATTCCATGATTGATGGCCGTTTTCCCGATCAGCTTCCACACCAGAGATACTAAACTAGAGCCCCTGTATCCCCACTATCAGGCTAGTACTTTACATGCTGAGGAAAATTTTCCTCAATTAAAAAAAAACATTTTTTCTCAATTTCTTCTCAGAAATATATGTTGTAACCACCATTTGAACCGTCTCAAAGAGACGGTTCAAATGAGTGGTCACAACATATATTTTGGACGAGAAATGAGAAAATTTGTCGAAAATCGTTTGACATTGCTTTTCCCTTGATATGTATTTCGCACTTAATAGGCTAGTTTAGATCGATCTGTATATAAAACATCTGTAGCCTATTTCATCAACATTGCAAAGTATACTTTACTAGCAAAGTATACTTTGAGGGAGAAATCATTTATTTTTCGCGAAAAGCATTATTTCATATCGAACTAACAAATGCATATATTTCATGATTAAAAGTATGCAGAATTATTATACTGAATGTATTACATTATCACAGCCAAATTGGCTGTGATAATGTAATAAATTCAGTATAATAAAAATTAATAAATTTATCATAAAATTGAAAATTTCTCCCTCAAAGTATACTTTGCTACTAAAGTATACTTTGCAATGTTGATGAAATCGGCTACTGATTAGCTACCACTAAATGTGGCTGTGACAGCTTATGGTATTTGCGGCGTGTCTAGCTCCTGGTCCACTTGCTAGCACGCTCCTGTAGCCTGATACAAATTTGTACTGTTTGTAAGAAGCAAGATGTATGGTTAATTGACTGAATGGCAAACAATGCACAGGCTGGGTCTTCACTGTTTGCGAAGGATTAACCCTTTCACCCCTAAGTAACTGGAATGGATTTTGACATGTTAAAGGTGCATGCCCACTCAGTAGGCACAAACTGTTCTTTATAGGAATTAAATAAGTGTATAATTGTGTCACTATTCTACCAGTTCTTAAATTACAAGTGCCCACTATACAGATATAATCATTTAGTAATATTTATTTTACTGATAGTGACTATTTTCATGTGCAAATGTGCAAATGTGCAAATGAGGCATGTTATTTTTATGCCCCACCATGTGGAGGGGGCATTTAGTGTTACCCTTGTCCGTCCGTCCCATCCGTCCGTCCGATCTGTTTGTCCCGTCCATCCTTGCGTCCGTCCGGCACTAACCTTGTAAGTCGTAACACTTGTAATCCGTACTATCTACAGACCTGAAACTTGGTCTGTAGCTTCCTTATGATGAGTAGCTACGCAGAGTTTATTTTGATTTGTGATTTAACCCCGGATCATGGATTATCTCCCCCCTTTTCGACTTAGAATTTCCTAATTTTGTCTTGTAAATCGTAAAACTTTTAAACCGTAATAGTTACAGGCCTGACACTTGGTATGTGGCTTCCTTATGATGAGTAGATGCGCAAAGTTTATTTTCATTTGTGATTTAACCCCCGGATCCCCTTTTCGACTTAGAATTTCCTAATTTTGCCTTGTAAATCGTAAAACTTAAACCGTAATAGTTACAGGCCTGAAACTTGGTATGTGGCTTCCTTACGATGAGTAGATTTGCAAAGTTTATTTTTATTTTTTATTTGACCTCCTCCGGGTCATGGAATATCTCCCAATTTTGCCTTGTAAGTCGTAAACCTTTTAAACCGTAATAGCTACAGACCTGAAACTTGGTATGTAGCTTCTTTATGATGTGTAGATGCGCAACGTTTATTTCTATTTTTTATTCGACCCCAGGGTTATGAATTATCTCCCCTTTTTTACTTAGAATTTGGGAATTTTGTCTTGTAAAACATAAAATGTTTAAACCGTAATAACTACAGACCTGTATAGCTTCCTTATGAGATGAGTAGATGCACAAAGTTTATTTCGATTTTTTATTTGACCCCCGAGTTTTGGATTATCTCCCATTTTGAACTTTCCTTGTTTATTATCAAAGCGGTATGTGGGGCATCCGTGCTCTATGAACACATTTTCTAGTTTAATTATTTATACTAATTAAATGTGTCACCTGAAAAAATAATATTTTCAACATATTATAAAGTATGACCAACGCACATAAAAACATAAATACAGAGAATAAATAGTAATGTCCGTTAAACATTTTAAGGAAACACAGTTATCGCCTGTGATATCAGTGTAGAAATTTACGTCTGATATAGAAAATGTCTCGGATGATGTCTCTGATATAAAGACAATTTTGTGCCTACTGAGTGGGCATGTACCTTTAATTTTGCAACCAATCCAACCGTTACAAAATGTTTTATGAAAATTGGGTGTTTTTGTTCTCAAAAATATGAAAAATACTTGCAAACAGTGCAGATCCTGATGAGACGGCTCGTCACGAGCCGGCTCATCTGGATCTACACTGTTTGCCAATACCACTATACAGACCTGTGGTGTTGAAAGGCCCATTTCTCCAAGCAGAGTCAGAAATGAACATTTGTATAAAAAAAACCTTAAAGCTGGACTTGTATGTGCTGTCATAACAAAACATACACATTACAAATCACAGAAAAGTGAAAGCGAACTGGTTTAACGTCCCACCAACAGCTAATGTCATATAGAGACGGGACCACAGTTTAAAGTCTCATCCGACAGACCAGTGGGACGGAAATACTATGAAAGTATTTTTGATGCCCAATGAGAGGTTTTAACCCACAACCTCCGGATGTCAGGTGTTCAGACACAACCCATCTCACAATATACAGACAAGATTGTGATCATGTGTAAGTGTTGGGTTGTTAAATTGCCTACATGTTAAAGGACTGGACTTCAACACTAGAGGTTGCGTGTTCAAGAAAAGATACTTTCATAGTATTTCCATCCCACTCAGTAGCCTATTTCACCAACATTGCAAAGTATACTTATCTAGCAAAGTATACTTTGGGGGAGAAATTTTCAATTTAGGGATAAATTTATTAATTTTTATTATACTGTATTTATTACATTATCACAGCTATTTTTGCTGTGATAATGTAATAAATTCAGTATAATAATTCTGCATACTTTTAATCATCAAATATAGGCAGTCATTAGTTCTACAGTCGAACCTGTGTTAACGACCACCTGTGAGTAGCGACCACCTGTCCACAACGGCCAGTTAAAACCCCCCCGTCCAATTTGTTCTTTAAAAGACCTTGGAATAACGACCACCTCCGAACAACGACCAGCGACCAGCGATTTTCGTTCCCACGCAGCATTTTTTACTGCAAACAGCGACCATTAGCGACCAAGTCATGTTTTGTCGGCAAAAAAAATAACATCGCAATCGCCGATTTTCCTTTCATCACAAAACTCGGCGACATTTTTCAATGAAAAATATTGCATAACTCCATTAACGGTAATTCCCGATATGTATTCCGTGTCGTGTATTCCAATAGGCATAATGCAATTCTGCGCAAGTCATAAAACTCGATCATTAGCTGTAAACTGTGTTTACACGATGCTGATTGTCTACAGTGACAAACTAAGACTTCAAACACACGGCGCGTGTCGAGTGTAAATTTCACACATCGGGGGACAAGGCCATATCAAAGATCAATACACGCGGTTGCTGACATCAGTCACGTAGTCCACACTAGACTGGTACCCTGTCTGATGCTCAGCATGTACAGCGTTATTCCTAGCGACCGGGTACCAGTCTAAAGTGACACGACAAACGTGTTTATATGAATTGGGTCTCGATCTCCGACAAATCCCGGCTTATTGCATTAGCGACCTGACCAGGCAGTGGATTCGCGTAGTCTGCCCGTGGTTTACATGGTTTACAGTGCTCGCGAATCTCTAATTAAAAACATCAGTAATTACGTCAGCGGACATTGCCAATTCGTCATAGGCTGCTTAAATATTCGGGCTCGACCAGGATAGTATACAGTACATTGGACAGAAAGCAAATAAGCCTGGTGTTCTCTCCTGATTTTGACTGGACTTGACGCATTCAATGAAATATTTTTTGTTACAAAAAAACTCGCGGTTTTCACAGGCCGCGCCACATAGGCTATCGTTTTAATACAGACTATATGACCGTTATTAATTTCAACTGGTGGAGTGAAATACTAATGGTCATGCTAAATTAAACCACTTGCATGTAATTACGACAAGCTATTAGATGGTGCACCAAAGCGGGCCGCGAGATATACTTATCGTAAAGATAATTACTCCCCTTTGTATATAATTTCCAAAGCGAGGCTGGTGTTCAGAACACTAACAACAAGATGACAAAACAAAATAAATTGACTATTTTAGCCATTTTCGTGCAATTTTTAATTGATGAAAAGCATGCATATATATTACAATAGAATGCTAAAGACATGGCCAACTTTGTTGTGAAACTGGGTAAATGTTCGACCCTTGGAACAACGACCACCTTGGAACAACGACCACCTGTCAACAACGACCACTTTGGCCACTTCCCTTTGCCGGTCGTTGTTCACAGGTTCGACTGTATATGAAATAATGCATTTTGAGAAAAATAAATGATTACTCCCTCAAAGTATACTTTGCTAGATAAGTACCGTAAGGATTCTAATAGACGCCCACCCCCCACTTTTTTATGCTGAATATTACCTATTTTTTGGCTGATTTTCACAAAATTTGTGTCTCTAATAAACGCCCAATTGTCCAACTAGATTTCTTTTCTTTTCAGTATTTTCTTGAAAATTGGGGAAAAAAACAACATAATCGTTACTTTGCCGGTGTCACAGTAAATTCCTCATTTGCACGGACACAGGGTGATCAGAATTTACACGGTTATGGAGACGCCATTTTCAAAGCATCTCAAACCCATCACGTATAATATGGGTGAAATTGACAGCATGTTGGATTGTTGGCTGATATTTCCTAGGAGATGAGCAAACATAAATATGTCTTGTTCTGGAAGTGGCCGTGGGCCGAAATTAATCACACCGATACGGACCGAAACGTACACGGGCCGAAAATGTCCATGGTCCGAAACGGTAACAGTCCAAAACGTCCATATGCGTAAAACTGATCAGCATTAATGATTGACGTTGTATTGATATATACATTACAAGTATTTAAACATTTTTATCGAGTGTACCATAATGACCAAAGTGGGCCGAAACGTATTGGTCCAAAATGTCCATAAACTGACAGACACTACAATGAAGTCGGGTCAGACGTTTGAAAGTAACGTCCCTTCGTATGTTTTTGTTCAGATAGTAGAAAATCGTATATTTTTATCATTTTCCCTTCGCTGAATAATACTTGCCTCTATTAAACGCCCACCCAGAACTTCGGAGCCAGTGGTGATTCTAACAGACTCCTGGGCGTCTATTTGAATCTTTACGGTATGCTTTGCAATTTTGGTGAAATTGGCTACTGGTCCTTCAGATGATACTTGAAACCGAGGTTCTGTCGATCTTTTCATGAGCTTAGCTGTTGCTGGGACGATAAACCCATTCACTTTTCACTTTCTGATCATGTACGAGTGAGTACACCATCCACTCAGATCCTTTGCTGTGTGTCTGTTTCATGTAGCTCTACCCATTTGTTATAAAGTAGTCATCTCAAATATAATAAGCCCAGTTTTATCTGAAAATTGTGCAAATAATAATTTCCTGTTTGTGGGAGATAAGGAGAGATTCTTGATTATGAAGAACTGGTAATAAATTGGTCAGATCCACTAGCAGTGGAGTGAACACTTCTGGCCTTTACTTGCGAATATAATAGTTTCTCAGTTTGTTCACTCTAATGCTTGAATCAGGAAGTTTGATTGGTTGAGGATGAGCTGTGCTCAGTCTTGACCTATTGAACTGTCTGATTTTGAGTATTGATTTGGAGAACATGCTCAGAAAGTCTCAAAATCAGACAGTTTGACTGGCTGAGACTGAGCACAACTCAGCTAGCGTCGACCAATAAAACTGCCTGATTCTGAGTTTGCATTCGGAGGACATGTTTGTAAGTGTTAGAAGCCTGGGCCATGAACGTATGACCATAACATTTCCTGTGAATACACTGAATACTGCAGCTGAATCTATTTCAATATACAATGTACAGTCAAACCTGTCTTAAGCAGGTGACCTCTTAATAGAGGGTTGTGTTTTCAGGTACATTTCAAGTAAATTTTGAAAATTGAAATGAAGATAAAGATAACATAGACATGTACGGGTATGTTGACTTGATAATACAAATGTAATAAATAATATTAATGATTAATTTAGAGTATCATATTGATTAAATATGTATGTTTTAATGCAATATAAATGTGTATCTTTATATTTATTTAATATTTTCAAAATTGAACCAGAACATGTAATGAGTGGATTATATCATTTAATGAAATAAAAAATCTGTCAACAAATAAAAACACCAATGTTCACGTTTTTCTTGTTATTTTACAGCCTACTGCAACTGCTAATCTGCAAGATTCATATTGTAGACAACTTATTGTACTAGATAATAGGGCATTATGTGGTATAATCGGAAATGGTGTGGGATAAGTTGTGCGATTTCTTTTTATGCCCCCGCCACCGAATGGTGAGGGGGGCATATAGTGTTACCGGCATCCGTACGTACGTACGTACGTACGTACGTCCCAAAACCTTAATGCTGGGTAAATGGCTTATAATTTCTGTTTCCTTGCTCGGATCTGCTTCATATTTCACACACGCATTGCTCCAATGGTCCTCTACCGCCCTGTGACAAATCCACATTCGTCCCGCCCCCGCTAAGCCCAGGGTCAAGGTCACAGACTTGGTGCGTTCAAAACCTTAACGCTGGGTAAATGGCTTATAATTTCTGTTTCCTTGCTCGGATCTGCTTCACATTTCACACACGCATTGCTCCAATCATCCTCTACCGCCCTGTGACAAATCCACATTCGTCCTGCCCCCGCTAAGCCCAGGTTCAAGGTCACACAGACTTGGTGCTTTTGAAACCTTAATGCTGGGTAAATGGCTTATAATTTCTGTTTCCTTGCTCGGATCTGCTTTACATTTCACACACGCATTGCTCCAATGGTCCTCTACCGCCCTGTGACAAATCCACATTCGTCCCGCCCCCGCTAAGCCCAGGGTCAAGGTCACAGACTTGGTGCTTTTGAAACCTTAACGCTGGGTAAATGGCTTATAATTTCTGTTTCCTTGCTCGGATCTGCTTCACATTTCACACACGCATTGCTCCAATGGTCCTCTACCGCCCTGTGACAAATCCACATTCGTCCCGCCCCCGCTAAGCCCAGGGTCAAGGTCACAGTCTTGGTGCGTTCGAAACCTTAACGCTGGGTAAATGGCTACACACACATTGCTCCAATCGTCCTCTACCGCCCTGTGACAAATCCACATTCGTCCCGCCCCCGCTAAGCCCAGGGTCAAGGTCACAGACTTGGTGCGTTCGAAACCTTAACGCTCGGGTAAATGGCTTGTAATTTCTGTGTCCTTATTCGGATCTGCGTCACATTTCTCACACACATTGCTCCAATGCTCCTCTACCGCCCTGTGACAAATCCACATTCGTCCCACCCCCGCTAAACCCAGGGTCAAGGTCACAGACTTGGTGCGTTCGAAACCTTAACGCTCGGGTAAATGACTTATAATCAAATATGCCTCGTTTTCTTTGGCTGCCAGCGGGGGCATTCGTGTGCCGACAGGCCACATTTCTAGTTTTTTTGTTGTTTTTTTGTCGGGTATTGGTCAAGTCGAATTTGGATTCATTTCCAATTGTGTATGTAAATAATGCATAGGCGATGTCAGCAAAAGCAGTCAATAAGTCCGACATTCGGCTCATATTCGACATATGAGGCCATTTGCTTAAATTATATTTGAGCCGGTTACACTCGGTCCTGTGCAATACACACCAATTATATCAGCTATTCGTGTTTTGTCAATTTGGTAACTGGCAATGGGCTGTTCCTTTTTACAACATTTGTGTCGGTAACCTATAGAAATTACGAATCGACGGACAAGGGTGCAAGAACCCGGATGCGATAGGCTTTCAATAATGAGCCGACAATTCGGGCAACACAATTTGCACCTGTGAAACATACCCTCTCAATATCGCCGACGTGTTTGGTGTTTTAATTACCCGCATTGACTGCTGACATCATTGTTAATTCGCGCTTCGGTAACGACCGCCGCAGGGTACATTGAAATCGAGATTAGCGGTGACCGTTTAATGAAATTGGATCACTAGTTTGGGACGATAATTAATGACCGCTGGCCGCGTTAGGCGAGTGACCGTTGAATGAAAGCGTTTTATATAGCAAAAATGCGCGGGAGGAATTTGAAGTGGCCGCTTAACGGCGATGACCGCTGATTAAAGGTGACCGCCCGAGCAGGTTCGACTGTATGAACTATAATATAGGAATGAATGGCCTTTTTGTGGAATTTATCGGGGTATAAACTTGGAAAAGTCGCGGGAATATTGGACGAAGGCCGGAAGGCCTCGTCCAGTATTCCCGCGACTTTTCCAAGTTTATATCCCCGATAAATTCCACAAAAAGGCCATTCATTCCTTATAATTCCAGCATTTGAAATAAATTCATCAAGGAAATGTGTTTATTTTCCGTTTTCTTAAGAATTATTTTAACTGCGCCTCACGGTTACCGAAAGTAGTTCGGCGTGGGAGTTTTTACTGGGATATAAATTTTGGACAGAGACTTGCTACGGGCCAATCAAATGTTAGGGAATTGTGTAAATATTTTTGTGCTGGAATTATCTATTACTAACTGGCTATTACAGAAATGATGAAAAAAGTGCCACAAACGCCATGACAAACGCACTGCTCTCATTACATTCTACCTCCGTTTGGACACTAATCCATTGACATTTTACTTCTAGGCATAATACCAGACAGATAATAAATATTGATAAGAATTTACAGAATTAGATGTTATGATCGCCAGATGAATACATGTAATATTTACATTTGTGGACATGTCACTGAGAAAATGGAACCTGTGCTGTGTTGGCCATGAGTGTAGACATGAGGAGACGTATTTTAGTCCCCACATACATATTAGTCTAACAGGATTTTCGGCCACGAGTGTAGACATATTTTAGTTCCCACATACACACATACATACATATTAGACTAACAGGATTTTCGACCATTGCTAAGGTACAGACATGGGTAAAATAAAATGATGTATATTAACCATTAGACCGCCACACACAACAATTGTCGTCTGCTGTTGCTTTTATATCTTGCCTTATTTCACAATAAAAACATGATTTGACAGCACTTCAGAATCATTTCCAATGGAAATGATTCTGAAGTGCTGTCAAGCATGTTGTATTTGATTCTAAAGTGCTGTAAAAGAACAAAAACACTCCCTTTTCATAAATGGACTAGTCTGAAAATCATTTTGAGACGATTGTATTGGTTTCGAACTTAACATGTGAAAATGCATTCCAGTCACTTGTGGGTGAAAGAGTTACGTGAATAGTGATGTAGATCATGATAAACCTGTACGGCATGTTGATCTGTGCCTATACTGGGCAGCAACAGAAAGTGCATGATTTATTCTGTGACGTGTAACTCGTCATTCCCTAGCTGCCCTTGGGCACCTGACCACATCTGGTCCTCATACAGGATGGTCATCGGACAGAATGACCAACACTTGAGGCATGTCAACCTTGCCTGCTGGTGGTCAGTATGAGGCATTGCTGTTGCAATTTAGAGTTAGGTCACCATTCATCCACATGTTTGTGGCACAGGTGGAGGACTTGGACCTGTGACACAAAAACAATTGATTACCCCACCCACTTGGTCTCATACAGTACTATGTTCTATTTATATAAAACATAGTACTGTATGAGACCAAGTGGGTGGGGTAATGGATTTTTAATGGGCATTTGTTTGTGTCACAGGTCTGAGTCTTCCACCTGTGGTTTTTGGAGATAATCCACAAGCTTTAGTGAGGGGAGTATCAATTGTATGTGTGGTGAAACATGATAGCATCTACATGGCCATTGTTTGCCTATATGTGACTGGAGAAATGGGGCTTATGAGATTTATGACAAGTGTAGCTCACTTTTGTAGCATGATAACGAGCTGTATTGCTTGTTGGAAGCATGGCACGGGTGGTTCATTGATGGAATGGTGAACAGTGCAGATCCTGATCAGACTGTGCGGATGCACAGGCTGATCTGGATCTGAACTGGTTGCAAAACCCATAAGCCCCGTTTCTCCAGTCACAACCATGTATGCTTTTACGCAGTATATATACAAGGTATGGGCATGATGATGTGAATTTCACAGAATTATAACTCGCAATGTGATGTGATGTGATAACTTCATCTACCAAAAATGGCAGCGATTTCAATATGCCATACCATATACAGATGAAAATATTCAAATCTCCAGATTAAATGCATCTGTATGCTTGAACATTAAAGGTACATTCCCACTCAGTAGGCACATGCCTCGTTTCTTATGAAATCAGTCAACGTGTTTAATAAATATCATATTAAATCAACGTAAATGTTAAAGTATGTGTATTGCATAAACACATCAGTATACGTTGCATTGATCACATAACGTGTTTTCTGTAGTGGCCTCATTTGCCTATCGAAGAACAGTTTGAGTGGGCATGTACCTTTAAAAACCATAATACACTCGTGTATTATGGTTTTTAAAGGTACATGCCCACTCAGTAGGCACAAACTGTTCTTTATGTCAGAGACGTCATCCGAGACATTTTCTTGCAAAATAAACATTCATTCACCATTACCCCACGTATTGATTGGTATTATGATACGTTTTATAGCAGACATAAATTTCCACACTGATATCAGGGGCGATAACCGCGTTTCCTTAAACTGTGTTTGCTTTTTGCAGTTCAACTAAGTAAATTGTCAACTTTATTACAGTATTTTCACCACTCAATTTGAAAATCAATGCATATTTTCACGTTGCTGTGAGTATTTTCTATTGTACTCCTACTTTTGATAATCCATGCGTATTCGGCTAAAATAAGTGCGTAAAATACGCCAATACGCACCTTATCTGGAACACTGGGCTAGGAAACATGTAGGAATGTGGCTCTGTCAGCGGAGGAATTTCTACATGTTTCCTAGTCTTGCCCGATAAACTTGATATCAAAGGACACGAGCACTCAGTTTGGAAGTGGTTGAAATTTTGTGGCAAGCCTTGGAATTTGTACAAGTTTCAGAAATGGGTTGTGGCCTAGGTGTTAGACTTCCAAATCCAGAGGTTGTGGGTTCAAACCTCGTCTTAGGCATCAAAGATACTTTAATAGTATTTCCATCCCATTGGACTTTTGGATGAGACTTGAAACTGAGGTGCCGTTCCTATATGACCTTATGTGTTGCTGGGACGTTAAACCCATTCACTTTTACTTTTTTTCCTACAAGTGTCCTAGGCTCGCCTGATTAACTTGATATCAAAAGACACTAGCCTGGTATTCTCTATGCACGTGTTTATGACGGTGTTGACCAACTGATGATTATTAAATTACCCATAATGATCATAAAGGAGACATACCACTCCGAAGTAGTGAAAATGATCGACAAGCGCCTGCACACTTGCACTATGTCAACGCTGTCACACACGAGGTAAGCAATTAGTGTCACCTCGGTGTAACCACAAAATTATGTTTTATTAAATAGCTGTATTTTTTTTTGGCAAGAAATTGTTACAAATTTCGAAATGTGTTTGTATGAAACACATGATGAAGATAGATGCACTTTTAATGTTATTATTGTATGTGTATCGTATAAATCCTAAATATTTGGATACCGTTTGGTTTGGAAAACCGATATGAATCAAAAACAAATTGTATCTAAATACACCGTTTTTGTGATAAACCCGTACAGCCATGCTAACCGTAGTTTTTGTGATAAACCCGTACAGCCATGCTAACCGTAGTTATTGGGATACTGGGGACCGTTTCACTAAACTTCCTACAACTAATATGTTTGTAAGTGCAAAATTTTGATAGTCTGTAAATTTCACATTAACAATGTTTTCTTGTAAACAATTATTGGATTTACATTTATTGAGCATAGGCTGCATAAGCAGCCTATGCTCAATAAATGTAAATCCATTAATTTAAATTTCTAGATGATCCTAAATTTGCACTTACGAACATTTTAGTAGTACGAAGTTTAGTGAAACGGGCCCCAGATTATTGTGGGAAACCATATATTTATGGACATTTCTGATAATAAATGGTGTGAATATATAGGGTTATTACCATATTCATTTTTTCTGTACTATTTGTACATTTATGTAGCTTATTTGGTGTTTAGTTGTGTGTAATGTGTCTTACAATTTATCACTTGTTCCTCTTTTTTTCCATGTTCTATAAACACAGTTTCTCGTTTTTTACATTAATTGCAAGTCATGACAATGAAACACAACGTCTAGCCTGTGTATATTTTCATACCTTACTTATTTATTCACTCGGAATTAATGACCCTATTTATATTTTGGACAACGTCGTTTATTATTTCACTCCCTTTTGTGGAGTACAGGTGCAAACAGAGTACACGTTTTTCATCTGTCACATGTTCAGATGTGCTTTTTAATATGACTGTTGTTGAAAACATCGCTCAGCCAGTCAGTCAAATACCACTCACTGTGCTTCTAACAAGTAATTTTGATGGCTATCAGGCTACTTATTGTTTACCCTAGTTTCTCGGCCAATGAAAGAACAGCTTTCGTCTCAATTAATCACATATTGCGACGCTTTCGCCAATATCTATTAAATTAATAATTAAATGTTCAGCCGTTATATTTAGAGCTGATTATACGAGTTGCTGCCATCAGTTCACATGACACAAAGCATATTACCGCCCACACACGCGCTCACTATGTGTCACACCGCCAATCACATACTAGTATAGCGATTCGAAATCACCTTTAGGGGCGAAGCCTCGCAAATGGGCAGTGTAAACAATAAGTAAGTTATATATCACATATTGAATTTTTAATAAACTAATTTCGAGCGAAATTAATTTATTAAAAATTCAATATGTGATCTATAACTATTACATAGAGGAGTGTGCTATTTGATCTAATAGCCCATTACAGTCTAAATATACATCATTTTATTGATGGTCAATTTTAAATAATTTGCTTATTTCTCACTAAAGTTTGTTCCAAGTTTTGCTGCCAACAAATCTTTGGCTATTAAACACATTAAATCTAAAGAAAAAAGATTTAATTGTTATTACTTTTTCATCATAAAAAAAAATAAAAAAAATCACCCTACCCGTAACAAATTATTTGATGAAATTCCATTTCCCAAAATGAAAAAACTATTTCCAAAATTTGTAATTTTTTTATCCTCCTGGTCACCCTCCTTTTTACTCCATGTTAAGTTCCCATTGTAAAATCGCTTTTTCGCAATAAAATCAATATTTTTTAGAGGTAGCAAAACATGGAGCAGACAGTAGATGTGCTGTGACAACCAGTTGAACCATCAACGGTTAAAATGAGTGAGTGGTGGTCATACCATAAACTTCATTAAGAAATGAGAAAAAATAAAAATGTATGTATTTGCATACACCTAAAAGCATATTCCGAACATAATCAGATATTTGCCCCGATCCCATATTTGAGACACGCCATGTGATTTTGTACCTTCGGACATCTGCGTAATTTCATTAAATACATTTACAAAATTTATATATAATTCCACATGTACTCTGACAATTTTGTCAACATTTGACGCCATTTACGGAAAATATTGTAAATTTTGTAAACGTATTTCATAATATTATGCAGATGTCCAATGGTACAAAATCACATGGCGTGTCTCCTATGCTGTGCTCTGTTGTTGTCTGTGAGGAAATTAACTGTTCACATTCAAAGTTACTGGAAGTTAGAAATTATGGTTATAATTGAATTCCCTGCTGGCTGATCTAATTATGTAGTTCAAAGGGACGGCCAGGAGTAGAAGGGGTTTCTTATCTCCAAGGTTATTGAGTTATATGCAACTCTGTGAATTTATTGTATCTACAGGGCTCCAGATAAGGAATTAGTAATTGAGTATTGTCACTCCATCATTTCTGAAGCAATTGGGTATTTCAAAATTTTAATTGTGTCAAATAGAATCACACTACTGTTTACACATCAGCAGACTGCACTTATTGAATAGTTTGCTTCTAAAGACAATTCTAATGAAATACCAAGATGTGTTTTCATGGAAAAATAAGAAAATATGCTATATTTGTGGTCTGTTTATTGTTTTCTGTAGCATGATAAAGATACCACACATTTTTCATTGCTTTTTTTAGCTCGACTATTCGAAGAATGAGTAGAGCTTATGTTGTCACCCCGGCGTCGGCGTCTGCGTCGGCGTCACCGTCGCCTTGGTTAAGGTTTTTAGTCAAGCTTGTATATGGAATACTACTGGCCCTACACCCACCATACTTGGACAACTTCATCTCCTAGTGATGTACATCAATAACCCCTGATCTATATTTGACCTTGACCTATATTTCCTCTTGAATTACTTAGTTAATTCCCCTTGGTTAAGGTTTTTAGTCAACCTTGGTTAAGGTTTTTTTTCAAGCTTGTACATTGAATACTATTGTGCATCCAGGCACCATACTTCGACAACCTTTTCTCATAGGTATGTACATCAATAACCCCTGATCTATATTTGACCTTCACCTACATTTCCTCTTGAATTACTTACTTAATTCCCCTTGGTTAACATTTTTAGTCACGCTTGTAGATGGAATACTCATGGCCCTAGTCCAACCATACTTGGACAACTTCATCTCCTAGTGATGTACATCAATAATCCCTGACCTATATTTGACCTTGACCTACTTTTAACCTTGAATTACGTTATTTCCCCTTGGGTAAGGTTTTTAGTCAAGCTTGTATATGGAATACTCCTGGCCCTACACCAACCATACTTGGACAACTTCATCTCCTAGTGATGTACATCAACAACCCCTGACCTATATTTGACCTTGACCTACATTTAACCTTGAATTACTTAGTTAATTCCCCTTGGTTAAGGTTTATACTCGACCTTGGTTAAGCTTTTTACTCAAGCTTGTACATGGAATACTATTGTGCATACAGACACCATACTTGGACAACCTTTTGTCATAGTGATGTACATCAATAACCCCTGATCTATATTTGACCTTGACCTTCATTTCATCGTGTATTACTTACTTAATTCTCTTTGGCTAAGGTTTTTAGTCAAGCTTGTAGATGGAATACTCATGGCCCTACACCAACCATACTTGGACAACTTCATCTCCTAGTGATGTACATCAACAACCCCTGACCTATATTTGACCTTGACCTACATTGAACCTTAAATTACTTACTTAATTCCCCTTGGTTAAGGTTTTTGTCGCGCCCGCTTGCGGAAAGAGCGATATAGTCGGCACTTTGGCGTACGTACGTACGTATGTTCGTACGTACGTACGTACGTACGTACGTGTGTCCGGTTAAACTTTTTGGTTAAGTTGTTTGGTTAAGTTTTTTGGTTAAACTTTTTGGTTAAGTTCTTTGGTTAAAGTTTTTGGTTAAGTTTTTTGGTTAAAGTTTTTGGTTAAAGTTTCTTGTTATACTATATCTCTGCAACTGCTTTGCCCATTACCTTGAAACTTCACATGGGTGTTTATCATCGTCTATATTTTCATTATGCCCCCCTCCCTTGCGGCCCCTGTGCCCAATGTCAAGGTCAAATTACTTTGAAGTTTTTGGTTAAGTTTTTTTGGTTAAAGTTTTTGGTTAAGTTTTTTGGTTAAGTTTTTAGCTCACCTGAGCGAAGCTCATGTGAGCTATTGTTACCGCAATGTGTCCGTCGTCGTCCGTCGTCCGTCGTCCGTCGTCCGTCGTCGTCCGTGAACATTTTCAAACGTCTTCTCCTCGGTAACCATTGGGTCTATAGTCACCAAACTTCATGGTCATGGTCCTTAGGTAGGGGGATTACAAAATTGTTAAAATGACGTCATTACGTAATCCAAGATGGCCGCCGTCTAAAAATAGCACAAATTCTTAAAAAATCTTCTTCTCAAGAACCGCGAACCGGATTTCGACAAAACTTGGTAGGAATGATCGATGTACATTGCTCTTTCAAAGTTGTTAAAATGGTGACCCCGGGGTCAAAAATGGGCGTGGCCCGTGGGGTCAAATTGTGGTCAAATTTTATTTTTGACTGAATATGGTCATGTCATATATCAAATTGAAGGTATCAATGAGGCGATCACTCTGGTGCATTTTTTGTCGAAATCGGATTGTTATGTCATCCAAGATGGCCGCCGAAAGGTCAAAAGGTTGTTCTTTTATTAGAGATTTCAAAATTCTTCTTCACATGAACCGCTTGGCCCATGGTAGCCAAACTTAAAAGTTATGGTCCATGGGTGTGAAGCCTTTTCAGATTTGTTAAAATGGAGGTCATCGCTAATCCAAGATGGCCGCCGTCTAAAAATAGCATAAATTCTTAAAAAATCTTCTTCTCATGAACCGCTGGCCGGATTTCGACGAAACTTGGTAGGAATGATCAATGTACATTGCTCTTTCAAAGTTGTTAAAATGGTGACCCCGGGGTCAAAAATGGGTGTGGCCCGTGGGGTCAAATTGGGGTCAAATTTTATTTTTGACCGAATATGGTCATGTTATATATCAAATTGAAGGTATCAATGAGGCGATCACTCTGGTACATTTTTTGTCGAAATCGGATTGTTATGTCATCCAAGATGGCCGCCAAAATGTCAAAAGGTCGTTATTTTATTAGAGATTTCAAAATTCTTCTTCAGATGAACCGCTTGGCCCATGGTAGCCAAACTTAAAAGTTATGGTCCATGGGTGAACCCTTTTCAGATTTTGTAAAATGAGTCGTCGCTTAATCCAAGATGACTGCCATCTAAAAATAGCACAATTTTTTTAAAACACATGAACTCAATGTCACATTCTCCTCTGGTGTTCATGGAGTCAGGTGAGTGAATTAGGGCCATCATGGCCCTCTTGTTTGGTTAAAGTTTTTCGTTATACTATATCTCTGCAACTGCTTTGCCCATTACCTTGAAACTTCATATGGGTGTTTATCATCATCTATATTTTCATTCTACCCCCCTCCCGTGAGAGTTGAGTCAGGCTATGCCCCATATATAAAAGTAAGATTAGCGCTAATCCTATTACTTTTAGGGGATGGGATAAATGATGCTGGTGTGGCGAGGGCCTGGCACCAGATCAGGTTGTTCTAATTTCAGGACTGAATATATATTTTGATTGTAAATATTGAGTTCTGAAGTTGGGATTTACCCCCCTCGGACAGGTGGATACGGGACACGACCCCGTTGACCCGTCTGCGTGTAGACTCCCTGAGGCTTGTACCTCTATGTCAGAAAAGCGGACGTTAAACCCTATTCACTCACTCACTCACTCTACCCCCTCCCGTGCGGCCCCTGTGCCCAATGTCAAGGTCAAATTACTTTGAAGTTTTTGGTTAAGTTCTTTGGTTAAAGTTTTTGGTGAAGTTTTTTGGTTAAGTTTTTTGGTTAAAGTTTTTGGTTAAGTTTTTTGGTTAAAGTTTTTTGTTATACTATATCTCTGCAACTGCTTTGCCCATTACCTTGAAAACTTCACATGGGTGTTTATCATCATCTATATTTTCATTCTACCCCCCTCCCATGTGGCCCCTGTGCCCAATGTCAAGGTCAAATTACTTTGAAGTTTTTGTTAAGTTTTTTGGTTAAAAGTTTTTTGGTTAAAAGTTTTTGGTTAAGTTTTTTGGTTAAGTTTTTTGGTTAAAGTTTTTGGTTAAGTTTTTTGGTTAACTTTTTTCGTTATACTATATTTCTGCAACTGCTTTGCCCATTACCTTCAAACTTCACATGGGTGTTTATCATCATCTATATTTTCATTCTACCCCCCTCCCGTGCGGCCCCTGTGCCCAATGTCAAGGTCAAATTACTTTGAAGTTTTTTATTAAAAAAATTTTCGCGCCCGCTTGCGGAAAGCACGATATAGTCGGCACTTTGTCGTACGTACGTACGTGTGTCCGGTTAAAGTTTTTGCTTAAGTTTTTTGGTTAAAGTTTTTTGTTATACTATATCTTTTTTTTTAGTGTCCATGCCTCGCCACAAGGCGCGACATGCAGGCCTCGGCCATCTAGTTACTCAACCTTGGTTAAGGTTTTTAGTCAAGCTTATAGATGGAATACTATTGTGCATACAGACACCATACTTGGATAACTTTTTCTCATAGGGATGTACATCAATAACCCCTGACCTTTATTTTACCTTCACCTACATTTAACCTTCAATTACTTGGTTAATGTTTATAGTCAAGCTTGTATATGGAATACTTCTGGGCCTACATCAACCATACTTGGACAACTTCATCTCCTAATGATGTACATCAATAATCCCTGACCTATATTTGACCTTCACCTACTTTTATCCTTGGATTACTTAGTTATCTCCCCTTGGTTACGGTTTTTAGTCAAGCTTGTATCCTGGGCCTACAGCAACCATACTTGGAAAACTTTATCTCCTAGTGACGTACATCAACTTGGTTAATGTTTTTAGTCAACTTTGGTTAAGGTTTTTATGCAGGCCGCAGCCACCTTCTTTGTCAAGCTATGTGTACATCGACAACCCTCGTAGTCGAGCTATGCTGTTCTCCTACAGCTCTTGTTGATACTCACTAGTACTGATTTCAATTGGGTTTTTGGCAATTTTAGTTGGTTATTTACGCAAATACGCAGCTTATCTGGCGGCACAATATTAGTTTATAGTTTAATTCTTTAACTACATGTATATCATCCCTATATATATAACATAGTCTGCTCTGTGCTAATTATAACCCCGGCATACATGTCGAGGGGTATATAGTTTTTGTCCGTCCGTTTATCCATTTGTCCATCCGTCCATCCATAGTTTTGCATTAAATTTTTCAGTGTTCCATAGTTTCCTAACCACTTAATCCATAGACTTGAAACTTATTTATCATCATCCAGATTTTCATTCCCCGCCCCACCCGTATGGCCCCCATGCCCAAGGTCAAGGCCAAATTACGTTGAAATTTATGTTAAATGTTTGTTTACAGAATTTGCATTAAAGTTTTCATGTACCTTATATCTCTGCCATTTCACCATTTCACAAACAATTCTCATCAGAAGTATATGTTGTGACCACTCATTTGAACCGTCTCGCCGAGACGGTTCAAGTGAGTGGTCAGAACATATACTTTGGTTCAGAAATAAGGAAAATAGATAGAGAATAGTAGGTTAGTGCCGTGAATGGGAAAAAATATTGTGCCGCGCCAAATATTTTTTCCCATTCACGGCACTAACCTACTATTCTATTTATCCCGTCAACACCTACAAATGGCTGTAAAATGCAAAAATAGTATTGACTGGATATCAAAAATGTTTCACGGCACTGTTTCACGGCACATACGCACAGTGTTGACGGGATAAATTTTCATTCCCCACCCCATGCGTGCGGCCCACATGCCCAAGGTCATGGCCAAATTACTTTTAAATTTCCGTTAAAGTTTTTCAAATATTTGCGTTAGTTATTAAGTGCAACCATAAGTCAGATTGACTTGAATCTTCATATACTTCTTTATCATCATCCATATTTTCATTCTATAACCCACTCATGTGGCTTTCATGCCCAAGGTCAAGGCAAAATGACGTAGAAATTATTTGGTGGTCGGACCAGGAGAAAATTGTTTCAAAATCTTGCAACAGATGACAAACAGTGCATATCCTGATGAGACGGCTCATTAATTACGAGTTGGCTCATGATCATCTGGAGCTGCAGTGTTTTCAAATGTTGTTTTTATGGTCTGTGTTTTTATATCGACTTTCGTGTGCTGCCAAAACATATTTTCATAAAAAATGCGTACGACAACATTTAATTCAGCATCAATGGTAAGGACTAAAATAACTACCATAAGCAGAGCTCCATATAAGATGGGTATTTGCTTAAATACCCGCTTGAATACCCTATGGAAATTGCCAAAGAATTAGCGAGTATCAAGAAGCAATACAAATGTTGTGGTACCTTTATCATGCTGCAGAAAACAATAAACAGACCACAGATATAGCATATTTTTTCTTATTTTCCATGAAAACACATCTTGGTATTTCATTAGAATTGTTTCCAAGGAGACATTTGTAATGAAATGCCAAGACATGTTTTCATTTTGAAGCAAACTATTCAATAATTGCTGTCTGGTAAACAGTAGTGTGATTTTATGTTACCCAATTAAAATTTTGAAATACCCAATTCCTTCAGAAATGATGGAATGACAATAACTCAATTACTAATTCCTTATCTGGAGCCCTGATCATAAGGATATTTTATAGAGAACAAGAAATAACATAATATGACACAGCATTGCAAACAACGATGCTTTGCATGAAGGCTACAGTCAGGAGATCAGCCTCTACATAATATAGATAGAAATTGTTACACTGTCCTGTAATTATTCACAGAATCTGGGTCTGTAATTATAAAACCTTCTGATCATGACTAGCTGTGCTCATGCTAAAAACCAGGAAGTTGTTCTCGGCCAATCAAACTGTCTGATTTGGAGCCCAACTATTGTGAACATGCTCAGAACGGTTTATAAACGCTGACCCTGTTTGTATCCAAGAATATATTAGAGCAATATCCAGTTGTCTGGGTGAGCGAGTTGATAAGGAGTTACACTGGTGAAATGGATCATTAAGTCCTTTATTTTCATGACTGAAAAATGTGCTTATCTGGAATGCTGTAATGCATCATCCAGTTGCCTTTATAAATTTGCACATTAATATTATAATCTGAACTCACCTGAGAGCAACAGGCAATAAATCATGGCGTTGTCAGAACACCTGTTTGCTTCTCATTGTGGCTATGTAGGGGAATCATCAGCTCTCTAAACTGTACACACTGGACAGCTCCTAGGTTTTGAGACATTTCACTGTGATTTGGTGTATATGAGCACTGAAAAACACATGCGTGTGCGTTGAGATCATGAACAGATGTGAAGTAAAAAATTGTGACTCACTTCGGCCTGACTGGTTCGATCTCCAATCTCAGTACTGAAGTTTGTGAAATTCAGTTGTATTTTCCGCTCTACCAGATGGTTCTACCCAGTAGCCGATTTCATCAAAATTGCAAAGTATACTTTACTAGCAAAGTCTACTTTGAGGGAGAAATTTTCACTTTTAGGATAAATTTATTAATTTTGATTATACTGAATTTATTACATTATCACAGCCAATTTGGCTGTGATAATGTAATAAATTCAGTATAATAATTCTGCATACTTTTAATCATCAAATATATGCAGTTGTTAGTTTTATATGAAATAATGCATTTCAGGAAAAATAAATGGTTACTCCCTCAAAGTATACTTTGCTAGAATTTTGATGAAATAGGCTACAGGAGTGCCATATATATAGCTGATGGATCCGCGGGTAGTTTACCCATGTCATGCTGAATATGGGGTATCTACAAATTGGGGTAATTTTTTGTTGTAGCCTCGGCATGTAATGGGTTAAAGTCATAGAGCCAATTTGGACCCTCAAATCAAGTGTTTATATGTTTAGAACTGATCGCTATAAAATCATTGAAGTACATTCTATACCTAATCATACTTTGATTCAAAGATAATTGCTTTTCTGATCATTTTGTCAACTTTAAAGAAAATATCACAGTTTCTGTAAATATTTTCTTGAAATAATCGCACATCTTCTTCAATACAAAATTGCATTGCTCGTCTCATCTATTATATGATGATTTCTCTATGCACAATCCCATATATCCTGCGTAAAACCTCTCCCAACAGGTGATCCAATTATTTGGCTAATGATGTATGATAGCCCCAGATAGGGATTTATTTCATCATAAAATACCTCCAACCAAACTTATTGCCAATCTCAGAATGTTATGGGGCGCCAACAACAGCAATTCTGTGTATTTGGACTGGGATACGGTATACATGGGTCACATCACCACATTTGCATAAACCACTGTAGTATTATAATAGAATTATAACCCCAGCTTACCAAGTATGCCAAGAGGTAGATAGTTTTCCCATTTCCGCCTGGTCATCCGTCCGTTCATCCAAAACACCAAATCTTAACATTTCCGCCTGGTCATCCGTCCGTTCATCCAAAACACCAAATCTTAACATTTCCGCCTGGTCATCCGTCCGTTCATCCAAAACACCAAATCTTAACATTTCGAGTTTTGCGTTAAAGTTTTTGTTTTTCGGTCCAGGCGTCGGCCGGGGGTATCCATGAGCCCCTGCTCACTGGCTGTAGTAGTTTTGGTGGTGGTAGTTTGCCAAGTTCAGGGACAATACTGGGGCGCCGTCGCACTAAACTTTGTACCACTAAAATGTTCGCAAGTAACAAATTTCACATTAACCCTTTCCCTGTTTTGCGATATTTCGACTCTTCCAAATCAAAAACATCTGAATAAAAGAATCAAATGCTGGATCAAATGATGGTTAAATTATCTGATAGAGTAGAAAACATTGTGGGAAAAGGAGAAATTGTTTCTCCTTTTCCCACAATGTTTTCAAAAGACATCTTCTGCAGAGGCGTCAAAAGTCGTCTCTATCAGGGAAAGGGTTAACAATGTTTTCTTGTAAATAATTATCTTCAATTAAACTTCCTACGACTAAAATGTTCGTAAGTGCAAAATTTTGATAGTCTGTAAATTTCACATTAACAATGTTTTCTTGTAAACAATTATTGGATTTACATTTATTGAGCATAGGCTGCATATGCAGCCTCTGCTCAATAAATGTAAATCCATATATTGAAATTTCCAGACGAACCTAAATTTGCACTTACGAACATTTGAGTCGTACACATTTTATGGAAACGACCCCCTAGTGAACAGCATACACATTGACAATTACCCATACTTCACTGTACAAATGGGGCGTATGGCAATCGTGACCAGTGTAGACCCAGATCTGTGCAGGCTGATCATGGTCTGCACTGTTCCAGGTTCAGTCTGGCAGCCTGTCTCACCATCACTATGTGTCCAGTAAACAGCTATAAATGGCAGCTCTGAGGACTGGACAAGGACAGTGTGTTCAGAAATACCTGGGTCACAATTTATAGAACCAAGAACGTTCTGGAAATCAGAAATTTCCCCATTTTGTAAAATCTATTATTAGCGAAACCATCATATTTTCTCTGTTTCATATTGTCTGTTCTAACTTCCTTTTAACGTGGTGAATGGTTGGTTGGGAGAATGTGAAGGGTAAATTTCTTACTGGAATCCCGATATCCCTCTAGCCGATTTCATCAAAATTGCAATGTATACTTATCTAGCCAAGTATACTTTGAGGGAGGAATCATTTATTTTTCCCGAAATGCATTCTTTCGTATACAGTGGGTGGCAGGTGAGAGCATGCGATGGGTAATTTAACGATCGGGGTTCATCCTTGCCAGAATCCCGACTGGAGACCTGGTTTGGCCCTCACATACGTCTTTGGCATTTTGTATGTGACAGTTGAATCTGGTTATATATACCCCTTATGTGAGTATTACGATATTCGTAATCCTATTTTAGAGGAAGGGGCCAAGTGAATTTGGTGTGGTATGGACTTAGCACCAGGTCAGGTTATTCTGATTTCAGGGCTGAATATATTTGTTCTCAATTAAATATTCCGTTCTGATTTTGGGATTTTCCCCCCCAATGCAGCAGGTTAAAATGGGATCGAACCCATTTGCCCGGCCTTACATGACCTTAGCTGTTGATAGGCCGTTAAACACTAATAAACAAACAAACAAACAATCTTTCGTATACAACTAACAACTGCATATATTTGATGATTAAAAGTATGCAGAATTATTATACTGAATTTATTACATTATCACAGCCAGAATGGTTGTGATAATGTAATAAATTCAGTATAATAAAAATTAATAAATTTATTCTTAAATTGAAAATTTCACTCTCAAAGTATACTTTGCTAGATAAGTATACTTTGCAATGTTGGTGAAATAGACTACAGGAATCTCGATATCCCTGGTTTGGCTCTCGGATACATTTTTGGCTTCCTTGTTACGCGAGAGTTGAATCCTATTATACCCATTATAAAAGTACTGGTAGTAAGATTAGTACTAATCATATTACTTTTAGGGAGTGTGGCTAAGTGACATTGGTGTGTTGAGGACCTGGCACCAGGTCAGGTTATTCTGATTTCAGGGCTGAATATAGATATATATTTTCTGTACATATTCAGTTCTGATTTTTGATTGGGATTCCCCACTCCCACTCCACCCCCCCCCCCCCCCCCCCATCACAACAGGTGAAATATGGGATTTGACCCTGTTAACCCAGCGTAAAATGATCTTAGCTGTTGACAGGCTGTTAAACACCATTAAATCAAATCAAATCCTTCTAACTTCATAACCCCAGTGGTGACTCTAATAAATGCCCGGACATTTAAAAGAATTGTTACGGTAATTCAATATTTGTGTTGCATTGGGAGAAAATTGATTCAAATGCATTTATGATGACGAAATACAAAATTATAAAGTGCATATAAATATTGATATTGTCAAATTGACTTTTCCATTGCTTCCAAAATCTGCTGCAGCACAATTAAACCATCGTGACGGTACAAAACAGAGCTTATGGCATTTTCAACCAGTGTAGACCCAGATCAGCCTGCACATGCATGCAGTCAGGGTCTGCTCTGTTCGACATTCAGTCAATGAAACACCTTTCATGCTTTTAACCCTTTAAACACTACATTACAGACCCCCTATACTGATGTTTCCAAACGATGTAGATCCAGAGGAGCCGGTTCGAAACGAGCTGGCTGTTCTGGATCTACATCTTTTGTAGAATGTTTCTGAGTTGTTATAAACAAAATCACACATTTCTAACTAATGGATAAGTCTATCTAAAATTCAACATAGAACAGATCATTCAAGTTACTTAGGGGTGAAATGGTTAACAAGCAGTATAGTATCAGACTACATACAACAGCATGTTAGCCGACCAAAATTTACGCTGACCAGAAATATTAATTTTTATTTTCTGCTGTTTATTTTCTATTTTCCATTTTTATCATCCAAAAAATGCTTTGACAGCACTTTAGAATAATTTACAACATGCTTTGACAGCACTTCAGAATCATTTCCATTGAGAAATAATGCAAGATATAAAAGCAACAGCAGACGACAATTGTTGTGTGTAGCAGTCTAAGAGTTAAGCCCTGTATCTTCAGTCATGGCCAAATGTCAACATTCATATAAAGAACATTTTGTGCCTCCCAAGTGGGCATGTACCTTTACACCCTGTATCTCCAGTCACGGCCAAATGTCAACATGTACATTCTGACAGCTAGGGATTCCCGAGTTCCTCTCAATTTGCATTAGGGATGTCTGGCGCTGCTATTACATGGCACATACCGGTCTGTCACAGATGACTATTTATTCATGAGATTGATTTCTACCCACAGACTGCAGTCCACATTGATCGCACAACTGTTCTGTACCGTGACAGAAGGGACCTCGTTACATGTGTGACCAGTGTAGATCCTGATCAGAGCACAGTTTACAGTGTCGCCATGCTGAAATAGAGTGGAACCTCTCTAAACCGGACACCCTGGGATGTCCCAGGGTGTCCGGTTTAGAGAGGTTCCACTATAAATCAGACATATGACTATGCCAAGGCATGCGGACGAGCTTTGCAAACTTGAAAAGCCATTATCTTCAGAGATAGTTGACAATGAACCCATAAAATTAAGGATACAGAGACTGCCCAAGTGTCCGGTTTAGAGGTTCAACTGTATGTACGCCGAAAGGTCAAAAGGTCGTTCTTTTATTGGAAATTTCAAAATTCTTCTTCACATGAACCGCTTGGCCCATGGTAGCCAAACCTAAAAGTTATAGTCCATGGGTGAAGCCTTTTCAGATTTGTTAAAATGGTGGTCATCGCTAATCCAAGATAAAAATAGCATAAATTCTTAAAAAAATCTTCTTCTCATGAACCGCCAGCCGGATTTCAACGAAACTTGGTAGGAATGATCGATGTACGATGCTCTTTCAAAGTTGTTAAAATGGTGACCCCGGGGTCAAAAATGGGCGTGGCCCGTGGGGTCAAATTTTATTTTTTGACTGAATATGGTCATGTCTATATCAAATCGAAGGTATCAAAGAGGCGATCGCTCTGGTACACATTTTTTGTCGAAATTGGATGGTCATGTCATCCAAGATGGCCGCCGAAAGGTCAAAAGGTTTTTCTTTTATTGGAGATTTCAAAATTCTTCTTCATACGAACCGCTTGACCCATGGTGGCCAAACTTCACATTTATGGTCCATGGGTGAAGCTTTTTCATATTTGTTAAAACGGAGGTGGTCGCTAATCAAAGATGGCCGCCGTCTAAAAATACCATAAAATTCTTAAAAAATATTTTTCTCATGAACCGCCATCCGGATTTCGACGAAACTTGGTAGGAATGATCAATGTACGATGCTCTTTCAAAGTTGTTAAAATGGTGACCCCGGGGTCAAAAATGGGCGTGGCCCGTGGGGTCAAATTGGGGTCAAATGGTCATGTCTATATCAAATCGAAGGTATTGCTCTGGTACATTTTTTGTCGAAATTGGCTGGTCATATCATCCAAGATAGCCGCCGAAAGGTCAAAAGATTGTTCTTTTATTAGAGATTTCAAAATTCTTCTTCACACAAACCGCTTGGCCCATGGTGGCCCATGGTGGCCCATGGTGGCCCATCGTGGCCAAACTTCACAGTTATGGTCCATGGGTGAAGCCTTTTCAGATTTGTTAAAACAGAGGTCGTTGCTAATCCAAGATGGCCGCCGTCTCAAAATAGCATAAATTCTTAAAAAATCTTCTCATGAACCGCTAGCCGGATTTCGACGAAACTTAGTACGAATGATCGATGACAATGCTCTTTCAAAGTTATGAAAATGGTGACCCCGGTGTCAAAAATTGGCGTGGCCCGTGGGGTCAAATTTTATTTTTGACCAGATATGCTCATGTCATATATAAAATTGAAGGTATCGATGAGGCGATTGCTTTGGTGCAATATTTATCGGAATCGGATGATTATGTCATCCATGATGGCCTCCAAAAGGTACATTTATTCAAAATTTTGAACGTCTTTTTCTCAGGAAACACATGGCCGATGCTGGCCAAACTTCATGTTAAGATAAGATCCTTGGGTGAAGCATTTTCAGATTTGGTAAAATGAGAGTCATCGCTTAATCCAAGATGACCGCCATCTAAAAATAGCACAATTTTTTTAAAACACATGAACTCAATGTCACATTCTCCTCTGGTGTTCAGGTCAGGTGTCAGGTGAGCGAATTAGGGCCATCATGGCCCTCTTGTTTTTTGATATGTAAATTTTGCAACCAATCTAATTGTCACCAAATGATTTTCAGACACATCCATTGATAAAAAGGGGGTCGGTTTTTTTTCCTAAAAAATATGAAAATTTCTTTCAAAAAGTGCAGATCCTGATGAGACGGCTCGTTATGAGCCAGCAAGCTTAAGACGGCTTGTCACGAGCCAGCTAATGTGGATCTACACTTTTTGCCAATACCACTATACAGGCCAGTGTAGTGTTGAAAGGGTTAACTGCCTCATGGAGTTAGCCCCTTCTTCTACTTACTCCTTCAATTATAATGTAACTTTATTATAATAGAAGTTGCATATACACAATATATACCATGATACGGGCAGTGCTTAACGTGCCTCCCGTGACCATATGTATTGGAAACATAAACAACAAAGACACAATGTTTGGGGTAAGGCCATGGTGCCAGCAACAATTAGAAACTTACTTTATGGAGGAATGTGACAGACATCGAACTGATTTGTAGATTGATCTCAGCAAGAGACCGCCCTTAGATTGGATCAAGTCGAAGGTTCACCAATCCCGCATGTGACTATACAGTGCGTGATATGGTCTGAGTATATTATGACTTTATAAATATATCCCTGCCTTCGTCTTGAGCCGATCCACAGCTCTGGGTTTGGAGAGCATAGTCCAGCCATCTCCGCGTGGAGATGCCCGATTATTACATGGCTCGGGTTTGGAAAGCATATTCCAGCCATCTCCGCTGGAGATGCCCGATTACCAGCGTGGTATAGTGCAATTTTCTGCATAGTTACTTGCTATTCCGCGAGTTCGAGTCTGTCACATCCGCCACTAAAGTCTGCCGACTTTTCCTCCATAAAATGGTTATTCATTGAAATACAATGGAATTAGTCCATCCGGTTGCCTGAGGTCGCTACACTTCTCAATCGCGTGAGACCACGCATTTAAAAGTATATCATTTCCCCCCGCGTCAGACTATGTACCACCGTCCGTGCGGAACAATGAGGGCGTATTTTCAGTCAGTCTCGGATGCGGAATGACCCTACCGGCAGCCGCAAATGTAGCTCCACGACCAGACTGATTGAAGTGTTTTCTCTTTTTATTAATTTTTGCGTTTGTGGATAGCACCACGCCAATGAAGCCTAGGCAATACATCAGACCACAATATTGTGGTCGCGGGCATTGCTCTATACAAGGCGGCAATATCATTCTTTACTTGTGCACAAACACGCCTGATCGGATCTGCGTTATGGAATTTCCTCCACAGTGTAGAATAATGATGTCTGGGGCTAATTCATTTTTCAAAATGCGGTTTATTTGCACAAGGACTTCGGAGAATAGCATACCCCGTTTACTAAACCATTGGATCGATACATGTGGTAACCTGAGTTGTGCATCCAATATATGGCACGCCCTTGCATGACCCCAATGAACCATGGAGTCTCCCACTATCCATACGTTCGAGGCTAGGTCTGTAATAACAAACGCACTGTTATATAAAAGTCAAATGTGTCAATAGCGGAAATGAAAATTAACTACAAAATTAATATAAACAATCCCTGACATCAAACGGCAAATTTATTATTATAGCAAATTGAAAAACGAGGTCTAGTTAACAGCCATAATGTTTATGACACTAGATGATGATTAGCTATAGCACTGCGGCGCGGCTTCCCAACCCATTCTATGCTATGTGATCATTATATATGCCTACCGGATATATGTCTGAAAACAATCACTGCGCCAGCGCCCGGCACGCTTAATGTCAGAAGCCGATATACCCCTATCATACAAATAGGAACATGCTCCCATACGAAAAACTATGACTCTTGTAGCCGGCCGTATGTAAGCCCAGCATAGTTAGACATTTTCCCAACACCGTAGTAAATTGATACCTAGTTAACGGTGTTCATTTTCATGACAGAAGAACTGAACCGCCGGCCCTAGTCTAATGTTAATGAATTCCACCAGTGCAGATACTGGACAAATTTCGTCTCCCTCTATTGAATTAATGTTAACCGTCACAGCCTTATGCTGGCTGGTTTTCGATCGGCGCAGTGTGATGCACGCGTTCATAGGGCGCGCTTGGCTGTCATGTCTAATTACCACATCAGAGGAATATATCGGTCTCAGTGGGTCATTCGCCGACGTGTATATTATCTCGCTAACTCGAAATAACCCGAAAAAGGCTATCACGTATGCACAACGAAAAAGTATGCTTTCATATTTTGTAGTGCAGACGACATTTACGGATTTGGATAACCGCCTCAATACTTGTAATGTAATGGGTAGTCTAATATCACGCTGTGGGTTCAAACGTTTCGCTCCAAGAAGTATTTTAGCCGTAATAAATGACATCGTCGGGTCATCGTAACCATTGATTTTATGAACGAAACCTAACGCTGCTAGGTATGTCGCCATTGTACTGGGTGACTTCCCTTGACGGAACATGTACGCAATGTAAAGATTTATCACCGATACCGTTTGGGGTAGCCTAAATTCCCAACCCATTATTTGTAAAAACTGTGCGAATGACCTCAAACCCGTATGATATGCCTGTTGTGTATTAATGGACAAACTGTTAGTAGTTAATCGTGAGATTACTGCTTGAAGATCTGTAATAGTTATGCCGGAACGGAACTTTTTGTGGAGTTGCGTCTGCATGCGGCGCCAAGACTGCGAAATTTCTGAAAATTTAGGCGAGACAGTGAATCGCATATTAAGTTACTTTTTTCAGGAACATGTTCAGCTCTGAACAAAATGTTGTGTTTTAGACAATGTAGGACAAACGGGCGGACCCAACCTCATAACAGTTCGTGACCTACTTGTCATGGAGTTCAGGATATGACACACAGATTGATTGTCAGATCGGAATATGATCCTCTTGTTTTCCAGTTTGTTATGCCAGATATGGACAGACACCAAAATTGGGAAGAATTCAAGAAATGTTATATCCGTTAAAAGCCCGGATGCAACCCAGTCCTCAGGCCATGTGCCATATGTCCAACTACCTGCAAAGAATGCTGCGAAACCTTTATCTATGGCCCCGGCACTATCAGTGAACAACTCGATGGCCTCATTCTGAATCCATAATCTGTCTGACATTATGGTAACGCCATTAAATTGCTCTAAAAATTGAAGCCATACTTGGAGGTCACATTTCATTTCTGGGTAATTCTTACATGGTGATATTTTTTCCTAGCTCTGCCCATGGTTGCATCTATCAAGCGTCTACAAAAGGTTCTGCCCGGTCTTACTGCTCTACACGCAAAGTTCAGACTGCCCAATAAAGACTGCATGTCGCGCAATGTCCGTCTTAGTTCTATGTTAACGTATCCAATAACTGTGTTTAAGATCATCTATCTTGTCTTGGGGAATGCGAACAGTCATATTATCGGAATTAATTTCCATGCCTAAGAAAGTGATAATAGTTTTCGGAAGTTCAGTTTTTTCTTCAGCTAATGGCACGCCTAATTCCTCACAAAATGTAATAAATGTGGTCAGCATTGTGTAACATCCTGACACTGATGCGTGTGCTAATAAGAAGTCGTCTAAATAATGCAATATAAAACCGCTTTCCAATTTATTTGTCACAGCCCACTCAATAAATGTTGAAAATTTCTCAAAAGTCGCGCAGCTTAAAGACAGGCCAAACGGTAAAACATTTGTCAAAATAATATTGGCCTGCATGCTTCATACCTAATAATTCGTAGTCATTAGGAGACACTGGAATGATCCTGAATGCATTACGGATATCAAGTTTTGCCAATTTAGCGTGTCTCCCGATAGTTTGCACAACATCTACCGCAGAGTGAAACGACGTGTAGTGCACTGAACATAAGTCAGCGTCAATAAAATCATTTACTGAGCTCTGCTGGGTATGATAAGTGGTGAATCAATCTGTAATCCATACCTCCTTTTTTCTCCACCAGTCCTAACGGCGAAACTCGTAAATTAGGCAATATTCGCGTGCTAAAGGGACCTTCGACTCTACCTGCTAATATTTCATTATTTAATTTAGCGGCAACGACATGAGGTCGCGATAATGCTGACCCCAAGTTTGTTGCTTCGTAAGCATTACGCGGACCTTCATACTGAAGTGGGAACCCATATTTGAACCCGTTAATTAACTCGTTAGCTGCACTGCGGTTTGAATACGTTTTAAGTTCGCGTTCCAAAATGTCACAATTCACGGGGGATGAACCTAATTTAAATGGTTTTGTTTTATTGGGGACTGCCTGCTTTGGATGTGACTTGTGACTGCCTCCGAAATGTATCGCAATTAATCATGGCGTGATTAGCATTACAAAATGAACATGCGTGTTTATACTTGCATGGGTTAAATCTACATCCGCCTTTTGCATTGTACATGCGGCAAAGCGGTTTCGCCGACGTCGCATTTGCTGGACGTGCAGACGCAGACAATCTATATTGTGAGACACGCTGCTGTGCTATAGTTGCCGATGGTCGCACCTGGTTTACCTGCGTCATAATTTGTATCCATAAATCCAAATTAAGCTTAGCCCAGCATTGTGGCACGATGGCTTGACGCAGCCTGAACTGTTCATCATATGCCAACCATGCCATATTCCTATTTGCTGCAGCGTGTCGTATTGTGTGTAAATACGCCAGCATGTCAGACGCTTGTGTCGGATGCTGTTGTAATATATACATGCATGTAAATAATGAAAGCATCGGTCCACTGATCGATTGACTGCAGTCTGTCTCTATTCATTCTGGGCTTGGCTTGAATAATACCCTGATCATTGACAAACAGTGCTGTACCCTGAGTATCACCACCGACATCGTTATCCCGCTTTAGCAATTGGGACAAATGAACGTATTGATTTAACACAATTTTTTGGCGCATTTGCTGCGACACATGTATGGTGATTGTATCGTCTGCACACGATATTGGAATTGGCATGGCATGTCCTGTATGAGGGGAATGTGTACATTCTCCCGCACAACCTCAATACCTGCATTTTGAGTATTTGCGGAGCCATAAATTGGCTCAAATGGTGCAGTTATGCTGACATTGCGGCTACAGGAATGTTAAACCCCATAATGGGATCGTTGCTATTGCATACAATCTCACCTGCCGTAGTGATATCTATCACTGGCGCCGCTGTGTGTGCTGACAACGATGGTGGCGTCGGTGCAGCCCATACCGCTGGAATAGGTGGCGCCAATGATGGCGCTACTGGGCCCTCTGACGTCGCAGATGCCGCTGGTGCCGTGGGTGTCGCTGGCGCATGTATCGTTTGCGTATTCTTCGCCCTGTTTAGAGGCAACCTGACACCCCAAATCGTCCAACCGCTTTTCTGGCCCTCCGTGTTCTCGGCATGTCCAGCAATCCGTGAACAACTCGTTTCGCAATATAATGTCCAGAGAATCACAGCGACACCAATCTGTTTTCACGTAATTTATCAGCTCACAATGTTATTAAGCAACACCTATAATATATAGAGAACATGGAAACTGGTCAAATTGCCACCCTGGTTAAACCGACATAACTGGCATGTCGGATTAACCAGGCTTCCATGTGCAGATAATACGTAATTTAATTCCTCCGTTTATTAAAATTGCTTATTTAGCTTTCGCTAGCAGAACAGGGCGAATGCTGTAATAATTTCTATTTTATGCTCGCTGATCTATTCCCGTTGGCTATTGCGCCGTGACTCACAGAGTTACGCTTAGGGGGCGGAGCATTGCACCTCCATATAATAACGTGATTTATGTTATAATCATAAATCCATTTATTAACTGAATGGCAAACGGTATACATCCTGTAGCCTATTTCATCAACATTGCAAAGTATACTTTTATAGTAGCAAAGTATACTTTGAGGGAGAAATTTTCAATTTTATGATAATTTTGTTTTCAATTTTATGATAAATTTATTAATTTTTATTATACTGAATTTATTACATTATCACAGCCAATTTGGCTGTGATAATGTAATAAATTCAGTATAATAATTCTGCATACTTTTAATCATGAAATATATGCATTTGTTAGTTCTATATGAAAAAATGCATTTCAGGAAAAATAAATGATTACTCCCTCAAAGTATACTTTGCTAGTAAAGTATACTTTGCAATGTTGATGAAATAGGCTACAGATCACTGTGCAGCACTGCAGGCTGCTATGCTGGGAATTATAAGTGGTTGCAACATTGCACATTTTTTCATCCATGGATACAGATGCATTCATAAAATGCAGACAGAAATTGTTGTTTGCACTGTAGCTAATGAAATCAGTGGAATTGTTTCTCAGCTTGCTCTCGACCAATATTGAAGGTCATCGGTATTGGAGATTGGCTTTAGATACTTCTAAATGTATCAGGCTCCAGATAAGGAATTAGTAATTGAGTATTTTCACTATCATTTCTGAAGCAATTGGGTATTTCAAAATTTGAATTGTGTCAAATAGAATCACACTACTGTTTACACATCAGCAGCCGCACTTATTGAATAGTTTGCTTCTAAATGAAAACACATGTTGGTATTTCATTAGAATTGTCTCATTGGATTTCATGGAAAAATAAGAAAACATGCTATATTTGTGGTCTGTTTATTGTTTTCTGTAGCATGATAAAGATACCACAAATTGTTCATTGGTTTTTGATACTCACTACTTCTGATTTCAATTGGGTTTTTGGCAATTTTAATTGCGTATTTACGCAAATATGCAGCTTATCTGGAGCTCTGTGTATTATATTTTAATACCTTATTTATTCCAATAAAGGCCACCGGGTCTATTAAAATCACGAGGATCAAAAGTATTGTGTTGCATAACAAAAATATGTTGTTTCATATGGATTTTGTATGTGGAAATAACATTTGTTGATTGGAAATATGGCAGTACGGCGACTATTAGAATATAATTTCAGCACAAAAATATTTACACAATTCCCTAACATTTGATTGGCCGGTAGCAAGTCTGTGTCCAAAATTTATATCCCAGTAAACTCCCACGCCGAACTACTTTCCGTAACACGTGAGGCGCAGTTAAAATAATTCTTACGAAAACGGAAAATAAACACATTTTCTTGATGAATTTATTTCAAGTGCTGGAATTATAAGGAATGAATGGCCTTTTTGTGGAATTTATCGGGGATATAAACTTTGAAAAGTCATGGGAATACTGGACGAGGCCTTCCGGCCTTCGTCCAGTATTCCCGCGACTTTTCCAAGTTTATACCCCGATAAATCCCACAAAAAGGCCATTCATTCCTATAGTATAATTTGCCCTACTTTCTAAGCCAATCGCTCCAGGCCAGTATCATGCTGCACTTATTTCACATATTGCAAGATTTAAACCCAATAACATGTTACTACTGTTCGACAAGGAATGGAAAATCAATACTCGGATGGGAGACTGCATTATAAACCTAGCTAATTGTAAGTTAGTTATTGTTCACATATTGGCTTTTTAAGGAACTAAATGCTGTGGTCGCTAATGCTCCCCTGCATTTAATTCCTAAAATACCAATATGTGAATAATAACTACTAACACAGTACCAGTGCATCGTGGTTCTCATAAAGCTGGTTGAACCAACGTCAACAATACAAATTCACAGGTTGAAGTAACGGACCGAGGTCTATAAATACATTATAATTATATGCCTAAAAGCATCCATAAATGAAAAAAAATAAGCTAATAAACAATTTGTTACTCCCTCTATAACAATTGTTTTTTACCTTATTTTTTTTCATTTATGGATGCTTTTAGGCATATTTAATGTATTTATAGACCTCGGTCCGTTACTTCAACCTGTGTACAAATTATGGCCATTTTATGCCAGTTCCGGTAGTGAAAGGAGGTGATGACCAGCCCATTCTGAAACCGGTTTTAGATTCTGATTCGGCATTCATACTGGCAGAGCAGTTCATATTGTAGCTTGCATGCCTGTTTGTTTCATGAATGTAATGGAAAGTCGTTCAAGAGAAATTTTGCACAAAAAATGGTGGGGAAACTTTAGCTGGGCAGTTTTTGTCGCGCCTGCTTTAGCAGAGGTGCGACTATAGTCGGCGCTTTTTACGTCGTCGTCCGCGTTGTCCGTTTTTTTTGTAACGCAAATGCGTTAAAGTTATTGTTTTTTCACAACACGGTCAAATGCTTCGGCATTTATCTCCTGTGTGCAAATTATGGCCATTTTATGCCAGTTCCGGTAGTGAAAGGAGGTGATGACCAGCCCATTCTGAAACCGGTTTTAGATTCTGATTCGGCATTCATACTCGCAGAGCAGTTCATATTGTAGCTTGCATGCCTGTTTGTTTCATGAATGTAATGGAAAGTCGTTCAAGAGAAATTTTGCACAAAAAATGGTGGGGAAACTTTAGCTGGGCAGTTTTTGTCGCGCCTGCTTTAGCAGAGGTGCGACTATAGTCGGCGCTTTTTACGTCGTCGTCCGCGTTGTCCGTTTTTTTTGTAACGCAAATGCGTTAAAGTTATTGTTTTTTCACAACACGGTCAAATGCTTCGGCATTTATCTCCTGGACCACCTGAAATGATTTAGCTGGTTTGCACGTGAGCTCACGTGCCACATAGACCGCGCTTTCAATTGTCCCATGTCTCCATGGTAATTGAGCCAGTACAACTCTCCAGTGCCCAAAACATCATCCCGGCTACTTTCTGGTTGTCAAATGATACATAATTCTGACACATCATGCAATTTGGTACATTCGGAGTTTGCATAATTTCATTAAATACAGAATTTACAATATTTTTCACAAATAAAGTAAAATGTTGACAGAATTACACGGGGAATATAATTCCGCATGTATTCTGAAAGTTTTGTCAACTTTTAACGCTATTTACTGAAAATATTGTAAATTTTGTAAAAGTATTTGATGAAATTACGCAGATGTCCGAAGGTACAAAATCGTATGGCGTGTCTCAATTTACTAATTCGAAAATTGTGTCTCGCTCAGACTCTCTGTTGTAATAGTCTGGTCCTAATGTGAAAGTGCTGTTCACCCTCATTGCACAGCTGTGTTCAAACGTACAGTGCATACTGTTTGACCATGGCTGTATTTCAGAGCCAAGCAGGGATGGGTTGTGACCTAGCAGGGATTACCCTGGGGTCAGATTTGAATGAGATAAAATATCCCATTCATCTGATTTGTGTGAGATTTTGACCAGTTTGATGAGATATTGTTGACAGAGCATAGCTCGGGAGGCTGCTAGGGGGGTCCGGGGATTTTTTAATAAGTATATACCATTCCCTGCATTCTAGCACATTTCAGAGAAAAGATATTGACACTGTCACAGTATGTTTAGACATGTTTTTTTTAGGGAAAACATTTAAATTTTGAAACAACAAGACAATGACCGAAAATGCATGAAATACATGGAACTTGGCAAAATTACAAAGCGAAGAGGTTGTGGGTTCAAACCTCGCCTAGGGAATCAAAAAATACTTTCATAATATTTCCATCCCACTGGTCTGTCGGATGAGACTTTAAACTGTGGTCCCATCTCTATATGACCTTAGCTGTTGCTGGGACGTTAAGCCCTTTAACCTTATCCGGGGCCAAGCCAACACCTACGTAATGGATGTAACTAAAACGCACCATTACTTCACCAAATTAGTTCACAACGGTCGCACTGAAATTTTGAAATTGATGCGGCTGCATCAAACGACATGTACTGCAGTCCCGGAATATTCATGTGTAAATCAGCTGTTTGAATGGAGCAGATTATCAAAGTACCGAAAGTTCTGCATAAATGCTCAAATTGCATGACATTTCTGATGGAAATATTACAACCATGTCCAGCCATGGGTAAACGTTTGCCGTGCCCCTCAGGAACTGTTTAAACCCGCGGCCTACGGCCTTGCAATGGGGTTCAAACAGTTCCCTCATGGCACAGCAAACGTTTACCCACGGCTGGGTATGGTCAAACCTTTCATTTACAGAGAAAAATATAAGAAAAATTTCCTAACTAATTAACTTGTTGGCTGTTATTTTAACCGCTGTCATTCAAAGAGTTAATAGTTTGTCTTTTTTTCTCCGTTAAGCATTTTGTATTAGAAAAATGGAAACCACAGGCGATAAAATTTAATTCAGAATTTTAAAGACTAATATGCAGCACAAGCAATTTAACTCACCCCCTCCACACCCCCAACCCCGCCTCCCAATTCTGCCATTAGCCGGATCCATCTGGTCCCACTATATTTTCCATTATATTGTCATCTATAATACATTAGTATAGTCTGACCAGATGGATATGTCTAATGGTGCAATTGCCTGTATCAGCTGCAATGTAGATATTGCACTGTCATTACTATATTTCACTGATGGTTATGTCATGTGGGAAGGACAGCTACATAAGCTTATGAAGTGATCAGTGAAAGAAGGGGGCTAACTCCATGATGGAGTTAGCCCCCTTCTTCCACTGACCCCTTCAATAATTGCATATAAATAGAGAAACGGAAGGGGACAAATCTATGGGTGGCCGGATTATCTCAGTAGGTAGAGTGTCGGACTGGGGATCGGGAGACCCCGGGTTCGTATCCCACCTCGACTGCTGCGAATGGTCGATTCGGTGTGTCCTTGGGCAAGACAACTTCGTGGTAGCCTAGTCCTATCGGATGGGGACTTAAATAGTCGGTCCCGACATGCAAGGTCATCGAGCCAGTGCCGTTGTTAAATCAAAACATTTACATTTTTTTGACAAATCTATGTAATAAAAGCAACCTGCCCAGCTTACTATTACGCAGCATTTAGCATCAGTAACATATGTCACAGGTGTTCAATTACAGTCCAGGATAGTGGATGGTAATTAAGTACAAAAGTGTAAGTTTAAAACTCATTTATATCACGGTTAGTATTACTTCTATATCAGGTTTAGAGGCTCAGTGTTCAGGAAAAATAATATGTAAGGCTACAGAAAACTAATTTACAGATTCTCATCCCACCCACTGTAAAATAAATTTCCGAATAAGATATCATTTGTAAATTAAAAAAAAAATGATTTTTTTTTTTTATATACACTGTACCCCAAAAATAATTTTGGGGTTCATTCCATGACCTCCCTGTCCATCTGTACGTCCATCTGTCTGTTCAAATATTGTGTTAAAGGTTTTCGGTCCTACCAACAGTATCTGTGTTACCATAAATATGATTGGCTTAAACTTCATATACTAATTTGCACTCATACATATTTTAATTCTATAGCCCACCCATGTGGTTATGTGCTCAAGGTCAATTCTGAAGGTCAAAGTATTTAGAAATTTGCGTTCATGTTTTTGAGGGGTAGATTCAGTGTTATTTATTTCTTGTTTTTACGCCAATTTCAATAATATACTTCCACATGCCACATTTTATGCCAAAATCAGGTTGAGAAACTACTGATTACTTTATTTTGGCCTAATCAGATATTGTATATGTAAGGGCAGTTGTGGTTCAGCTTATCACTTGACAAAGATTTAAAATGTGCTAATCCTAATCCTGAAATGAAATGATCTACAATGACAATGTTGAACCACCCGGACTGAGCCTTGTAACACAGTGAGTATGATGTACTGTCATTTCGGCTAATTCTGCTCATCGGCTAATGCGCAATTCACATCAAAATTTAACCTTGTGTACGTCGTAATAAGATATTTCTTCAAGTTTAATACCAATTTTGCTATGCTGATCCAGTATGCTGTTCGCCATTTTGTTTACACTACAAGATGCGCAGCATTAGCAGAAACAAATGTGACGTTGCAAACTCGCATGTGATGTCGTACATCACACAATTTACGTCACTTACTGACGTCAGAACGTTATGACATTTTACCTGCACAGACGTCTTTGAATTCATTGAATATTCAGGAAAGTTTGACTTAATATGGGAATGTTAACGACATATAAATTTGTTTGAAAGCCTTAGGTGTGCAAAATTAGCCGACACCATTGTACATTTGATTTGATTAGCTTATTTAACACGTTCAACTTTACAGACCACCAAGCCAACAATTGCGAACACTGTATATCCAGATGAGCCGGCTCCTAACGAGCCATCTCATCAAGATCTACAGTATTTGTCAATATTTTCAGATTGTTATGCCCCCGGTCTAGGTAGAGCGGTATGCATATATCAGGCCCGTACGCAGGGGGGGTGCGACGGGTGGCGACGGGTGTGTACGCACCCCCCTAAATTCGCCGAGGTCCGCTATTTTTCAAACAGTAATCTCAACAAATCTTGAAATGCATTAATATACAGGTAATTTGCATGAAAATGCCACCGTTGAAATCCGAATTTAAATGACATAAAATGCAGGAGAGTGCATTTCAGGCCATCTAGGTTTAAAAAATTGAAGGGGGGTGCGTCAGGGGCGAGCCCCATGTAGTGGCGCGAGTACGGCACGAGTACGCCTAGCGTACTCGTGCCACTACATGGTGCTTACCCCTGACGCACCCCCCAATAGAAAATCCTGCGTACGGGCCTGTATATGGTAGGTCGTATTTGTGTCAGTGTGCACGTGCAGGTACGTTTTTATCTTTGGCTCTTTTGTTACCTGGGAGTTGAATTGGGTTATTGCCCATTATAAAAATGGTAAGATTATTACTGATCCTATTGGTTTTGGGAGGGGGCCAAGTGATTCTGGTGTGGCGAGGACCTGGCATCAGATCAGGATTATTCTGATTTTGGGGCTGAACATAGTTTTTTTATTGTAAATATTCAGTTGTGATTTTGTGATTTTCTGCCCATTTGTACATGTACTTCAACATGTATATTTACTTGTAGACAGGCGCGGATACATAAATAATTGCAGGTGGGGGTCTGTAATTACAAGTCGGCTATGTGAGCGCGATGCGCATCGTAAAGTTGGGGGGTCTGGGGGTCTTCCCCCATGAAATTTTTAAATGCCAGATCGCCGCAGATGCGATTTCCTGACACCTAGGCCACAAAAAAAATTTGTTTGGCCGGGAGCATGGAGGGGGGGTCCAGACCCCCTGCACCCCCCCCCAACCCCCCCCCCCTGTATCCGTGCCTGGTACTAGTAATATATTTAGTACTAAACACATTGACCCGGCATTCAATGACCTTAGCTGTTGATAGGCGTTAAACCCTAACAAACAAACACTGTATCTTCTATTTGTTCACCTCTCTACCAAAAATGAGGTTGGTCAAAAAACAACTAGACATGCACTGTTGAAATTTGGTACATGGGTTTCTTTGAGTTTTGTGTTCAGCTTGTGGCCTTAACTCTTTGCATGCTAGCGATGAAAATATCCGCCAAACGAATTAGGAGTATATGTTTTGTTTCTCTCTGTAAATATGTCTTGAAATTTCATTAGAATTGAGTCCTCAGGACTCAATTCTAATGAAATTCCAAGACATATTTATGATATTTACGGGGAGAAATACAAGAAAATATGATGAATTTTTGTCCGCAAGTTGAGGCATCATCTAATATTCAAACTGGCAGGTTGTTAGGTAATCATAATGTTATACAAACCATCAGCTTGGTTCTAATCTAACAGCTAATTTATTATGTCATTTGTCACTTACTGTTGCTAACTTACTTATATTCCCATTGGAATTTATCTCTTATTGGCATTGTCACCAGTGTAAATGTACACAACTTGATGAGTTCTAAGAAACGTAAATTTCAGACTTTCTGTTGACTTGGCAAGGGGTTGTTCATAAAAAAAATGACATGGAGGTGGAAAGATGTTGACATGTTTACTTTTCAAGGGCTTGTTCAGAAAAAAAGGACACTGTTCACCGTTTAATAAATCAATACCATGCATTTTGAACATAATACATTTTGTTGTCATTCTCAGTGACAGGGCAAGGGTTTATGCTGTTTTAATGGTATGGATTTTCTCTTCCATCAGTTGAATTGTGTTACTCAGGAAAATGCACAGCGTGGATGGTACTACCAGCAAAGCTTAACTCTTAGAACGCAGGAAACGTAAATTGTCGTCTGCTGTCGATTTATGTTGTCTTTTTTCTCAATAAAAACATAGTTTGACAACACTTTAGGCTCATTTCCATTGGAAATGATTCTAAAATGTTGTCAAAACGTGGTTTTGATGAGAAAAATAAAATTAACAGCAGACGACAAATTGTAATTCAACATTGGAAGGCTTAATCCTGTATATCACAGGCTGTTGGATCAGGATCTATGGAATGGATTTTCATTTTCATGGTTTAACCCGTAGCCTGCTGAATGAAATGTTGTTGTCTGCTGCTTATGTTTTATTTTCGATTTTTCTCGTCAAAAACATGGTTTGACAGCATTTTAGAATCATTTCCATTGAAAGTGCTGTCAAACCATGTTTTTATTGAGAAACAGGGCAACATATAAAGCAACAGCAGACAACAGTTTTCGCGATCAGCAGGCTAAGGGTTAATATTTTCTACAGTGATACAGTGTAGATCATACACAGACCAACTTACCCAGCCATGAATGAGGTTGGACATAACGTGAATGAGACGTGAATGAGGTTGGACATAACGTTACTACTGTTGAAAGACAACTTGTGGGTTTCTACAATGGATGTGTGAAGATCCTGAGAAATGTGTGGATGTTGGGATCAATAATCTGTGGAACTGCCTGGTATTGGAGGATCTGACTACAGCTGAATGGTCGCATGCTGGCCACGATTATGAGACCTTGAGTACGACATGCTCAGTGGCCCTGCGTGTTGCTGAACAAAACAGCCGGCATCGGATATTTACTTCAACTTTATTGATTTAGTCATGGATATTTAAATTCTCTATTGTTCTCTTGCTGCTACTGTTGTCATGGATATTTAATCTCGACTTGTTTGAAATACAGGAATTTTATTGAGCTACCCGACATGGATATTAACTTGTGCATGTAAGTCTGTGTTGTACTGTATACATGCAGTCTGACCAATGTCATTTAACTCGTTGCATGCTGGGAAACTTGTGGGCTATAAATAGTTAAAAATTAGCAGACGACAAACAATTAATTATATTTCCTCTATGTAAATATCATGAATATGTCTTGGTAATTCATTAGAATTGAGTCCGGAGGACTCAATTCTAATGAAATTCCAAGACATATTTGCAGAGAGAAATAAGAAAAATTCTCCTACTTTGTTGGATGTTATTTTCGCCACTAGCAATTGCAAACACTAAAGGTCTAGAATAGTACCTGTGCAATAGAGAATTGTGGTCATCAGTTAACTAAATGTAATATACTGTATTTATTCTAGTAAACACCCCATGGGCTGGCTATATGTATGAACTTTTCCAAAACAATTCATGAATTATTATGTCACAAATATTGGAATGTTTTTATCCAGGAAATAACTTTTAATTTGTAAAAAAACAAAACAATATGAAGGTCTTTAATATTAAAAAGATGTTAACCCTTACACCGCTATCTTAATTTTTTGTCGTCTACTGTTTTCTATTTTCCATTTTTATCGTCAAAAACATGCTTTGACAGCACTTTAGAATAATTTACCACATGATTCTTAAGTGCTGTACAACCATGTTTTTATTGAGAAATAAGGCAAGATATAAAAGTAACAGCAGATGACAATTGTTGTGTGTAGCGGTCTAAGGGTTAATATTATAATAAATATGGTACATGAAACCGTTACTTCACTACTTTAAAACTTCACTTAATGCAAGAAGCTAGGATATCGTGAATGTAATATTGAATTGCTAGACTCCCATATCAGTGTCTGTTCAGTGGATATGTTACTGACTGCTGTAATAACAGACATAAATGCAATTGAATCAAATTCAATCAAGAAATCCTAAAGATAATCTACATTATCATGTGCTTATAATAAAATATATTCTTTTCTTATCGAGGCTATTGATGACTATAGGCCTATATTATAGCGGTAGGAAGTATATATCATGCCAATATTCCCAGACTGCAGTGCAAGGCAGTCTGACATAAATTTGATCATGGGCGGTCGGTCATTAAGCCCTCTTAACAGCTTCAAATTGTTAAATTAGTACTTGTACCAATTTTCACACCAGTCTTAATTTGGCATATTTGTGACAGTAACCGGGAAAATTGTGTTTATGTCTATTGTGAACAATGTAGACACAGATCAGCTGGTGCAGATGCGCAATCTGATCAGTGTCTTCACTGTTCCACATTCAGTCAGTGAAACACCCAGCATGCATCAAATAATCAGTATATATCTTTAAATTCAGGCTATCAGAGTGCACTAGCAGAGCATTTAAGCTACACTGACCATATATGCCGTTCGTCCCTAATATCACCACATTCAATTGAGCTAATCTGGCCACTTCAATCCCATATGTTGTCTCTCTTGACCTACATATGTGCATGGTCAGTTACATACCCAAAACCACTGGATGGCCCACACTTTCCCACATACCTGGATACTTCTATCTATAGTTGTCCATGCGCTACATGTAAATTGGTGTGTACGAAGTGTAATTATCCCATTGGTCTGTATTGTTGACCACAAAAGGTTCACGCTTGCATCTGACGTTAATATAAAGTTACAGTCAAACTGACAGCATGTGTGAACATCAGCCACAGGAACTTTAACAAGTAAATTCAGTTCCCAAACGCCTTCGGAAGCAAGGGAGGGTATAGTATCTTAGAGATGAATCCCTTTTCATGCTGAGGATTATGTTTCATTATGTTTGCGGAAAATCCTAAATATTTTCTTTCTATGCACTCAGAAGTATATGTCGCGACCACCATTTGAACCGTCTCTCTGAGATGGTTCAAATGAGTGGTAGCAACATATACTTTCATTGAGAAATAACAAAAATGAAAATAAAATATTTAATAAATGTCATACCCGTCAAGGTGTATTCCGAAAGGAATAGGTTAATTACAGTGCATCTTACTGGGATTCACAACTGAGGCTAAATGATCTGGGGACCGTTTCACTAAACTTCTTACGACTAAAATGTTTGTAAGCGCAAATTTAGAATCGTCTGCAAATTTCAATTGATGGATTTACATTTATTGAGCATAGGCTGCATATGCAGCCTATGCTCAATAAATGTAAATCCAACAATTGTTTACAAGAAAACATTGTTCGTGTGAAATTTACAGACTATCATAATTTTGCACTTACGAACATTTTAGTCGTAGGAAGTTTAGTGAAACGGCCCCTTGTGCCTGGTGTAATTCCAGCACTGAGTAGGTGCATTCAGAGACAGTAGATAGCAGTGCTGTAGATAACCTTTCTGTCAAAAAATCCACTAATCAAAAAACCCAAACACCCTGCAAGGAAATGCAAGTGTGTTGTGATTGTCTCCTCTGTCAGCAGCGGAGTAGAATGATGTAACTGTAGTTCATTAATTTTGTGTCTGGAACTGAAGAAATGGCCACATTTCTGTCTGTTACCGCTACATCTTTGGACCCTAAGTCGGATTGGCTTGAAACTTCATATACTTCTTAGTCATCATCCATATTTTCATTGTATAGCCTACCAATGCGGTCCCTGTGTTCAGTGTCAAGGTCAAATTTATGCCTTCATGTTATCTCTGCAACACTCAATTAGTCGGATTGGCTTGCAACGTCATATACTTATTTGTCATCATCAATAGTTTTTGTCGAGCCCGCTTGCGGAAAGCGAAACATAGTGATCACAATGACGTGTCCATCCGTGCGTGCGTCCGTGTGTCCGTGCATGCGTCTCCGTCCGTCCGTCCATCCGTCCAAAATTTGCGTTTTTAAAAATACCATCAAATGCCTCAGCGGGCTCGACATGCGGGCCGCGGCCATCTGTTATTCTATAGCCCACCTATGCGCCCTCTGTTCAGGGTCAAGGTAATATTACTTTGTGTCTGGTTTAAAGATGTTCCACTGTATATTACAAATGCAGTATACTTATTTGACTGATAACAGAACCAACCACACCAAGCCTTTCAACACCACAGGCCTGGGTGGGTGGCAGGTGGGAGAATGTGATGGGTAATTAAATTAACGATCAGCGTTCATCCTTACCGGAATTTCGACTGGAGACCTGGTTTGGCCCTCACATACGTGATTTTGTATGTGACAGTTGAATCTGGTTATACCCCTTATGTGAGTATTACGATTATTCGTAATCCTATTTTAGGGGGAGGGGCCAAGTGACTTTGGTGTGGTATGGACCTGGCACCAGATCAGGTTATTCTCATTTCAGGACTGAATATATTGTTTCTCGATGTAAATATTCCATTCTGATTTTGTGATTTTTTCCCCCAATGCAGCAGGTTCAAACGGGATCGAACCCGTTTGCCCAGCCTTACATGACCTTAGCTGTTGATACGCCGTTAAACACCAATAAACAAACAAACAAACCACAGGCCTGTATAGTGGTATTGGCAAACAGTGTAGATCCAGATGAGCCGGCTCGTAACGAGCCGTCTCATCAGTGTCTGCACTTTTTGCAAGTAATTTTCGTATTTTTGAGAACAAAAGCACCCCCTTTTCATAAATGGACTAATCTTAAAATCATCTTGTGACCATTTGGATTGGTTGCAAAATATTCATATCACGATCAATTCCAGTTACTTAATAAGGGGTGAAAGGCTTAAGATGAATCAAGGACTAATCAGGGGCCACACTGGTCAATAACGCCATAAGGCCCCCTGTGTCACCTGCGGCCTATGTCTGTAAGTGACCTATGGGTCTCTGTGACATTCCACCAAGGTTTGGCATACCTTCACTTGACATTCCTGATTATATAATTAAGCTAATTGCTCATCAAACAGAATACATTTCATGTCATTTTATTGATGCAGGTAATGTTAACATGCCCCACAGGTAATTTGACCAGGGATTTGAAACATTTTGCATTTTTTGTTGAAATCATTAAGACGATCATCTTTACCACTTTCACCCATAAATAACTGGAATGGACTTTGATATGCTAATTCTCCAAAGAATCCAGTGGTCCCAAAATGTTTTTTGGGCTAATCCATTTATGAAAAGGGGGTGTTTTGCTTCCTAAAAATATGAAAATACTCGCTAGAAGTGCAGATCCTGATGAGACTTGAGCGGGCTTATCTGGATCTACACTGTTTGCAAACACTGCTTAAGAGGTATGTAGTGTTGAAAGAGTGAACCTGAATCAAATTTCCATATACATATATACCTGAATAATATAATTAGATACATGTAGGTAATTTGAGAACACTTGCATTTTAAGTCGATACACAATGTATACAACTTAGGACATGCATATGACATAACAGTAACTCAATCACTGGATGAAATTATATATACAAGAATATACATAGCTTGCCTATATGTGGCTGTACTGGAGAAATGGGGCTTGTGGGATTTGTGACACACTGGGTGGCCTGATAACTTTCTCTCTGTTGCTTGTGAGAAGCATGAAGTGTGTTTCATTGACGGAATGGCGAACAGTGCAGGTCCAGATCAGAATTATTTTTTTGTGTAAAAATAATGAAAATTTAAAATTATAGTGTTAACCATTCAACACCACAGGCCTGTTTAATAGTTATATTGGCAAACAGTGTAGATCCAGATGAGCCGGCTCGTAACGAGCCGTCTCATCTGGATCTGCACTTTTTGCAAGTAATTTTCATATTTTTTGAGAACAAAAACACCCCATTTTCATAAATGGACTCGTCTGAAAATCATTTTGTGATGATTGGATTGGTTGCAACATTACCGTAAGAAAATCCATTCCAATTACTTAGGGGCAAAGGCGTTAATTGATTGATGTTCCCTCCACAACCCTGTGGGCATCCTGTGTTTTTTATTTATTCAATTTCCTCACCTGTCAAAACTACAATCAGGTAGCGGTAATAGACCGTGAACTTGTAAACTTACTTTACTTAGGCTTGGCTGCCGTTCACAACAAGAATTGGTGGGGCGTGCTAGTTTAAGTATTCATTATGACATATGATACAATTTTAGCGTTTTAAGGACCTATTTGTGGAACTATTGTTCTATATTTGTATATACATTTAAATTGTACGGAAAAATAAGTTTATATTGAGGATTCAGTTTTCAACTTGGAGTATTATATAGATGAACCTATGGATAAAGTTCTTTTCTATTTATATATTGTAATTCGGTCATTTCTAGAGCATTTGGTGGGATATTACTGCTAATATTTCTGACACAGACTGCCAATATATAGAGGAACATAAAGATACCTTCATACTTACTGTTCAATTGTACGTATCTGTCATGTTTGTATTGTATCTCGTGTCGTATTCTGTTACCTGTGTTTGTGGAATGTCAATCAACACACGTGCTACAATAAGACATTTAATGATGAACATGTAAAGAGGATATGTATATGTAGTTGTACTGTTACAAGCTGCGCTTTTATAGGATTGGATTATAGTTTAAAACAAATTTATATTGTGAAAACTATATTGGGCTTCTTACTGAAATTCTGTGAAGTTTTATTGGGCAGTTTTATTTTATTTCCAGTTAACGTTTTTATCTGCTATTTAAAGGTAGGTATGCAATGTGTACATATATCAGATATTAATTACTTCCTCACTTTTACAATATCTTGTCCTTTTATCCTTCACAAAAATACCAGCGTGACAGTGTATCCCAGTCAGCCGTCTATGGTAAAACATACACTAGCCGTGTTTCATTTGGGTAGAAAAAGACTATTGAAATGGTCAGTGGAAGAAGTGGGCTAACTCCTTATGGAGTTCATGAACAAAGTTTACAGATTTTATGGTGTTTTCCATAAATGATGTAGAAAATTGATGAAAAATTGACGAAAAGTTCAGAGCAAATGGAGAATAGAATTCCACATTTGCTATGAAAATGTCGTCAACTGTCAACATCAGTTGCAGTAATTAATACAGTTCTGTAAATAAATAATGCATATCTTACTAATATTTGTTAAATGGTTTATTTTGCACATACTGGTAGTGTATATTGAAGACTTCGTAAAACATCAAGGATTTGCAGATCATCTATTGTGAACTGTAGTTAGTAACTACTGTATAAAAGTCAACTGGGTATATGTGTGTCCTGCCATAAAAAGGGCTCTGAATATTTTGTTTAACCCTTTGAACGAGCCGTCTCACCAGGATCTGCACTTTTTGCAAGTAATTTTCATATTTCTTAGAACAAAAACACCCCCTTTTCATAAATGGACGAATCTGAAAATCATTTTGTGACCGTTGGATTGGTCGGAACATTAGCATATCACAGTCCATTCCAGTTCCTTAGGGTTGAAAGGGTTAAGCCAGTGCTTCATTCACTTTGACAAACGAAACTATGACGCAAATGCCAAAAGCACACTTGTAATGTATAGTTTCCTGCTATTTAAACTGTGGTCAGCGATTTTCATGGAGCTCTTGCCTTCGTCATAGCTACTGTCTGTTCCACGTTTTGCTGCCGACAACCTTTTGTGTGTAATGGACACATTAAATCTTAAAAAATACTTTAAAAAAAAAAGTACTTTTTCATAAATATCAAAAAAGGCACCTTCCCCCAAATTTTTTTTTACGAAATTCCGTCAAATATTGATTTTATTGCGAAAAAAATATTTTCCTATGGGAATTTAACATGGGGGCTAAAAATATATTTTTTAAATATATTTTTCATTTGTGAATCGATTTTCAAAATCTAACTTGTTTTCTTAGTTATATCATTTCCAAGCCATCTTAAGTCGGGTTTCGGAGTCAATTTCCATTTTTCTTTGTTTTTTTTGCTTCCACCTCTTTTCCCCGCCCCCCATGTTAAATTCTCATAGGAAAATCGTTTTTTCGCTATAAAATCAATATTTGATGGAATTTCATCAAAGAAAAAAACATTTGGGAGGGTGACTTTTTTGTTATTGGTGAAAAAGTACTTGATTGTATATTTTATGGCCTAACATTGCTTGTAAAAATGGCAAATGTCACATGATTTGTTATGAAAGTGTTTTCAACTGAGTCTTGATCCAGGTTATCCTACATACCTGCACTGTCTGATCCGAAACTGCATTATTTGCCAGATTCATATCGTCACACTTGTATTGCAATCAGTGTAGACACATGCAGTCTGATCTGGGTCTACTCTGTTTGCAAAACTCAATTTTCGTACTATTCAGTAAGAAACGGACACTGAAATACAGCATAGGGCCGGATTTCTATAAATAGTTATAGATTTGCAAATGCAAGGTTAATCTACATACCTGCACAGTCTGATCCGGAACTGCATTATTTGCCAGATTCATATTTTCAATTTTTGCAAGCAGTGTAGACCCAGATCAGACTGCACATATGTGCAGTCTGATCTGGGTCTGCTCTGTTTGCAAAACTCAAATTTCCTACTATTCGGTAAGAAACAAACGCTGAAATACAGCATATATATATAGGACCGGATTTCTATAAATAGTTATAGATTTGCAAATGGAGATAGCTTAAACTACGATCCCTCATTGTATTCAGTTTGCAACCAGTGTGGCACCAGCTGAGGCTGATCAGGGCCTACACTGTTCACAACTGACTTGGGTAAATATTTTCCATACTGAAAACGGAAACTTCCAATCCCGATCAGACTGCATGAGCTGCAAGATGGTCAAGAACTACAGTGGGCAACAACTCCACAAGCCCAGTGTTGTTGCGGTTGTTCGCAGGTAGTTTATGAATGCTGTTTAATATCAACGGTTCATACATATAGGAACCAGCCGCCAACTTTTGACATGTGTTAATGTAAGTACTGGTTTATGAACGGCCATATTTATTAACCCTTAGACCGCTACACAGAACAATTGTCGTCTGCTGTTGCTTTTATATCTTGCCTTATTTCTCAATAAAAACATGGTTTGACAGCACTTCAGAATCATTTCCAATGGAAATGATTCTGAAGTGCTGTCAAAGCATGTTTTTGATGATAAAATGGAAAATAGAAAATAAACAGCAGACGACAAAAAATTAAGATTGCGATGTTACAGTGAAGGGTTAGTTTAGTTTAACCCTTTCCCTGATAGAGACGACTTTTGACGCCTCTGCAGAAGATGTCTTTTGAAAACAATGTTTTCTACTCTATCAGATAATTTAACCATCATTTGACCCAGCATTTGATTCTTTTATTCAGATGTTTTCGATTTGGAAGAGTCGAAATATCGCAAAACAGGGAAAGGGTTAAACATATTTTATTTGCATATTGTTTACAAGTTCATTGTCAATGTCAATGTTACTAATATATGTTACAGTGTAAGGGTTAACATAATATATCTGGAATACACAGTTTACAAGGACATATAGTTTCACAAAAGTGTATTGTATACGGCCTAAAAAGATTTCCTGCTACGAGCTGAAAAAATTAGGCTTGATCGATAGGCTTTTCATTTTTGATTTTGTTGTTTATGTAATGCGATATTTCTATCGACACAGTGTTACAATAATGTAGTGTTCATGCTGTAGTTGTTGTACCATGGGAAATATTGTGTTATAAAATAAAGAAAGGTCAAGTATAAATTTATCCCCAGCAACATTTTCCAGAACAAAAATCCTGGAACCAAATTTCTTATATATTTTTTTTTCAATAAAAAAATTCCGGTCAGGGGTGACAGGAAACAGTTTTTTTTTCTCAAAAGTTGAATGGGTTGTGGTCTAGAGGTTAAAACACTTGACACCCAATCCGGAGGTTGTGAGTTCAACCTTGCCTTAGACATCCCACTGGTCTGTCAGATGAGACTTGAAACTCAGGTCCCGTCCCTATATGACCTTAGCTGTTGCTGGGACATTAAACCCATTCACTTTCACTTTCAAAAGTAGGATAAGAGCTGGGGGCCATGTCACTCAACTTTGTACGACTAAAATGTTTGTAAGTGCAAAATTATGATAGTCTGTGAATTTCACACTAACAATGTTTTCTTGTAAACAATTATTGAATTTACATTTATTGAGCATGCAGCCTATGCTCAATACATGTAAATCCATGAATTGAAATTTGCAGACGATCCTAAATTTGGACTTTCGAACATTTCAGTCGTACAAAGTTTAGTGAAACGGGCCCCTGGTACGCATGTTAGTAATGAGTCCATCCTTCTTGGAATTCACCGTGACCTCAATGGCAGATACAGGGAATTCCACACCTGACCCGCTGCATGATCTGGTGTCGTATTGACTTTTGGCACCGCATCAGTATATTGTGACTATCGGAAGTGATATCTATATAATTATGTTGCTGTGACTGGAGAAATGGGGCTTGTGAGTTTTGTGACCAGTGTAGATCCAGATCAGCCTGTGCATCCGCACAGTCTGATCAGGATCTGCACTGTTCACCATTCAGTCAATTAAACACACGTCATGCTTCTAACAAGCAATATAGATAGTTATCAAGTTTGCTATTTGATCAGGAGCTGCACTGATCACAAATCCCATAAGCCCCATTTCTCCAGTCACAACCACATATCATTTCTGAATGTACATTACATCTCTATTACAGAGGAGATATATTCCAATTTGTATATAAAGGTGTTGACAATGTAAAAATCCATTCAATCAATTAAAAGTATAACATTTCAATATTTTCATACACTTAACCCTTAGACCGCTACACACAACAATTGTTGTCTGCTGTTGCTTTTATATCTTGCCTTATTTCTTACCGTAATAAAAACATTGTTTGACAGCACTTTCGAAAATGATTCTAAAGTGCTGTCAAAGCATGTTGTAAATGATTCTAAAGTGCTGTCAAATCATGTTTTTGGTGATAAAAATGGAAAATATTAATAAACAGCAGACGACAAAAATATAGCGGTCTAAGGATTAAGTGCATAATTTACATTCACTGTGTTAAGGTAATTGTACCCTTCTGGTGGCCCCATGTAAAGTCTATGGAATTCTAATAAAAAAACCTACTAATAAAACAATAGCTATGGTACTTACACAAATAAACCATTATATGTATGCGATCAGTAAGTCTTTATGCAGATACTGCTCCAATAAAAATGCACATACCTCTGTAATATGCAGATAACAGGCCAATTTTGATGTAGCACATGTATTTATCCCGTCAACACAGTGCGTATGTGCCGTGAAACACGGTGCCGTGAAACATTTTTGATATCCAGTCAATACTATTTTTGCATTTTACAGCCATTTGTAGGTGTTGACGGGATAAATAGAATAGTAGGTTAGTGCCGTGAATGGGAAAAAATGTCTGGCGCTGCACGGAAACGGGATGTGCTCGGCAGCGCCTCGCCCATCCCGTTTCCTGAGCCTTGCCAGATAGATTTTCCCATTCACGGCACTAACCTACTATTCTCTATCTATTTTCCTTATTTCTGAACCAAAGTATATGTTGTGACCACTCATTTGAACCGTCTCGGCGAGACGGTTAAAATGAGTGGTCACAACATATACTTCTGATGAGAAATAAAGAAATTCTTGAGCCTTGCCGGATATTTTTTCCCATTCACGGCACTAACTTACTATTCTCTATATATACATCATTACACATGTGTGTATAAGTCAAATTGTACATGTAAAACACTAACATGTGCTTATTATTCTCTAACTACAGCATATGGTGTGATTTCTGTGATGGCAGTATCTGCATAAAGACTTATTGAACACATATATATTGTTTATTTGTGTAAGTAGCTATCGGTTTATGAGTAGGTTTTTTTTTTTATTAGATTTCCATTGACCTTAGATGGGGCCACAAGAAGGGTACAACAACCTTAAGTGATTTATTCATTTCCAGTTCAGTGAATCTTGTCCATAGCGATCTAATAAAACAATACATGGGCTGGTGGCAGAGAAAAAGGTACCTTACTATAGGAATGAATGGCCTTTTTGTGGAATTTACCAGGGTATAAACTTGGAAAAGTCGCGGTAATACTGGACGAAGCGATATACAATTTTTGGGGAAAAAAAATCAATTTTTGATTTTTTTTCGAAAATTGTATTTTTTTAAGGCTTCATCCAGTATTCCCGCGACTTTTCCAAGTTTATATCCCCGATAAATTCCACAAAAAGGCCATTCATTCCTTATAATTCCAGCATTTGAAATAAATTAAGAAAATGTTTTTATTTTCCGTTTTCTTAAGAATTATTTTAACTGTGCCTGACGGTTACGGAAAGTAGTTTGGCATGGGAGTTTACTGGGATATAAATTTTGGACAGAGGCTTGCTACGGACCAATCAAATGTTAGGAAATTGTGTAAATATTTTTGTGCTGGAATTATAGCCATGTGAGCAACATAGCCCCAGATCAACCTGCTGTTAGTGGAGAAAAATATCTTACGATGTTTATGACAAACATATCCCCTGATCAGGGTCTACACTGTTCGGATGCTCAGGCTGATCCGGATCTACACTGGTCAGATAACCCATAAGGCTAAGCCCCATTTCTCCAGTCACAGCCACATATTTGTCATTTGAGACACGCCATGGGATTTTGTACCTTCCGACATCTGCATAATTTCATGAAATACGTTTACAAAATTACAATATTTTCCATAAAAGGCATCAAAAGTTGACCAAGACTTTCAGAGTACATGCAGAATTATTCATTATTCCGCATGTACTCTGAAAACTTAATCAACTTTTGATGCCTTTTACGGAAAATTTTGTAAATTTTATCAACGTATTTCATGAAATTATGCAGATGTCTGAAGGTACAAAATCCCATGGCGTGTCTCATTTGTTCTAAGGTATCTTTTCTCAGCCGGCAAGCCACCTTTGCTCTTGTACCTTCCCCAGTAATGTCTTGTTTATGACTGACACTGGAAGCTATGTTTTATTATATTTATCTATGCCTTTATTTCATATGTCAGGCCCGTATGCAGAAATTAATTTAGGGGGGTGCGTTATCGACGGCGCGATCGAAGGGCTAAACATTTTGTTTTTTTGCATTCACGGACAGACCTCGGCAGATTAACCATTTCACCCCTAAATAACTGGAATGGATTTTGATATGTTAATTTTGCAACCCATTCCAATCATAACAAAATGATTTTCAGACCAGTCCATTTATGAACATGAGGTGTTTTTGTTCTCAAAAATTATGACAATTTCTTTCAAAAAGTGCAGATCCTGATGAGACGGCTTGCCACGAACTCACCGGCTCATCTGGATCTACACTTTTTGCCAATACCACTATACAGGACTGTGGTGTTGAACGGGTTAAGGGGGTGCGTACGCACCCGTCGCACCCCCTCTGCGTACGGGCCTGTATGTATGTATCATATGACCATTGTGCATATGAAAATGAACCCTGGTCGCTGATACACACACCATCCTGTGATCTACTTAACAGATTAAGACATATGATAAATCTGCCTTCTAAAATACGGACACTGTTGTGTATATTAAACATTTCATATATAGTAAATACATGGTTAGTGCCGTCAAATATAAAATATATTTGGTTGAGCCTTAGACAGCTTTATTGGGGCGAGCTTTATCGAGCCCATATAAAGTTGTCCGAGCGAAACCGAATATATTTTATATTCGACGGCACTAAGCATGTATTTAATTTATACCGCATAACAAACTTAATTGTTTGGACGTAAGTGACGTCATGCTTTGACGTCATTCCCTCGCCATACGTCACAAATCTAGCAACGTCGTTCAAAGCAAAATGGCGGCGTCCAGTGAGTCACTAGGTAGATTCGGTATTATATCTGATTAAATCTCCGATTTATTTACGATGAGCTTCATAATTGGCTGGTTTTAGACTACATGTAGTACAGTTTTCATAATAAGCATTGCAATCATAATGGACATATCCATGTCGTTGGTTACGTCGCATATACTGTAAAAATGGACACAATTCAAATGAACAGACAGCGATTTCGATTTTAAAATTCGCCGCCATCTTGAATTTGCTGTTGAGACTGAACAATCAGAGGACGTGATTAGGTTTCAAAGGTGAAAAAATAAAGGCAAAAACTGCACTTCATGTATAAACAGCATTTATTCAACCCCCTTTATTATGCTACATGGAGCAATGGTTGCGGTATAAATGTAAGTTTATTAATCCCTCGCCGATAGGCAAGATGGTGATATATAGCGTTAGTCCATGTACATACATGTGTACGGTGCCAACGTTAGTAACACCTTTCATTTTTCTCATGAATCTCTTCACCGATTTTGATAATATTTGGCCACAATGTGTGTCTGGGGATGGTACTTTGTTTTGCATATGACCCACATCCGACAGCCCAAGGTCAAGGTCACTGAGGACTTATGTTCACCTTGTTTGTAAGGCAGAAATGTTAAAGTTTTTTTTGTTTATTCAATAACTTGTGAACTGCCTCACTAATTTTGATAATATTTGGCCACTGTGTGTGTCTAGGGATGGTGCTTTGCGTACGTCAACCACGTCCAACCGCCCAAGGTCAATGAGGACTTAATTTTTTTATCACGGCTGTCACAGGGCTCCAGATAAGGATTAGTAATCGAGGATTGTCACTCCATCATTTCTGATGCAATTGGGTATTTCAATATATTAATTGGGTAAAACAAAATCACACTACTGTTTCCAGGCAGCAATTATTGAATAGTTTGCTTTGAAATGAAAACATATCTTGGCATTTCATTAGAATTGTCTCCTTGGCGACAATTCTAATGAAATACCAAGATATGTTTTCATGGAAAATAAGTAACATATGCTATATTTGTGGTCTGTTTATTATTTTCTGCAGCATGATAAAGGTACACCAAATTTTGTATTGATTTTTGATATTCGCTTATTTCAATTGGGTTTTTGGCAATTTTAATTGGGTATTTAAGGACATACACAGCTTATCTGGAGCTCTGCTGTCAGCTAGGGGATTAGTTTAGTGATAATGACGCTCTGTTTCGTATGTAGCCTATGACCCGAGTACATACCGACTTCACCAACATTTCTAAATATACTTATTTAGCTAAGTATAGTTTGAGGGAGTAATTATTTATTTTAAAGGCACCCGGCACCAGATCAGGTTCTTGTGAATTCAGTGAGTACTAAACTCGCAATTTCCCATACAGTTCTACCAAATCACTTGTCTGATAGGACCAAATGTTAAACCCCATGCAATCAATCAATAATTCCAGCACAAAAATATTTACACAATTCCCTAACATTTGATTATCCCGTAGCAAGTCTCTGTCCAAGATTTATATCCCAGTAAGCTCCCACGCCAAACTACTTTCTGTAACCGTGAGGCACAGTTAAAATAATTCTTAAGAAAACGGAAAATAAACACATTTTCTTGATGAACTTATTTCAAATGCTGGAATTACAAGTTTATACCCCGATAAATTCCACAAAAAGGCCATTCATTCCTATAATAAAACACTGTCGGTGTGTTAGGATCCGCAATGTTTGTTAGTATTTGTCAATGACCATTGTACCCCTCATTTTATGTGTATCGTTATCAGCATCTTGAAGTGTGCTATATGTTATTTATGTCAACCCTCCACACCTTCAGGATATAGTGTGGACCACCTGACTTCATATGTCAGATGACACTAACCTTTTCAATATCACAATACAGGATACTGCTTACCCTTACAATGTTAAATTCAAGTTTGTTGTCTGCATAATTTCAAATGTTCTTGATAAAACATAGTTTGACAGCACTTTTGACATCCCACCCAATCATTGGAAATGATTGTAAAGTGCTGTCAATCCATGTTTTAATTGAGACACAAGACAATATATAAAACAACAGAAGATGACAATTTATGTTTCGCTCATTCGAAGGGATAATGGTAAAATATGAATATTTGTCTGGTACATATGTTTTCACCATCATTTGAATCGTCGCAAGTTGGTCATCTACATTGTTTACTTGATAGTTAATGGATGGTTTGTTGACCGAATGATGATCAGTGTAGACCCTGATATCACTACACACGAATTGCAGGTTGGTGAAGTCTACACTGGTCATCAGGGCAATAAGTCGGATAATTCCCATTTAATTATAGTGTAAATTTATCAAGATTAACCCATTACATTCGGAATACACCTTTATGAGTATGAAATTTTTAAAATATTTTATTTTTATTTTTGTTATTTCTCAATGAAAATATATGTTGTGACCACTCATTTGAACCGTCTCGCTGAGACGGTTCAAATGGTGGTCACGACATATATTTCTGAGCTCATATAAATATAATATTTAAGATTTTCCACAAACAAAATGGTGTATCCTCGGCATGAAATGGGTTAACAGATGGAGACAATGATAAAATTGCCTTCTAAAATACGGACAATGTTGTAAATAGTAAACATGTCATATCTATAAGTAGTCTTCATATACAATCACATTAACCCGTAGACTGCTATTTTATTTTTGTTGTCGTCTGCTGTTGATTTTCTATTTTCCATTTTTATCATCAAAAACATGCTTTGACAGTACTTTAGAATAATTTACAACATGCTTTTCCATTGGAAATGATTCTGAAGTGCTGTCAAACCATGTTTTTATTGAGAAATAAGGCAAGATATAAAAGCAACAGCAGACGGCAATTGTTGTGAGTAGTGGTCTAAGGGTTAATGGGCTTGTATATGAGCCCCTGGCTAAGAAATGGGACGTTATGCAATTCACAACCATTGTACGCATGTCTTAATTGGCCCTGTTGTACATTCATTTGGTATGATTAGAATGTAATAATTTTGCTGATGACACATCCTTCTTCAGTTGCTGATTGGCGGCCATCGTAGACCCAGATCAGCCAGCGCATCTGCGCTGGCTGATCTGGGTCTACGCATGGTCGTGAAATGTCGTAAGGTACTTTATCACAGCCGCAAGCCCCATATTTCATTTTGAATGGATATACTACCTGGTATTGTATGAATGTTTTTAGTTTCTGTCGTCTAATTCTGTCGGCTAATTCTGTCGGTTAAACCATCATTACTTGCACATGATGCACATGATGTCTTTATGTCTCGCGACTCTCGAGGCATGTTTTGATAACTGCTGTTCTATCGATACAATCGCGGTATATATTAATAATTTATGTTGGGCTGATGATTTTATCTTCAAGAAGCAGGACCATATAACCTAGCCAACTGTGCTTGTAATAAATACTTTATTACACCACATCATGATTCAGGCAAATCATTTGCCATGATTTTATGTATGCTAATGGAGAGAAACGATATTAACTCTGCCTGCTAGCTGTGAAAATAACAGGCAACACATTAAGAAGTATTTTTCTTATTTCTCTGTGTAAATATTTATTGTAATTTCATTAGAATTGCACCGGACTCGATTCAAATGAAATTCCACGATATATTTATGATATTTACAGGAGAGAAACTTGCAACGCTGAATTAAAGTATTTTGTTGTTTGCTGTTTTGGTTTATCTCCGTTCGTGCTCCATGAAAACATGATTTGACAGTGCATAATAATCATCTCCAATGAAGAGAATTCTTTATCACCATCCTCTATTTCTGAAATTTAAAACAGTATACCCTGTGGTTAACCTTTTCTACACTACTGTCTGTTCCATATTTTGCTGCCCACAAACTTTAGATTTAATGTGTTTAATAGCCAAAAGTTTTTCGGCAGCAAACCGTGGAACAGACAGTTTAAAAGAGACCTCTTTCCTAATATTTACAAACAGTGTAGATCATGATGAGCCGGCTCATCAAGATCTGCACCATTTCTGATTTGTGGATATTTTTTTTACAAAATTATCCTCTTTTTTTTCGTAATGGAACTGTCTCAAACTTAATATGAAACAGTCTGTATTAGTTACTTAGGGATGAAAAGGTTAAACGTCAGGCTGTGTCTACAGACGAGGGTGACTTCTGTAAAGGCAAGTGGCGAATCTCATTGTCTGAAGGTCACATCCAAACTCTGCTTGATTTGCCAACATTAACTTACCCCAGGTAATGCTCATACAAAGTTTCATAAATATAGGACAAACAGTTTGTACGTTTTAGGCAGATCAACATTTTTGGTGGAAAAAATTACAGGAAAGCAGCATGGTATCATAAAATCAATTTTATAAGAAAATTACACTTTGAATATTTTAATGATTGCATGAATTTGAAATTCCGCATCTGAATACTTAGTTCAGAAATTGATCTTGCATATACATAGTTGGCATAGTTTCACATGATATTCCATTAACCCATTACAGACGGGATACACTTTTAGTAGTATGAATCTTTTGAGAGAAAAATATCCCTATTTTCTTTATATCCTTTCGAAAGTATATGTTGTTACCACTCATTTGAACCGTCTCAACGAGACGGTTCAAATGAGTGGTAACAACGTATACCTTTATCGAAGAATGAACAAAATAATGAGATTTTTTCAACAAAAATTATCGTATCCTCACACTGAAATGGGTTAAGAACATATTATATATGTCAAATCTCTTCATAGCCCGGCGTGGGATTATAGGGCACCCTGTCCTTATATATGGCTTAGAATTTGACGAAACCAGTCTTATTTCATTCCACACCAGTATACATCCTGAATAGCCTGCAAAGTGATGCAGGAGACCACTTAGCCTTGACCACCCCTTGATCAAAATGCAAACAGTGAAGATCCTGATCAGACTGCGCGGATGCGCAGTATCCGCGCAGTCTGCTGATCTGGGTCTTCACTGGTTGCAAAGGCAATATAAGCCGATATTTATACATAATATAAGCCAATATTTAAAATTGTAATTCGTTTAGCGGTAGTTTTTTTATGTCCAGGTATGAAGGGCAACCCGACCTAAACCTTCCCTGACCTATTTGGTAGCGGTTGTGTCTAATAACTGTAATTTATCCAACCGGGACATCTCTATATTTCTCAACGGGAATGTTTAAACGGGAATGTTTAAACGGGAATGTTTGATTCACAGCTCCAGACTATTTAGGTGGACTCTCATCACAGTATGTGCCTTAAACTTAACATTGGGATCAAGTATGTTCTTATGATCGTTATTTGTGGCCGCGACTGGAGAAATCATGGGGCTTATGAGTTTTGCGACCGGTGTAGATCCAGATTAGACTGTGCATCTGCACAGTCTGATCAGGATATACACTGTTCGCCATTCCATCAATGAAACACCAATCGTTCTTCTAACAAGCAATATAGATCGTTACCAGGCTACAGGAGTGTGCTATTTGATGTTATATTTGGTACACGCCCTTGTAACAACATCATGCATGCTTCTGTAAAACCCTGTAACGCTTTCCTGAAGGTCAATCACTCGAGTCATAATTTGTCATCCCATATTAACTTAATGCAGCAAGTAAATATCTTCTTCATTCCAGAAATTTATGTCTGCATATAACTGGCTGATTCCTTTGTAAAATATTTAGCATCGTCAAAGTGTATGATCATGTGGTACTAACAACAACAACAAGTACTGAAACTTCCAGAATCCATCTGATTCAAAGTACGTATTATTTTATATTGTCCTTATTACGTAACAGATTTTTTTTATGAAATATGGCGCATCAAACGTGTCTTGTTAAGCTGCATTTGGTGGTCTCTGTATTTTCGCCCAAACTTATGTCGTTTTTGCGAAGAATCGATTTCCGTGTCAGTGGAAATCGATTCTTAGCAAAAACGACATAAGTCTGTGCCGAACTCCCTGGACCACCAAATGCAGCTCTTGAAGACGCGTTTGCTGCGCCATATTTCATCAAAATCCGTTGCATATTAAGGAAAATATCAAATAATACTTACTTTGGAGTGGGCGACGTTGTTGTTGTTGTAACCACGTGATCATGCACCTTGATCGTATTTCATAAAAAGCACAGGCTGATTTTGATTTGGATCTACACTGGTGCAAGCCCATAACCCAGGGATTCCACTGGGGAAAAAATCGCCACTTCAAAAAAAAAAATAAAAAAGGAATAACAAATAGGATAAAAATAAACAATTGGCAATAAAAAATTACAATTTTTGGAAAAAAAAAAATATTTAATTTTTTTTTCGAAAATTGTAGTTTGTTATCGCCAATTGTTTATTTTTATCGCCAATTGCGAAAGTGGCGATCGCCAGCGGAATCCCTGATAACCCCCCTTTTATGTCAGAAATTGTCAGGATCTTTAAAGTAAGGTGTTTATATTATTGTTTAACCCTTACAATGCTGAATTATTTTGTTGTCTGCTGTTTATTTGATATTTTTCATCGTTCTCAACACAAAACATGGTCTGACAGCATTTCAGAATCATTTCCAATGGAAATGATTCTGAAATGCTGTCAGACCATGTTTCTCGAAATGATTCTGAAATGCTGTCAGACCATGTTTTTAATGAGAAAGAAGACAAAATATAAAAGAACATCAGACGGCAATTTTCGTTTCCCATCTGGCATGCATGCTACAATATTATACATGTATATTTCCAGATGACGACACTCGGTAGATAACACAAAAAGTTCCCAGAATGCCAAGCAAGCAGACATTTTGTTGGTGTTTCGGGAGCCGGCCCCCAGAAATCCGCTATCCGACAGACAAGGGGATGCCCCTGAAGTCCATGGCTCTGGATAGCCCCATGCCCGCAGACGAGAACGAACTGAACCAGAAATTTGAAGAACTTGTGGTAGGTCAACATTCAATTACAGTTAACCCTTACACCGCTATCTTAATTTTTTTTATTGTCTGCTGTTTATTTTCTATTTTCCATTTTTATCATCAAAAACATGCTTTGAAAACACGTACTTAGAATAATTTACTACAGACATTTTTTTATATGTTTTTGATGATAAAAATGGAAAATAAACAGCAGACGGCAAAATTTAATTCAGCAGCTTAAGGGTTAACCAGTAAAAAACTGGAATGGACTGTGATATGTTAATTTTATGACCAATCCAATTGTCATAAAATGATTTTCAGACAATTTATGAGAGCCTCGCCCATCCCGTTTCCTAAGCATTGCCAGATATTTTTTTCCCATTAACGGCACTAACCTACTATTCTCTATGTAGTCGGTTTTCGTCTCACACACATTAGTGGAAAGAGATAAATTCATCATATTTTCTTTTATTTCTCCTTGTAAATATATTGGCCCTAAATGATAGTCTTTTGTGTTGATGAGCCGTTAAGCACCATTCCAGTCAATTCCTTGTAAATATCATGAATATGTCTTGGAATTTCATTAGAATTGAGTCCTGAGGACTCAATTCTAATGAAATTCCAAGACATATTTGCAGCGAGAAATAAAGAAAAATTCTCTTGTTTGGATGTTATTTTCGACAGACGACAAACAATTAATTATATTTCCTCTATACATGTAAATATCATGAATATGTCTTGGAATTTCATTAGAATTGAGTCCCGAGGACTCGATTCTAATGAAATTCCAAGACATATTTACAGAGAGAAATGTCACAATTCCGGCAGCGGCGGCATCATAGGTGTCCATTATTTTGGACATTGTTCAAAATGTTGCATATCTCCAGATATGTTGGTTGGATCTTTATCAAACTTCATCTCATCAATAGCTTCCTCACATTGGTGGATAAACCACCGTGTGTCATTCGTGTGACCTTCACCTTCATGGGTGACACACTCACTGGTGATCAACTTGTATAATCATGATGGCTGTGTATATGCACTGATTGGATGAGGAACATTGCAGACCCTGAACAGACTGTGTAGATGTGCAGGCTTGTCTTGGTCTACATTACTTGCACAAGTCATAACACACCCATTTCTCCAGTCACAGCCACATAATCGGAGCTCCAGATAAGGTGAGTATTGGCGTATTTTACGCACTTATTTCAAAAGTGGGAGTACAAAATACTCACAGCAATACGAAAATATGCATTGATTTTCAAATCCAGTAGTGAAAATACTGTAATAAAATTGAAAATGTACTTAGTTGAGATGCAACATGCAAACAGTGTTTGCTAAGTAAACAGTGTTTGCTTTTTGCAGCTCACATAAGTGAATTTTTTTATTTGATTTATTGTTTATCATTTGTTCCCTATTTAATAAGGAAGAAAATCAGTAATGCATTTGCAAAAGTAAGATACACATTGAATTGGAAATATGGGGGTCTAATACTCTTTAGATACAAAACTTATCTGGAGCTCTGCATAATTATGAGAATAAATCAAAAGTATTTGTGATCAGTGTAGCCACGGATCAGCATACACATGCCATATACGTCTGACCAGTACATACACTGTTTGCCACTTATTGTAGTGATTTATCACACTATCATTCTGCATATATAAGTGAACCCAATAATCACTTGTGTAAATAAACACACAGTAAGTCCCATTTTGCATCACACTTGGTCGGTGTATATAGCATATCGATGGTCTAGTAACATAAGGTCGTAACTGCTATAGCAGTTACGACTTTATGTTACTAGACCATCGATATGAATATTCAAATACTGAGCAAAGAGATCCTAATTAATGTAAACACCCTTGTCACTTATTTATTTTGGCTAAATTGACAGAAATTCTGAAAATGAGTCTGCAGTTTGGGTAAAATGTTTCTAATAACATGTGGTGGGAAACTTTTATGTCCAGGACCATTTGTAGAAATATTACAAGAACTTTTATATGCAGAAAATGTGGAAATGTGACAAGGACGTTTTTATTTGATCTGGCACAAATTATCTCGTGTTTACCGAATGTCACAAATTAATTAACAGTAATTGATTGTGGAGATTTCTTATTTACGGACAATTTGCATTTTCTCCCCTAACCAACTTGTATCAGACATGGTTGATCTTTATGGCATTTTTCACGAGCATTCAGCTCCCGATTGCTCTGTGTTATTGCTCTGTCTGATCTCAGTATTGTCCCATTCGAAGTATAAGGTGATGTGGGGTTACCCTGGTAAAGTCACTTGAACCCAGGAGCCGATTTCATCAAAATTGCAAAGCATACTTATCTAGCAAAGTATACTTTGAGGGAGTAATCGTTTATTTTTCCTGAAATGCATTATTTCATATAGAACTAACGACTGCATATATTTTATGATTAAAAGTATGCAGAATTATTATACTGAATTTATTACATTATCACAGCCAAACTGGCTGTGATAATGTAATAAATTCAGTATAATGAAAATTAATAAATTTATCCTTAACTTGAAAATTTCTCTCTCAAAGTATACTTTGCTGAAACTTGTTGCGCAGTGTTGACATCATTTATGGACTGGTTTTCTAAATCAATATCTAATATAGCTAAATTATAACTAGAGAAATACGTCAAGAGCTGGGCCAATTTCCTCTTATCTTCTTTTCCCTTCAAACAGCTTGTGTTCCCACAATGGAACTTTCTAAACCTGTCTGCCAGAGTGTCTGCAGGGCTCCAGATAAGTTTTGTATCTAAAGAGTAATATACATGTACCCCCAGATTTCAAATTCAATGCTTATTTAATTTTACGACTTTTATTGCTTTTCTTTCTTATTAAATAGGGAGCAAATGATAAAAATTAAAACAAATTTAAAAATTCACTTATTTAAGCTGTAAAAGCAGCTCAACTTAGTAGATTTTCGACATTATTACATTATTTTCTCTACTCAATTTGAAAATCAATGCGTATTGAAACACTGCTGTGAGTATTTTGTACTCCAACTTTTGATAATCAATGCATATTCTGCTAAAATAAGTGTGTACAATACGCCAATACGCACCTTATCTGGAGCGCTGGTGTCTGGTTTAGAGATGTTCCACTGTACTGCCATGTGTGTCACTGAACCTAATATTAACTCTTTGAATGCTAGCGGTGAAAATAACATCCAACAAATTATGAGTAATGTTTCTTATTTCTCTCTGTAAATATGTCTTGGAATTTCATTAGAATTGCGTCCTTTGGACGCAATTCTAATGAAACTCCAAGACATATATATTCATGACATTTATAGGGAGAAATACAAGAAAATACAATGAATTGTCGTCTGCTATTTTTGAACTATTTATAGCCCACAAATTGCCCAGCATGCAAAGAGTTAATAATTATGTCCATGACAAATTGGTTGTAATTTGCAGGCGGAGTTGGATCTCGACAAGACACATCGCGATGCATTGTTCAATTTGCCGGCCGAGAAGAAATGGCAGATATACTGCAGCAAGAAACAGGTACACACATACATGATGGTCATCTTCAATTCTGACATTTTCATTTTTATGACATGTATTTTATGTTATTCACACTTTTTGTTGAGATTGCCATTCTGATGTCTGTCCGCTTGTCCAACTGACATTTTGCAGTCTTTTCCTGAAATTTGTTTCTTTGAATCTTTGTATCGATGATGGATACATTATGTTTGATTTTTATCTCCCTTGTTTTATATCCTGCTAAAACACTCCATAAAGTATATTGTACAGAGAAGAAAGCTTAATATTGCACCACTGACATCTTGAGTCCATCTTCCAACATGGTTTCCATATGATATCCTGATTACCACCAATCACTGGTTGAGTTTATATGTTTCTAGCACATACTTGATTCTCGTGTTCGAAATATTGAAGTTTGGTTGGTTGAGGCAGAGTTGTGCTTCAAACTTCATGTGCTTGTTTATCATCATCCATATTTTCATTTCGGGCCAGCCGCCCTCTATGCCCAAGTTCATGGTACATTCAATTGTGAGATATTTTAACGGTGTGAAATGCTTTAGATATCTGCAACTGTAATTCGGATTGACTTGAAAGTTCATATACTTCTTTATCATCATTATCCATGTTCTGACTTTGATTATCCCCTCGTTTGATTGCACCATTGATTTTTTTCCTTACTCTTTGCAAATTGTGTTAACCCTTACAATGCTGAATTAAATTGTGTTGTCTGCTGTTTATTTTTTATGTTCCATTTTTCTCATAAAAAAAACATGTTTTGACAGCACTTCAGAATCATTTCCAATGGAAATGATTCTAAAGTGCTGTCAAACCATGTTTTTATTGAGAGAAAAAAGGCAAAATATTAAGCAACAGTAGACGACACTTTCCAGCATTCTAAGGTTTAACGTCTTTATGTCTCTCTAACTGTATACATACAGCATAGGACCATCAAATATCTTGTCAGGCAAGAAATACTGTTGTCTCGTCTCGCAGGTTTAGTCTTTACAATGATTTTATCTCCATAACATCATTGTGAAAATTTAAAGTAGCAGGAAGCAGCTTCACAATTGAATATAAATACATGTGGCTGTGACTGAAGAAAGGGGGCTTATGGGATTTGTGACCAGTGTAGCTCCTGATCAACTAGCACACTGATGTAGCCTGATAATGATATAGTCCTTGTTAGAAGCATGATAAAATGATAGAATGGTGACCAGTGCAGATGCTGGTCGTGATTTCTCCAGTCACAGTCACGTATATGATGGATTAGAAGAGCAGTGAGCGGTGTAACTTACTCCGCAAGATCAAGGTTGGCTGACCGCTTGTGTAATTGACACGACATTTCTATGTCACTCCATATATGTTGTACCTCCCTGGTGACCTAGTTTCTACATGACTAAGATGCATATGGTCTGATTGTGTGCAATTCAATAACTATACATGTGTAATGCATATGTCGTATATGGTATAGTACTATGTGGTAAATATATACAAATCATTAATTTACAATACCGTACTCCTGTAGATTATATATATTCAAATACATGCTTGTATACATAACTAATAGGCTATATGTAGACAAAACATATTCATATGAATTTATCTTATATTATGCGGGAAGAATTATATTGCGCAATTATATTCATAAACATGCTGATAATGCATATCATATACATGTATATAGAATATATTTGTGGCTGTGATGGATAAGTGGGGCTTATGGATTTGGCGACCAGTGTAGATCCAGATCAGCATCTGCATTGTTCGCCATTCCATCAATGAAGCACCCGCCATGTTTCGAACAAGGAATATAGATCATGATCACGCTACAGGAGTGTCAGAGCTCCAGTGAAGGTGCGTAATTTGGAGGTAAATTTCTTATTTCTCCATCAAAAATGGCAAGTTGGGACTGCTTTAGAATCGTCTCAATGAGACGATTCTAAAGGACTCCCAACTTAACATTTTTGATGAAGAAATAATAAAATTTCACCCCAAGTTGGTCAAATTACGCACCTTAACTGTTGCTCTGAGTGTACACTTTGATAAGGTGCTGCACTGGCCACAAAGGCCATAAGCCACATTTCTCCAGTCACGGCCATTTTATATACCAGTTTATGGCTCAGTTTTGCATTTATTCTGCTCTACCATAGAGGGTGAGTGAGTCATGTCATTGATGGAGCCGATCAATATGGTCATCGTGACATACCTCTCCTGCTCGTGACGAGTCGATGACTTAGAATCAATGGCATTCATAAGCATAGCACACATAGTGCAGTGTGATCACGGTCTTCACAACTTGGTAATTAATTTGTTTCGACATATCCAATGGATTTTCAATTGATTTTTCCAAGCGACCTAAAACTCAATGTCTCTGGTTAGTTGCACAGGTTGAAGTAACGGACCGAGGCCTATAAATACATTAAATATACCTAAAAGCATTAATAAGTGGAAACAAAATCAAAACAAAAATCTTTACTCCCTCATATACACAGAAGATGTTCTGTGTATATGAGGGAGTAAAGATTTTTTTTTTGATTTTTTTTCTCGCTTATTACTGCTTTTAGGTATATTTAACCCTTTCCCTGTTTTGCGATATTTCGACTCATCCAAATCGAAAACATCTGAATAAAAGAATCAAATGCTGGGTCAAATGATGGTTAAATTATCTGATAGAGTAGAAAACATTGTGGGAAAAGGAGAAATTGCTTGTTACAAGCAATTTCTCCTTTTCCCACAATGTTTTCAAAAGACATCTTCTACAGAGGCGTCAAAAGTCTTCTCTATCAGGGAAAGGGTTAATGTATTTATATACCTCGGTGTGTTACTTCAACCTGTGGTTAGTTGCCCCTCGGAGCCATGTATTAGTATTGCACTGTGTCTGCACAGTCCATCAGATAACAATTCACTACTGGTATATCACCATTTACATAATTGTGGCTGTGACTGGAGAAATGGGGCTTAAGTGGGCTTCGCGACCAGTGTAGATCCAGATCAGCCTGTTCATCATCCACGCCGTCTGATCAGAATCTGCATTGTTTGCCATTCTAACTATCATTGAATCACCTGTCATGCTTCTAAGAAGCAATATAGATCATTATCAGGCTACAGGGGCCCGTTCACTAAACTTGAATTGTCACTCACTAAATTTGTAAGTGCAAATTGTGGATCGACTGGAAATTTCAATTGATGGATTTACATTTATTGAGCATAGCTATGCTCAATAAATGTAAATCCAATAATTGTTTACAAGAAAACGTTGTTAATGTGGTATTTACAGACTATCATATTTTGTTATCACAATTTGTTCCCTCAAATTAACAATTCGTTCCCTCGAATTAACAATTCGTTCCCACAAAATGACAATTTGTTCCCTCAAATTAACAATTTGTTCCCATGATAAAAAAATTTGTTCCCACAAATTAACAATTTGTTCCCGTGGGAACAAATTGTTATTTCGTGGGAACAAATTGTTAAATTGAGGGAACAAATTGTTAATTCGTGGGAACGAATTGTTAAATTGAGAGAACAAATTGTTATATCGTGGGAACGAATTAATAAAAAAAAGAATTCTACATCCCATGCGGGGCTCCATATTGATGGGATTGCCATCGGATGAATAAGACATCACCTATCTTAATCAAATGCATCTAACAGTGACTGGCGAAATGGAGGTTATGGGATTTATGACCAGTGTAGCTCCTGATGAAATACCACACCGTTGTAGCCAGATAATGATCTATATTACTTGATAGCTTCGTTGATGGAATGGCGATCAGTGCAGATCCTGATCAGACTGTGCGGACGCAGTCAGATCTGGATCTACACTGATCGCAAAACCCATTAGCCCCATTTCTCCAGTCGTAGTCACAAATAGCTTATATTGAAGAAATACATGTTGACTGATAACAAATTGTTGTATCCTGCATTGAATCTAAGATAGACATATCCGGTTACAACTTCTTTCAAATTCATTCCATTGATCAAACGATGGTATGGGTTCCTCCTTATAGGAATCACGATTTGCCTGGTTTGGCCCTGAGTAGTTTTTATCTTTGGCTCTTTTGTTACCTGCGAGTTGAATTGGGTTATTGCCCATTATAAAAGTAGCAAGATTATTACTGATCCTACTGCTTTTGGGAGGGGGCCAAGTGATTATGGTGTGGCGAGGACCTGGCATCATATCAGGATTATTCTGATTTCTGGGTCTTTTATTGTAAATATTCAGTTCTGATTTTGGGATTTTCCCCCCATTTGTACATGTACTTGAACATGTACAAGTACTTGTACAGGTAATATATGGGATTTAGCACTAAACCCATTGACCCGACCTTAAATGACCATAGCTGTTGATAGGCCATTAAACACCAACAAACAAATCCATTGATCAAGCTTTGTCGCATGACGTTACCATATCATGGCAGTGTAACAATGCAACATAAACAATTCTAGGTTTGTTTATCAGTGAAAACCATGTTATATTACATGCTACCCAGTGATTTACCGCAATTCTGCAGTGATTTATCTCCTTGAAGGAAATATTTCCTCCCAGACGTTTGTGAGACGTAATTGACGTCACGTGTTGACGTCATTTCCGGCGAAGAAGCAATTCATATAAGCTGGTCTAATAGCAAAGTTTATATTTTTCGAAGAGCATGTAATATATAATTTATTCCAGTACCATTTTTAATTATATTCTCTATGTCTGTGACCTTACTGTTGAATGGACTTAAAGGCCCAATAAATCAATTAATCAATCAATCATAAGACAGATTTACATGACAACTGTCAGATATAGCATTCCATTTTATCCTTAGACTGTGGGGAGGGGGGGGACTAAAATTGTAGTGTAAGCTGCTGTTATTTTATGTTTTGTGTACTTTCTCAATAAATAGAGAATAGTAGGTTAGTGCCGTGAATGGGAAAAAATAGAATTTCTTTATTTCTCATCAGAAATATATGTAGTGACCACCATTTGAACCGTCTCGCCGAGACGGTTCAAATGAGTGGTCACAACATATACATGTACTTTGGTTCAGAAATAAGGAAAATAGATATAGAATAGTAGGTTAGTGCTGTGAATGGGTAAAATATCTGGCAAGGCTCAGGAAACGGGATGGGCGAGGCTCTACCGAGCACATCCCGTTTCCGTGCCGCGCCAAATATTTTTTCCCATTCACGGCACTAACCTACTATTCTATTTATCCCGTCAACACCTACAAATGGCTGTAAAATGCAAAAATTTTATTGACTGGATATCAAAAATGTTTCACGGCACATACGCACTGTGTTGACGGGATAAAACATAATTCACAGCACTTTCGAATCAAGCATTGAAATGATTCTAAAGTGCTGTTAAAGCATGTTTTTATGCTCCACCATGATAGTGGAGAGGGCACTTAGTGTTACTCTTGTCCTTCCCGTCCGTCCGTCCGTCCGTCCGTCCGTCCGTCGGTCCGTCCGGGTCATGGATTATCTCCCAAGTTTACCTTGTAACTGGTAAAACGTTTAAACTGTAATAGCTACACACCTGAAACTTGTTATGTTACAGCTTCCTTATGATGTGTAGATGCAAAAAGATTATTTTGATTTTTGATTCGACCCCCGGGTCATGGATTATCTCCTTTTCTGGGCTTAGAATTTTGCCTCGTTTACTATCAAAGCGATATGTGGGGCATCTGTGTTCTATGAAATTTTCTAGTTGATAATAGAAATGGAAAACAAAATAACAGCAAATGACAGATGTTAATTTAAAAAGTAAACATCGGATAACACAATTTAATTCAACATTGTAAAGGTCATCAAATTCTCATTGTAATTCACACATTGAATGCCTTAACATTATATTTGTAAAACGTTGTGCATTTAAGTTGTTTACATTTTAAATATGTCGCTAAAGCTGTTTTCTTTCCATAAACACATAATAAGCACATTCCGATGGCTCTGTAATGTTACACTGTAAACATGTGGCAGTTATTACAAAAGTAAGCTGAGCTGTATGCTGCTGTGACTGGAGAAATGGAGCTTATGGCATTTGTGACCGGTCAATCTCCTGATCAAATAACACTCATAGCCTGATGACAGTCTACATTGCATATTGCTTATTAGAAGCATGACAGGTACTTCATTTATGGAATGGCGAACAGTGCAGATCCTGATCAGACTGTGCGGATGCACAGTCTGATCTGGATCTACACAGGTCGCTAAACCCATAAGCACAATTTCTCCAGTCACCGCTACCTATTACACGCCTCATTTTTCACGCATTATTGTACAATCACAGACCCGTATTCTACTTTCAGGTTTAATATGCATTCTTAGTCCTTAAAATGTGGGAAACGAAAACTGTTGTCTGCTTTTGTTTTATATTTTATATTTTTCAATTAAAACATGGTTTGACAGGCATGTTCAAAATGCAGTGAGATTTGTACCTTACGTGTATTAAATTCTGGACCTAGTTGTACCTGTTGCCTGAAAAAAATAATTTCTTAGCTGATGGCCGACATAATTATGCTGTTATGGCTGAACATACGTGGCATACATCTGATGGCCGTTTCACAAACCTTCGTACGACTAATATGTTCGTAAGTGCAAAATTAGGATCATCTGGAAATTTTAATTGATGGATTTACATTTATTGAGCATAGGTAAATCCAGTAATTGTTTACAAGAAACAGTGTTACAGACAATCAATAATTGTCGCTTACATACATTTTAGTCATATGAAGTTTAGTGAAACATCCCCCAGATGGTGACTTTTGTTATCTTTGCATGGTGACTAATATCCACCGAACTTGTTCTATTCATATTCCTCCACTCTATGACGCAAACATATGATATAAATGTCTCACAGGAAACACACTCATGTGGTTCTAAGACATCTCTTATATGGCTGAGTCACTGCCTTCATGACATGCTATAAGTGCTGGCTAATGCTGGCTATTGACCATGTAATTGTGCTGTCTAGAAGACACCTCACCATTTCTTCACTCACAAGAAATGTTCCATATCAGCATATCAATACCTCACACTTGTCAAATCCTAATACTGTATACACCCTGTACTCCCAAGCGATTATGAACTGATGAATATTTGACACGTTCATTACTAATGCAAACAAACAATGCAGATCCTGATCAGACTGCACATCTGTGCAGTCTGATCAGGATCTACATTGTTTACCCTTGTTGATTATCCGATGTCCAGTTCGGACAGAGGCCTGACTCATTGTTACAAAGTGGCTCTCATCCGGATGCCCTGGGAATTGTATTCATTGAAAATTGTCCAGAAACCCTAATGAGATTGTCCAAGTATTAGGCTAGGTTCCTTCAAAGGAAATAAAGTGTCAGGAAATTTCTCCAGTAGGTTAATAAGAATAATGAACACAGTGGGCTCACGCGAACAATGGTCTTTGTAGATGAATTCTGCTCTTGAAATAACCTATAGTACAATCACCTGTTCTTCCAGAAGTAGTGTTGTATACTTTCCCGATTGAATAAAGAATTTTAAAGGCACTGTGTCTCAGATTATATGTCTCAGATATTCTGGATGGCAGGTGGGAGTATCACTGATGGGTAATTTAACGATCGGGGTTCATCCGTACCGGAATTCCGACTGGAGACCCCAGGTTTGGCCCTCACATTTTTGGCATTTTGTATGTGACAGTTGAATCTGGTTATACCCTTTATGTGAGTATTATGATTAATCGTAATCCTATTTTAGGGGAAGGGGCCAAGTGACTTTGGTGTGGTATGGACCTGGCACCAGGTCAGGTTATTCTAATTTCAGGGCAGAATATATTTGTTCTCGATGTAAATATGCCGTTCTGATTTTGGGATTTTCCGTCCAATGCAGCCGGTTAAAACGTGATTGAACCCGTTTACCTGGCCTTACATGACCGTAGCTGTTCATAGGCCGTTAAACACCAATAAACAAACAAAAACAAAATGTCAGATATTCAAGATATGCACCATGTCTTGGTAGAGCCTTGAGGTGTGTACACTGTTCGGACTCTGTGTGTCCACGGATCCAGTGAAGAAGTTTCCCATTGTTCTCCAATCTGCCACCGTTCGTGTGCCACTGCACTGTTCGCCATTCCAATAATGAAACACCCATCTTGCTTCTAACAAGCCATATATCCTGTTATCACGCTTCAGGAGTGTGCTATTTGACCAGAAGCTACATTGGTCACAAATCCTATAAGCCCCATTTTTCCAGTCACAGCCACATATGTGTTAAAATTATAAGAAGTTTGTGTTTATTACCCTATATATACTTTCACACTCTCAAAATGTGAAGATCATCGACATGGAAACCTTGACATAAGTGGCCCATGCTAGGGAAATTCTGTAAGCACTTCTTGACAAATCTAGCTACCGGGTACTTCTATAATGAGACATGTCATGCGATTTGTACCTAAGAACATGTGCGATATGTCATAAAAAATATGTATATAATTTACGATATTTTCCGTAAATGACATATCGAAAGCTGATGTATTTTTCACAGCAAATATCAGATTCTATTCCGCATTTGTGATGGAAATTTCATCATCTTTCGAAGTCATTTACAGAACATATCATAGTTTCTGTAAATATATTTATGAAAAATCACACATGTTCTTGGGTACAAAAGCATATGGCGTGTCTCATTTGTACAAAGTGATAGTATGCATAATTTGGACATGCAAATTTAGACAGAAGCAATCAAATTGTGTTCCTATAGATTGACCCATACATGAACCTTGAGATTGTAAACAATCATGTGAGAAAGTATAAGGTTATCCACCAATCAGAATCCGTCACGTCAAAGACGTGATCATCTCGATATGTCGCACTGATTGACAAACGAATTGCAAACGAATAGCAATTCATTATCGATGATAGACAGGCTGCTGGTAGATCAATTCACTGTTAAATGCATTTACAACCAATAATATCAATTCACCAACTGGTGTAAGCTACTATATTACAGTACACAGGAACATGTGTATAATTAACCCATTACAGACGGGATACACTTTTAGTAGTATGAACCTTTTGAGAGAAAAATATCCCTATTTTCTTTATATCCTTTGGAAAGTACATGTTGTTACCACTCATTTGAACCGTCTCAACGAGACGGTTCAAATGAGTGGTAACAACATATACCTTTATCGATGAATGAACAAAATAATGAGATTTTTTCAACAAAAATCAGAGTATCCTCATCATGAAATGGGTTAATTGTAACTATGAATGTGGTGAAGACCTGGCACCACCAGTAGTAGCCTTATAATTTCACCAACATTTCAAAGTACCTATACTTATCTTGCTAAGTATACTTTGAGGGAGAAATTTTCAATTTAAGGATAAATTTATTAATTTTTATTATACTGAATTTATTACATTATCACAGCCATTTTGGCTGTGATAATGTAATCAATTCAGTAAAATAATTCTGCGTACTTTTAATCATCAAATATATTATGAAATTGTTTGTTCTATTAGAAATAATGCATTTCGGGAAAAATAAATAATTACTTCCTCAAGGTATACTTTGCTAGATAAGTATGCTTTGCAATTTTGGTGAAATCGGCAACAGGTCAGGTTATTCTAATTTCAGGGCTGAACATATATTTTTTTCTGTAAATATTCTATGGGATTCGACCCAGGGAGTTAACCTGGCCTGAAACGGACCGTGGCTGTTGACAGGCCATTCAACACTATCAAATCAAATCAAATCAAATCAAATCAAATAGCTATGAAATGTTTTTATAGCGTCTTGGTTTCAAGGAAGTATGTTTTGAGCATTTACTATGCTTCCATAAGACAGAACATGTCAAGGTGAAAACATATTGATACCCCATTCTGGATATAAACCTCGGAACATCAATCTCTCAGTTCTTCTATTCACAACATTGAAAAGTCTTAGGAATACTCAATATAACTTGCTGATGCCATTAAAAACATGGTTTGACAGCACTTCAGAATCATTTTCAATGGAAATGATTCTAAAGTGCTGTCAAACCATGTTTTTAACCCTTACACTTCAGGACATGAAATTTGGCGTCTGCTGTTGCTTTATATTTTGCCTTTATACTCAATAAAAACATGGTTTGACAACATTTTGGAATCAGTTCCATTGGAAATGATTCTAAATTGCTGTCAAAACATGTTTTTGATGAGGAAAATGAATATAAAATAAACAGCAGAGGACATGATTTAAGTCTACTGTTGCTTTATATTTCGTTTTATACTCAATAAAAACATGATTTGACAGCACAATCTCTAAATTGCTGTCAAAACATGTTTTTGATGAGAAAAATTAATATAAAATGAACAGCAGAAGACACAATTTAATTCAGCATAGTAAGGGTTGATGACCAATTGACCATACATACATCAAAGCCTATAGGTTCTGGTCAGGTGGTAAAGCTTTGGACTTCAATACCAGATGTTGTGCTTCAGAGCCTGGTAGAGGCACTAACTGTTTTTTTATGGATCATAATTATGTAATTTGATTCAAAGAAATGGCACAAAAAAGTAATAAATATTATGGTATTTCCACAAGTTTGCTATTTCCTGTAATAAATACCATGTAACTGCCATTAATGCAATAAAGATCAGTAAATCAGTGAAATGGATGGCTTGTAAAGCTGTAATTAAGCTTGCTGCTGTGGATTGTTGTTTGCCAATCAATTCTCCACTGGGGTTTCTACAATGTAATACAGGGCTGTGATTGGAGAATGGGGCTTATGACAATTGTGACCAGTCTAGCTCCAGATACGTGGCTGCGATGAGAGAAATGTTTTTTTTTGTCGTGGCTGCTTCACTTTTTTCATCGTCGTTGTCGTCCGAAATGTCAAAAAATGTGTACAAGCTTCGTCACCATCGTATAACTTTAATATTACTGGACGGATTGCTTCAATATTTGGACACTTGATATATATGAGCATGGGAACACACTCATGCCACCATTAACATGACCTTGACCTGTTTTACCTTCATGTTTTTGCGAAAACACGTAGCCATTTTTTGGCGTCAAAAAGTTTGTACAATCTTCTTCAAGCTTCTTCATTACGGTATAGCTTTAATATTACTTGATGGATTGCTTTAATATTTGGACACTTGATATATGTGAGCATTTGAACACACTCATGCTGCATTAACATGACCTTGACCGTTTTACCTCACATTTTTGCGGAAACACTTAGCCATTTTTTTGCGTCAAAATGTTTGTACAAGTTTCTTTATCATCATATATTAATATTACTTGACGGATTACATGTAAGCATTTGGCACACACTCATGCCGCCATTAACATGACCTTGACCATTTTGACCTTCACATTTTTTTATGTCAGAAAGTTTCTTCACCTTAACCTTTTTTCGTATTTTAAACTTGCACTTCTCTGACAGTTTTTGTGATACTTACTTCAGCAGATGCTCATGATCATGTTATGGTCAAATGCCTCGGCAGGCGCGACACCGCTTCCGTGGCGGAATTCTTGTTTGCATGTCTGGTCAGTCCAGCAGCTCTCTGATCTTCTAGTACACTCAGTTTGATCTATACTTTTTGTTTCACTGACTGAATGGCGATCAGTGCAGATCCTGATCAAACTGCATATATGTGCAAGCTGATCTGGGACTACACTGGTTGCAGATGCCATAAGCCACATGTCTACAGTCAAACTGCTTATATAGGGAATATCCAATGTTCAGGATATAAATACAATGCATTGAATTATGGGGATACACAAGAGACATTAACTCTTTGCATGCTGGGAAATTTGTGGGCTATAAATAGTTCAAAAATAGCAGATGATAATTCATTATATTTTCTTTTATTTCTCCTTATGAATGTCATGAATATGTCTTGGAATTTCATTAGAATTGTGTCCGGAGGACACAATTCTAATGAAATTTCAAGACATATTTACAGAGAGAAATAAAACGTATACTCCTAATTCGTTTGGCGGATATTTTCGCCGCTAGCATGCAAAGAGTTAACCCTTAGACCGCTACACACAACAATTGTTGTATACTGTTGGTTGTATATCTTGCCTTATTTCTCAATAAAAACATGGTTTGACAGCACTTCAGAATCATTTCCAATGGAAATGATTCTGAAGTGCTGTCAAAGCATGTTGTAAATTATTCTAAAGTGCTGTCAAAGCATGTTTTTGATGATACAAATGGAATATAGAAATTAACAGCAGGCGACAAAAGATTAAGATAGCGGTGTAAGGGTTAACCCATTTCATGCTGCGGATATGTCATTTTGTTTGTGAAAAATTCTAAATATTTTCTTTATATGTGGTTAGAAGTATATGACGTGACCAACATTTGAACCGTCTTTTTCAGATGGTTCAAATGAGTGGTCACAACATATTCTTTCATTGAGAAATAAGAAAAATTAAATATTTTAAATATTTCATACCCGTAAAGGTGTATTCCGAATGTAATGTATGCATTGTTACAACTGCTGTAGTCAGTCGTGTCGTCAAGATTTTGTTGTGGCGTGTTCAACAATATGTGTGCTGTATTTATATTTACCTTGCGACATGTGCATCACCATGATGTACTTTTCTGCTACCTTATAGGTAAATTTGTTCGAACCTTAATGACTTGAGCCATTAACTTGATATTAAATGGCAACAAACTTGTGCTGAAATTACCTGACAAGAAAACTTTTGTGCTAGTTTATTTTGTATGCTATTTTTAACTTTGCTCAGATTTTGTCAGCAGCCCATTAGCTAATAAAATGCGGAATTTTGTCGTCTGCTGTTTTTTATTTTCTATTTTTCTTATAAAAAACATGGTTTGACATCACTTTTGAATCATTTCCAATGGAAATGATTCAAAAGTGCTGTAAAATCATGGTTTTATTGAGAAAAAAGGCACACTTATGAAATAACAGCAGACAACAATTTTCGTTTCCCACATTCAAAGGGGTTTATATTAGTTTTTCTCACTTCAGGAAGCAGCAGACGCTGCCACATTGCCGGACTACTACATTGAGAGAATCAACGCCATGATAAATGTAAGCCCTGGGGGAAATTTAGGATCGCCTAGAAATTTCAATTGATGGATTTACATTTATTGAGCATAGGCTGCAAATGCTGTAAACAGGCTGTAAACAATTATTGGATTTACATTTATTGAGCATAGGCTGCATTTGCAGCCTATGCTCAATAAATGTAAATCCAATAATTGTTTACAAGAAAACAGTGTTAATGTGAAATATACAGACTATACTATCAAAGCCTCGGCGGGCGCGACATGCGGGCGCGGCCATCTAGTTTTAAACACCATTAAATAAATTGGCTCCACCTCAGGTGAATTATATTCAGATGACATCGTGAACATTTTTAATATTTTTAATTCTCCTCAAAAGTATGTCTTGTATTAAACCAACACCATTTAAACTGTCTCAATGAGAGAATTTCATATTTACTGTTGAGAATCAGTGATTAACGTTGTTGAAACTTTCATATGGGTAAACTTGCGTTTCAAATGTAGTGTTAACCCTTACAATGCTGAATTAATTTGTGTCGTCTGCTGAATATTTTTTATTTTCCGTTTTTTTCATCACAAACTTGGTTTGGCAGCACTTTAGAATCATTTCCATTGGAAATGATTCTCAAATGCTGCCAAACCATGTTTTAACTGAGAGAAAAGACAAACTATGAATTAACAGCAGACGACTATTTTCCCGCATTCTAAGGGTTAACCTTCTACAAATCACAGACGAAACCATTATGGTACGGTGAGATGCCAAAGTGTTTTTATCGATGTAGAAGAGGAAAGAACATAATGGAGTTTTATTTTGCCTTTTACAGACCTGCATCAGGTTGATGTGCATGCTGCAGTAACTTTATCAGCCTGTTGTTGCATTATTAATGACTCCATATGCCTAATTAAATGTCTGTGTTAGCTTTGTGAATGGACAAAATCCATTTATCAAGCAATCGCCAATGAATCAAACAATGTTATGATGTGATTTATTATGATGTTTATTAACCCTTACTACCCTGAATTAAATTTTGTTGTCTGCTGGAAATGTTTTATTTTCAATATTTCTCGATAAAAACCTGTTTTGGCAGCGCATGAGAATCATCTCCACTGGAGACAATTTTCGTCTCCCGCGTATTAAGGGTTAAACGTGTTTACTGATTTCATTAGAAACGAGGCTATGCCAAGTTTCTTATGAAATCAGTAAACTAGTGTAAGAAATATCATATTAATTAAATCATCACAAATATTACACTCTATTTATTGTAAAAGGACTCGTCATCTGGGAGCCGTTTCACAAAACTTTGTACGACTAAAATGTTCGTAAGTGCAAAATTATGTAAATTTCACATAAACACTGTTTTCTTGTAAACAATTATTGGATTTACATTTATTGAGCATAGGCTGCATATGCAGCCTATGCTCAATAAATGTAAATCCATCAATTGAAATTTCCAGACGATCCTAAATTTGCACTTACAAACATTTTAGTCGTACTAAGTTTAGTGAAACGCCCGGCCCCAGGCATTGAAGCTGTACAGATTACCTAATGTGTTTTCTTTAGCGGTTTCATTTAACCTAGTGTATTATTGTCTCGCCCGTGAAAGCGGAAAGCGAGACTAAGGTTTTGCTTTTCCGGAATCGTCGTTGTCAGCGGAGGCGTCGTCATCATTCAATGTTAAGTTTTCATGTTACGGTCATAATACTTCAACGCCTTATCAGCTACATTCATCATTATGATGTGTAGATGAATATAGGACTATTCTTCTCGGGGCCCCAGGGTCAAGGTCAAGGCGGAACAAGGCGAGACATTTGATTCCGCGGAATCCTTGTATAGAGTTTATTCAACTACCATTTTGAAATACCGGATTTATTTCCCAATGCTCTGCATTTGTTTCTTTATCGGATTTCCAGATGTCTCGGGAAATAAATGCAGTATTTCAATTTATCATATTTCCAAATGGTAGTGGAATACATCATATTTTACATGCTCTTTTAAAAATGTGAAATTTGCTCTTAGAGCAGCTTATAACATTATCAAATTTGACAATTTTGATGTTAGCGTATGAATTGTTTCTTCGCCGGAAATGACGTCAAAACGTGACGTCAATTACGTCTCGCAAACATCTAGGAGGAAATATTTCCTTCAAGGAGATAAACCCCTCCAGAATCACGGTAAATCCTGGGTAGCATGTACTATTATTAGGTTTGAGGCGGCTTTCCACTGCGCCGAAAACCTATTGTTTTCGTTGGTTTTTTTTGTTTTTTTTTTAATTCAGCCGTTCAGTCTACAACCCAAACCACTGGTCGGATCGACTTCAAATTTTGCATGCCGATTTGGAACAAGTGTGAGTCGAGACTTAGAGATTTTCAGAAATCTCTTAATGCCACTTTCCACGAAACCGGAAGTGACGTCATACTTTCTATAACTTCCTTATTTTCCAACCGATTTCCAAAAATTCTTTTTGCTTTGGAAAGCTGACACAATTTTCTACCACTGCCTGTTGCAGATATTCAGTTATAACGAGGATGACCTTGGACTTCGTGAGAAGGTCGTCGAGAACTTGAAGACAGCCCTGCGAACACAGCCCATGAGGTACGCATGTTGTTGTTGTTGTATGTCTGTAAGGCTCCTATTTTTCGCGATAATCTCTACAGCCGTGGGTGGCAGGTGGGAACATGCGATGGGTAATTTAACGATCAGGGTTCATCCTTACCAGAATTCCGACTGGAGACCTGGTTTGGCCCTCACATACGTCTTTGACATTTTGTATGTGACAGTTTAATCTGGTTATACCCCTTATGTGAGTAATCCGTAATCCTATTTTAGGGAAAGGGGCCAAGTGACCTTGGTGTGCTATGGACCTCTGGCACCAGGTCAGGTTATTCTAATTTCAGGGCTGAATATATTTTTTCTCGATGTAAATATTCCGTTCCGATTTTGGGATGTTCCTGATTTGGATGAGTACTAATTTGAGAGGAAATTCAGCATTACCATTAAACCCTTTGAACCCGAAAATCCGCTATAGTGGGGTTTGCAAACGTTGTAGATCCAGATGAGCCGGCTCATAACGAGCCGTCTCATCAGGATCTACACTTTTTGCAGATCATAAATTTTCATATTTTTCGAACAGAAACACTCCCTTTTCATAAATGGACTAATCTGAAAATCATTTTGTGACGATTGGATTGGTTGTAAAGTTAGATATCACAGTCCGTTCCAGTTACTTAGGGGTGATAGGGTTAAACTGGAAAGGTGTATTTAGAAAATGTGGTATTTTGCATGGATGCACGCTTTTCAGAGCAAATGCAGTATGTTTGATTTAGTCCGACTATATTAACTATTAACCCTTTCAACACCACAGACCTCTATAGAGACAATGTTTGCAAACAGTGCAGATCCAGATGAGCCGGCTCGTAACGAGCCGTCTCATCAGGATCTCCACTGTTTGTTAATAGTTATCAAATTTGAAAAAAATTACCCTTTCTGAAGAATGGAATAGCCTGAAAATTTTAGTGGACCAATGTAATAGCATGAAACAGTGGCATGGAACAGCCCATTTAAGTTACTTGGTGTTGAAAGGGTTAAATATGCAACAACCGATCCATACTACTAAGCAACATATGATGTTCACAAAAGCCAGTGTGTTACAAGTTCATAGGTAGCTCGAGGACAAGATTTTACGACTACAATTATTGACAAAAGGAAGTTACAACATTTCTAGCTGTTAGAATGCGGGAAACATAAATTGTCGTCTTCTGTGGGTTAATATTTTGTCTTCATTCTCAATAAAAACATAGTTTGGCAGCATGGGAACGAATTGTCAATTCGAGGGAACAAATTATTATTTTGTGGGAACAAATTGTTAAGTCGAGGGAACAAATTGTTATTTTGTGGGAACAAATTGTTATTTCGTGGGAACAAATGGTTATATCGATGCAACGAATTGTTAAATTGAGGGAACAAATTGTTATTTCGTGGGAACGATTTAATAAAAAAAAATCCATGTCCCCTGTGGGGCTCCGTATTACTCGGATTCTAGCCAGCAAAATATCCTACAAATGCTTTATTCCACTGATGGATTGGCAAACAGTTGAGATCCTGATGACGCTGGGGGGCGTTTCACTAAACTTTGTACGACTAAAATGTTCGTAAGTGCAAAACTAGGATAGTCTGTAAATTTCACATTAACAATGTTTTCTTGCAAACAATCATTGGATTTACATTTATTGAGCATAGGCTGCATATGCAGCCTATGCTCAGTAAATGTAAATCCATCAATTGAAATTTCCAGACGATTCTAAATTAAATTTGCACTTACAAACATTTTAGTCGTACAACGTTTAGTGAAACGGGCCCCTGGTTGCAAACTTTGTAAGGCACTCTATGCCAGCTTAAAGCGAGTGAGTTGTATTGATTGCAATTACTAGCTGGCCTCTGGGATACCAGATGAGCAGGGGAAGTGTAAACCCATTAAGCTGTATAGGGTTTCACACAGACCTTAGAATAACATTTGGGGGCATGTGGGACGATAATGACATCTTGTCTTTTGCAATCAGTGTAGACCAGTGCAGTCTGATCTGGGTCTGCATTGATAGCTATAACATGTGTTTGGCAATTAACTGATACATTGTCTGTTATAAAATTTAACGTTTCTGTATATTCCAGCTGGTCTGAGATCTCTCTTGCTCCCATTGAGAAGTTTTCTCCAGATGTTTGACAAAAGAGTATTATGTTATTCAATTGCAGCTGAAGATTTTCAATTAATCTGAAGGGACGCATGACAATGACAATTTGAATCTTTCCGCTAATGATCTGGGACATATGAGTCACATTTTAACGGCTCCGGGGCCTGTAGAATGCAGGGCAAAATGAGCAAAACCTGAATGTAATCAATACAATTTTAGCCGATTTTCGCATTTTTTCACTTTTAGTTACGCTGGTTTCATCTCCCATAAACCCCATGTCTGCAGTCACAGACACGTATGACCTTTAGAATACATCTATTGCAGGGATGTTAAAGGTACATGTCCACTCATTATTTATGGGAATTAAATAAGTGTATAAGTGTGTCACTATTCCACCAGTTCTAAAAATTACGAGTGCCTGCTATACAGATATAATCATTTAATAATATTTATTTTACTGATAGTGACGCGCGGTGGTATCCAGCTATTTTCATATGCAAATGAGGCATGATATTTTTTTAATTATTTATACTAATTAAATGCGTCGCCTGAAAACTTATTTTTGACTGATTATAAAGTATGATCATTGCACATCAAACAATAAATACAAAGAATAAATAGTAATATTCGTTAACATTTTAAGAATTACGGTTATTGCCCCTGATATCAGTGTATAAATTTACGTCTTTATAGAATTAATAATAATTCCAATCAATACGTGGGGTAATTGTGAATGAATGTTTCTTTTGCTTGAAAATATATCCGATGATCTTGGATGATGTCTCTGTTATAAAGAACATTTTGTGCCTACTGAGTGGGCATGTACCTTTAAACCAATATCAAAACTGCTGAATGATTGCCTGCGCCTGTATGTATATCATTGAGAAGTAATAGCTTGCAGGCCCGTACACTGGAATTATCGCCAAAAATTATTTTTGCACATCCACGGACAAACCTCGGCAGATTAACCCTTTCACCCCTAAGTAACTGTATGGATTTTGATATGTTTATTTTGCAACCAATCCAATCATCACAAAACGATGGTATTTATGGTCCCCAAGTCTATATAGGGGCCCAAGTCTATATCCTACATGTTTCCATTACAGTTTTGTTGTGCAGTTCATTGAGCAGGAGGGGCTGCAATGCCTGGTAAACTTCCTGTGTCACATGGACTACAACGTGTCCGAGAGCAGCATCCACACAGCCATCATCGGCTGTGTCAAGGGGCTCATGAACAACTCGGTCAGTACATGAATACACGTTGACCGATAATAACATGGTCGGTATGTATGGCTTTTAGATGTGCATTTTTAGCTCGACTAATCGAAGAATAGTTAGAGCTTATGTAGTCACCCCGGCGTCGGCGTCGGCATCACCGTCACGCCTTGGTTAAGGTTTTTAGTCAAGCTTGTATATGGAATACTCCTGGCCCTACACCCACCATACTTGCACAACTTCATCTCCTAGTGATGTACATCAACAACCCCTGACCTATATTTGATCGTAACCTACATTTAACCTTGAATTACTTAGTTAATTCCCCTTGGTTAAGGTTTTTAGTCAACCTTGGTTAAGGTTTTTAGTCAAACTTGTAAATGGAATACTATTGTGCATACAGACACCATACTTGGACAACCTTTTCTCATAGGGATGTACATCAATAACCCCTGATCTGCATTTGACCTTGACCTACATTTCCTCTTGAATTACTTAGTTAATTCCCCTTGGTTAAGGTTTTTAGTCAAGCTTGTAGATGGAATACTCCTGGCCCTACACCAACCATACTTGCACAACTTCATCTCCTAGTGATGTACATCAACAACCCCTGACAACCTATATTTGACCTTGACCTACATTTAACCTTGAATTACTTAGTTAATTCCCCTTGGTTAAGGTTTTTAGTCAAGCTTGTAGATGCAATACTATTGTGCATACAGACACCATACTTGGATAACTTTTTCTCATAGGGATGTACATCAATAACCCCTGATCTATATTTGACCTTGATCTACATTTCCTCTTGAATTACTTAGTTAATTCCCCTTGGTTAAGGTTTTTAGTCAAGCTTGTAGATGGAATACTATTGTGCATACAGACATCATACTTGGATAACTTTTTCTCTTAGGGATGTACATCAATAACCCCTGACCTATATTTTACCTTCACCTACAGCAACCATACTTGGAAAATTTTCATCACCTAGTGATGTACATCAATGATCCCTGACCTACATCTGACATTGGCCTACATTTAACCTTGAATTACTTACTTAATTTCCCTTGGTTAAGGTTTGTAGTCAACTTTGGTTAAGGTTTTTATGCAGGCCACGGCCACCTTGTTTGTCAAGCTATGTGTACATCGACAACCCACATAGTCGAGCTATGCTGTTCTCCTACAGCTCTTGTTAACATATCGGGCTGCATAAGCAGGGCAGTTGAACAAGGGGAGACTAATATGAGAGACACGCCATGTGCTTTTGTACCTTCAGACATCTGCGTAATTTCATGAAATAAGTTTTCAAAATATTTTCAGTTAAAAGTTGACAAAATCTTCAATGTACATTTATTTTCCGCGAAAGTTTTGTCAACTTTTGACTTTATTTAGGACAAACATTGTAAAAAATTTAAACGTACATGTATTTAATGAAATTACGCAGATGTCTGAAGGTACAAAATCACATGACTTGTCTCATATATCACCTAGCTAAGCTTGTTTTCAGATCCCTGTATACCATTTCTCTTATGTACATGTACATGAAATGGACAAATAAATACTGTTTAACTCTTTGCATGCTAGCGGTGAAAATATCTGCCAAACAAATTAGGAGTATATGTTTTATTTCTCTCTGTAAATATGTCTTGGAATTTCATTAGAATTAAATAAAAGAAAATATGATGATTTCTTGTCCGCTATTTTTGAACTATTTATAGCCCACAAGTTTCCCAGTATGCAAAGAGTTAACCCAACAGGGGCCTGACATCTTGGCCAAACTAACAACACTTTCCGTTGTTGTCTATTACAGCAAGGTCGAGCGCATGTGCTGGCCCACCCCAACAGTATTAACATCATTGCCCAGAGCCTGAGCGTGGAGAACGTGCGCACGAAGATTGCTGTGCTGGAGATCCTGGGCGCGATGTGTCTCGTGCCCGGGGGTCACCGTAAGGTCCTTGAGGCCATGGTACACTATCAGAGGTTCACTGCCGAGAGAACGCGCTTCCAGGTGAGGTTTTTGTTCTCATGCTGGCTACTGTTCAGATTTAGCCCATTTCATGCTGAGGCTACACAGCTTTTAACCCTTAGACCGCTACACACAACAATTTTCGTCTGCTGTTGCTTTTATATCTTGCCTTATTTGTCAATAAAAACATGGTTTGACAGTACTTTCGAAAATGATTCTAAAGTGCTGTCAAAGCATGTTGTAAATTATTCTAAAGTGCTGCCAAAGCATGTTTTTGATGATAAAAATGGAAAATAGAAAATAAACAGTGACGAAAAATTAAGATAGCGGTGTAAGGGTTAATACAAACAAAATAAAAATAATAACTTAGTTGTGCACAAAATATTTGTTGTTGCCAGTCATTTGAACTGTCTTGTCGATCGATACTTTTAATAGCGATATGACCTTGCAGTTAAATGTTTGCAAGTGCAAATTTAGGATCGTCTGGAAAATTAAATTGATGGATTTGCATTTATTGAACATAGGCAAGAAAACATTGTTAATGTGCAATTTAATCATAATTTTGCACTTATGAACATTTTAGTCGTACAAATTTTAGTGAAACGCCCCCCAGAACTTGGTCTATCCAATGGAGATATAAGAAGTTTTTAAGTGAAAAACTACGTTTGCATTAGCGGCCGATATAGGGAAATATTTGGTGAATTTGTTCAGATTTAATGACCACTACACGTGGGTGTAAGATGGCAGCATTAATGAAACACTTATATGTGTGACAATTCTTGTTGAATTCTACTGAAACTTTCTATCCATAATTTCAGGGGTTGATATTTGATCTAGATCGGAGTACGGGTGTATATAAAGAGGAGGTCAATCTCAAAACTGCCATCATGTCGTTCATCAATGCAGTTCTACGCTACGGGGCTGTCAAGGTAAATGTCTTGTATTGTTCTTCAGCTTGTTTCAGTATTTCATGTGGTTATCAGAGCTCCAGTTAAGGTGCATAATTTGGAGGTAAATTTTTTATTTCTTCATCAAAAATGGCAAGTTGGGAGTGCTTTAGAATCGTCTCTATGAGACGATTCTAAAGGACTCCCAACTTGCCACTTTTGATGAAGGAATAAAACAAATTCACCCCAAGTTGGTCAAATTGCGCAGCTTAACTGGAGCTCTGGTTATACACAAACGCCTGTTGCCCAGATGTTAATGTTTCTGAACATCTATTGGCAGTCTTAATTTGCTTTGTACGAGACTTTAAACCGAGTTCCCGTCTCTATTTGACTTTAACCATTGCATGGACGTTAAGTTAAACCCATTCACTTTCACTTTGATACAAATATGGAAAACTTAATACTAAGTGACTCTGGTGTGGTGTGGACATGGCACCAGGTTATTCTAATTTCAAGGCTGAATATATATTTTTTCTGTAAACATTCAGTTCTGATTTTAGGAACCCCCCCCCCCACATCCATACAGGTGATATATGTACTGTGAGTGGCTCCTGGAGCTAGATGACTGGATGTTGATGCCATTGACTTTGATAAATTGATAACTTCTTGCCTGTGACAAATGAAAAAAAATGCATCCAGAAATATTATTGAAACATGATTTATCTTTGCCAGTGTGACAGATACCTTATGCAGGCATGGGAAATTTCCGGATTAATCCGGAAATCCGGATTTGAGGTCCCAGGGACCACTTTTGTGAATCTTGTAAATCCGTTGAGAACGGCGATAAAAAATTACAATTTTCCGAAAATTGTAATTTACAAAATTCTGGGGGCACATACCCCCAGACCCCCCTAGCAAATCGCAGCGCAATCCGCTGCTCAAATAAATTTTCAGGATTGGGGATAGTGTTCCACTCCCATGCCTGCTTATGAAATGATATTTCAAAATGTGAAGATTAATTCTCTGATGTATTTCATTTCTAATTCACGTGTTTAACTGCATAATTCTGTGTGATTCATTCCAGGACTATTTGGAGTTTCGACTACATCTGCGATACGAGTTCCTCATGCTTGGGATACAACCTGTCATAGAAAAACTCAGGAAGCATGAAAATACAACATTAGACAGGTAATGCCTGCCTGGAGTAACACGTTGTCTACTTCTACTACTTCTATAGTAATGCCTGCCTGGAGTAACACGTTGTCCACTTCTACTACTTCTATAGTAATGCCTGCCTGGAGTAACACGTTGTCCACTTCTACTACTTCTATAGTAATGCCTGCCTGGAGTAACACGTTGTCCACTTCTACTACTTCTATAGTAATGCCTGCCTGGAGTAACACGTTGTCCACTTCTACTACTTCTATAGTAATGCCTGCCTGGAGTAACACGTTGTCCACTTCTACTACAATGACACGTAAATGCCTGCCTGGAGTAACACGTTGTCCACTTACTACTACTCTAGTAGTATGCCTGCCTGGAGGTAACACGTTGTTCCACTTCTACTACTTCTATAGTAATAGCCGTGGAGTAACACGTTGTCACTTCTACTACTATTTCTATAGTAATGCCGCTGGAGTACTTCAGGATAACACTTGTCCACTTCTACTACTTCTATAGTAATGCAATGCCTAGTACACGTGTAACAACTGTTGTCCACTTCTACTACTTCTATAGTAATGCCTGCCTGGTAGTAACACTTGTCCTACCGTTGTCCACTCTACTACTTCTATAGTAATGCCTGCCTGGAGTAACACGTTGTCCAACCACTTCTACTACTTCTATAGTAATGCCTGCCTGGAGTAACACGTTGTCCACTTCTACTACTTCTATAGTAATGCCTGCCTGTAACCGTTGTACTTCTATGTAATGCTGCCTGTAACACGTTGTCCACTTCTACTATTCTATAGTAATGCTGCCTGGAGTAACACGTTGTCCACTTCTACTACTTCTATAGTAATGCCTGCCTGGAGTAACACGTGTCCACTTCTACTACTCTAGTATAGAGCCTGCCTGGAGTAACACGTTGTCCACTTCTATACTTTTAGTAATGCCTGCCTGGATCACGTTTCATTATACTTCTATAGTAATGTCTGCCTGGAGTAACACGTTGTCACTTCTACTACTTCTATAGTAATGCCTGCCTGGAGTAACACGTTGTCCACTTCTACTACTTCTATAGTAATGTCTGCCTGGAGTAACACGTTGTCCACTCTACTTCTATAGTAATGCTGCCTGGGTAACAGCCATTCTACTACTTCTATAGTAATGTCTGCCTGGAGTAACACGTTGTCCACTTCTACTACTTCTATAGTAATGCCTGATGGAGTACGTTGCCCACTTCTACTTCTACTACTTCTATAGTAATGCCTGCCTGGAGTAACACGTTGTCCACTTCTACTACTTCTATAGTAATTTGTGGATGTACCTGGAAAAATGGGGCTACGGTGCTTTGTGACCTGTGTAGACCCAGATCAGCCTGTGCAATTTCATTTTTTTTCCGTTTTTTGACCCTCATCACTCTGGTGCCCCTTTTTGCCCCATGTTAAATTCCCATAGGAAAATTGTTTTTTTCGCAATAAAATCAATATTTGTTGGAATTTCATCAAATAACAAAATTTGGGGAGGGTGACTTTTATTATTGATAAAAAAGTACTTATATTTAAATATTTATGAGATTTAGTGTGTTTAATAGCCAAAAGTTTGTCGGCAGCAAAACGTGGAACAGACAGTAGTTCACAACAGTAAAATATGTGGATGTGTTCAATTGACATGTTAGTTTAATATCACTGATTTAATTATTACATGTACATACAATTATTCCTATAACTAAAACTATGATAAGGCCATAATAATGTTTTTGTTTATCCACAGACATTTAGACTTCTTTGAAATGATGCGGAATGACGATGAGAAATTACTTGCCAAAAGGTTTGATAATGTAAGTATTTCCATAGAAGTTGCTGATCAGTCTTGACAGACAATCAGAACAGAGAATATGAAAACAGATTTAAGTATGAGCTATCAGCACTAGGTCATAATGCACTGGCCTTTCATAATCAGGAACTGATTCAGTTAATATAGGGTTAACTGTATTGTAATTTTGAAATTTGCGCCGTATATATGAAAATGATAGGTCGGGAAATCTGTTTAATGGCGACGCGCGAGCGTTGTCATTAAACATGTTTTCCGACCTATCATTTTCTGATATACGCCGCAAATTTCAAAATTACAATGCGGTTAACCTGTTTCTAATGCACTCCTTTACTACTGGCGTAGGAATACATATTGAAATAATTTGCGACCGTTCATCAACAATGATATACCTGTAATGTATGATCATCAGCCAATCAGATTGCATGATATTTATAGAGTGCATTAGAAACATCTTTATGCCGCAGTCTCGGTAGAGCCAGGAGACAGATAGTGTTTTGACTGTGCGTCCGTCCGTGGTCAGATTAAGAAATTTGCTGGAGTTACTCTATTCTGTCATAACTTCTATATCCGTTGATTGATTACTTTAATATTTCAATACATCATACATGTGCCCAAATGACACACATCCTTGAAGTCCTTCATATGACCATGGTCTTTGACCATCACAACTTTGCTTAAGCACTTAGACGTTTCAGTTAAGAAGTTTGCTGGAGTTTGTGTCTATATTGCACTATATTCCTTGAAGGATTACTTTAATATTTCAATACATCATACTTGTGCACAAATGCCACACATTCATGCTGCCCTTAACCCTTAAAGTGCTGTCTTAATTTGTTGTTGTCTGTGCAGTTTATTTTCTATTTTCCAGTTTTATCATAAAAGACATGCGTTGACAGCACTTTAGAATAATTTACAACATGCTTTGACAGCACTTCAGAATCATTTCCATTGGAAATGATTCTGAAGTGCTGTCAAACCATGGTTTTATTGAGAAATAAGGCAAGATATACAATCAACAGCAGACGACAATTGTTGTGTGTAGCGGTCTAAGGGTTAACATGACATTCCTATCTTCACCTTCACAATTTAAACACTTAGCACTTTCTGATAAGATGTTTGCTGGAATTCTCCAATCTGCCACGTGGGGCATTTGTGTGCCAGTAGGCCACAAAATCTTGTTATTCAACTTCAATAATGAACATGTAATATCCGCGTCATAAATAGCTTAGAACCAGACGTCTGACTCAACAATGTTTATATACCCCTGGCTTGCTAAGTATGTCGAGGGGTATATAGTTTTCGCATTTCCGGTCATCCGTCCGTCCGTCCGTTCATTCGGCCATCTGTAACACATTACTTAACATTTCGTAATTTGCATTAAAGTTTTTGCTGTTTGGTCCAGGCGGTGGCTGGGTCTATCTGTAAGCCCCTGCTCACTTTCTCCATACACATTCCAAACATTCTGTTCCAAAGAATTTACTTGATATATATACAGTCGAGCACCAGTATCTCGAAGTCGAAGGGAGATCGTCCATATAGTCGAGATAGGACTAGTTTCGAGATAGCGATGAAGAGACATGGTCAAATATTTTCGTGAAAACTATGAAATCATTTTACCCATTACACCACGAGTAAACGATCACCAATTAACTAAGGACCAAAGGTAGTAAGCTAATCAACATTACAAGATGGTTTAAAGACTCTCAGTGACTTGCGTAAATGTCCAGCGTGATATGCTTAATGAATTGTGACAAACACACACATATATCCATGTAGACTAATTAAGCAAACAACCTGAGGTAGATGTGAATTTATTTTGTTTTGTTTGATAATATGTTTGGAAAATTAGTGTCAACCAAATCGATCTTGGCAGCCAGGCACTTAGGCGATTTATCCAAGCGTTTATGTGATCGAGATAGCGAAGATATTTTAACGTATTTTTATACGTAGGGGACAGAATGAACAGTCGATGTAGAGAACATATATGAGACGGGGCATGGTCGAGATGGCCAAGGAAATTTATATTAAACAAATAAGTATATACTTCAAGACTTTAGTGAATCATCGAGGTAGGGGATATCATCAAGATACTGATATTCGAGATACTGGTGCTCGACTGTAGTCAGCTATATGATGTCTTTAATGGGATGGATTGTGGACTAGAGATTAGGATACTGGTCTTCAATACCAGAGTTATCCCTGCCCTAGGCTTAAAACTAGTATTTCCATCCCTCTGTAGCCTATTTCACCAACATTGCAAAGTATACTTTTCTAGCAAAGTATGCTTTGAGGGAGTAATTATTTATTTTTCCCGAAATGCATTATTTTATATAGAACTAACGTTGCATATATTTGATGATTAAAAGTATGCAGAATTATTATACTGAATTTATTACATTATCACAGCCAGGCTGTGATAATGTAATAAAAAGTCAGTATAATAAAAATTAATAAATTTATCCTAAAATTGAAAATTTCTCCCTCAAAGTATACTTTGCTAGATATAGAGAATATCAGGCTCGGCTCGGAAACGGTAGGAATTCCTCGGCAAGCCTCGGAATTCCTACGCGTTTCCTAGCCTTGCCTGATAAACTTGATATCAAAATTCACTAGCCTGGTATTCTATTTATCAGGTAACGTTTTATGCTCGAAAATGACATTAGATGGCGTCGTATTCTATGGACAGAACGCGGACTTGTTTACGTTGCGTCATTACACTGACGTCATTCGGTAACGTCACATGACGTCATCCGACCAATGGAACGTCAGTTTTCACTTCGTTGTAACCCGGATGTTGATATCAGGTCAATGCCTGATACAACAATATGTTATCAGTCAGTACGTACTCGGTCAATACAGGGCAGGTTACCTGATAAAAGTATACTTTGCAATGTTGGTGAAATAGGCTCCTGGTCCTTGGGATGAAACCAAGGTTGTGTCCCTACATGATGTTAGCTATTGCTGGGACGTAATTTTTTCAATGGAATTGTGAACAGGGAGATGCATTTGTGAAACGTTTCTCCATACCTTGGTGTTTCTGGTTTCAGGTTCATGTAGACACGAAGAGTGCGAGCGGGATGTTTGAACTGCTGCGTAAGAAGTTGGCGATGTCGTCGGCCTACACCCACCTGCTCTCCCTACTACAGCATCTCCTGCTGCTGCCATGTAAGTCCATCAAATACAGTCAAACCTATGAGAAAAGGCCATACTATTGTTCACAGGTGGTCTTTGTTCACAGGCTCATTTATGTAGTAATTGAATAATTGGGAAAACAAAATCGTGGCTGCTATTAGTTGCGAACAGTGTGATTGTTGTTTGGGCGCATGTAATGGGTAATTTAGCGATCGGGATTCGTCCTTACCGGAATCCCAACTGGAGACCTGGTTTGGTCCTCAGGTACACCTTTGGCTTTCTATGGACCTGGCACCACAAATTTCAGGGCTGAATATATATTATTTATTTTGATGTAAATGTTCTGATTTTTGGATCCCCCCCCCCCCCCCCCCAATGCAGCAGGTCAAGTTGGCCCGGCCTTCAATGACCTTGGCTGTTGATAGGCCATTAAATACCAATAAATTAATTGATCAATCAATAGTTGCGAACAGTACAGTACGGGAGTAGATTGCAAGAGTTACTGTTCACAACTAAGCTGGTATAGACAGGTAATTGCTATTCAGAGGTGGCCCTCCGGTTCGACTGTACTCGCAATGGCATTGCTGGCTCGTAAAAAGGATCTTATGGTGTTTGTATTTGTTGGATTACAATCCAGTAGTATTTGGAGTTATCATATAAGATCGAGGCCACATCCACAAGGGACATAACCTCCTTCTTCTGCTGACCCCTTCAGTTATGTTACTGATGGTAGTAATGATACTGCAGAGAAAGAATATCAATCAGCGAAGGCACTGATCAGGAGAGACACTATTTGCGATCAGCGTAGCCACAGATCAGACTGCGCAGTCTGATCTGTGGCTACACTGATCGCAAATGTCGTAAGGTCAATTTCATCAGTCAATTACCCAAGTATTCTCTATTCTGGTGAAGTGTACATATTCAGTTACTTTCCTTCCATCACAGCATATGGGATATCGACCCTGTCACCCCGGCTTAAAATGACCGTTAGGGCCGTTAAACAATAAATAAATATTCTGGTGAAGTCTTCAGGATAGTTTAGTTGCTATCTATCTACGCCTGTTAGTGACTCCATTGTGGCGACAGATCTGAGATGTATGTTGCAGTGTACACGGTTGTATCGCCCACTACCAGGGGCCCATTTCACTAAACTTTGTACGACTAATAAAATGTTCGCAAGTGCAAAATTATGTGGATTTCACATTAACAATGTTTTCTTGGAATTATTGGATTTACATATATTGAACATAAACCCATTAATTGAAATTTACACTCTCCTAAAATTTGCACTAACAAACATGTTAGTCGTATGTAGTTTAGTGAAACGGGGCCCAGTATGCTCTGATTATCCTCGCTCGTCATGGTCAGGATCTTCATCAATATGGGTTAAATTTGAAAAAACAAATACAATGTGAAGTCGAGAGATCAATGATAATCGCTGAACACAAACTACAGTGGAACCCCTATAAACCGGACACCCTGGGAGGTCCCCAGGGTGTTCGGTTTAGAGGGGTTCCACTGTAATTAAGCACTCGCTGACCGATTTTTTGTCATTTTCAGTCGTGAAAATTACATTGGAACCCATTGAAATTAACCATAATGTGGTCCCTAGGGTGTCCGGTTTAGAGGGGTTTCACTGTACCAAAAGCAATATGCATTTCACGTGCAGTTTTGTGGCATTTGTTTATTTTTGTCAAGGTGTGTGCCATTGCTGTCACAGTCTATGATACATACTAACATACTAGCGGCCCACATTTTGGTTTCTCGGCGCTGATATGTTAAGCGCCATCTGACATCGCATTGTTTATGTTACGTTATTTTATGTGTACACGATGAACCTTACATTGTGATTTCCTGAAAGTCTTAACCCTTAGAATGCTGGAAACGTAAACTGTCGTCTGCTGTTGTTTTATATTGTATCCTCTTTCTCAATAAAAACATGGTTTGACAGCACTTTATAATCATTTCCAATGGAAATGATTCTAAAGTGTTGTCAAACCATGTTTTTTGATGAGAAAAATGCAAAATAAAAAAATGAACAGCAGACGTCAATATTGAATTCAGCATTGTAAGGGTTAATAGCATTGTGACCACACAATTTCTGATGTTTAAGAGTATAGACTTGTTTACAGTCCTATTCTATTGAGGTACAATGAAAGTCCATACCAGTAGAGTGCCCTTGTTGTAGATGGTAACAGCAGCACTGCCATGGGGATGTGGTTCCTAGTGGACAAGATCATCCAACAAGTGGTGCTACAGAATCTGGCCAGGATTACGATGTAGCCACGCTGGAAATCAACGTCCAGAAGACCATTCACATGTAAGTCTCCACGGCAGCAGATATTATAATAAAAAGAAGCTGCATAACCTATGGGGCTGGGTGGGGGGGGTGGTGGGGGGCCTATATACCTATACACCGACACATTTTAACATGATGATGGTGTACGGTTTGTGGGGGATGTCCCCGACCCACCACAGACCTATTACAAGGAGAATAAACACATACAAAATAATTATTTTGTAGATGTGCCACAACAATACTCAACATTTAAAACAACTCCACGGCCCATGATTTTAAAAATTCTGGTGATGTGGAGAAATGGGGCTTTGGGTTTTGTGACCTGCCGCACAGTCTGATCTGTACTGTTTGCCATTCTGTCAATGAAGCAATCAGCATGCTTCTATCAAGGGATTCTGATAGTCGTCATGCTATCGGAGTTATTTTATCCGGAGCATCTCCATGCAACCAACTTGTATCATTCTATACAATTTGCTCATTTATATTGTTCATCATAGTTTTATTTTTACCCTAATCATTTGATTACCTAGGTAATATATGGGATTTAATACTAAACCCATTGACCCGGCCTTAAATGACCTTAGCTGTTGATAAGCCGTTAAACCCCAACAAACAAACAAAAACAAACAAACATTTGATTACCTACCACATCTAAATACTATTTTACTATTATTTTCTTCTTCATCTAAATTGCTGGGCCTTAACCCTTACAATGCTGAATTAATATGTGTTGACTGCTGAATATTTTTTATTTTCCATTTTTCTCATCAAAAACTTGGTTTGGCAGCACTTTAGAATCATTTCCAATGGAAATGATTCTAAAATGCTGCCAAACCATGTTTTTACTGAGAGAAAAGACAAAATATGAATTATCAGCAGAGGACTATTTTCGGCTCCCGCATTCTAAGGGTTAAATGACACTCGTGTGTGTTGATGGGCCGTTAAGCACCATTCCATTGAACAGGAGTTATACTGTAGCCTATTTCACCAACATTGCAAAGTATGCTTTCCTAGCAAAGTATACTTTGAGGGAGAAATTTTCAATTTTAGGATAAATTTATTATTTTTCATTATACTGAATTTATTACATTATCACAGCCAATTTGGCTGTGATAATGTAATATATTCAGTATAATAATTCTGCGTACTTTTAATCATCAAATATATGCAGTCGTTAGTTCTATATGAAATAATGCATTTCCGGAAAAATAAATGATTTCTCCCTCAAAGTAACCTGCTTGTTTGTTATGCCCCCGGTCTCGGTAGAAGGCATACAGTGTTTGGACTGTGTGTCCGTGTGTCCGGCATATTGAGAAATTCTGTTATAACTTCTATATCCCTTGAAGGATTACTTAAATATTTCAACACAGTATACCTGATGGACAAATGTGTTGAGTAAAAATCTTGAGAAAGTTTTTGTTTATTATTGATTTTATTGGATTACCTGAAATCTACCATTATGAGAAAACCTAAGTTTTGTACCATATCTTAATATATTTTCCGTGTTTTATTCTCCATTTGTATTTGACATTGTTGAATGGATGTCCAACCCCATTCAATCAATCTCTATCTATCATCCTTTGCTCATGTTTGCAAGGTGTGTTGCATGTTCGTTTCAAAATTAGAATAGAAATATAATGTGAACCTGTGATGCTGTCACTGATGTTAACCCTTAGAATGCAGGAAACGAAAAAGTCGTCTGCTGTTGTGTTATATTTCATCTTCTTTCTCAATATAAGCATGATTTGACAGCACTTTAGAATCATTTCCATTGGAAATGATTCTAAAGTGTTGTCAAAACATGTTTTTTTAAATGAAAAATGGAAAATAAAAAATAAACAGCAGACGACAAAAATTAATTCAGCATTGTAAGGTTAACCTGAATTGCTGTTGCCATGGCAACGATACACAGGCTGACGAGTGAGCAGGACATCAAGTCGTACCAGCAGAAGCTGCGGGAGGGGGATAAACAGCGGGACGAGCTGCAGACCAAGCTGGTGAAGAAGGAGAGGGAGGTGGAGGCCCGCACGCAGGAGAAGGTTAGACACCTACCTTTAACACTGCTGTGGCCGACTAGTTGGGAATAACTGTCGGAGATGACTTCTTCCAGCTCAAATAAGTGAATTTCCAACGTTAATACAGCATTTTACTCCTCAGTTTGAAAATCAATCCTAATTTGCTGTGTCGCCAGCTAGGGTATGTTCATTGTAAGGCCATGCCATTATTTTTCTCTGTTAAGCGTCCACCCAGATGGCAAAAACCTACCTACGTATCCGTTAAAAACAAACAAGATCTTGAATACAAAACAAATGTAAATTTATGTTAAAAACTTCCTCAACCCTTTGCAGTCTAAGAGTTGAGGAAGTTTTTATCATAAATTTAAATTTCCGCCACCAAAAAATAAGAAGAAAATACTCTAATTAAACTTATTAAGTGTAAATTCATGAACGGATATAAAACGTGCACACGTCTCCAATCAGTTTTCATATTACTTAGCCAGTAAATATTTTCAAATAGCATACAGAGTTTGTTTGTTTTTTCACAAAACCGCTCTAAAAATCTACACGCACGCAAACGCTTAACAGAGAAAGAACTTTGTATGGCCTAAGAGTTGTACATAAGTTGTTTTTCCTGTTAAAATTAAATTTCTTATGTTGTTTCAATCATAAGACTCGGACGTACGATCTGAAATAGGTATTTGGTCTACATACATCGTAATTTAGTAACTGTTCTCGGATACGTTAACATACTTCTAGAGGGATATTTAGTCAAGATACTATATGCATAACAAGCATGTGTTTAGCAATTAATGTTTTCATGGTTACTTCAAGTACACGTGTTACCAATGTCCCAATAATTTAATAATGACACGCATTAGCTATGTATACATTGACACTTTTGTGCGTTTTTGTTTTAAAGTCGGTCGATTGATATGACGTGTAACACGGGGAAAGGTATATACGGTGATAAAGTTTTAAACATATGCATTTTCAATGCTTAACCCTTAGAAGGCGGGAACCGAAAATGGTCGTCTGCTGTTGCTTAATATTTTGCCTTTTTTCTCAATTAAAATATGGTTTGACAGCACTTTAGAATCATTTCCATTGGAAATTTGCACATTAGTGGAGAATCGATGTAAATGCATTACATCAATACATGCCCTATCTGGATAAAAATGTTTCTTTTTATACCATTTTGAAAACAATAGTGAAGTGAATTTTGTTGTTGTGAGCAGAATCAAGATGTATGATCACGTGGTACTAACAACAACAACAAGTACCGATTCAAAGTACGTATTCTTTTATAGTGTCCTTATTACGTAACGGATTTTGATGAAATATGGCGCATCAAACACGTCTTGTTAAGCTGCATTTGGTGGTCTCTGTATTTTCGCCCAAACTTCTGTCGTTTTTGCGAAGAATCGATTTCCGTGTCGGAGATCGATTCTTCACAAAAACAACATAAGTCTGTGCCAAACTCCATAGACCACCACATGCAGCTCATGAAGATGCATTTGCTGCGCCATATTTCATCAAAATCCATTGCATATTAAGGAAAATATCAAATAATACCTACTTGGAGTGGGCGACATTGTTGTTGTTGTTGTAACCACGTGATCATGCACCTTGAGAATTGTTCCTGATCAGATTTCAGAGATGAGCACACTGGTCAGAGATCGCCATTTCGTTGAGCTATCAGTGATGCATAGTTGGTGTAAATTAATTAACATATTAACCCGGACACCGTTATCTTAATTTTTTGTTGTCCGCTGTTTATTTTCAATTTTTATCATCAAAAACATGCTTTGACAGCACTTTAGAATAATTCAAAACATGCTTTGACAGCACTTTAGAATCATTTCCATTGAGAAATAAGGCAAGATATAAAAGCGACAGTGGACGACAATTGTTGCGTGTAAGGGTTAACAGTTTTCCTCTTTTTTTTGTATTTATCAGTAAATACATTTTCTACATGTTGAATAATAATAATGCCTTCATTTTCAGAATCAATTCTATGTGGTAAAATAACTTTGTCCTTGAGGCCCTATGTCATGACACATACTTATTTATACTCAAAACCATTTTTTTGAAATATAATAATAAAGTCGTGGAAATTGTATCCATACAGTGTCTTAAATGCTCTTATTCAAAGTTACTGTACTTGTAAAACTGACTATCAAATCTAAGTATGCAATACAAAATTTTAGAATTTGATAAATGAAGAGCTGCATGATAGATTAAAACTAAATTGCCAATATTTAACCTTGCTTTTCTCACCATTGACTTCTAATGTTCGGGAAACATTTACACCGAAATTGATTTTTTGCTATGAATGTATGAATTGTACATGCACCAAAAAATCCAAATATCCCGTCTGTTATTTCACAGATTTCGGGCAGAGAATAATTCTTGACAACAGTATTACTGTCTGTTTCACGAAACCTGCCCGCATTTTACGGCAATATAAACAATGCAATTGATAATATTAAATTTTAGCAAAATTTAAGAATGAGCCTTCCTTTTATTTCGTGAAATTTGGTCCTAACTTGATTTTATGGCGAAAAAACAATTTCCGCATGTTAAATCCCCATAGACATCTTCACAGATTTGACAAAATTTCATGAAACAAAAAGAAGGCTCATTCTTACGTTTTGATAAAATTTAATATTGCCATAAAAAATATTGTTTTTGCATTGTTTATATGGCAGGTTTCGTGGGCAGGTTTCGTGGTGGGCAGGTTTCGTGGGCAGGTTTCGTGGGCAGGTTTCGTGGGCAGGTTTCGTGGGCAGGTTTCGTGAAACAGACAGCAGGAGAAAATGCCTCTTAATTTAGTTGCAATGATAGAGGGCCTCAAGGAGAGAATATTTCTCGATAATAAGCCGATCTACAGATTTCACACAATCATTACTATTGTATGGTGGCATAATTCTGTCATCTACTTAACATGATAACTTGATAGCTAAGTCGTCTTAGTGCACCTTATGCGTTGTCTTAGCTACATAATTCAGAACTCCAGTTAAGGTGCGTAATTTGGAGGTAAATTTATTATTTCTCCATCAAAAATGGCAAGTTGGGAGTGCTTTAGAATCGTCTCAATGAGACGATTCTAAAGGACTCCCAACTTGCCATTTTTGATGAAGAAATAACAATATTTCACCCCAAGTTGGTCAAATTATTCACCTTAACTGGAGCCCTGATAATTATCGTGTCAAGGCAACGATAACCAATACAAAATCTCATCAAAAACCTGATACTACTCGATTGTATGACTTCAGAGCTCCAGTTAAGGTGCGTAATTTGACCAACTTGGGGTGAAATATTGTTATTTCTTCATAAAAAATGGCAAGTTGGGAGTCCTTTAGAATCGTCTCAATGAGACGATTCTAAAGGACTCCCAACTTGCCGTTTTTGATGAAGAAATAAGAAATTTACCTCCAAATTACGCACCTTAACTGGAGATCTGATGACTTGTCTTGATTAGTTAGTATCAAGTTTTCTTGGCGAAATACGACTTATTAACTGGTGTAGATGAGATTTTAATGTATTAAGTCATGATACTGTCTTATGTTCACAAATATAAATTAAAAATTGTCACTAGTCACTGTCACTAATGCAGTATCAAATTGTCACTTGAATTTGTGTTAGTTCTCTCGTCCAATTTATCTCATCTTGATCTGTTAATAGACCATCTTAACACGATAATTTTGTATTGAGATGACTTACGATCTGTTCCATGTTTTGCTGCCGATGAACTTTTGGACATTAAACACATAATAACAAAAAAGTAACCCTCCCCAAAATAAAATATTTGAAGAAATTCCATCAAATATTGATTTTATTGCGAAAAAAATATTTTCCTATGGGAATTTAACATGGGGGCTAGATATAGAAAAAACAATTTAAAGAATTTTTTATTGGTGGACCGATTTTCAAAATCTAACATTTGTTTTCTTATTTACATAATTTCAAGCCAGGTTTCTGAGTTAATTTCCGAAATGTTTAGTTTTTTTATTCCTCCCCCACCTCTTCCACCTCTTTTACCTCATGTTAAATTCCCATAGGAAAATCGTTTTTCGTCATAAAATCAAAATTTGATGGAATTTCATAAAACAACAAAAATTGCTGAGGGTGACTTTTTTGTTATTGGTGAAAAAGTACATACATTTAATTATTTTTAGATTTAATGTTTTTAATAGCCAAAAGTTCGTCGGCAGAAAAACGTGGAACATACAGTAGTTATCACATTACCGTAAAAATTCTAATAGATGCCCGGGCGTCTATTAGAATCACCACTGGCTCCGAAGTCCTGGGTGGGCGTTTAATAGAGGCAAGTATTATTCAGCGAAGGGAAAATGATAAAAATATACGATTTTCTACTATCATGACTATCTGAACAAAAACATAACGAAGGGACGTTACTCTCAAACGTCTGACCCGACTTGATTGTAGTGTCTGTCAGTTTATGGACATTTTGGACCAAGACTTTTCGGTCATTATGGTACACTCGGTAAAAATGTTTAAATACTTGTAATGTATATATCAGATATATCAATACAACGTCAATCATTAATGCTGATCAGATTTACGCATATGGACGTTTCGGACTGTCACGGTTTCGGACCATGGACGTTTTGGCCCATGTACATTTCGGTCCGTATCGGTGCGATTAATATCGGCCCATGGTCACGTCCAGAACAAGTCATATTTATTTTTTGCTCATCTCGTAGGAAATATCGGCCAACAATCCAACATGATGTCAATTTCACCCATATTATACAAGATGTGTTTGAGATGCTTTGAAAATGGCGTCTCCGTAACTGTGTATATTCTGATCAACCTGTGTCCGTGCAAATAGCTACTGCCGATGAGCAATTTACTGTGACACCGAAAAAAGTTGAATTTCACTTCCGCTTTTGAAAGTGAAAGTAGCAATTAAGTTTGTTTTTTTCCGATTTTCAAGGAAATACTGGAAAGAAAAAGAAATCTAGTTGGACAATTGGCTCCGATTTTGTTTCAACTTAGTACTGGGCGTTTATTAGAGGCACAAATTTTGTGAAAAACAGCGAAAAATTAGGTCATTTTCAACGTAAAAAGTGGGGGGTGGGCGTCTATTAGAATCTTTACGGTATATGGATAGCAGAAATATGCCACCATCCTATTGCTTTAAACAGCGATACAGATACTAAATTTAATGTCGTTATGTACATGCCGTAATTAACAACGATGCTCATTAAGTGCATACCACGATTAACAACTATGCAAAACCTTGAAGAGCAAAACTTGTAATCAGAGCTCCAGATAAGCAATTAGTAATTGAGTATTTTCATTCCATCATATCTGAAGCAATTGGGTATTTCAATATTTTAATTGGGTAAAATAAAATCACACTACTGTTTACACATCAACAGACAGCAATTATTGAATAGTTTGCTTCGAAATGAAAACATGTATTGGCATTTCATTAGAATTGTCTCCTTGGAGACAATTCTAAATATGCCACCATCCTATTGCTTTAAACAGCGATACAGATACTAAATTTAATGTCGTTATGTACATGCCGTAATTAACAACGATGCTCATTAAGTGCATACCACGATTAACAACTATGCAAAACCTTGAAGAGCAAAACTTGTAATCAGAGCTCCAGATAAGCAATTAGTAATTGAGTATTTTCATTCCATCATATCTGAAGCAATTGGGTATTTCAATATTTTAATTGGGTAAAATAAAATCACACTACTGTTTACACATCAACAGACAGCAATTATTGAATAGTTTGCTTCGAAATGAAAACATGTATTGGCATTTCATTAGAATTGTCTCCTTGGAGACAATTCTAATGAAATACCAAGATGTGTTTTCATGGAAAATAAGAAAAATATCCTATATTTGTCGTCTGGTTATTGTTTTCTGTAGCATGATAAAGGTACCACAAATTTGTTATTGCTTTTTGATACTCGCTACTTCTGATTTCAATTAGGTTTTTGGCAATTTTAATTGGGTATTTACGCAAATACATAGCTTATCTGGAGCTCTTTTGTAATGCTTATTAGCTCACCTGAGCCAAAGGCTGAATTGGGTCTTGCTACCACTTTTTGTCCCATCACTGTTGACTGTCAAGTATTTTCCCGGACGACCGTTAGGCAACCAATGTTGACCAAACTTTACAGGGTTGACCAAACTTTACAGGGTTGGAACTATGATGGATAAAGTATTTTCATACGCATCAAAATAGGAGTTTTTGCATTATCCAAGATAACTACCACAATCGTATCATTTTGTAAAATTCTTCAAATAATATCATCTCATTATGATCTGACAGACAAATAATTATGTAGAAACTTTAGTAGTAATCATCAACAGTGAAGGCACTTTCAGATTAGTCACTGACTGGAGACGGGGGACTTATGGGTATTGCGACCAGTGTAGATCCAGATCAGACTGTGCATCCGCATCGCACAGTCTGATCAGGATCTGCACTGTTCGCATTTCCATCATTGAAACACCTATAATGCTTCTAACAAGCTATATATTATCAGGCAACAGTAGCGTGCTGTTTGATCAGGAGCTACACTGGGCACGACTCCCATAAGCCCCAATTTTCCAGTCCCCAAGACACTCATTTTTGCGAACAGTGCAGATCCAGATCAGACTGTGCATTCGCACAGTCTGATCAGGATCTTCACTGTTCACCATGGTTAGTGCTGTGACCGCAGGTGAGCATTACATGTCAATGCCAACATGGGCATACTGATTTTCAGAAATTAACCCAAATACTGATATTCTCTCTAAGATTAACACTGAATCTCGTTCCTTCAGAAATTAACAAAAAATGAGACCTGTCCCATGTATTAACCCATAGACCGCTACACACAATAATTGTGTCCGCTGTCGCTTTTTATATCTTGCCTTATTTCTCAATAAAATCATGTTTTGACAGCACTTCAGAATCATTTCCAATGCTGTCAAAACATGTTGTAAATCATTCAAAAGTGCTGTCAAAGCATGTTTTTGATAATGAAAATGGAAAATAGAAAATAAACAGCAAAACAGGTTGTAAATTATTCAAAAGTGTTGTCAAAGCATGTTTTTGATGATGAAAATAAAGAAAAAGACGACAAAAAATTAAGATAGCGGTGTAAGGGTTGACACGATGTTAATTCCAATCACTTACATCTTATACCCAGCTGTAACTGTCAATCAGAATGAGAAAATTAGACAAATGTTTTTGTGACTTATGTAGCCTCAGATTGCATCCAATCAACACATACACCACATGTTTGCCATGTTTTAGGCAAACATCTGTGATGCTACTGCATAATGATTTGTATCTTAACTAATGAATGTAGATGCTGAACCACAAATACATACGTCTAATATGAGACGCACCATGATTTTGTACCTAAGTACATGTGCGATATCTCATGAAAAATATTTGCAAAATTTACAATACCTTCCGCAAGTGATGTCAAAAGTCGACAAAATTTTCATAGCAAATGCAGAATGCTATTCTGCATTTGCTATGATAATCTTGTCAACTGTCACCGTCATTTACAGAAAATATCACTGTTTCTGTAAAATAATTTCATGACAAATCGTCTCATATGAGAAATGGGGCTTATGGGATTTGTGACCAATGTAGCTCCTGTAGCCTATTTCACCAACATTGCAAAGTATACTTATCTAGCAACGTATACTTTGAGGGAGAAAATTTTAATTTAAGGATAAATTTATTTATTTGTATTATACTGAATTTATTACATTATCACAGCCATTTTGGCTGTGATAATGTAATACTTTTAATCATCAAATATATGCAGTTGTTAGTTCTATATGAAATAATGCATTTTGGGAAAAATAAATGATTACTCCCTCAAAGTATACTTTGCTAGATGAGTCACAGGCGATTGAACTCCCCACCCACATAGCCCCTTAGATAAATCAATCTGGTCCGACTAGTACGTATATAGATATTTATAATAGTATGGGTCGGGTGGGGGGGGGGGCTCTGAATGTGGAGAGGGAACTTCAATCGCCTGTGGATGTGTATGCTTTGCAATTTTGGTGAAATCGGCTGCTGGTCAAATAGCACACACCTGTAGCCTGATAACAATCTATATGTCTCGTTAGAAGCTTGATGGATGTTTCATGGATAGGATGGCAAACAGTGCAAAACCTGATCAGACTGTGTGGATGCAGACTGATCTGGATCTACATTGGTCACAAAATCCATAAGCCCCATTGCTCCAGTCACATATCATTTCCCGTTCAGTCCGTATAGTTACAATTCCATTCATAGGCCCTGCAGAATAGCGAATCTGATTTGCACTTTAGCATTATTTTGTGACATATTTTATATATTTTCTATTTGAAAACACTGTTATAAAAGTAATACCAACTAATAATTCCAGCACAAAAATATTTACAAAATTCCCTAACATTTGATTGGCCCGTAGCAAGTCTCTGTCCAAAATGTATATTCTAGTAAACTCCCACGCCAAACTACTTTCCGTAACCGTGAGGCACAGTTAAAATAATTCTTAAGAAAACAGAAAATAATTCCTTGGAGTTGGACCCTTATCCACTGACCGCTTCAAGTATTTTATCGTCATCTACTTTCCAGAGGCTTTTGTAAGAAAGAAGTCTGTACAAACATTTTTGTGCCCACGCCACCAAATGGTGAGGGGGTCATATAGTGTTACCAGGGTCAATGTCACATACTTGGTGTGTTCGAAACCTTAATGCTCGGGTAAATGTCTGTTTCCGTGATTGGATCTGCTTGATATTTCACACAGACATTGCTTTAATGGTCCTCTACCGTCCTGTGGCAAATCCACGATCGTCCCTCCCCCGCTAAGATCAGGTCGAGGTCAAATACTTGGTGCATTCAAAACCTTAACGCTTGTGTTTGTCTTATAATTTCCGTTTCCTTGCACGGATCTGCTTGATATTTCACACACACATTGCTCCAATGGTCCTCTACCACCATGTGACAAATCCACGACCGTCCTGCCCCTGTTAAGCCCAGGGTCAATGTCACATATTTGGTGTGTTCGAAACTCGGGTAAGTGCCTTGTAATGTCTGTTTCTTTTCATGGATCTGCTTGATATTTCACACACACATTGCTCCAATGGTCTCCTCTACCACCATGTGACAAATCCACGACCGTCCTGCCCCTGTTAAGCCCAGGGTCAATGTCACATATTTGGTGTGTTCGAAACTCGGGTAAGTGCCTTGTAATGTCTGTTTCTTTTCATGGATCTGCTTGATATTTCATGCACCTTTTGCTCTGTTGGTCTCACTAGCTTTCGTGCTGTGAGAAATCCATGCTTTTCTGGCCTCATTGTTTTCAAATGTGCCTCGTTTTCTTTGGCTGCTCGCAGGGGCATTCGTGTGCCGACGGGCTACATTTCTAATTTTCACATGTTTCACTAAAGCTACCAATTTCAACCTTATTAAAGTTATTAAATGTTAACAAATCGACTAAACATTCAACTGTTTTCAGAAATTTTAATTTTGCATCATACAAAGTTAAATGAAACAGGCCCCAGCTGATCCCAATAATAATAATCCAATCAAAAGTTATTAATTTTTTCATAACTACATTTTATCCAAATTGAAAAATTGCAAAAAAGTTTTGAATTAAGATAAATTTTTTTATTTTATTACATTTTTCAATTGATTAGACTTTATATAAATACTTACAAAAAAAAATCATTTCATGACATAGTGGAATGTGTTGATTTCAGTTAATTAAGAATTTCCAACCTTCGTAACTTTTTAACTCACCTGAGCAAAGCTCATGTGAGCTATTGTTATAGCAAAGTGTCCGTCGTCCGTCGTCCGTCCGTGAACATTTTCAATCATCTTCTTCTCCCGAACTGCTGAGCCGATATTGGTCAAACTTCACAGGGATGATATATGGGTGATGCCATTTCAGATTTGTTAAAATGGAGGTCATCGACAATCCAAGATGGCCGCCATGGAAAAGTAGGTCAAATTCTTAAAAAATCTTCTTCTCACGAACCGCCAGGCCGATTTCGACGATACTTGGTATGAATGATCGATAGTTAGCGCTGTTTCAGATTTGTTCATATGGTGGCCCGTGGGTCAAAAATGGGCGTCGCCCGAGGGGTCAAATAGGGGTCAAATTTTATTTTTAACCGAATATAGTCATGTAATATATCAAATCGAAGGTATCGACGAGACAATCACTCTGGAACATTTTTTGTCTAAATCATATGATTACGTCATCCAAGATGGCCACCGATAGTTCAAATGGTCATTCTTTTACTAAAGATTTCAAACGTCTTCTCTTGTAAACTGCTTGGCCGATATTGGCCAAACTTAACTGTAATGTCTGTGGTTGAAGCCTGTTCATTTTTGTTAAAATGGAGGTCATCACCAAATCCAAGATGGCCACCGTTGAGAAGTAGGTCAAATTCTTAAAAAATCTTCTTCTCACGAACCGCCAGGCCGATTTCGACGATACTGGGTATGAATGATCGATAGTTAGCGCTGTTTCAGATTTGTTCATATGGTGGCCCCTGGGTCAAAAATGGGCGTGGCCGAGGGGTCAACTAGGGGTCAAATTATATTTTTGCCGAATATGGTCATATAATATATCAAATCGAAGGTATCGACTAGTTGATCACTCTGGACCATTTTTTGTCTAAATCAGATGATTTTGTCATCCAAGATGGCCACCGAAAGGTAAAAAAGTTGTTCTTTTACTAAAGATTTCAAACGTATTCTTCTTGTGAACTGCTTGGCCGATATTGGCCAAACTTAACTGTAATGGTCTGTGGGTGAAGCCTGTCCATTTTTGTTAAAATGGAGGTCATCACCAAATCCAAGATGTCCGCTGTTGAAAAGTAGGTCAAATTGTCAAAAAATCTTCTTCTCACAAACCTCCAGGCCGATTTCGACGAAACTTGGTGTGAATGATTGATAGTTAACGCTGTTTCAGATTTGTTCATATGGTCGCCCCTGGGTCAAAAATGGGCATGGCCCGAGGGGTCAACTAGGGGTCAAATTATATTTTTGCCCGAATATGGTCATATAATATATCAAATCGAAGGTATCGACTAGTTGATCACTCTGGACCATTTTTTGTATAAATCAGATGATTTAGATGATTTTGTCATCCAAGATGGCCACCGAAAGGTAAAAAAGTTGTTCTTTTACTAAAGATTTCAAACGTATTCTTCTTGTGAACTGCTTGGCCGATATTGGCCAAACTTAACTGTAATGGTCTGTGGGTGAAGCCTGTCCATTTTTGTTAAAATGGAGGTCATCACCAAATCCAAGATGTCCGCCGTTGAAAAGTAGGTCAAATTGTCAAAAAAATCTTCTCGCAAACCGCCAGGCCGATTTCGACGAAACTTTGTATGAATGATGGATAGTTAACGCTGATTCAGATTTGTTCATATGGTGGCCTCTGGGTCAAAAATGGTCATGGCCCGAGGGGTCAAATAGGGGTCAAATTTTTATTTTTGACCGAATATGGTCATTTTATATATCAAATCGAAGGTATAGCAGTAAATCACATGCACATTCGCAATATATGTTAGATCAGAAGGTACCAACAAATTCTGTGGAACATTTGAAGTTATAAGTGAAGAGTCTTTGTGAAATCAAGATGACCACTATGGAGGCTTTTAGGTGAGCGATACAGGCCCATTTGAGCCTCTTGTTTAATATCTATTACTTTTGCATGTGGTTTTCAGCATTCATTTCATATTGTCATATTGTATTATTTACAGAAATAACAAAGTTGTTTTATTTGTTATAGTGTCCCAATTTGATGGACTGAATGGCAAACAGTATAAACCCTGATTGAACCATCCCATGAATGTTGATGTTTACCATTCTTTGTCCATATGGAATCTATGTCATGAACTCTTGAGTAACTCCAGTGTGCAGCTGCACCAGGGGGCCGTTTCACTAAACTTTCTACGACTAAAATGTTCATAAGTGCAAAATTATGATAGTCTGTAAATTTCACATTAACAATGTTTTCTTGTAGATAATTATTGGATTTACATTTATTGAGCATAGGCTGCATATGCAGCCTATGCTCAATAAATGTAAATCCATAAATTGAAATTTACAGACTATCTTAAATTTTAACTTACAAACATTTTAGTCGTAAGAAGTTTAGTGAAACGGGCCCCAGACCCCTCTTAATAGGCTATATACATACCCCTGTCAAATCGCTTGGGTTTACACCATAGAGGATCCCTGTTGCAATGCTGTTATTGTGCAATTTCATAGACCATCTAATAACTCTTTTGAGACTGGACATTGATGACTAATATTTGAGCTACTGAGTCAAAACATAATACTATAACATGTAGTTGTTTACAGTCATTTGCATATTAGACGGTTCCAGATATGATTCACAAGGCACTCAGATGTCTAAATTGACTTTGATATTCATATTAAAAGCCAATTTAGACAGAAATGTAGCTCTACTGTCATGTTGTCATTGATATTTGCTGTGTGTATGTAGATGAATGGGTGAAATGTGCAAGAAAAATATCTAAGGTTTGCATTCGATTGGTAATTAATTATAGAAATTTGAACTGTGTTGAACAAACACAGTTCTCAGAAAATATCTGCATTGTGAGCATTTGATGCAGTGGTCAGAGATTCTTTCTATAGCGTCCACGTTGCTTAGTATAAAGGGGATTGTTTGGGTTGCCAGGGAGCCCTTGGGAATATTACATTATAGAATCAACATGTGTCTTAATCTTCCGAGATCAAATTGAGCCTAATTCCCAAAGTCAAATTAACTGAAGTACCAAATTCAAAGTAACAGCTTGGAAATTAATAAATATATATACCAGCCTAACTATAACATATTCCTCTTTAACACAGGACGAGATGATCGACACAGTAAACAAGATGAAGACGAAACTGGAGCGAGAGATGGCGGGCCATGCAGAGACGAAGCTGTGGATCAGCGAGTTGAATCAACGCATGGAGGAAATCCAGGCACAGGTATGGGGTATCGTAGAACCTTACTAGACTGAACACCAATCAGAGGTTTGGAGAGTATGTATATCTGTATGATGAATCCAACCTGAGCCCATTTCATAGTTATCTAAATTTACGAAAAATAAATATCTTCTTCATTTCTCAATAAATATGTTGTTACCACTCATTTGAACCATCTGATCATTATGAGTTTTGCGACCAGTGTAGATCCAGATCAGACTGCATCCGCAGTCTGATCAGGATCTACACTGTTCGCCATTCCATTTATGAGACAGTAGTCATGCTTCTAACAAGCAATATAGTTACAGCCGCATTTATTTGAGACACGCCTGGTGATTTTGTACCCAAGAACGTGCGATATCATGAAAAATATTTACAAAATTTATGATATCCTCCGTAAATGACGTCAAAAGTTGACAAAATTTTCATAGCAAATCAATAAAAATAAATGGTTTCCGAATATATAGTGTTATTATGGTACATTATCACAACTATAATGGTGATCTGTGGACCTGTAGCCTATTTCACCAACATTGCACAGTATACTTATCTCGCAAAGTATACTTTGAGGGAGAAAATTTCAATTTTAGGATAAATTTATTAATTTTTATTATACTGAATTTATTACATTATCACAGCCATTTTGGCTGTGATAATGTAATAAATTCAGCATAATAATTCTGCATTCTTATAATCATCAAATATATGCAGTCGTTAGTTCTATAGGATATAATGCATTTCGGGGAAAAATAAATGATTACTCCCTCAAAGTATGCTTTGCTAGATAAGTATACTTTGCTAGATAAGTATACTTTGCTAGATAAGTATACTTTGCAATTTTGCTGAAATCAGCTACAGGGATCTGTTTCACTAAAATTCGTACGACAAAAAGGTTTGTACAAAACATTTTATAAATGATTCTCACATGAGCGTTGTTCCCAAATACTATTCCTCCACATACGTGTACAAATACTATTCCTCCACATACGTGTACAAATCATTAAATATATTACATCCATGAAAGAGTTTCCAATATGAGCCGCCCGTGCAAATGCTATTGTAGGGCTCCAGATAAGGAATTAGTAATTGAGTATTTTCAATTTCCAAAATTTTAATTGGGTAAAATAAAATCACATTACTGTGTACACATCAACAGGCAGCAATTATTGAATAGTTTGCTTCGAAATGAAAACATATCTTGGCATTTCATTAGAATTGTCTCCTTGGAGACAATTCTAATGAAATACCAAGATGTATTTCAATGAAAAATAAGAAAAATATGCTATATTTGTGGTATGTTTATTGTTTTCTGCAGCGTGACAAAGGTACCACAAAATTGTTATTGCTTTTTGATACTCGTTACTTCTGATTTCCAATGTTTTTTTTTAATTTGGTATTTACGCAAATACACAGCTTATCTGGAGCTCTGCAGTATTGTTAATTTTTTGTTTGGACTTCCACACTTCTTTGTCGTACAAAGTTTAGTGAAACGGGCCCCTGTATTTCAGTATGAGGCCGAGCAAGGGGAACGGATGAAACTCCAGCATCTCGTGAACTCGGGGAGCCTGCCAGATGATGCCAAGATGGATATATCCTCAAACTCTGTGATATCCAGCCACCTCACTGATCGCAAGGCCATTTTTGCTCCGAATCCTCCACCCCCTGCGCCTCCCCCACCTCCACCCCCACCCGGGGCACCACCTCCACCCCCTGCACCAGGTAAGTAGGTGTATTCTGTAAATGTGACCGTCACTGGAGAAATGGGGCTTATGGTATCTGTGACCAGTGTAGCGTCTGATCAAGTATCACCCTCCTGTAGACTGATAGCCTGATAACTGATCTACCTTGCTTGTTAGAAGCATGGTGGGTGTTTCATTGATGGGAATGACGAACAGTACAGATCCTGATCAGACTGTGCGGATGCACAGGCTGATCTGGATCTACACTGGTCGCAAAACTCATAAGCTCCATTATGACCTTGCTGTAAAAGCCCATTCTATCGGTCAATAGTCGTTGCATCCAACATTGCCATACACACACCAGTTACCTGGAATAGAGCATTTATAGACAGCCTAGCTTAATCTGCATCCTGCTCGGTGCATGGTATTGAATGTTTTGGTATTTAAGACAAGTTTGTCATTCCACATATTCACATACATGCGTCACATGTTGAAGTTCAACCATTTATATTTCATATTTCATTGCAATATGTGATAACTACAGAGAAATGATTTAAATATGAGATATCGCAACAAACTAGTCTTAAAAGTTAGCTTGTAGAAACATTGAATTACTAATATTATTATGCCATCGGTCTCGAAGAGCCGGGTGGCATATTGTTTTTGGACCGTCCGTCTGTCCGTTCGTCACACTTTTCGGTTAACCACTTTGTCACAGTTTCTCAAATATGCTGCAGGTGGCATCCGCGTTTGACAGATGCATTTCTTGTTCAACATGTATCTGTATATGTATCTGTGCCTTACCTAGGACATGTATTAGGGCTGATCAGGGATTCCGCTGGGGAAAATAAAAAAATCGCCACTTCAAAAAAAAAAGAAGAAAAAAGTAATAACTAATAAGATACAAATAAACAATTGTCGATAAAAAATTACAATTTTAGAAGAATAAATAAATAAAAATAAAAAAAATGTAATAACAAATAAGATAAAAATAAACAATTGTCGATAAAAATTACAATTTTCGAGAATTTTTTTTTTTTTTTTTTTTTTTTTTTTTTTTTTTTTTTTTCGAAAATTGTATTTTTTTATCGCCAATTGTTTATTTTTTATCGCCAATTACGAAAGTGGCGATCGCCAGCGGAATCCCTGGCTGCTGTGCTTGCATACTCTGCGTCCAGCCTAGAGGAATAGTTCATGCTTATGCTTATGCCAACATTTTACCCTTTCCATGTACTTCGCTCCATGTTTATGCCCCACCATGATATTGGATGGGGCATTTAGTGTTACACTTGTCCGTCCGTTCGTCCCGTCCTTCTGTGCCGTCCCATGTGCACATGTGCTGTCAAAACAGGTTTTTTGTTAAGAATTAAGGCAAAAATGAAAAACAGCAGACGACATGTGGAAATTGACATGTGACAGTCCGACTCATTTCTGTCTGTCTGTCTTAGTACCGTATTGGTAAATTGCTTCACAGACTTTCCTGATGGTAAAAGAGGTAAGTGGGTGTATATAGTCGGTGATCCTATATTATATAATACTGAATACATTTATTTAAAAAAATATGTGCGGAAATATCCCGGTGGTGGCCGACTAAATAACAAGTAGGTCATGTCAAACCAAAAAATGACTAATGAAAATATATAGAGTATCTTGCATGAGTAATGATTTACCCATTCCTTTCGGAATACACCTTTACGGGTATGAAATTAATTAAATATTTTTTTTTGTTATTTCTCAATGAAAGTATTTGATGTGACCACTCATCTGAACCGTCTCGATGAGACGGTTCAGATGGTGGTCGCGACTTATACTTCTGAGAGCATAGAATGAAAATATTTAGGATTTTCCGCAATCATAATGGCGTAGCCTCCGCATGAAAATGGTTAATATGATAATTATTAAACAACATTCATCAACACCGATATACTCTGTGCTCTGCTTTGTAATACGATGCTTATTAAACCAAGCTGTGAGAAATGGGGCGTATGCGTTTTGCGACCAGTGTAGATCCAGATCAGCCTGTGCATCCGCACAGTCTGATCAGGATCTGCACTGTTTGCCACTCCATCAATGAAATACCCATCCTGCTTCTAAAACAAGGAATACAGATCATTATCAGGCTACAGTAGTGTGCTATTTGTTCAGCGTGCTACACTGTTTACAAATCCCATAAGCCCCATTTCTCCCTTTTAATTTCCTATATGCTGTTAGCTGTTTCTGTATATTTGTATATAGTACCACAGTCATTGTTCCAACTAGCATACCGGAGGACCTTAATGATACTTACAGGCGCGGATCCAGGATTTCGGGTTAGGGGGGGGCGTAACTATTTTGCAATACTTGACTATATTATCGAACGAGCTAAGCTCGTTCGATAATATAGTCAAGTATTGCAAAATAGTCGACCGAGCGGAGCAGAGCAGAAAAATGCATGGAATACATGGCACTTGGCATGAAACGTGCCTTGTAACTTGTAAAAAATCTTTACTGGACAAATTTTAGGGGGGGCGCGCCGGGTCGTACCGTAATGAAGAATCCATCCTCTAGGTTATCTTAACCCTTTCACCCCTAAGTAACTGGAATAGATTTTGATATGTTAATTTTGCGACCGATCCAATCATCACAAAATGATTTTCGGACTAGTGCATTCATGAAAAGGGGCTGTTTTTGTTCTCAAAAACATGAACATTTCTTGCAAGAAATGCAGATCCTGATGAGACGGCTCGTCACGAGCTGGCTCATCTGGATCTACTCTGTTTGCCAATACCACTGTTCAGGTCTGTAGTATTGAAAGGGTTAATGTGGGATCTTATAGGAATTGGGCCAAATGATCTGATGGTGTAATAATGGTGCATGGCACTAGATCAGGACTCTGTCTTTCAGTATTGAACTTTTTATGTGCCCTAGGTCTCGGTAGAGCCGGGATGCATAATGATTTGACTGTGTTTGTCTGTCTATCCGTGTGTCTGTCCATCCAGGTATGCGTCCGGTTAAGATGTTTGCCAGATTTTATCCAATTTGCCAACTGGGGCATTTATGTGCTGACAGGTCACAGTTTCTCATGATTGTAATTTCGGTGCTGAATATATTGTACATGAACTTGCATTCCCATCTGTATATGATCTTGCTGTCGAAAGGACATAAACACGGACACACCTTCTTAATCGCGAGACAGTCGCCTTCACTATGGCCGGCCTCCAGAAATGAATTTACAGAAGTCTTGGCCATGTTTTACGCTTAATTTGCTTTGTATTTATTAAGTATCATGTGTTTAATGTAAGAAAATATTTTTTTAACCAGTTGAGCTGAATATCTTGAAATAATGCCCTCATAATTTGGCCCTGCCACTATGCACACTCATTTGTTTAGCACAAGGACCCAATCACTTGTGCATTATTTCACGATTATTTCACAATTATCAGCTCACCTGGTTAAATAAAAGTTATATATTTCATCATTATATGTGGCTATGACTGAAAAAATGGTGGTTATGAGTTTTGCCACCTGCGTAGTTCCAGATCAGCCTGTGATAATTATTAAACAACATTCATCAACACCGATATACTCTGTGCTCTACTTTGTAATACGATGCTTATTAACCCTTAGAATGCGGGAACCGAAAATAGTCGTCTGCTGTTAATTCATATTTTGTCTTTTCTCTCAGTAAAAACATGGTTTTGCAGCATTTTAGAATCATTTCCATTGGAAATGATTCTCAAGTGCTGCCAAACCAAGTTTTTGATGAGAAAAATGGAAATAAAAAATAAACAGCAGACGACAAATTTTAATTCAGCATTGTAAGGGTTAAACCAAGCTGTGACTGGAGAAATGTGTATATCCAGATCAGCCTGTGCATCCGCACAGTCTGATCAGGATCTGCACTGTTCGCCGTTCCATCAATGAAACACGATCCAGCTGCTAACAAGATATGTTGATAGTTATCAGGCTACAGGAGTCTGCTATTTGATTAGGAGCTACACTGGTCACACATTCCATAAGCCTCGTTTCTCCACTCACAGCCACATATGTTTCATCATGTTACATGCGATAATCCGCTCACGTGGTTAAAAAAGCGGTGTATAGTTCATCATGCCGACTATTACAGGAGCACCCCCACCCCCGGGCAGTTTCGGGAGACCTGGCATGGCTCATAGGAAGTCCGTACCGAAGCCACAACAACCTCTCAAGTCTTTCAACTGGGCCAAACTCGACGATGTGAGTACCGCAGTTAACCCATTCACCGGTGGGTGGTTGGTCGGGTGAACGTGACGCCGTAAATTAACGGTGGGGTTCCTCCTTATAGGAATCACAATTTGCCTGGTTGGCCCTCCGGTACGTTTTTATCTTTGACTCTTTTGTTACTTGGGAGTTGAATTTGGTTATTGCCCATTATAAAAGTATTATAAGATTGTTACTGATCCTACTGATTTTGGGAGGGGGCCAAGTGATTCTGGTGTGGCGAGTACCTGGCATCAGATCATGATTATTCTGATTTCAGGGCTGAATATATATATATATATTTTTTTTTTATTGTTAATATTCAGTTCTGATTTTGGGTGGGATTTTCCCCCCATTTGTACATGTACTTGAACAGGTAATATATGGGATTTAGTACTAAACCCATTGACCCGGCCTTAAATGACCTTAGCTTTTGATAGGCCGTTAAACCCCAACTAGCAAACAAATAACCCTTTCACCCCTAACTACCTGAAATGGATTTTGATGTGTTCATTTCCGACCCAATTTTCACAAAATCATTTTCAGACTAGTCCATTTATGAAAAGAGCATGTGAAAATTGTGAAAATAAGAATATTACTTGCAATAAGTGCAGATCCTGATGAGACGTCTCGTCATGAGCCGTCTCAACTGGATCATCACTGTTTGCGAAGACCACACAGAGCTCCAGATAAGCTGCGTATTTACTTAAATACCCAATTAAAATTACCAAAAACCCAATTGAAATCAGAAGTAGCGAGTATCAAAAAGCAATAAGAATTGTGTGGTACCTTCATCATGCTGCAGAAAACAATAAACAGACCACAAATATAGCATATTTTTCTTATTTTCCATGAAAACACATTTTGGTATTTCATTAGGAGACAATTCTCATGAAATGCCAAGACATGTTTTCGTTTCGAAGCAAACTATTAAATAATTGCTGTCTGTTGTTGTGTAAACAGTAGTGTGATTTTACTGTACCCAATTGAAATTTTGAAATACCCAACTGCTTCAGAAGCGATGGAGTGAAAACACTCAATTACTAATTCCTTATCTGCAGCAATAGAGGTATGTACTCTGTAGTGTTAATCAAAAGTTGTCTATTTTCAGAAAAAAATCAAAGGCAGTATATGGACAGACATAGATGATGCTAAGGTATGATGATGTCAATGCTAAGGTATGGTCAATATATTTGATCAACTCCTCTTCAAGGTGCATGATCACGTGGTTATAACAACAACAACAACAGTGGCTGAAAGTGTTGAAATCTTGCCCACTCCAAAGTAAGTATTATTTGATATGTTCCTTAATATGAAAGGGATTTTGATGAAATATGGCGCAGCAACTGCGTCTTCGTGAGCTGCATTTGGACGTCCGTGGAGATTGGCACAGGCTTAATGTCGTTTTTGCGAAGAATCGATTTCCGTGTCTACCGACACGGAAATCGATTCTTCGCAAAAGCGACAGAAGTTTTGGGCCAAAGTACAGAGACCACCAAATGCAGCTTAACAAGACACGTTTGATGCCCCATATTTCATCAAAGTCTGTTGCGTAATACGGACAATATAAAAGAATACGCACTTTGAATCGGATGGATTCTAGGAAGTTTCAGTACTTGTTGTTGTTGTTGTTGTTAGTACCACGTGATCATACACTTTGGTCTTACTTCTAGATAAGACTATGAACCTGTGTTGGAATGTTTATACAATATTAACTATAACTGAATGTTATTTTCGGGTGACCTATAAACACAATTTTATCAGATAGGTCGCTGTGTATTGACCAATTACATGCTAATTGGATAAATAATGCTGTATCGGTCATTAACACCGATACAATGTATCACGGTCAATTAATATTCAAAAGTAATTTCACTTACCAGGGGTTGAAAAAATCCTTTTTTTCCACTCGCCCAGCTGGGCAAGTACAAAAAAAAAGTACTTGTCCAGGTCAAAAAGTTACTCGCCCAGTTTTTAAAAAAAAATAAAATGCTATTTCCAGTATTTGTAAGGTTGCATCTTATTTAAAAAAAAAAAGAAGCTTTTACATATACATGTATATGATCATTACCAAAACATATGAGACATATTCATATTATTGTTATTTATATTTTAAGTATTAAATGAACATAAACAAACAAATAAATATTATTTATCGGGAGATGAACTTCGTCGAGTTTTTTCTTCAACAACGTTTTTAGCAGCGAATTTGCTCAGAGGCTTGCATGCTTCTTATTTTCTATAAGCGTTGAGTGACATAGATTTTGTTTAATTTATAGTGGCTATGTTTGCATGCGCTGCGCGCTGCCTTAATTACTAAAATCAATGGTTTCGGACCCGGTGCCGACCGTTTCGTCCCAAGCCGTTATGTTCGGCGTCTGAAATGCGCGTTAACCCAACTGCATACGAGACGATATATGTGGCCACGTATACACTAGTCTATACTCGCAGTCATATTATTTGTTAGCCCGGCCGCGTACAGCCGACAAATAATCCGTGAATTAAACTTGCCTGATATGGACCGTGTTCAAAATCGCTAGCGATTCTACCCGTAACCGTGTACATAGACACTGCTTGAATCTTACTTCCCGCAAATTGACGTAAACTGTAAACAACAAATGGTCGCTGAATTAATACCATTTGTTGGCTGTTATCGATGGAATTAATTGGCAATTTCTTCAGAAAAAAAAATCCTGACCAAATCTTTCACTCGCCAAACTGGGCGAGTGCCTGTAGAAAGTACTCGACCGCCACAAAAAGCACTCGCCATGGCGAGCTGGGCGAGTGAAATTTCAACCCCTGCTTACATTTCACTGGTCGAACATCACATGACTTACCGAATTATGTTATTCACTGACGTCAATACAATGTAAACAAGTCTGCTTTCAATGAAATTTTTATAAAACCATATGGGCTGTTGCGTTTACTGTAATCCGAAAGGAATCCTCGCACACTTTAAACGGACCAAATCAGGCGCGAATCCAGGATTTCGGGTTGGGGGGGGGGGCGTAACTATTTTGCAATACTTGACTCTATTATCGAACGAGCTATGCTCGTTCGATAGCTCGTTCGATAATATAGTCAAGTATTGCAAAATAGTCGTCCGAGCAGAATCTACATCGCATTTCCTGCGTTCTGGCGCATTTTGGAGCAAAAATATTGACACTGTCACAGTATGTTTAGACATGATTTTTGTCGCGCCCGCTTGCGGAAAGCGCGATATAGTCGGCCGTTTGGCGTACGTACGTACGTACATACGTACGTACGTGTGTCGGTTAAAGTTTTTGGTTAAGTTGTTTGGTTAAGTTTTTTGGTTAAAGTTTTTGGTTAAGTTCTTTGGTTAAAGTTTTTGTAAGTTTTTGTTTTTTGGTTAAGTTTTTTGGGTTAAAGTTTTTCGTTATACTATATCTCTGCAACTGCTTTGCCCATTACCTTGAAACTTCACATGGGTGTTTATCATCATCTATCATTCTATTCTACCCTCCCATGCGGCCCTGTGCCAATTGTCAAGGTCAAATCACTTTGAAGTTTTTTGGTTAAGTATTTTTTTGGTTAAAGTTTTTTGTTGTACTATATCTCTGCAACTGCTTTGCCCATTACCTTGAAACTTCACATGGGTGTTTATCATCATCTATATTTTCATTCTACACCCCTCCCGTGCGGCCCCTGTGCCCAATGTCAAGGTCAAATTACTTTGAAGTTTTTGGTTAAGTTTTTTGGTTAAAGTTTTTGGTTAAAGTTTTTGGTTAAGTTTTTTGGTTAAGTTTTTTGGTTAAAGTTTTTCGTTATACTATATCTCTGCAACTGCTTTGCCCATTACCTTGAAACATATGGGTGTTTATCATCATCTATATTTTCATTCTACCCCCCTCCCGTGTGGCCCCTGTGCCCAATGTCAAGGTCAAATTCCTTTGAAGTTTTTGGTTAAGTTCTTTGGTTAAAGTTTTTCGTTAAGCTTTTTGGTTAATTTTTTTGGTTAAAGTTTTTTGTTATACTATATCTCTGCAACTGCTTTGCCCATTACCTTTCAACTTCACATGGGTGTTTATCATCAATCATCATCTATATTTTCATTCTACTCCCGTGCGGCCCCTGTGCCCAATGTCAAGGTCAAATTACTTTGAAGTTTTTGGTTAAGTTTTTTGGTTAAAGTTTTTGGTTAAGTTTTTGTCGCTCCCGCTTGCGGAAAGCGCGATATAGTCTGCACTTTGGCGTACATACGTGTGTCTGGTTAAAGTTTTTGGTTAAGTTGTTTGGTTATGTTTTTTGGTTAAAGTTTTTGGTTGAGTTCTTTGGTTAAAGTTTTTGGTTAAGTTTTTTGGTTAAAGTTTTTTGTTATACTATATCTCTGCAACTGCTTTGCCCATTACCTTGAAACTTCACATGGGTGTTTATCATCATCTATATTTTCATTCTACCCCCCTCCCGTGCGGCCCCTGTGCCCAATGTCAAGGTCAAATTACTTTGATGTTTTTGGTTAAACTTTTTGGTTAAGTTTTTTGGTTAAGTTTTTTGGTTAAAGTTTTTCGTTATACTATATCTTTTTTTTAGTGTCCATGCCTTGCCACAAGGCACGACATGCAGGCCGCGGCCATCTAGTTGATTGAAAACGTTTAAATTTTGAAACAATAAGACAACGACCGAAAAATGCATGGGATACATGGCATGAAACGTGCCTTGTAACTTGTAAAAAATCTTTACTCGGCGAATTTTAGGGGGGGCGCGCACCGAGTCTGTAAATTTCACATTAACAATGTTTTATTGTAAATAATTATTGGATTTACATTTATTGAGCATAGGCTAAATCCATAAATTGAAATTTCCAGACGATCCTAAATTTGCACTTTCGAACATTTTAGTCGTACACAGTTTAGTGAAACGGCTCCCAGGCTAGTGTCTTGGGATATCAGGTTTTTATGAGGCTCGCCAAGGAATTCCTAAGCAATTCCTAGCCTTGTTTGATAAACTTGATATCAAAAGATTCTAACCTTTCATTATCTGTCTGTTTGTATCTAATTGATTGGGAGGTTATGCAACCAACCAACCAACCAACCAACCAACCAACCAACCAACCAACCAACCAACCAACCAACCAACCAACCAACCAACCAACCAACCAACCAACCAACCAACCAACCAACCAACCAACCAACAAATCCAACCAACAACCAACCAAACCAAAACCAACCAACCAACCAACCAACCAACCAACCAACCAACCAACCAACCAACCAACCAACCCAACCAATCCAACCAATCCAACCCAACCCATCCCTTGTAGATGTACCCACTGTTAGACCTGCAGGAGTTTGAGAAGACATTCTCCGCCTACCAGAGGAAGCAGGACGAGGTAGACAGCCCCATGGGGGTTAAAACTCCTACCAAGGCGAAGGAGCTGTCTGTGATAGACGGCCGCCGTGCCCAAAACTGCACCATCCTGCTCTCTAAGCTCAAGTTGAACAACGAGGAACTGCGGGCGGCCATCTTGAACATGGACGACCAGGAGGAGATTTCCAAGGATATGTTGGAGCAGGTCTGTCATGTTGTCCGTGATTAATATGTGGCTGTGACTGGAGAAATGGGGCTTATTGGATCTGTGACCAGCCCAATTGTTGATCAAATAGCACACTCTTGTAGTCTGTTAATGATCTATATTGCTTGTTTGAGGCATAACGTGTTTCAGTGATGGAATGGCGAACAGTGCAGATATGGCGAACAGTGCAGATCCTGATCAGACTGCGGATGCACAGGCTGATCTGGATCTACATTGGTCGCGACCCCCATAAATCTCCATTTCTCCAGTCACAGCCACATATGAGACGAGCCATCTGATTTTGTACTTAAGATGTGTAATATCTCGTGAAATATGTTTACCAAATTTTCCATAACGGCAAATGACGTTGAAAAGTAACAAAATTTTCATAGCAAATGTGGCGAAGACAAAGTTTTCCATAGCAAATGTGGTGAAGACCAAATTTTCCATAGCAAATGCGGCGAAGACAAAATTTTAATTTCCATTAGCAAATTGATTCAGCGAGGACAAAACTTTCATAGCTCAAATGCAGCGAAGACAAAAAATTTTCATAGCAAATTGGCAGCGAGAAGACAAAATTTTCCATAGCAAATGCAGCGTAAGACTAAATTTTTCATTATCACAAAATTGCAGCGAGGACAAAACTTTTCCATTAGCAAATGCAGGCGAAGACAACATTTTCCATAGCAAATGCAGCGAAATGACAAAATTTTCCATAGCAAAATCAGCGAAGACAACATTTTCCAAAGCAAAAGCAGCGAAGGAACAAAATTTTCCATAGCAAATGCAGCGAAGGACAAAACTTTTCATAGCCAAATTGCAAATGCAGCGGAAGGACAAAATTTTTCAATCAAGCCAAATTTGCAAGCGAAGACAAAATTTTCCAAATTAGCAAATGCAGCGAAAGACCAAAATTTTCCATAGCAAATTGCAGCGAAGAACAAAATTTTCCATAGCAAATGCAGCGAAGAACAAAAATTTTCCATTAGCAAATTGCAGCGAGGGACAAACTTTCAAAGCAAATGCAGCGAAGACACATATTTTCATAGCCAAATTGCAAAGCGAAGGACAAAAATTTTCCCATTGCAAACAAGCAAAGCCATAGCAAATGCAGCGAAGACAAAATTTTCCATAGCAAATGCGGAATATGGAAATTTTTATCTTCACATCATTTACAGAAAATATCACAGTTTCTGTACATCTTTTGATGGATTTACATTTATTGAGAATAGGCTGCATATGCATGCAGCCTATTGCTCAATAAATGTAAATCCAACATATTTTTCGTGAATAATCTCACGTCATAATTACATGGCTTGTCTCGTGTGAGCGTCTGGCTGACTAAGAGCTGGAATATCCTGAGTGTAGAGTTTAATACTATTACACATTGACACAGTAGCATATATGTAATTGATCGAAATGAGCAGCATAGTTGCTGATCAGGCTGCGTAGATGCTCGGACTTAACCAATGAAACGTCAGTGAAACTACTGTCTGTTCCACTTTTTGCTGCTGACGAACAATTTTGGCCATTAAACACATTCAATTTAAAAAATATTTAAAAGTAAGTACTTTTTCATCAATAACAAAAAAGTCACCCTCCTGAAGGATCAAAAAACGAAAAAAATTGGAAATTGACTCAGAAACCTAGCAAGATAGCTTGAAAATGATGTAACTAAGATAACAAAAGTTAGATTTTGAAAATCGGTCCACAAATAAAAAAAATATTTAAAAATAAATCTATTTTTAGCCCCCATGTTAAATTCCCATAGGAAAATTGTTTTTTTCGCAATAAAATCAATATTTGATTGAATTTCATCAAATAATTTTTTTTGTGGAGGGTGACTTTTGTTATTGATGAAAAAGTACTTACGGCCCCCTGGTTCTCCATATTCTGCTCTGTGTCCATTATCATTGTACCTGACCAGTTTTGTCTTTTCGCAAGACTCAATAAAGGATGTTAATACAACCTCATGTCAGAAAATCGGCAACTACCGACAGAATTGCACTGGTACTGCAACATAGCCAGAACTGGCATACGTACAACAAGCAGCCATTGCTATTTGGCCGATACTCAGCATGTTCAACCACTATTTGTTCCAATTACCACCAGTAATTGCCATCAAATTGACAAAAAATCTCTACGGATCATAATGACTAAAAAAAATCATAAAAATCACAACGACATAATAAGGGCTAAACTTAACAGCCACCTCCGTGAAATGTTACGTTAATCTGGTGTTTGAAAATGAAATGTCAGTGAAACTAACATGGGGAGTCAATTTCCAAAACTTTTCTGAAGGATCAAAAAACAAAACAATTTGGAAATTGACTCCGAAACCTGGCGAGATAGCTAAGAAAACAAAAGTTAGATTTTGAAAATTGGTCCACAAATAAAAAAAATATTTAAAAAAAAATCTATTTTTAGCCCCACACGTGACTTTTGCACCAATATGACAAAATCTAAATTACAATACTATTGCAAACTACGTGGCCATTGCACCACCCGCAATCTATTCTACCTGCTCACATGAAAAATTTCCATAGACAACATCTGGGCGAAACAAAAAAGAAAATTTAAAGTCAGAATGACCGAACACATTCGCGACACCCAACACAAAAGAGATACACCAGTGGCACTCTACTCCACAATCTAGCAGGACATTCACATGGGCGGATTCAGGGTGGGGGGGTGGGGGGCGGACCCGGTGCGCGCCCCCCCCCCCCTAAAATTAGCTGAGTAAAGATTTTTTACAAGTTACAAGGCATATTTCTACGTTCGTTTCCATGTATTCCATGCATTTTTCGGTCATTGTTTTGTTTCAAAATTTAAACGTTTTCAATCAAAAATCATATCTAAACATACATACTGTGACGGTGTCAATATTTTTGCTCCAAAATGCGCAAGAATGCAGGAAATGCGATGTAGATTTCAAAAAAATCCGGGTGGGGGGGGGAATGCTCGCGGACCCCCCCTAGCACTATCCCGAGCTCTGCTCGGTCTACGAACGAGCAACGCTCATTCGATAATATAGTCAAGTATTGCAAAATAGTTGTGCCCCCCTAACCCGAAATCCTGGATCCGTGCCTGATTCATACACTGATAATACAATATAAAACTATCGCAATTCTACCACAGAATCTCGATGCCGAAAACAGTATGGAAATACGCATAGAGAATTCTACTGAATCACCAACTCCACATGCTCAGACTAGTCGGGATCAATGGAGACACGCCATGTGATTTTGTACCTTCGGACATCTATGTAATTTCATTAAATAAACAAAATTTACAATATTCCCCGTAATTTTGACGCCATTTACGGAGAATATTGTAAATTTTGACACCATTTACGGAGAATATTGTAAATTTTGACGCCATTTACGGAGAATATTGTAAATTTTGTAAACGTATTTCATGAAATTACGCAAATGTCTGAAGGTACAATTTCACATGGCGTGTCCCAATGATTTTGGGTAAACCACACTATTTATTGAATACCATATCTAGTCAATTAGGCCAATAGCTTTTTACTCGACCTGTTGCAGCTGCTGAAGTTCCTGCCCACCCCAGAAGAGGCACAACTATTGTCGGAGCTCAGTGCCGATACTGTAAAGCTCGCTCGGGCAGACAGGTTCCTCTTCGAAATGTCCAAGTATGTTCCCTCTCGCCTCGGTGCTGTAGACCTGGGGCCCGTTTCACTAAACTTCTTACGACTAAAATGTTCGTAAGCGCAAATTTAGGATCGTCTAGAAATTTCAATTGGATTTACATTTATTGAGCATAGGCTGCATAATAATTGTTTACAAGAAAACAGTGTTGATGTGCAATTTACAGACTATCATAATTTTGCACTTACGAACATTTTAGTCGTACGAAGTTTAATGAAACGGCCCCAGTCCTGTACATGGGTAACTGAACTTGGACCACAAGTATAACTTTCCAGAGAACTATCATCCTTGATGTTAGGATTTACAGAGTTTGTCAGTTTGACGTTACGTTGCTTACTGTCTGTTTCACGAAACCTGCCCAAATTTTACGGCTATGTAAACAATGTGAAAACAATACTTTTTTTCATCAATATTGTTAAATTTTATTTAAAATTAAGCATCATCCTTCTTTTTATGCCACCGGGTTTCGAAGAAACGGGTGGCATATAGTGTTTGGACTGTCCGTCCGTCTGTCCATCTGTCCGTCTGTCTGTCCGTCCGGGCAAACATACGGGGTTTAGGAGTTAGGGTTAGGGTTAGTAACCTTTGATCTCTTTGATATTGTCGGTGCCTCATAAATTTAGGAGCCAACACTTTGATATTTATGAGCTAACCCTTTGATCTTTTATATAGCGGTGCCTCATAAATACCGTATGTTTGAACGTCCGTCTGTCTGTCCATCCGTCACACTTTTCGGTTAATCAATTTGTCACAGTTTCTCAAATATGCTGCAGGTGGCATCCGCGTTCGACAGAAGCATTTCTTGTTATTTCATGAAATTCATTCACATATTTATTTTATTACAAAAAAATGATATCTCTATGGGAATTTAACATGGGGGAAAAATTGACTCAAACCTGGCTAGATAGCTTGGAAAAGATATAACACTCAGAAAACGACAGTTAAATTTTGAAAATCGGTCCACTATTTCGGAAATTAAAACATGTCCTCATTAACATGGGGTATTCTTTGTTCATAATACAATTTGGGCAGGTTTTGTGAAACAGACGGTAGTTTACACTATTAGAGCAATGTGACATCAATTTACAAACTCGGCCAACGATGATAGCTGTAGGTTTCCAAGTTCAGTAACTATACATTCTCCTTATTATTCTTTTGTGAACTTTTCTATCTATGAACAACTACCTACCGGTATATAGATTTCACCCGTAAGTAACTGGAGTGGATTTTGACATTGCAACCAATCCAATAGTCACAAAATGATTTTCAGACTAGTCCATTTATGAAAAGGGAGTGTTTTTTACTCTCAAAAATATGAAAATTACTTGCAAACAGTGCAGATCCTGATGAGATGGCTCGTCAATCAATCAACCATTCAATCAATCCATCTATTTCAGACTGACACATTATGAACAGCGTGTGAAATCTCTGTACTTCAAGAAGAAATACCAGGACAGAATGTCTGACATCAAGCCAAAGATCGATGGTAATCTATAGCTGGTGCCAATATATTCTAGGTCAGCTGGTAGAAGTTATAACATATTTCTCTGATGTTAAGTTTTGTAAAGAGACTAAGTATTTGACCTTGACCTTGGGATCAGCGGGGTTTGGACAGTGAAGGGTATATTAATGATGGGATTCATCATTAACGGAATCCCGATATCCCAGGATTGACCCTCGGTGTACATTTTTGGTTTCCTTGTTATTTAAGAGTTGAATCCATTTACCCATTATAAAAGTAGTAGCATTAGTACTAATCATATTACTTTTAGGGAGTGGGGCTAAGTGACTCTGGTGTGGTGAGGACCTGGCAACAGATCAGGTTGTTCTATTTTCAGGACTGAATTATGTATTTTCATTTCTGATTTTCTCCCCAATGCAGCAGGTTAAATGCGGGATCAAACCCGAAAGCCCGTCCTTAAATGTCCTTAGCTGTCGATAGGCGGATATACATCAAGACATAAAATCAAGTCTGTGACGGACATTAATTATGCAGATTTTGCCTCGGTGTATTGACTTTTTGCTAGATTTGTCTGAGTGTCTCTCGTTGTCTGGCACTAGTCTGGTATTGTTAGATTAACTCTTTGCATGCTATCGGCGAAAATATCCGCCAAACGAATTAGGAGTATATGTTTTATTTCTCTCTGTAAATATGTCTTGAAATTTCATTAGAATTGAGTCCAGAGGACTCAGAGGACTCAATTCTAATGAAACTCCAAGACATATTCATGATATTTACGGGGAGAAATACAAGAAAATATGAGGAATTTTTGTCCGCTAGTTTTGAACTATTTATAGCCCACAGATTTCCCAGCATGCAAAGAGTTAAGGTCCAGTCTGTGTCTAGTCAACCCAGTATATGTGGCTGTGACTGGAGCAATGGGGCTTGTGGGATTTGTGACCCGTGTCACTCCTGATCAAATACAACACTCCTGTAGCCCGAGAACAATTTAGATTTCTTGTCAGACGCATGACAGGGGTTTCATTTATGGAATGGCGAACAGTGCAGATACTGATCAACCCGTAAGCCGCATTTCTCCAGTCACATGATAATTTCTCCGTCCGCATGTATTCGATCAATGCATAGCGAGTTTATTTTATCACATAAATGAGGATGGGTTGTGGCCTAGTGGTTAGAACCCCTGACTTCCAATCCAGAGGTTGTGGGTTCACACCTTGCCTAGGGCATCAAAACTTGCTTTCATACTATTTCCATTTGAATGAGACTGGAAACCGAGGTCCCTTTCCTAAATGTCCTTCCTTGTTGCTGGGACAATAAGCCCATTCGCATTTACTTTTTTACCTGTTAAATGACTATTTTCTAACTTTTAATAATTTTAATAGCAGTGATTGAGGTGTCAAAGCATGTTTTTTATCTGTTAACCCATTAAAGACGGGATACACTTGTAGTAATATGAAACTTTTTAAGGGGGAAAATCTTGTTTCCTTCATTTCATCTCGAAAGTATATGTTGTTACCACTCATTTGAACCGTCTCGACGAGACGGTTCAAATGAGTGGTAACAACATATACCTTTATGGAGAAATGGGTTAAATGGGTTAAATTACTTTTTTCTAACTTTTACTAGCTGTGATTGAGGGGTCGAAGCAGTTGACCCGTAGTCGACGCCTCAAGAAGCTACTAGAGATCGTACTTGCATTCGGGAACTACATGAACCGCGGTGAGCGTGGCAACGCTCGGGGCTTCCTGGTGTCCAGCCTGAACAACATGGTGGACACGAAGTCCAGCATCAACAAACAAGTGACCCTGCTACATTATATGGTCGAAGTCTTGGAGAAACGGGTAATGATATGTGCGATGTGGGCCACCATGTGAGAAATATGTGATACAGTTTTACTACATGTATTTATTGTACCCCCGGATTATGAAGTATGTCGAGGGGTCTCTAATTTTCGTCATTCGTCCGTAAGATTTGCGTTAAAGCCGCAATGTGTGTCTAGGGATGGTGCTTTGTTTTGCATTCGACCCACATCAGATCGCCCAAGGTCACTGAGGACTTGTGTTCACCTTGTTTGTAAATGATTCGACCACCCATATCATGGATTATCTCCCCTTTTGGATTTAGAATTTCGCACTTTTGACTTGTTTAACTATCAAAGTGGTAGGTGGGGCCACAGGTTGAAGTAACGGACCGAGGTCTATAAATACATTAAATATGCCTAAAAACATCAATAAATGAAGAAAAAAAATAAGCTAAAGAAATTTGTTTAACCCCTCCATATGCTCCATTATAACATCAATAAATGAAGAAAAAAAATAAGCTAAAGAAATTTGTTTAACCCCTCCATATACTCCATTATAATGGAGTATATGGAGGGGGTAAAAAAAATGTTTAGCTTATTTTTTTTCTTCATTTATTGATGCTTTTAGGCATATTTAATGTATTTATAGACATCGGTCCGTTACTTCAACCTGTGGGTGGGGCATCCATGTTCTATGAACACAGTTTCTAGATTTCTCAGTTGTTTGGGCCAAATGGTCATGGTCAGACTCTATATTTATTCCTGTGAAGTTTTAGGCATTACATTCATAACTTCAGCGTCTTACCAACTATCACCTTCATATTTAACACTTTCATCGTTAAATAACATGAATGGACTCTTAATGTTAATTTTCTGACCAGTTCAATCGTTACAAAATGGTTTTCAATTCTAAAAAATTATAAAAAGTAAAAAACTATTTGCAAAACGTGTAGATCGTGAGGAGACGACTCATCAGGATCTACGCTGTTTGCAAACACTGCTATAGAGGTCTTTAGTGTTGAAACAGTTAATACATGCCTTTATTATGACATGTAGATAACTTGGACAGGCATTGATGGGCAGGACATTTAATCCCGTGAGTGGGTGGCAGGTGGGAGAATTCGATGGGTAATTTAATGATCGGGATTCATCCTTACCGGAATTCCGACTGGTTTGACCCTCACCTACATCTTTGGCATTTTGTATGTGACAGTTGAATCTGGTTATACCCCTTATGTCAGTATTACGATTATTCGTAATCCTATTTTAGGGGAAGGGGCCAAGTGACTTGGTGTGGTATGGACATGGCACCAGGTCAGGTTATTCTAATTTCAGGGCTGAATATATTCTGATTTTGGAATTTTCCCCCCAATGCGGCAGGTTAAAACTGGATCGAACCCGTTTGCCCGGCATTACATGACCATAGCTGTTGATAGGCCATTAAATACCAATAAACCAAAAAATTGATCCTGTGAAATTCTGATGTTCTATACTCGTATATTATTGTTTACATTCCAGTTTCCCGATGTGCTGAAGTTAGAACATGATCTTCGCGATATAAAGGCAGCGGCAAAAGTCAGGTACTGCGTAGCCCGTCATTCAGTCAACAAAATGCAACCATTGTCTATAGTTATAAGTTAGTGCTACAACAGCAAGAGCGGATACAGAAATAATTGCAGGGGCGGGTCTGAAATTGCAAATCGGTGTAGCCGACCTCTGCGAGCGCGAAGCGCGATGTGCATTGTAAAGTCGCGGGGTCTGGGGTTCCCCCCCAGGAAATTTTTAAATGTCAGATCGCCGCAAATGCGATTTCCTGACACCTAGGCCACGAAAAAAGTCATCCAAGTATTCGAGTATTGTAGATTTTCTTCTTTTTTTGCCGGGAGACGGGGGGGGGGGGGGGTCCGGACCCCCTGGACCCCACCCTGTATCCCCGCCTGAACAGCCAAGACATTTGTCATTAGCTGGACTAGAGTCACATTGAGACGCATCAGTGGTGCATGTTTCTTATGAAGTCAAATTAATTAGGGCCCCGTCAAGAATCGGCGGTGCCCTATAGGTTTCGCCCTGTCTGTCCGTCCATCTGTCTGTCTGCCCATCCATGGAAGTTTTTGTAAGAGTTTATCAAATCACCCTAGGGGCACTAAGTGCATCAACAGACCACATTATCTAGTTGGTTTAATAAATATCATATTAAATAAGCACACATGTTAGATTCTATTTATTGCATATGCACATCATATCGATGGTCTAGTAACATAAGGTCGTAAGTGCTATGCTAAAGCATAGCACTTACGACCTTATGTTACTAGACCATCGATATATTGAAGCTGTGTTGATTGCCTCACATATTTTCTGCAGCATCATCTTTTGCATATTTTTTGCACTAAACATATCTGTGACTGGAGAAATGGGGCTTATGGGTTGTACGGCCAGTGTAGATCCAGATCAGCATGTGCATCCGTACAGGCTGATCAGGATCTGCACTGTTTGCCATTCCATCAATGAAACATTTTGTTATGCTTCTAACAAGCAATATAGATCGTCATCAGGCTACAGGAGTGTGCTATTTGAGCAGGAGATTCACTGGTCACATATTCAAGAAGTCGCATATCTCCAGTCACAGCCACTTATTAAATCATCACTTATGGAAGACCCACTAGGAATGGTTTGATCAATCAATCTTTGTTGTTCTTCAGCTTTTCAGATCTGGACAAGGAACTTGGAATACTAAGGTCGGGGTTGAAGGACATCGAGAAGGAATTATCCTTTTGGAAGAAGCAGGCCCATCTGCCAGGCGACCGGTACGTGTCGGTGATGACGCAGTTCGCCACCGTGGCAACGTACAATTTCTCTGAGGTCGAGGAGGTCTTTGCAGAAATGAAACAGAAGGTAATTGAAGGAATCAGTGGAAGAAGGGGGCTAAGTCCATATGGAGTCAAGGAGTCATAAGGACTTGGGCCCCCTTCTTCTACTGACGCCTTCCTTCATTTGTATTCCATGCGAGTGTGAGAATCTGGGGACCGTTTCACTATTAGTTTAAAACTTTGTACTACTAAAATGTTCAAAGTGCAAATTTAGGATCGTCTGGAAATTTCAATTGATGCATTTACATTTATTGAGCATAGGCTGCATATGCAGCCTATGCTCAATAAAACTAAATCCAATAATTGTTTACAAGAAAACGCTGTTAATGTGAAATTTACAGACTATCATAATTTTGCACTTACGAACATTTTAGTCGTACGAAGGTTAATGAAACGCGCCCCTGCTTTATTGCATAAGATGGACTGTATCAGTGCTAGAACACAGTGTATTAAAATCATAATTCACATGTGCATTACATGTAATTCAGACTGCTACACAAACTATACTAGGTGATCAGTAAGGCTTTAATGTATCATTCTGTGCTTATGCAATATTAAAATAGAATATTGCATTTGTGATGATTTAATATGATACTATTAAATTTCTTGACTTATTTAATATGAAACTTGCATAAACATATTTTATGCGCCACCTCAGTGGAGGTGGTATTTAATGTTGCCCGTGTCCGTCCATCCCGTCCGTCCGGTTAAAGTTTTTGTGCTTTTATCTTCAATCTGCAATTTTGCCTCGATTACTATCAAAATGGCATGTGGGGCATACGTGTTCTGTGAACACATTTTCTAGTTTATGACATCAGTAAACTAGTTTAATAAATTCCATGAAATGATCACTCCTGTAAGATCCTCTATGTATCACTTGGCAACAATTCACAGATAAATGGACAATACCATAATGACCCTAAATATTCAACACCATTTGTTTTGGAAAAACCCTATAAATAGGGATTTTCCAAAACAATAGTATCCGAATAAATATACTGTGTTATTGTGATAAACCAGTACAACCATACATACCCTAAATGGTGAGGCTCTCTTTGTTGTGGGTAACCATATATTTATATGTGTTTGCCAGGATAATTGTTGTCCAAATATTGTACCAGGATAGTACAGTGGAACCCCTCCAAACCGGACCCCCTCTATACCGGAATTCGCGCTATACCGAACATACGACCACGTCCCGAATATTCTGCTATATAAACACATTAGTTTCTACCCCTCTATTCCGGAACCCCTCTACTCCGTAATCCGGACGCCATTTGTGGTAAGTTTATTTATGGTGGCCAGAAGTTCGAAAACTATACGGGCCACCATTCCAAAAATAGTTACATGTAACGTAAAAGCATAAGACAATTACAACATGTAAAAGATAATTACAGGCAATGCATGAACATGAGAACTAAAATAACGGAGTTGGAGTATGTTAAAACAATATAGCTACATGGCATACGCAGTTTAAAATTAGCTAGAACGATATAAATGCGTCATGTATAAATAAGAAACGTATTCCCCGCCAGACTTCAACGAGGCCATAGCAAGGGAATAACAACTACTTTAATCTAGAATGAGAGCACGGAGACCAAAATGTGCAAAAAGTATTTAAAAATCGTAAAGAAAACTACTTAAAATATCCCTCTTAAAATGGTGAAGGCCGGCCAGCTTCAAAGTAAGTAAACCCGCTTTCCCAAATATGTTAGGACAAGCAATTACTATAACATTTGTTTAAACATGACATCTAAAATTTGCATATGTTAATATAATTTACACATAGATACAATTGTGGCACAATGTATGTACAAGTTGCCACAGGGCTGATAATAATTGTTAGCTCGATAACATTTTTAATGATATGTCTTTATTCGAAACGGCTCTTAGATAACGTTGTTCGTTCCGCATATCAGGATCGGCGGGCAACCTGATGAAATTTGGTTGGAATGGGAATAGACGGAGAAAAGGACGTGGGTGGGGTGGCCCAACCAATGTGTAGTTGTGATGTTGTGATGCCAGGCGGCGGGCGAGGAAACAAGAATCAAGCGCCGATGACAGCCGGGGCCTGCGGGATTTCGAAACCCGGACCTCGAGCCGCCACAGCATTGCCAGTGACCCTCGCCAGAATATCGGATGGACTAAGTATAGCCCTATGGCGGCTAGTCACCCCGAGCGTAGCTGCCGGATCCGACCGGCGTAAGCGCAGGCACCCCCACGCCCGCCACCCGACTCCCAGGACACACAGAAAGATTGATTTAAAAGGTCTTCCTAGTATAATGGGCCCCACGCTCTCAATACCCAATTCCAGATCCAGATCAGGGTGTGTAGGTTTTTAGATATTGTCTCCCATTCTGCAGTCCACCAGATATGCGGCGAGCGCCCGATATACGGAGCGTCGTGCCGCCCCCTTGGGGCACAGGATGGAGGACAATATCATTGGAGTCTGCAGTCCGACAAGCTCGCGCCTAAGTTTATCCCGCTGCAGATCGAACTCCAGACAGAGGAGAAGAAGGTGGGCGGATGTAACCGGCGTTTTACATGTTTTACAGTCAGCTGGAATGTTTTTCATAATTGCGCCAAAGGAGCCAGGAAGTAACGTAATATTAAATTTCAGTCGAGTGATACTTTTGGACGCCATTTCAAGTCCCAAAACCATATTTCAACGTTAAAATAACCCCGGAAAACCGAAACACGGTCACCTGTCAGGATGTCATCCAAGAAATACACTGCGCCCAATTTCAATGTTGTTGTTTCAAGCGGGTGTCAAAATCACACCGTGTTTACAATAGACTGGTTCCCGGTAGTATTGTTCAGCTCTGGTTCCCAAAATGCGGAGCCACGAGAATGAGACGATTCTAACGGACTCCCAACTTGACATTTGTGTGGAAGAAATAACAAAATTGATCAAATTACGTACATTAACTTGAGCTCTGTATAAGCGCTATCCATGCGTGTAATGCGCTAAGCGGTGTGTTTTTTTAAGGTCATAAGTGGCATTACAAAGTTAATAATCTATTCAATACATGTGACCTAAATACGAGACATGTTTGCTGTTTTACAAGCTCATTACAATAGCATGGTTCACAATTTAATTATATGCGTACGTAACAATTACGGAAATAAAATAATCGGCACATTATTTGTGAACCCACCGACCGATTAATTGAGATAATCTGATAATTACTTAAAGAGGCTGTAAACTCATGACTGTAGCCTGTGGGCCATTGTAGCAGCTCGCGGTAACTACACAGCACACGTGAAATGTGTCATATGCTCTTTGCAACCAGTGTAGACCATAGACTCAGATTACATTGTGAATCTGCACTATTTGCTATACCCCTTGCGAATCTGCACTATTTGCAATGACAATGTCAATAAAAAAAAACACATTCTGGTCTTAAAAGAGCGCTCCAGCTGATCGAGAAAGTTCCACAGTGGCACAAAATACTTAGGGGTCTTTATCCCATGTCATCTGCACTCTGTTTATTGGGAATTACACATGTCCACATGATAAAACACAACTGGGTAGCCGAGCCCCCCGTTAAGGTGCGTAATTTGGGGGTACATTTCTTATTTCTCCAAGTTGGGAGTGCTTTAGAATCGTCTCATTGGGACTTAACTTTTTCGGGTGGAGAAATATGAAAATACTCCATGAATTTACTATACTGGTGGCTGGTCCACAACTAAACTGTCACCTTGTCGTGTAGTTTTATAAAAAAAACACTGGTTTTTATTTGTTTGTTTGGTTTGGTATGTATCGCTCAATTAATAATTCGCCCACCTTTATAAAAACACATGTCATATCAATCATTCATTAGCATAACCTGTTTGTGTTAAACGAAAGCTGCCCAAATTTTACGGCCATATAGACAATTCAAAAACAATATTTTTTTCGATAGTATTAAATTAAAGGAAAATTTAAGAATGAGCCTTCTTTTTATTTCGCGAAATTTGGTCAAATATTGGTTTTATTAAGAAAAAATTATTTGTCTATGGGAATTTAACATGGGGGAAAAAGTGGTATGGAAGTGTGGGAGGAGTCAAAAAACGAAAAAATTTGGAAATTGACTCCGAAACTTGACTAGATAGCTTGGATATGATCTAACTAAGAAAACAAAAGTTAAATTTTAAAAATCGGTCCAGTAATTCTGAAATTCTAAAAAATTTCCCCTTGTTAAATCCCCATATTTTGTTTTCGCAATAAAATCAATATTTGACCAAATTTCACGAAATAAAAAGAAGTCTCATTCTTAATTTTTCCTTTAATATATATTATCAAAATAAATCTTGTTTTTGAATTGTTTATATAGCCGTAAAATTTGGGCAGCTTTCGTGAAACAGACAGTAGGCGACAGGCTTCAGCTCATCGCTGAATCCGAGTCTTTACCCAAACCTACATTAAAAATGTTGAGTGAGAAATTCGGAGTAGGATAGGAAAATCGACTGTTTCCGACATTATCAAAAAGAAAGACGTGTACAAGTCTGAAAGTGAGAACAACAGTTCTCCGCAGAAACAGCGTTTTATCTCTGTGTCAAAGTTCGATAAAGTTAATGATCTTCTTTGGCAGTGGTTTTGCCAGGCGCACGCAAAAGTCAAAAAAATATGTCATCCAATGAAAAAGTCATCATATCAATTCTCAGAATAAAATCTTGACATATTTATTGAAAAAATGTGTACATATGCTTTCAATATGGTAATAATGGTATATACATGTACTATACAAATCCAAGAGTTAATGATGGAAAACATACATTTCCTTAACCCTTTCCCTGATAGAGACGACTTTTCACGCCTCTGCAGAAAATGTCTTTTGAAAACATTGTGGGAAAAGGAGAAATTGCTTGTAACAAGCAATTTCTCCTTTTCCCACAATGTTTTCTACTCTATCAGATAGTTTAACCATCATTTGACCCAGTATTTGATTCTTTTATTCAGATGTTTTCGATTTGGAAGAGTCGAAATATCGCAAAACAGGGAAAGGGTTAACTGGAAATAGAAAACCCCTCTAAACCGAAAACCCCTATAAACCAAACTGTTCAGTCTGTCCCCAGGGTGTTCGGTTTAGAGGGGTTCCACTGTATCTCTGATATCAAATTTATCCGACGAGGCTTGGAATTTTGAGACTCGCTGTTTCCGAGCCGAGTATTATAAGCTTAACCCATTGAAGTCTAAGAATACAATAACTTGTTTTTGAAAAAAAAAAAAATCCTACTTTATTTCGCAATGAAAGTATATGTTGTTAACACTCATTTGAACCGTCTCGCGGAGATGGTTAAAATGAGTGGTGACAACGTATACTTTTGAGAAGAAATGAGGAAAATAGGGATTTTTTTAGAAAATTTCATACTACTTTAATGGTATCCAATCTACAATGGGTTAATAGCATGTTGTTCTGTTATCTGTCACACATGCATAGACCACGACCCGAAGGTGTGTCGCGCACAAGAATGACAACTCTTGCATAGCTAATTTTTGAGTTATCTCCCTTTTTTGTTTCTCGCACTGATTTCGTGTCCGGAGCATAACTCCACCACCCTTTGGAATATTTTCATGAAACTTCATACATGCATAGACCACGACCCGAAGGTGTGTCGCGCACAAGAATGACAACTCTTGCATAGCTAATTTTTGAGTTATCTCCCTTTTTTTGTTTCGCGCACTGATTGACCATAACTCGACCACCCTTTGGAATATTTTTATGAAACTTAACACATTCAATTAGACCACGAACCGAAGGTGTGTCGTGCACAAGAATGACAACTCTTGCATTGCTATTTTTTTAGTTATCTCCCTTTTTTGTTTTCGCGCACTGTTTTCCTGTCCGGAGCATAACTCGACCACCCTTTGGAATATTTTCATGAAACTTCACACATGCATAGACCACGACCCGGAGGTGTGTCGCACACAAGAATGACAACTCTTGCGTAGCTAATTTTTGAGTTATCTCCCTTTTTTGTTTTGCGCACTCTACAAACTGGACAATAATGCATGAAGACCCGTTTTCTCGTCTGCTCTGTACACCTTTTCTCGTGTGCTCTGTCCACCTTACCTGTAGAGAGAACAATAGAGACTGGGAGAACCATGTGCTAGCATGGGCTAGCATGTGCAAATGTCCAGTGCTTGACCACTGCTGACCACAGGTAATTTATACAGGTAAATTACTACATTGGGTACTGTGTTGAAAATATTGTGGCATTATGTGGACCTGTGCAGATATATGTAGATAAATATAGGCCTATTAAAAAAAAATCTGGGCTCCAGTAGCAAGCATTATTATTTTTAAACTTTTTTTTTCCATTTTTTTCTTTTTTTTTTCTTTTTTTTTTCATTTTTTTTTAATTTTTTTTTTTTCATTTTTTTTCTTCAAATTATTTTTCAATTTTTGTCTAGTAGCATAAGGTGGTAAGTGCTATATACAGACTATTCACCTGTGCATGTGCTAGCATGTGCAACTGACCACTGACCACTTACAGGTAATTTATACAGGTAAATGATTATATTACATTTCCGTAAACTGTGTTGAAAATATTGTGGCATTATGTGGACCTGTGCAGATATATGTAGATAAATATAGGACTATTAAAAAAAAATTCTGTGCTCCAGTAGCAAGCATTATTATTTTTAAACTTTTTTTTTCCATTTTTTTTTTTCATTTTTTTTTTTTCAAATTATTTTTCAATTTTTGTCTAGTAGCATAAGGTCGTAAGTGCTATATACAGACTATTCACCTGTGCATGTGCTAGCATGTGCAACTGACCACTGACCACTTACAGGTAATTTATACAGGTAAATGATTATATTACATTTCCGTAAACTGTGTTGAAAATATTGTGGGAATATGTGGACCTGTGTATATGATATGTAGATAAATATAGGACTATTAAAAAACATTCTGGGCTCCAGTAGGGAGCATTATTCTTTTTCTTTTTTTTAATTTAATTTTTTTTTTCCATTTTTATTTTTACATTCTTTTTCAATTTGTTAACTGACCACTAACTTATTACAGGTAATTTATACAGGTACATTATTACATTTCTGTAAACTGTGTTGACAATATTGTGGCAGTATGTGGACCTGTGCAGATATATGTAGATAAATATAGGACTATTAACAAAAATTCTGGGCTCCAGTAGCGAGCATTATTTTAAAAAATAAAATTTGTATATTACATTTCCGTAAACTGTGTTGAAAATATTGTGGCATTATGTGGACCTGTGCAGATATATGTAGATAAATATAGGACTATTAAAAAAAAATTCTGGGCTCCAGTAGCAAGCATTATTATTTTTAATTTTTCAATTTTTTCTTTTTCAATTTTTTTTTAATTTTTTTTTTTTACATTCTTTTTCAATTTTTTAACTGACCACTAACTTATTACAGGTAATTTATACAGCTAAATTATTACATTTACCTAAACTGTGTTGACAATATTGTGGCAGTATGTGGACCTGTAGATAAATATAGGACTATTAAAAAAAATTCTCGGCTCCAGTAGCGAGCATTATTTTTTTTATTTACATTCTATATTACATTTCCGTCAACTGTGTTAAAAATATTGTGGCATTATGTGCACCTGTGCAGATATATGTACATAAATATAGGACTATTAACAAATAATTCTGCGCTCCAGTAGCTTCACACATGCATAGACCCTAAAGGTGTGTCGCGCAAGAATGACAACTCTTGCATCACTAATTGTTTAGTTATCTCCCTTTGTCCGTCACCGATTTTGTCTCCGGAGCATAACTCGATCACCCTTTTTTCAAACTACTTGTGTATCTGGGGAGGGGGATACACATGCGCTTGTCAAAAAGCGTCCATTTCTAGTTAGAATATGTTATTTATGTCTGTACGTACGTGCATCCGGGTTAACGTTTTTGTTTCAAATTTTTTGTTTTTGTTTTGGTAAAAGTTTTTTGGTATACTATCACAGCTTCGGCGGGCGCGAAATGCGGGCTGTGGCCATCTAGTTGTAATCATTGATTATGTATTTATGTGTTTTCTACAGTACGAATATTGCCAGAAAAATTTTGGGCTGGAGAACGGGATGAAGGTGCAACCAGACGAGTTTTTCGGCATATTTGATACATTCCTTGTATCATTCACTGATGCCAGAGTGGAAAATGAAAGGATAAAGAGACAAAAGGAGGAAGATGAAAAGCGAGCAATTTTAGAAGACAGAGTAAGTGGTGCAACACTATTGTGGCTGTGAATGGAAAAAATACCTGTGACCAGTGTAGCTGCTGATCATATAGCACACTCCTGTAACCTGACGGTGATCTATATTGCATGACGGGTGATTCATTGATGGAATGGCGAACACAAGGTGTATGATCACGTGGTACTAACAACAACAACAAGTACCGATTCAAAGTACGTATTCTTTTATAGTGTCCTTATTACGCAACGGATTTTGATGAAATATGGCGCATCAAACGCGTCTTGTTAAGCTGCATTTGGTGGTCTCTGTATTTTCGCCCAAACTTTTGTCGTTTTTGCGAAGAATCGATTTCCGTGTCTTTGACACGGAAATCGATTCTTCGCAAAAACGACATAAGTCTGTGCCAAGCTCCATAGACCACCAAATGCAGCCCATGAAGACACATTTGATGCGCCATATTTCATCAAAATCTGTTACGTAATAAGGACACTATAAAAGAATACGTACTTTGAATCGGTACTTGTTGTTGTTGTTAGTACCACGTGATCATACACCTTGGAACAGTGCGGATCCTGATCAGACTGCGGATGCACAGGCTGATCTGGATCTACACTGGTCGCAAAACCCATAAGCTATATTTCTCCAGTCAGCTGATCTGGATCTACACTGGTCGCAAAACCCATAAGCTATATTTCTCCAGTCACTGCCAATGCAGTCTGATCAGGGTCTACCCCATTCACCATTCAACCAATGATACGTCCATTGTCCCTGTATAGATCATTACCAAGATACAGGAGTGTGCTAACGGATTATGATCTAGACCGGTCACAAAACTCATAAGCCCCATTTCTCGAGTCCGTCACATATAGCACTGTGCTCTGGATTAACCCTTTCCCTGTTTTGCGATATTTCGACTCTTGCAAATCCAAAACATCTGAATAAAAGAATCAAATGCTGGGTCAAATGATGGTTAAATTGTCTGATAGAGTAGAAAACATTGTGGGAAAAGGATAAATTGCTTGTTACAAGCAATTTATCCTTTTCCCACAATGTTTTCAAAAGACATCTTCTGCAGAGGCGTGAAAAGTCGTTTCTATCAGGGAAAGGGTTAACCTGCCTTAGGCTGAGGTACTGTATCTAGTCCCAGCTTTACATGTACAGTGGCACCTCGCTAATCTTGGGGCGGTTTGACTAAACTTTGTACGGCTAAAATGTTTGTAAGTGCATATTTAGGATCGTCTGATAATTTCAATTGATGGAGTTACATTTATTGAGCATATGCAGCCTATGCTCATTAAATGTAAATCCAATAATCATGATAATTGAAAAGAAAAAAACATTGTTAATGTGTAATTTACAGTCTATCCATATTTTGCACTTACGAACATTTAAGTCGTACAAAGTTTAGTGAAACGGCCCCCAGAATATCAGAGCTCCAGATAAGCATTGTATCTAAAGAGTATTATACCCTCATATTTTAAATTCAATGCGCATTGTAATGTTACAAATGCATTATTGATTGTCTTCCTTGATTGATTGAACAAATGATAAACAATAAAACAAATTTAATATTTCATTTATTTGAGCTGCAAAAAGCAAACACTGTTTCCATAAAATTATCTCCTATCCTCACCTTTAAACCACATAGAACTAATTTACAGTTGACATAAACCAACATGTCTGCATATATAATTGCTACAGTGTCTGGGATCAGTTGTTTCAATTAGTGCCATCTCTATATGACCTTAGCTGTCATTGGGAGGCTAAACCCTTTCACCTTGTTTTCAGTTAAAGAAGGAAAGAGAACAGCGACTGACATTGCGACGGGCCAGCAGTGCTGCCGGGTGTGGGGTTGCTACCAGCAATGGAACAAATACATCTAAAAGTATGTACACGGGGGGCTTGTACACCACCGCATGTGTTAACCCTTTCACCCCTAAGTAACTGGAAATGATTTTGATATGTTAATTTTCTGACCAATCCAATCATAAAATAATTTTCAGACAAGTCCATTTATGATAAGGAGGTTGTTTTGTTCTAAAAAATATGAAAATTACTTGCAAAAAGTGTAGATCCTGATGAGACGGCTCGTCACGAGCCGGCTCATCAGGATCTGCACTTTTTGCCAATACCGCTATACAGGCCACGGTGTTGAAAGGGCTAATCTTGCCAAGATGTCAATGCTTCTGAACACCTGTGATGGGTTGTGGCCTAGGGGTTAGAACACCTGACTTCCAATCCGGAGGTTGTGGGTTCAAACCTCAAGGGCATCAAAAATACTTTCATTGTATTTCCATCCCACTGCAGGTCTCTCGGATGAGACTTTAAACTGTGGTCCCATCTCTATATGACCTTAGCTGGTGCTGGGACGTTAAACCCATTCACTTTCACTTTTCATCTATTGGCAATATCAACTATCAATCAAGCAGTTTGATTGGCTGACCTGAGCTGTAGCACAACTTAAGCTCAGCCAATCAAACTGCTTGATTCTAAGCACAATATTCTGTGGTGGTTGGTTGAGAGCATGTGATGGGTAATTTAACGATCGGGATTCTTCCTTACTGCAATCCAGAGCAGAGACCTGGTTTGGCCCTCAGTTAAGTGCGGTATGGACCATGCACCAGGTCAGGTTATTCTTTTTAGCTCACCTGAGCGAAGCTCATGTGAGCTATTGTTACCGCAATGTGTCCGTCGTCCGTCGTCCGTCCGTGAACATTTTCAAACGTCTTCTCCTCGGCAACCATTGGGCCTATAGTCACCAAACTTCATGGTCATGGTCCTTAGGTAGGGGGATTACAAAATTGTTAATATGACGTCATTACATAATCCAAGATGGCTGCCGTCTAAAAATAGCACAAATTCTTCAAAAAACTTCTTCTCAAGAACCGCCAACCGGATTTCGACGAAACTTGGTAGGAATGTTTGATGTACAATGCTCTTTCAAAGTTGTTAAAATAGTGACCCCGGGGTCAGAAATGGGCGTGGCCCGTGTGGTCCAATTGGGGTCAAATTTTATTTTTGACCGAATATGGTCATGTCATATATCAAATCGAAGGTATCAGCGAGGCGATCACTCTGGTGCATTTTTTGTCGAAATTGGATGGTATGTCATCCAAGATGGCCGCCGAAAGGTCAAAAGGTTGTTCTTTTATTAGAGATTTCAAAATTCTTCTTCACACGAACCGCTTGGCCCATGGTGGCCAAACTTCACAGTTATGGTCCATGTGTGAATCCTTTTCAGATTTGTTAAAACGGAGGTCGTCGCTAATCCAAGATGGCCGCCATCTAAAAATAGCACAAATTCTTAAAAAATCTTCTTCTCATGATCCGCCAGCCGGATTTCGACGAAACTTGGTAGGAATGATTGATGTACAATGCTCTTTCAAAGTTGTTAAAATGGTGACCCCGGTGTCAAAAATGGGCGTGGCCGGTGGGGTCAAATTTTATTTTTGACCGAATATGGTCATGTCTATATCAAATGAATGATCGACGTAGAATGCTCTTTCAAAGTTGTTAAAATGGTGACCCCCGGTCAAATTGAAGGTATCAAGGAGGCGTTGCTCTTGTGTAATATTTGTCGGAATCAGATGATTATGTCATCCATGATGGCCTCCAAAAGGTCCATTTATTCGAGATTTTGAACGTCTTTTTCTCAGGAACCACATGCATGGCCGATGCTGGCCAAACTTCATAGTAAGTTAAGATCCTTGGGTGAAGCATTTTCAGATTTGGTAAAATGAGTCATCGCTTAATCCAAGATGACCGCCATCTAAAAATAGCACATTTTTTAAAAAAAACATGAACTCAATGTCACATTCTGCTCTGGTGTTCATGGAGTCAGGTGAGCGAATAAGGGCCATCATGGCCCTCTTGTTTCTATGTAAATATTCAGTTCTGATTTTAGTATTTTTCCCCCCAATGCAGCAAGTTGACCCGTTGGCCTGGCCTTAAATGACCTTAGCTGTTGGTAGGCCGTTAAACACCAATCAATCAAATCAAGCATGATATTCAAGTACAGTCTACACTCACTTACATACAGTCCTGGGGACTGAGGAACATAATTTGAGTTAACAAAAAAATTTGAGTTAACAAGAGTTATTATAAAGGAAAACGGGTACTTGGGATCATGAATTTGACAAAGTCAAATTCATGATCCCAAGTACCCGTTTTCCTCTATAATAACTTGTGTTAACTCAAATTTTCGTTAACTCAAAGTTTGAGTTATCAGTAGTTTGACTTAACTCTTTCCATGCTGGGAATTTTGTGGGCTATAAATAGTTCAAAAATAGCAGATGACAATTCATTATATTTTCTTTTATTTCTCCTTATAAATGTCATGAATATGTCTTGGAATTTCATTAGAATTGTGTCCGGAGGACACAATTCTAATGAAATTTCAAGACCTATTTACAGAGAGAAATAAAACATATACTCTTAATTCGTTTGGCGGATATTTTCGCTGCTAGCATGCAAAGAGTTAAGACAGTTTGAGGTTACAGTGAGTGTAGACTGTATTTTGATATAACAATAAATGCAAATATGTATTGGGAAGATTTGCACAGGCAGTGGTGTATAAACTATAAAGGTCACGACATAATACAAATTCTGTTACAGTTATGTGGTTTGTCGGACTGGCTTCTCCATGTGTTCATGTAGTCGTGTCATGATGACTTCATGAAATATGTTTTGTAATACCATATGTTTATGTTGCGAATATCACATGGTTTATGCTACAGTAGTAAGCCAAATGTTTATTAGCATAGTATGGAATGTACTCTTGTCGGTTTCCCGATTAAGAATATCAAAAGTGAAATAAAATACCAAATTTACGAAAGCATTTTAATCAACTACATATCTCATTTCAGACCTTTCAATATTTAAAATGTTGATATTTCCATTCAAAATGACAAAAAGTTGAAACATTGTTCGAACACGAAAAAAATATACGTACATACTTGTGACATAATATTTTCGAAACACCTGGGGCCTGTTTCATTAACCTTCGTACGACTAAAATGTTTGTAAGTGCAGACTTTTCATCATCTGGAAATTTCACTTGATGGATTTACATTTATTGAGCATAGGCATTTTGCATTTACTAACATTGTAGTCGTACAAAGTTTAGTGAAACGGCCCCCAAGTATATTCTATATGTATTGGAATGGGAAGCTATTCACGGCATAATTTTTGTCACCATATTGCATGTATTTTACATTTACAGGTGAGTTTGATGACCTAGTTTCTGCCCTGAGGACTGGAGATATATTCGGTGATGAAGTCGCAGCAAAAATGCAGAAAAGAAATAGACGCCGCACTACTTCAAACGTTGTAACATCGCGGGAACGAATAAACTGACAAATTTACAACAAAACTTGTAACTCACCTAAAGTGTAGAACTCTGTTGTGGTACAGAACACATTGGGAATTGTGTAATTTTGTCCAATGGAAAGCCAAAAATAGCTGAAACGTCATCGTTTCTTATATCATTCAGGCACCATGTTGCCAGGGACCACAAGATTATGGCTTACCTTGGCTCTACCATTCATTCTAGCTGGGTCTTGGATCATGGGTGTAATGGTGTTCTATTGGAATCTGTGTTGATTGGCCGTTAAGCACCATTCCATTCTATTGGAATCTCATGAAAATAGAAACTAAAGCCTGTGATGTCAGGCCCTAGTGACTTAGCACTTGTGGTATACACATTCTAGGTGTCCGGAAAAAAAATGTTTTCTTTATTTCGAAATGAAAGTATATGTTGTTACCACTCAGTTGAACCGTCTCGTTCAGACGGTTCAACTGAGTGGAGTGGTAGCAACATATACATTTGATGCGAAATAAAAAAAAATAATTTTTTCATGAGAATTGTTTTTATCTTGAACATGACATAATTATGTTAAGTGTGGGTTTAGATTGTAGAAGGGCAATGGTGCAAATGTTGAATGGAAATTTAGCTAATACAATACAACTGGAAAGTTGAACAAGTACAATTATCCAACATTGTCAAAGGTCAACAAATACTATACAACTCCGTGTATCATGGTATTGTCGGAGGTTGGCATTGAATTAACCTGAGGACAAAAGTATATCAACGCTGTATGCTACAATGACATTCTTTTTGGCGGAAAATGTACTTTCATTGCCTGATTATACAGTGGAACATCTCTAAACCGGACACTCTGGGAGGTCCCCAGGGTGTCCGGTTTAGAGATGCTCCACTGTAATTCAGATATATTAGTGCGCCGAGACATGCTGCTGTTAATTGCTAACATGAAGAGTCATTAGCAGTCTATCTAAATTACAGTGCAACCCATCAAGATTATACAACCTTATTTTTTGTTGGTGTTCCTCTGTATTCCAAGCATTCTGTACTTTCACCCAGTCTTTATCATGAGAATTGAAAATATTTGCAGCAGCAAGATTATGACTGACTAAACGCATTTCAAGACTTCCGCCTTTAATAGCCTATTCAGCCAGCGAGATTTATCACTTAAGTTTATGTATACAATACGTTTTTTTTTTTTTTTAAATATTATTTTGGTTATTTCTTCATAAAAGTATATGTTGTTACCACTCATTTGAACCGTCTCGTCGAGACGGTTCATGTGAGTGGTAACAACATATACTTTCTAACAGAAATGGAGAAAATTGAGAAAATAAATTCTCCAAATTTTAAAACTACTTTTTGTACTGTAATTGTATCTGGCCTATAATAAGGTTATTACAGACTGAAACTAATATATGCTCAATGGTCATTTTCCGCTTGGATTTGCTATGCATTATTTGGTTAAATTAATGTGAAAATATATTGCATAAGTGATATTGTAAATTCACTGGACAAGTGGAATTAAATTTTCCATGATTTTTTCGGAAAATATGTTTCTCATTTTCTTTTTCACTAGCCTGGGAATGATGCAATGTAATGTTTATAAAACTACTGGTATACAATGACATTGTCGCTTGTACGTGTGGTAATATACTCTACTGGGCCGCCAGTGCTGGATTTACAAACAATATACACTGCTATTGATTCCATTCAGCGTGTTCAGAGACGACAAGTTTGACTTGGCCCTCTTTCAAGGTGCATGATCACGTGATTACAACAACAACAATTACTGAAACTTCCAGCAGTCTCCAATTCAAGGTACGTGTTCTGTTATATTGTCCTCATTATGTAACGGATTTTAATGAAAAATGGCGCATCATTTGGTGGTCTCTGTACTTTGGCTCATACATCTGTCGTTTTTGCGAAGAATAAATTTCCGTGTTTACTGTCAATATCGACACGCAAATCGATTCTTTGCAAAAACGACATAAGTATGTGCCGAAGTCCCGAGACCACCAAACGCAGGTCATGACGATGCATTTGCTGCACCATATTTCATAAAAATCCATTGCATATTAAGGAAAATATCAAATATTTACTTCGGAGTGTGGGGGCTTTCAACACTTTCAGACATTGTTGTGATCATGCACCTTGTCTTTGTATGTTATTATCACACCACATTTCATACATTTCTACAGACTGGGTATTCCTGGCGCATGGTTATCTTGCTGCATTGCATTTACATGTCTCCATTTCATCACATATTATTGTTGTATTATACAATGTACTGTTATGTTGATGTCCATTTGTTCGATTTTTCAATTATAAATGTTTAACTCGACATTTGAAATTTCCACGGATCAAAGTGCTCTTGTATTGACAGTTTTGGTCTCACAAACTTTAGTGGAATGTGAGACATAGCAATCACAATTCTGGCGTGGTCATCATCTTAAGGCCCAGTCACACCAGGGGCCCATTTCCAAACTAAACTTTGTATGACTAAAACGTTTGTAAGTGCAAATTTAGGATCGTCTGGAAATTTCAATTGATGGATTTACATTTATTGAGCATAGGATCACCCCGGAGCTCGGTCCATGGAGAACCTTGGTCAGTCCGTAGCCAGACCGTAGTGATACCGTGACGAACCGTGGTGATCCGGCATGGTCCGTAGGTCGGCTCGGAGGTTTAGAACTGTTCTCAACATCCATGGCCATCCGGGATGACCCTTGGAACTCTCCGGTACCGTAGCTAGTGGGTCCATAGTACCATCGTAGTACATGTACTTCCGTGGTGATGCGGGGTGGACCGGTCCGAGTGTTTCTGGAAGAGGGTGACAACACGGTTTGTAACGGTGATAGTACGGTATCGATAAGGAGACCTCGGATCTACCATGGCAGCACCGTAGTGCGTCCGTAGCTCTGCCGGGGCGGTCTGGGACGAACCTTGATCATCCGTAGTGACACCGTGTTAAATCCGGCATGTTTCCCGGATATATTACGGACCGACCACTGTAGTCATCCATAGTGATACCTTGGCTATCCATAGTCTCACCGTAGTAGAACCGTGCTGGCACCGTGTTCCTCGCAAAATATTTGATCAGCTTTCCGGACGGCCTCGGTGATTAACCCCGGACTCTCCGGGGCCATCCGTAGTTCATCCTTGTTATGTGTGACTGGGGCTCTACGCTTGACGTCATCATATATATGCGTTGTCATAGGCGTCAACAATTTTATATGTACGTTAAAATGTTGCATATCTTGTGATCTTTACCAAACTTCATTAATAGCTTCCTCACATTGGAGGGATGGATAGTGGCCTAGGGGTTAGAATACCTGACTTCCAATCCGGAGGTTGTGGGTTCAACCTCACCTTTTCACAGTATTTCCATCCCACTGGTCTGTCGGATGAGACTTTAAACTGTAGTCCCGTCTCTATATGACCTTAGCTGTTTCTGGGACGTTAAACCCATTCACTTTTTTTCCTCTTATTGGTGGCTAACCACCTTGTATCATTTGTGTGACCTTGACCTTCATGGGTGAGACACTCACCGGTGATCGCTTTGTTTCTCGCCCACTTGAGTCGACTGAGATTTTGCAGTCAAAATTCCAGAGTCATCGGCATTGAAGGTGTCAACAATTTTTGACGTGCCAGGGGTGGATCCAGGATTTATGTCTAGAGGGGCCGTGGATTTCAAATGACACGAACATGATCGTCAACTTTCATACAATTCAGATTATTTTCTGTATTTTTTTTTATTTCTCATCAAAAGTATGTTGTTACCACTCTCGACGAGACGGTTCAACTCAGTGGTAACAACATACACTTTGGGTGAGAAATGAGGAAATAATTAGATCTTTCCACGTAAAAAATGAGTTAAAATCTAAACTACCATTTTTAGAGGGGGCGTGCGCCAGACATGCTCCTGCCTGGATCCGCACCTGCGTAAATTAGACCCTATCTAAGCCAGACACGGATGGGCATCAATTTCATTTATTTCTGATGCTAAGCTGTTCATTATTGCATAATGTACCAATATGCCTTGTAGTGCACTTACAGTGGAACTTTGACTGTGACCTACTTCTCCTGATATATCAGTTGGATCTGTATCAAACTTTATCAGCTTCTTCACATAAATAAATAACCGCACTGTCATTTGGGTGACCATGACCTACTTTTTTTGTGGGCGAGACACTCCCTGACGATCACCTTGTTTAGCCTATGGCATAATGTAATATATATGTTTTATATAAAATGTACCAGTGACATACTGGTAATATGTAGCTGCGACTGGAGAAATGCGGCTTATGGGTTTTGCAATCATTGTAGATCCAGATCAGACTGCGGAATCCATACAGTCTGATCAGGATCTGCATTGTTTGCCGTTCCATCAATGAAACAACAGTTATGCTTATAACAAGCATTATAGATAGTTATCAGGCTACAGGAGTGAGCTATTTGATCAGGAGCTACACTGGTCACAAATCCCATCAGCCCCATTTCTCCAGTCACAGTCACATATCTACAACATGTGACAGTGACGTGTACACAGCAGTGAGAATGTGAACTTGCATTCTTATTAATTTGTCACTGGTATCTCTGTCTTCCTTCGTTCCAGGTGTAACATGTTGTGTTGTTGTCTCGTAAAGTGTGATCTATCCCAGGGCAGAACTATTATCTTCTATTTAGTGCATAAGCACAGCAGCTTACATTGAAGCTGTACTGATCACCTTACCTGTTTTAAGTAGTTTCATTTACATACATGTATTTATTACACTAGACAGTGTACTACAATAATGTTTTAATACCCTGTTATACATTGTGAAAACCATTTTATGCAAGAAATGAAATAGTCCATTTAGAGTTAGGCATACAGCGTTCAAACCGTAAACTGTCAGACAGGTCAAATTCCTAATGACTATCTTTGTTATTACATGTGCAGTGGAACCGCTTTAAACCGGTCACAGTTTCATTGCCCGATAGGTTTCATTGCCCGTTACCAACGGTGTTCATGTCTGTTCATGATCACAAACCACTCGCGCGTGTCTTGAAGTAGTCATCTCCCTGTTTTACAGTGGAACCTCTCTAAACCGGACACCCTGGGAGGTCTCTGGGAGGGGTTCCACTGTACCAAACATTTGAACTGGCTTGACAATCCGATCACATGAGTGGTTACAATGCACTTTTGTAGAGAAAAAATCAATAATTATTGGGTAAATAGTAAGAAAGTTTATGTAAATGTATTCTCCCATGACTTGGAATAGCAGCCAGTCGTGTATTATTCCTATAGGCGATTCAAGTTATTTGAGTTGCTTCCCTTTAGTTGTATTTGTCGCCTATGTACTGCTATTATACCCGGCATCTGCTATTGTTTACAACCTGCTTCCTATTATTACTGCTGTCGATTTTATGGACATTTGTCGGCTTTGTGTCTCCAACTTGGTTAAGTAGTGCAGGGTATCGGTACCAACCCTGTCTGTCCACCTGTATTGTCGATTTGAACGAAACGTCTTCCAGCTGAGAAGCGAAACTTTACGATGTGGAAACTTTTCAATGTGACATTTGCAACTAGCATAGCCCTAGATTAGCCTGCTCATCTTCACAGCCTGATCAGGGTTTACTCTGTGTGTGACATTTAGTGTAACTGTGGAAGGCTAAATGATTAGACCATACTCAAGACAATGCGAGGGTGCATCATGGACAGGGTTTACAATTAAAGGGGTCAGTGGAAGAAGGGGGCGGGCGGGCGGGGCCAGTGGAAGAAGGGGGCTAAGTCCCTAGGGACTTAGCCCCCTTCTTCCACTGACACCTTCAATTCTCGTAAGGTACCTTTTCTCAGCCACCACCCAACTAACATCCATATCTCACTAACTATTGATCATTCAGCTCTTGTACTTTCAGAAATTGTGGGTGGGAGCATGCGATGGGTAATTTAACTAGATGGGTAATTTAACTATCGGCGTTCATCCTTACCGGAATTCCGACTGGAGACCTGGTTTGACCCTCACATATGTCTTTGGCATTTTGTATGTGACAGTTGAATCTGGTTATACCCCTTATGTTAGTATCACGATTATTCGTAATCCTATTTTAGGGGAAGGGACCTGTGAGTGAGTTGAAGTGACTTTGGTGTGGTATGGACCTGGCACCAGGTCAGGTTGTTCTAATGTCAGGGCTGAATATGTAAATATTCCGTCCTTACCGGAATCCCGACCAGAGACGTGGGGTTGGCCCTCCAATACATCTTGGGCTTTCTTATATGAGACACGCCATGCGATTTTGTACCTTCGGACATCTGCGTAATTTCATGAAGTACGTTTACAAAATTTACAATATTTTCTGTAAATGACGTCAAAAGTTGGCAAAATTTTCAGAGTACATGCAACTTTATTTATTGTAAATGTTGTAAACGTATTTAATGAAATTACGCAGATGTACGAAGGTACAAAATCTTTTCTCAGTGGGGACAACGGGACACCTGTTTTGTCCATACATCTATCACATGTTCCCAGTCTACTAACCATAGCTGTTTACATGCCATTAAACACCATTAAATAAATCAATCGATCAATAAATCAGTGGTGGGGAAGGGGATGTGTTCTATCCATACATCTGCCACACATTAACCCTTTCAACACCACAGGCCATTGGCAAAAAGTGTAGATCCAGATAAGCCGGCTCAGCCGGCTCGTAGGATCTGCACTTTTTGCAAGTAATTTTCATATTTTTTTGAGAACAAAGACACCCCCCTTGTCATAAATGGACTAATCTGAAAATCATTTTTGACGGTTGGATTGGTTGCAAAATTAACACATCAAAATCCATTTGGTGTGGTATGGACCTGGCACTGGGTCAGATTATTCTAATTTCAGGACTGAATATATTTTTTCTCGATGTAAATATTCTGTTCTGATTTTGGGACTTTCCCCGCAATGTAGCAGGTTAAAACAGGATCGAACCCGTTTGCCCGGCCATACATGACCTTAGCTGTTGATAGGCCGTTAAACACCAATAAACAAACAAACAAACATTAACCACCAGAATCCGGGGCCCGTTTCACTAAACTTCGTACAACTAAAATGTGCAAAATTATGGCATTCTGTAAATTTCACATTAACAATGTTTTCTTGTAAACAATTATTTGATTTACATTTATTGAGCATAGGCTGCATATGCAGCCTATGCTCAATAAATGTAAATCCATCAATTGATATTTCCAGGCGATCCTAAATTTGCACTTGCGAACATTTTAGTCGTAATAAGTTTAGTGAAACGGCCCCCAGGTGAATCATCCTCAACCGACTAATCAACTGATTGACGTATACAGAGATGTGATATTCTTGACATCCACATTGGACAGCTGCCAGCAGGGACGTTCATGACACGTGCACACGTATATTGTCTTGTGTTTCTTCACATAAAAAGGTTCTTTTGTTATGTATTAACCTGTTCAACCAAAATAACTGGCATCAACTGTGATACGTTAATTTTCCTACCAATCCAGTCATCACCAACTTGAAATGATTGTCAGACCAGTCCATTTATAAAAAGGGTGTGTTTTTTTTCTTTATATATATATTAATTGTACTTGCAAAAAGATGAGGAGCCAGCTCATCTGGATCTACACTGTTTGCAAATACTGCTCTCGAGGCCTGTAGTGTTGAAATGGTTAATATCATATACATACAGTAGTTTTGAGGAACCTACATTAAGTGAATAAATATTACAGATAAAATTATTGATTTTGTGATCAGTGTAGAAGCAGACCAGCCAGCATATTTGTGCTGTCTGATTAAGGTCGACACTGTTGTCCATATAGTATGCAAAGCATCCATTGAACCATCTATGAACAGTATGATTTGGTGTGGTATGGACTGAATATTTTTTTTTTCAGTGTAAATATTCTGTTCTGATTTTTGGATTTTTGGATTCCCCCCACCCCCAATGCAGCAGGTTACATACAGGATCGAACCCGTTGGCCCGACCTTACACGACCTTAGCTGGTGATAGGCCGTTAAGCACCAATAATCAACCATTCAGTAAGCAAAGCATCCATTGAACCGTCTATGAACAATATGATCATCGATCGGAAATACTTACGCTTGGGTGGGTGGCAGGTGGGAGCATGCGATGCCTAATTTAACGATCGGGGTTCATCCTTACCGGAATCCCGACTGGAGACCTGGTTTGGCCCTCACATACGTCTTTGGCATTTTGTATGTGACAGTTGAATCTGGTTATACCCCTTATGTGAGTATTACGATATTCGTAATCCTATTTTAGGGGAAGGGGCCAAGTGACTTGGTGTGGTATGGACCTGGCACCAGGTCAGATTATTCTAATTTCAGGGCTGAATATATTTTGTGATTTTCCCCCCAATGCAGCAGGTTAAAATGGGATCGAACCCGTTTGCCCGGCCTTACATGACCTTAGCTGTTGATAGGCCGTTAAACACTAATAAACAAACAAACAAACAAAACTTACACTTGGTTTTGTAAGATTGTAACCAAAACTTTTTTTGTGTGAAGAATATATAGAGAATAGTAGGTTAGTGCCGTGAATGGGAAAAAATATCTGGCATGGCTTAGGAAACGGGATGGGCGAGGCTCTGCCGAGCACATCCAGTTTCCGTGACGCGCCAGATATTTTTCCCATTCACGGCACTAACCTACTATTCTATGTATCCCGTCAACACCTACAAGTGGCTTTAAAATTCAAAAAGATAACCCCTGCTACCGCACGTTTTCATACGCAGTGATTAGGTCGTATTGACAGGATATCAAAAATGTTTCACTGCACCGTGTTTCACGGCACATACACACTGTGTTGACGGGATAATGTGGTATATTTTACTTCCCAGTTTGTCCGACTGTCCCTGTGTATTGTGTGACCATTATTTACAATCTTCATATTTATTTACAATTTTGTACTAAATTCATATTAATATATTATTTGATATATTTTGTATATTATGTTTATAGTAGTTCCTACCGAGTATCAAAATGTTTATCATACATATACACCAATATTTGTTGTATAGATGTAAGTTGTGTTATTGTTTGATGAAAAAGTAAACGTTCCTCTGTTTGAGCGTATTTGTACTGAATTATACAACAACATAAAATGAATGGAGATTTTGTAATTCATTGTTCGCATTGTATTTTGTTAACCCTTGTTTCTTCAGAGCCAGAGCAGAACGAATTCTGAGCATGTAGTTTGTTCTCAAACTCAAAATCATGCAGTGTGATTGGTCGAGACTGAGCAATGCTCAGTCTCGACCATTCACATTGCCTGATTTTAATTACACATTTTGAGAATATGCGCAGACAGATTTTTAAGCATGAGCATGGCGCCCATATTCCCAGTATATGTGCATTCCGGTCTGTATATGACCTTGCTGTTGAACGGACATAAAACTCAATCAATCTCTCAATCCGCTCCAATAGTTGAGTATACCTGTAACCTCTCCAGACTACTGTCTGTTCCACGTTATGCTGCCGATCAATGTATGGCTATTACACACATTAAATCTAAAACATATTTCAATGTAAGTACTTTTACATCAATAACATTGACCCGGCCTTAAATGACCTTAGATGTTGATATGCCGTTAAACCCCAACAAACAAACAAACAAACAAACAAACAAACATACAAACTTTATTGAGTCGATTTCCAAAATGTTTCGTTTTTTGACTCATCCCCCAACACCTATACTACTTCCCCCCCCCCCCCCCATGTTAAATTCACATGGGGAAATTCATTTTTTCGCTATTAAATCAATATCTGATGGAATTTTATCAAACAATTTCTTTGGGGAGTGACATTTTTGTTGAATTGAATTGAATGTGTTTAATAGACAAAAGTTAGTCGGCAGCAAAACGTGGAACAGACTTTTTAGTAGATATCATGGAAATCCCCAGGTTGTCCGATTATGAGAGATGTCATTTCGGGCGGGTGCACTTTTAGTGAGTGGGACTAAGTGACTGGTGTGGTGAGGACCTGGTCAGGATATTCTAATTTCAGGGATGAATATAATTATATTTATTTCTAAATTTGTAAATATTCAGTTCTGATTTTGGGAGTCCCCCCCCCCCCCCCACCCCATCACAACACGTGAAATATAGGAATCAAACCCGTTAACCCGGCCTACAATGACCTTAGCTGTTGACAGGCCGTTAAACACCATTTAATCAAATTAAATTGTGTTGGTGCGTGTGTGTTTGTTAATGGATTCGATTCTCATGTTCTGTCAAAATCATGGGCAGAGACATACACCCAACCATAAATACTTGTGTTTGGGAATAAGAGGAATACGAAAAACAGCAGATATGAACAGCATTTGTTTCCAGTTCTTTATCTGTAAAATGTACCAGAACTTGGCGGGACCACAGACTAACGTCGAGGACCCAGGACCACCCCCCACCACCACCACCCCTCACCCCGCCCCCAAGTATTTATTATAATAATCAACAAAAGATGTATGTCAATTCTATCAATACACACCATTCAACATCTCTTCTCTATCTCTCTCGTTATGCAATAGATTCCCAATTTATTTCTATTGTCGGTGTTGTATTGATAGAATTTACATATGGTACTTGATTAATATGTCCATCATGTTAATATGGTTTGGTCATCTTTTGTGGATTATTATAATAAATACTTAGCGGTGCGGGCTGGTGGTGGTGGGAGGGGGGGGGGGGGGGTGGGGAAGTCCTGTGTTCTCGACGTTAGCCTGTGGGTGGGACGTGTGTGCTTATATAACTAGTGTTTCACAAGATATAACAATATGTATATGAATGTTTGCTTAACAGACACCGTGCTATGTGGTTTAACCCTTAAGCTGCTGAATTAAATTTTGTCGTCTGCTGTTTATTTTCCGTTTTTCTTATCAAAACATGCTTTGACAGCACTTCAGAATCATTTCTAATTCTGATTCTAATACAAAGTGCTGTCAGACCATGTTTTTATTGAGAAAGAAGGCACAATATCAAGCAACAGCAGACGACAATTTTCGTGTGCAGCAGTCTAAGCGTTAACCCTTAGAGTGCGGAACCGAAAATAATCATCTGCTGCTGTGTCATATTGTGTCTCTTCTCTCAGTAAAAACATGGTTTGTCAGCATTTTAGAATCATTTCCATTGGAAATGATTCTAAAGTGCTGTCGAACCATGTTTTTGATGAGAAAAATGGAAAATAAAAAATAAACAGCAGACGACAAATTTTAATTCAGCATTGTAATGGTTAAAGCGAATGACACGTGCAAGTATGTGGTGACTTGCATCTGTGCAGTAGAGGTAGATCTCCATACAACACGTAACTGGACCTCTGCCCATTACTCATCTGACTGAACAGGTGTGTATTTGGTCCCATGGCTGACAAACGGGGTCTTATTGACATTGTATCTGCGAAAAGTGTAGGCCCAGATTAGACTACACTGATGATATGGGCCTTCACTGTTCGTCATTCAGTAAGTCTATTTTTCAAAGTTGCCTTTCTACAACCGATTATATATGTAACTGTCTATGCTGGATTGTGTTAATGTGTATGTTGGGAATGTCGACAGGTACCTCTTGTCAACCGACTGCCCATTTGTTATTGTATACTTGGGCATAAATTGTATTTTTCTTCCAATGACACGCCAATAGTGTATGGACCATACCACTGCATGGTGGGGTAGGACACCCGTGTGAAACTCGTTGTGAACGTCAGTTCAAGAACAGTTGCAATGTAGAAAGGAACCGCGAAACTGGGGGCCGTTTCCTACGACTAAAATGTCCGTAAGTGCAAAATTATGATAGTCTGTAAATTTCAAATTAACAATGTTTTCTTGTAAACAATTGTTGGATTTACATTTATTGAGCATAGGCTGCATATGCAGCCTATGCTCAATAAATGTAAATCCATCAATTAAAATTTACAGACAATCCTAAATTTGCACTTACGAACATTTTAGTCGTACAAAGTTTAGTGAAACGGGCCCCTGCTTCGCCGTTTGCCCAACACCATGGCTGATTCTAGCGGATCCTAGAAGATTGACGCTGTGAGTTGTGGAGGCCAATTCGTCATATGGCGGAGAAACATTCGATTATAAATCTATGCAGATTAACCGCATCGCGTGTGGAAATTGAATTAATTTTGTGGCTGGTATACGCTGCAAGATAAATACAAACATGTTGGTATGCAGCACGTTTTTATTTTGGTTGTGTATCTAAAGAAATAAACCTACGCCATCTGACCAGTGTTTACATATTTAGCCGTATAGCTTTAGACTGCATCACGAGTTGTAAAACAGTTGTAAAACAGCATGTACACCATGCTTAAATCCACATACATGTTCTATGTTGGCCACTTCAACCGAGTCGTGTTTTTGTTTTACCGGCGGTGCACTTGTAAAAAGATAGCCTGCCACCTTTAAGATGTATTTAACATCAATTTGAAATAAATAAACAGCGCACGCGATCAACGGTCTTTATTACTGGGGAATAATTTAACAACGCTCGCGGTGACAACTGTCGACATCAGATCATATTCAGGAACCCCGTTGTACAGCAGAACCTATCTAACCCGGACACTATGGGGATTACATTGTGTTTAATTCTCATGTGCTTAACTGTAACTTAGTGGGTGGTGGTCGGGCGAACGAGACGGCGTAAACGGTAGTGGTTCCTCCTTGTAAGGAATCACTATTTGCCTGGTTTGACTCTCCGGTACGTTTTTATTTTTGGCTCTTTTGTTACCTGGTAGTTGAATTGGGTTATTGCCCATTATAAAAGTAGTAAGATTATTACTGATCCGACTGCTTTTGGGAGGGGCCAAGTGATTTTGGTGTGGCGAGGACCTGGCATCAGATCAGGATTATTCTGATTTCAGGGCTGAATATATAGTTTTGTTATTGTAAATATTCAGTTCTGATTTTGGGACCCCCCCACCCCCCCCCACCCCCCCCCCCCCATTTGTACATGTACTTGAAAATGTACATGTACTTGTACAGGTAATATATGGGATTTAGTACTAAACCCATTGACCCGGCCTTAAATGACCTTAGCTGTTGATAGGCCGTTAAACCCCAACAAACAAACAAACTGTAACTTACTTCATTGTCGTGTCTGTTCATGATTGAAACTGTTCATGGAGTGCTTACTTTCAGTGGAACCTCTCTAAACCGGACACCCTGGGGGTCCCCAGGGTGTCCGGTTTAGAGAGGTTACAATGTGGACCTCCCAGGGTGTCCGGTTTAGAGAGGTTCCACTGTATACGTATTGTTTATTACTTATTACACGTGCGTGCAATTTCAAAACATGCTAATGCTACCAGTTGCTACAAGACGAGACATGGCATAATAATATGCATGCATTGTTCTTTGATTGCTGGTACAGTGAAACCTCTCTAAGTTTCAATGTAAAGCAGGCATTTGATCTTTCTGAGCCATACTACTGTGATATTCGATTACGAACAGACATTATCACCAGAAGATAATTTCAGCACAAAAATATTTACACAATTCCTTAACATTTGATTGGTCCGTAGCAAGTCTCTGTCCAAAATTTATATCCCAGTAAGCTCCCACGCCGAATTACTTTCCGTAACCGTCAGGCGCAGTTAAAATAATTCTTAAGAAAACACATTTTCTTGATGAATTTATTGCAAATGCTGGAATTATAGGGAATGAATGGCCTTTTTGTGGAATTTATCGGGGATATAAACTTGGAAAAGTCGCGGGAATACTGGACGAGGCCTTAAAAAATTACAATTTTCGAAAGAAAAAAAAATAATATTTTTTTTTGTTTTTTTTCTCGAAAATTGTATTTTTCTATCGCTTCGTCCAGTATTACCGCGACTTTTCCAAGTTTATACCCCGATATATTCCACAAAAAGGCCATTCATTCCTATAATAAATGACCAATAAACTCATGAAAGCCCTTGGTGTCCAGTTTAGAGAGGTTCCACTGTAACTGTGACGACGACAGTGACTCACCGTGCAATTAAGTGACAACTTCCAGTACTGGCAAGTACGGGTAAGGTATGTGGTGTTTACTACACATGTGGTACGAAGTTGCACTGGGAAACTGGGGACGATTTGACCAAATAGCGGACGAAATGACTTGCGGACGACCTGACATGAAGACGATTTGACTTATATTCATATTAAATGTATTAAATCTACATTGTAGTATCAATATAAAACAAATTTCAACACTACTTAAAAAAAACATGTTGATTTTTGTCGCGACCGCTTGCGGACAGCGCGATATAGTCGGCACAGTGGAGTATATACGAACGTCCGGGTTAAAGTTTTTGGTTCATTTTTTTTTTTTTTTAAGTTTTTCGGTATAATATCAAAGCATTGGCGGGCTCGACATGTCGTGCCCGCTTTCGGACTGCGCGATATAGTTTCGCAGCAAAACATCGTACCCCCTGTGTTTTATTGCTTGTAAGGTGATACTGTCGTGGTTACACTCGATTACCTTCCGATTGATGATCGGAGCTTTGACATCTGGCACGAAACAAAAAGCACCTTCATGCAAGGATCAGGTCGTGACGGTATTATGCACAGCAGTTTGAAACATAACGGCAGCCCGCGTTATTTTGTTCACCTTCGACCTTGCACAATTGAAACACGCCATGTGATTTTGTACCTAATATAAGAACATGTGCGATTTTTCATGAAATATATTTACAGAAACTGTGTTATTTTCTGTAAATGACGTCGGAAGATTTTCACAGCAAATGCGGTATTATATATGGTAAATTGTGTAATTAAGATATCGCACCGCACATATTCTTAGGTACACAATCAGATGGGGTGGGTGTCTCAATTGGGGTACAGTCGAACCTCTCCGAACGGCCACCTGTCTACAACAACACCCTCTCTGTAACAGCCGCTATTGTATATCCCAAATGGATGATTTCCTCTGTATCTAACCCTTAGACTGCTGAACACGAAAGTAGTCGTCTGCTGTTGCATTTGCCTTCTTTCTCAATAAAAACATGTTTTGACAGCACTTTAGAATCATTTCCGTTGGAAATGATTCTAAAATGCTGTCAAAGCATGTATTTGATGAGAATTATCGAAGAAAATACAATGTAAATAAACAGCAGACGACAAAATTTAATTCACCATTAAGCTCCCTACAACAGCCACCTCTCTACAACAGCCAGTTATGCGTCTTCCCATGAGTGGCTGTTGTAGAGAGGTTGCACTGTACATGAACAAAGGACATTAATGTTTACCTCTGATATGAATATAAACATAATTGGACGTCATATGCGAAATATCTGACAATTACATGGATTCGATTTTAATCGAATCCATGTATTTTTGAAATATTTCACAGATTTAAAATGAATGTAGTTGTTGCCCGGATATTTCACACACAACGTCCGTTATAAAGATCTTTGAACAACTTTCATTGGCTCCCTCTTCCGTGGCAATGGTCCTGCTCAGAAAGCGGACGAACAACGCAGACCATTATCAGAATACACAGAATGCGCTAACATGGTCACGAAGGCAGGGATTCCGCTGGCGATCGCCACTTTCGCAATTGGCGATAAAAATAAATAATTGGCGATAAAAAAATACAATCTAAAAAAAATCCTTTTTTTTTTTTTTTTTTTTTTTTTTTTTTCGAAAATTGTAATTTGTTATCGCCAATTGTTTATTTTTATCCTATTGGTTATTTTTTTTTTTTTTTTGAAGTGGCGATTTTTTTATTTTCCCCAGCGGAATCCCTGGAAGGTCAGTATGCCCTTTTTCCAAATGGAACACCATTACATATACTGTAATAGCACCTTGTGGGTTCAGCAACCTGTAGCTCTTAATCAAATATACATCTCATCTAACTTTATTAGCGATAACCTTTTTGTGGCCAATTATTGTTTCTACCTCGGGACACTGTTGTTTCCTCCGGGGGCGAATATATCGATGTTGCTGACGTTATACGTACAGGGTGACCCGACCTGTGCACATCTCGTTGTTTCAATGAGTCATCAGTCATATCCAGTCAACGTTGCGTCACATATGAGCCACGACATTTGATTTCGTAACTGAGAACATGCGCGATATTTCATGAAAAATATTTACCAAATTTATGATATTTTCCGTAGTTTACGTCTAAAGTTGACGAGATTTTTATAGAAAATGCGGAATTCTCATTTGCTATGATGACTTCGTCATCATTCGACGTCATTTACGGAAAATAATCACAATTTCTGTATATACATTTCATGAAAAATATAGGTACACAATTACACGGCGTATGCTAGTCAACCGTGAAGAATATGAAACCGTTTGCAAACACTAGATCCAGATGAGACGGCTCGTAACGAGCCGTCTCATCAGGATCTGCAGTGTTTGTCATTAGTTTTAAGATTGTTAACATGAATCATCGTTTTTGATACAATGGTCCAAATTTAACATGGAACATACCATGTTATATACTGAAGGGTGAGTGGGGTTAACCAGGGGCGGATCCAGGATTTGAGGTTGGGGGGGGGGGGGGGGGTGGTGCGGGACATCTTAATTGAAATAGTTTACTATATTTTCGAACTAGCACAGTTTGTTCGTCTACCAAGCGGAGCTGGGGAGACTGCTAGGTGGGTCCGGCGGTATGCCCTCCGGAATATTTTTGATAACTACACCCCATTTTGCTGCGTTATGGCGCATTTTAGAGCAAAAATATCTTTACTCGCCAAATTTTAGGTGGGGGTGGGGGGTGGCGCGACGGGTTTTCCCCTACGTGAATCCGCCCTTGTTAACAATAAAACATCATTAATAGTTTCAGCCGGCAGCTACACAGTGATACTGATCATACACGAGTATTTGTACAGGGGGATGGGCGTAAGATTGGTACATGTGACTTATGCGAGTCAAAAAGGTGCACGGGTCTCAAAATGGCAGCAGTGGCAGCAGCACCACGAGGTTGGTACAAAAAAAATCATGTTGTATTTAATATCCCAATTACATTAAACTTTGAGCAAATACATATAGGCGAACGGAGGGAGGGGGGTGGTATGTGTACCCGTTAAACGGCTACTGAGTTAAGTTAAGTAGTTGAGGCTAGTTAAGTAGTTGGGGCGTAGTTGAGGCTAGTTAAGTAGTTGAGGCTAGTTAAGTAGGTTGAGGCTAGTTAAGTTAAGTTAAGTAGTACTGCGTCTGAAGATGAGAGTACCTACTAGAGTTCAATATCAAACGGTTGCGAAATATGACGTCACTTGCGCGCCAATTCCCACGTGTATTCGCTTCTAAAAGCTTTCTAATCAACACACTACATTAAGCAATTGTTGCAATAACTGATCAAATTCTTTTGTATTTTAACTATATTTATTATTAATCCAACGTCAACCGCATAGCGATCTTTCAGATATCGTTTAAACACATGTAAAAGAAAGGCGCGCGATTTCATGGCGCCAATTAGTATTGGTTTGCGCCCGAAATAAGATAGGTTACTTGTTTCACCGTAAATTACCATTTATAATTAATCACATTTCATAATCTAATTGATTTACTCGCATAGATGTAACGTGAGATCTGGACCAGTCGTACCGTGGCATACATACGTTGTTTTATTACTGCCTTTCCAACTGGTATCTAGTAACCGACGTGTCTGGTTATCGGCAGCCGTTGTCCGGCGTGGTGAATGCGGGGTGTGGTTTTCCACGTGCCCAATTATTAATTTACAAATACCAACTATTTATAGTAGTATCTTCAAATGTGTTTCTGACTGGATAAATCTAGAATATTGCATTTGTGACCAGTGTAGACCCAGACCAGCCTGCGCAATCCGCGCAGTCTGGTCAGGGTATGCACTGTTCACCATATGGTCAGCGAAAAACATGGCATACATGTAACAAATGTAGTATAGAACCACAGGGGCGGATCCAGCATTTGGGGAACGGGGTGGGGGTTGTCCTATTTTCGAGCTCCACTGAGTGAAGCGAGTATGCTAGGGGGGTCCGGGGCCATGGCCCCGGGATAAAATTTGAAATCTAGATGTCCAGAAATGCACTTTCCTGTGTTTTACGCCATTTCAATTCAGACTCCAACTGGTGGTAAACTGTGATCTATATGTAAACTCCGTGGCTGAACGGGGGGGGGGGGGGTTGCAACCCCGTAACCCCCCTCCAGATCCGCCCCTGATCCGTCCAGGCTGCTAGAGTGGGCCCAACACACCAGGAGCCGTGATAGACGACACAGCGATCTTCTAAATCATACATTCTCAAAGTGATCAGATCGGCTCTCATTGGATCTACGTTTCAATTGCTCTTGTCAATATAGTAAGAGGTACTTGAGTCTAGCTTCCTTTCAAAAGGGACCAGCTGTCGAAATACCGAGCTAATCATCGGCTATTATTTTATGAACGCTTTAAAATATACCAGAGAGTAATGTTTGCAACCATTGTAGATCCAGACGAGCCGGCTCGTAACGAGCCGTCTCGTCAGGATCTACAATGTTTGCGAATATTTTCTGAGTTTTTTTTTTCGGGCATCACCAGCGTCATTTATGGAACGATGCGGTTTGTTTGGGAACAACGGAAATTAATAATGGGTATGATTTCAGCAATTGGGGTTATGACCTTTGTGACACGTGTAGACCAGGGGGTCGTTTCACTAAACTTCGTACGACTAAAATGTTCGTAAGTGCAACATTATGATAGTCTGTACATTTCACATTAACAATGTTTTCTTGTAAACAATTATTGGATTTACATTTATTGAGCATAGGCTACAGATGCAAATGTAAATCCATTAATTGAAATTTCCAGACGATACTAAATGTGCACTTACGAACATTTTAGTCGTACGAAGTTTAGTGAAACGGGCCCTCAGGAGTCAGACTGGCCAGAAATGCCGAACGACCATTTACTCCAGCCACAAAGTCACTCAGCTATTTCAGATACTGTTCTTTGTAACCATTATAATTATGTGACATGCATATGCAGCCTATGCTCAATATATGTAAATCCAATCATTGTTTACAAGAAAACATTGTTAATATGAAATTCACAGACTATTATAATTTTGCACTTACGAGCATTTTAGTCGTAATTAAGAAGTTTAGTGAAACGGCCCCCTACAATGAATCACAAACAAAACATTGGTAGAAAAACAGAAATACATGGCAACATGGCAGTATCGGTACCGCTTTGGAACTGTTGGGTAAACCAAAACAATCCAAAATGTGACCCCATTGCATTGACACCAGGGGGCCGTTTCACTAAATTTCTTACGACCAAAATGTTCGTAAGTGCAAATTTGGAATCGTCTGGAAAGTTCAATTGGTGGATTTACATTTATTGAGCATAGGCTGCTTATGCAGCCTATGCTTACTAAATGTAAATCCAATAATTGTTTACAAGAAAACATTGTTAATGTGAAATTTACAGACTATCATAGGTTTGCACTTACGAACATTTTAGTCGTAGGAAGTTTAGTGAAATGGCCCCCTGCTATGTAAAGTAGGAAACATTAAAGGTACATACCAACTCAGGAGGCACACACTTTTCTTCATATCAGAGCCATAATCCGAGACATTTTCTGGCAAAATAAACATTCATTCACCATTATCCCACGTCTTGATTGGTATTATTATACATTTTATATCAGACGTAAATTTCCACACATATATCAGGGGCGATAACCGTGTTTCCTTAAAATGTTAAATTACATTGCTATTTATTATCTGCATTTATTGTTTTATGTGCAATGATCATACTTTATAATATGTCGAAAATAGATTTTTGTTCAGGTCACTATTCAGTAAAACAAATATTACTAAATTATGATAATATCACTATGGTGGGCACTAATATAAGTTTGATCATGTCCAGCCGTGTGCAAACGTTTGCTGTGGCCCGAGGGAACTGTTTGAACCCCAAGGCCGCAGGCCGCGGGTTCAAACAGTTCCCGAGGGCCACAACAAACGTTTGCACACGGCTGGACATGATCAAACGTTATTGTTACATTTCCAACAAAAAACTGATGTAATTCGAGCCTTATATTCAGTATTTTCAGTACTTTTATAAAATCGTCCCCTTCACGTAGATAATTTTCGGTATGCATATTCCGGGGCCGCGACATGAACGTCATGGTCCGGACCCCCTAGACCCCCCCCCCCTGTATCCGCGCCTGACCTTTGAGACATGCATTGGTACAAACTGCCATGACATGTTATACAGTGTAACTTCCTACAATAGCCACTCAAGAGAAGGCACACACCTGGGGCCCGTTCCACTAAACTTCGTACGACTAAAATATTCGTAAGTGCAAACTTACGATAGTCTGTAAATTTCACATTAACAATATTTTCTTGTAAACAATTATTGGGTTTACATTTATTGAGCATTGGCTGCATATGCAGCCTATGCTCAATAATGTAAATCCATTAATTGAAATTTCCAGACGATCCTAAATTTGCACTTACGAACATTTTAGTCGTACGAAGTTTAGTGAAACTGGCCCCTGGCTGCTGTAGAGTGGTGACTTTTCTAGGGAGGTTAAATATTTAGGCAATTATTCACATTCGTGTTGCTCTCCGCGGCAGCGTAAAATGTTTCACGTCGAAAAATGCGCCGGATTCCTGACGAATTACAAATCAGCTACATGCAGAAGATACTGCATAAACACATTTTCATCTAGTAACCGGCGCAATAAATTTGCGCCGGTTATTAGACGAAACATGCGTTTATACGATAGCTTTAAGTAGAGCCTTGTTGCATCTCGTTAGGAAACCGTTGCATTTTTTCGACGTGATACATATTACGCCGGTGCGGAGTGCAGGAACAGTGACCCAATTTTACTATAAATCAGTGGCTGTTACAGTGAGACAAATATTGCAGAATGGTGGCCGTTCGTGAATGTTCCACTGTCATTATTTTAAATACATGTACATGTACAAGCAATTGGATGGGCAGGTGAAATATTAATTAAATCAATGTCTTATCAATTGTATTTTTATGAATCAAAATAATTATTGGATTTACATTTATTGAGCATAGGCTGCATATGCAGCCTATGCTCAATAAATGTAAATCCATCGTCTCCGTGGTCGGTAAGCGAACGTGGCTGTACACTAGGACGACGAACCGCCGACCATCCCGGCGGCCGGTGATTCACGGTCTAAATACGACCTGTAAGTGCGGAACTGAGGCGGAAATCAATTGAATATGACGGTAAATTATTTCCGATTATATCGCCATAATATATATTTAGTTGTTGTCACATTTTATTGGTTTGTCAATATATCAGGTCAGCAACCTATGGATAAATGGTGCAATTAAATGGACAATGCACCTTTTAGGTATTACCACACACAATCACCAGTCGTCGTAACACACCAGGGGCGTTTCACTAAACTTCGTACGACTAAAATGTTCGTAAGTGCAAATTTTGGATCGTCTGGAAATTTCAATTTTTGGATATACATTTATTGAGCATAGGCTGCATATGCAGCCTATGCTCAATACATGTAAATCCAATAATTATTGCTAAGCATAGTATACTTTGAGCGAGAAATTTTCAATTTATCCATACATTAATTATTTTTTTCTTTAATGAAATAAACTAGTTTCTAATCGAAAACACAATGGCTGTGCTAATGTAATACATATAGCATAATAATTCTGCATACTTGTAATCATCAAATAAAAACGGTCGTTAGTTCTATATGAAATAATGCATTTTAGTAACCATAAATACTTACTCCCCCAAAGTATATTTAGCTATATAATGACACATTAGTTAATGAGTCGCTAATGAAAAGTTAATGAGTCTTAGTGCTTCGTACAACCGGGTCCTGGAGTCCGTTTCACCAAACTTCGTACGACTAAAATGTTCGTAAGTGCAAATTGAGGATCGCCTGGAAATTTCAATTGACGGATTTACATTTATCGAGCATAGCCTACAATGCAGCAGTATATGCTCAGTAAATGTAAATCCAATAATTGTCTACGAGAAAACATTGTTAATGTGAAATTAACAGTCTATCATAATTTTACACTTACGAATATGTTTGGCGTACGAAGTTTATTGAAACGGCACCCTGTCCTTTAGCTTTGAGGGAGACATTTTCAATTTATCCATACATTAATTATGTGTTTATTTAATGAAATAAAATGATTTCTAACCAAAACAAAATGGCTGTCGGATAATGTAATAAATATAGCATAATTATTCTGCATACTTGTAATCATCAACTGTTTGTCAGTTAGGCCGGAGACATTCAATTTACATGCCCACTGAGTAGGCACAACATGTTCTTTATAGGAATTAAATAAGTGTATAATTGTGTCACTATTCCACTATTCTAAAAAATACGACTGCCCGCTATACAGATACATATTCATTTAGTAATACATGTACATGTAGTTATTTTACTGATAGTGACTCGCGGTGGCATTAACATTTTAAGGAAACACGGTTATCGCCCCTGATATGAATGTGGAAATGTACGTCTGATATAAAATGTATAATAATGACAATCAATAAGTGGGGTAATGGTGAATGCATGTTTAATTTGCCCGAAAATGTCTCAGATGATGTCTCTGATATAAAGAACATGTTGTGCCTACCGAGTGGGCATGTACCTTTAAGTCCTTGGTTAGGCCAATGGGGTTCCAACTAAAACGAGGAATAGGAACGGGTGTCGGGCACATTAAAGGCACAGTCGGCTGGCTGGTTGATATTATAGGAATGAATGACCTTTTTGTGGAATTTATCGGGATATAAACTTGGAAAAGTCGCGGGAATACTGGACGAAGGCCGGAAGGCCTCGTCCAGTATTGCCGCGACTTTTCCAAGTTTATATCCCCGATAAATTCCACAAAAATGCCATTCATTCCATATAATTCCAGCATTTGAAATAAATTCATCAAGAAAATGTGTTTACTTTTCGTTTTCTTACGAATTATTTTAACTGCGCCTGACGGTTACGGAAAGTAGTTCAGCATGGGAGTTTACTGGGATATAAATTTTTGACAGAGACTTGCTACGGACCAATCAAATGTTAGGGAATTGTGTAAACATTTTTGTGCTGGAATTATGATGGCATAATACAGCAGCGTCAGCACTAAACTTGCCAATATGTGTGAATTTATTAAAAAATACTTGAATATTGTGCTTGAAGGCAAGCAGCTTGATTGGCTGAGCCTGAGCTGTGCTACAGCTCAGGCACAGCCAATCAAACTGCTTGATTGCGAGTTGATATTGCCAGTATATGTTCGGAAACGTTGGTATCTGGGCAGGATTAACGCAGACGGTGGTGTATATTGTTTTAGACATGTATGCAGAAAACAAAAACGTACATGTCTAAAACGACATGTCTAAAACAGTATGTTTTCATTGTGTTTTCTTCAATACTAATAGAGTACATTATACCGTCCCGTCACCGAATCGGCCACGTTTGATTGGGAACGGACATCGCTGTAATTATGTTTGTTTCAGTAATTGCTAAAATGACCAACGGACACAAATAAACAACCCTGGGTTTGCTTATCTCGGCCATTTTACATAATTGTCCACTCGACCAGGATGGCAACGACCGCTGCGTGTGGACAGTCCCAATATGTAGTATTGGACACTGACCACACCAGGGAACGGATCTTAAATATTTACACCCACCCGTGCAATGTATCTGGGGGCCGCTTCACTAAACTTCGTACGACTAAAATGTTCGTATATGCAAACTTATGATAGTATGTAAATATCACATTAACAATGTTTTCTTGTAAACAATTATTGGGTTTACATTTATTGAGCATAGGCTGCATATGCAGCCTATGCTCAATACATGTAAATCCATCAATTGGAATTTCCAGACAATCCTAAATTTGCACTTACGAAGATTTTAGACGTACGAAGCTTAGTGAAACGGGCCCCTGGTAACGAGCTGTGTATTGGCCGAATACGTACTGACTAATAACATAATGTCGTATCAGGCATTGAGCTGATTCGAATATCCGGGTTACAACGAGCTCACGTTTCATTGGTCGAACGGCTTCGTATGTATGACGTTCGTCTTCAAAAATCTGAAACCTTGACATCTTGGGAAATTGGTTTCATTCCACCACACTTCTTGATAGTTCATACATGCCTTCCTCTAATCGTTCTCTATCATGCCGTGCCTACTTCACGACCCGCAGACCCCCGTCTACCACAAGGCCAAGGTCACAGTCTGAGTGCTTTCACAAACTTAACATTTCGGAAAATTTGTGATCATGTCGGTTTCCTTTCACCTCACGTATTGATATTTCACACATGCCTTCCTCTAATGGTTCTCTATCATGCTGTGTCAATTCCACGACCATCAAACCTCCACTAACCCCGAGGTCAAGGACACAAATCTTAGTGCTTTCACAAAGTTAATATTGAGATAAATATGTTACAATTTCTGTTTCTTTTCACCACTCTTCTTGATATTTCACACGTTCTGTCGTAACATTGGGGACAATTTCTTTTAATTTATGTTTCCTTTCACACCGCTTCTTGATGTTCGTTTAAACTAAATCACCATCGGGCGCGCTTCGTTGTCTTATGACAACTCTTGTTTTCTCACGAATCCATTCATTTATGGTGGAACACGCACTCCTCCATGTTTTCTGTCATGAATCAACAAGGTAACACCCATGCATTAATGCGGTACCATCGGTCAGTCCGGTTCGCACAGTGTCCGAGGCCATTCCTGAGTTTATTGACACAATTAGGACCGTCTCTGGAATTACCAATTGTATTGCATCGAAGATTTTCTCCGATATTGCTGTAGAAAATCAGCAATATCTTCTACAAATGAAGGCGAAAGTTGACGAAAAATTCATAGCACATGCGGAATTAAATTCCGCATGTGCTCTGAATTTTCCGTCAACTTTCGACATCATTTACGGAAAACACTGTAGTTTTTCGAAATCAACATTGGCGAAACACGGCGAATCGACAAGGGAGGTACTATCAGATTCTGGTCCATATAAATTAAGGTAATTTGAAAATGATACAAGTAATTGGCGAGATAACGTTGTTGACGCAACTGTCAATGTCATCAAACTTCAATGACCAGGTATACAGTACAGTATCTGAGAAAACATGATTATAATAAATGACACATTGTCATGTGATTTTGTACTTAAGAACATGTACGATATCTCATGAAAAATATTTACAAAATATACGATATGTGCCGTCTTCAGACAACATTTACAGAAAATATCGAGGTTTATTATATACCTACCCATGAAATACATAGTTATACGATGTAAATAAAAGTCATATGTTCTCATCGATGAAATAAACAACTTCCGGTGAAAATACGACTACTTCCGCTATCTATATTCATAACGCGCATCTGCAGTGCCGGACTGCAAATAGGCTGCAAATACACATTTCATTACCATATACAGTCTAAAAAACTGCTAATTTCCATGGAGCGGTATATAATAAATAACGGCACTCGTGAAATATGGACATTTCACACCACTCGATGAACATATATGTCATATTCGTTGCAAAAATATGAATATCCTCTATTTATGTAAATATATTTCATGAACAATCGCACATGTTCATATAGGTACACAACACGCCATGTGATGTTGTACTTACGGACATCTGCGTGATTTCATGAAATACGTTTACAAAATTTACAATATGTTCCGTAAATGTCGCCAAAAGTTGACAAAATGTTCGGAGTACATGCGGAATTACTCTGAAAATTTACTTTATTTATGAAATGTATTGTAAATTTAGTAAACTTATTTCATGAAATTACGCAAATTACATCGACCGCATGGATGATTGGACTACTCACGTATTCTCTCTCTCTCTCCCTCTCCTCTCTCTCTCTCCCTCCTCCCTCCCTCCCTCCCTCTCTTTCTCTCTCTCTATCTGTCAACAACGTTTGTCATTATTAACAGTAGTTTTTGTCATCACATTTTCATAACTTATGTTCTGTAACACATTTTGTCATGATCATTTATATCATACCATGTTTATAAGGAGTAATTGGGTATTTTCACTCCATCATGTCTTAAAGCAATTGGGTATTTCAACATTTTAATTGGGTAAAATAAAATCACACTACTGTTTACACATCAACAGACAGCAATTGTTGAATAGTTTGCTTAGAAATGCAAACAAGTATTGGCATTTCATTAGAATTGTCTCCTTGGAGACAATTATAATTAAATACCAAGACGTGTTTTCTTACAAAATAAGAGAAGTATGCTCTAATTGTGGTCTGTTTATTGTTTTCTGCAGCATGAAAAAGGTACCATAAAATGTGTAATGCTTTTTGATACTCGCTACTTCTGATTTCAATTCGGTTTTGGCAATTTTATTTGGGTATTTAAGCAAATACGCAGCTTATCTGGAGCTCTGTTTGTAGGTAGATTACTTCAACAGCAAACCGGGCATTAATTGTGAATTGAAGCGGCAGTGGATGAGGGTGGCTAACTCCATGAGAGAGTTAGCCACGTTCTTCAATTGACCACTTCACTCCTAGACTATTTACGTTATTTTAGCAAATAATTAACATGAATAAGTGGATAAATGTTCTTAGTCGTATACCTATATGTGTCATGGGTTGCTTTATTTCAAGTGTCCTTAACAAGAACGACGCATTTCGTCACAAAATAAATGTGGCGGGAGAAATGAAGTTTATGTTATTTGTGGTCAGTCTAGTTTCCACTCCGTTAGCGTCTATAGATAAATACTGCCATTGTGCGTGTTTCATTGGTTGGCGAGCAGTGCAGATCTTGATCGGATGCACAGCTTGATCCAGGTATACACGTGTCGCTGAGACCATAACCCCAATTTCTGAAATTATACCGACAAATAATTTTCGTTATTCCCAACCAAACTGAACAAATCGCATCGTTCCACGCACGCTGGTGATGCCCAGAAAACAACTCAGAAAATATTCGCAAACATTGTAGATCCTGACGAGACGGCTCGTTACGAGCCGGCTCGTCTGGATCTACAATAGTTGCAAACAATACTCTCTGGTATATTTTAAAGCGTTCATAACATAATACCCGATGATTAGCTCGTTATTGCGACAGCTGGTCCGTTTTGAAAGGATGTTTGGCGGAAGTACCTCTTATGTTGACACAGAGCAATTTAAACGTACTTGGGACTGCGACACATACATACAACGACCCAACGGACGTAACAAAATCATTGCTGGTCTAATCACTCGAACATGTATCAACGTATCGAGGATCGAGTACGAGAGCACGTAATACCATGTTATTTGCATAGATTGTGCAATGCATAATGATACATTGCTATGTCGAAATATCAAGGCATGCAATCGTAATAAAAATTGTGCCGGTATTGCCAAATAGCTTAAGGGTCGTTGTTGGAATGAACGAGTTGGCTGTGGACAATATTTACTGACAGTTCCGTCAGCTTTTTAGGAATTTAAAGACTGCTGAATTCGCAGTCATTTAATCCAGTAGGGGTGGTAACGTTACGGTCACTATAGGGGCACTATGGTAACATGGTCAGTATAGGGGCAGAATAATGGCCAATATAGGGGCACTTATAAACATGCCATATAAACACTCACATCTATTTGTAACACTGGTACGTATATAAGGGGACACTTGTATGTCTACCAAGAGTTGAGATAAAGGATCTTATGTCATTTGTAACCAGTATGAGCACAGAACAGCGTGCCTAACAGTACTAGTGTAAAACTAACGCTAACGCCATGTAAAGGCTAACGTCGAGCGGTAACTTAGTATATATAGTGAACGAGGGAACCATTGTACTTGTGTCACAGTTATAACAATGGACATTACGACATTTGTCACCTGTGTAGCTCCAGACCAGCCTGTGTAACAGCACAATCTAAAACAACTATATGACAATTATACTGTGCTGTATGTGACAAATATTGGCATGTAGTTACATTCGCGACACTAAAATGGTCCAAATATGGGAACTTATGTACATGTAGTATATCATACAGGAGGCGACGGGTGGTAACCTTACTGGTCTGTATAGGGGCCCTCGGGTAACATGGTCAGTATAGGGGCACTTAAATGGTCACAATAGGGGCACATGCGTACATGTAGTATATCATACAGGAGACGACGGGTGGGAACCTTACTGGTCTGTATAGGGGCCCTCGGGTAACATGGTCAGTATAGGGGCAGTTAAATGGTCACAATAGGGGCACATGTGTACATGTAGTATATCATACAGGAGACGACGGGTGGGAACCTTACTGTCAAGTATAGGGCCCTCGGGTAACATGGTCAGTATAGGGGAAGTTAAATGGTCACAATAGGGGCACATGTGTACATGTAGTATATCATAAGGAGACGGCGGGTGGGAACCTTACTGGTCTGTATAGGGGCCCTCGGGTAACATGGTCAGTATAGGGGCAGTTAAATGGTCACAATAGGGGCACATGTGTACATGTAGTATATCATACAGGAGACGACGGGTGGGAACCTTACTGGTCGGTATAGGGGCCCTCGGGTAACATGGTCAGTACAGGGGCAGTTAAATGGTCATAATAGGGGCACATGTGTACATGTAGTATATCATACAGGAGACGACGGGTGGGAACCTTACTGGTCCGTATAGAAGCCCTCGGGTAACCTGGTCAGTATAGGGGAACTTGGACGGTCACAATAGGCGCACATGCGTACATGTAGTATATCATACAGGAGATGACGGGTGGGAACCTTACTGGTCCGTATAGGGGCCCTCGGGTAACATAGTCAGTATATATTCATGTGTAAAGTTAAATGTCATACAATGTAGTAGCCTTTCACAGAACACTACTAGCTAACAACGACTGATATATATGCCGTCATGTCATATCACATATTATAATGTATTGTCGAACTAATTGCTCTTCTTCTGCGTGAATGGATGGTTGTTTCTATGAATGCACGCGCCAGGTCAGAGCAAACGTGTGTAATTATTTAATTATTTGTCCACCTGTTCCACAGTAGACATGGGTTATGTGAGTGAAAATGATTTTATTCAATGATTTGTCCCCATGCATCTACACAACATGGATGGCTGTTCCCCTGTATGCATTATTTAATTATTTAATGACGACTTGTCCACATGTGTTGTATGTGTGGCTTTCCCCAGTACACATGATCATGTCAGTGAAATTGGGTTTACTTATTTAATAACGTGTACACATATATTGAATGGATGTTTCTTCCCCGCTATGTATGCGCCATGTGTGTGAGAATGAGTGTACTTATTTAATGGTTTGTCCCCATTCATATATATATATATGTAGAAAGTTTATTGATATAGCTTTAAGCCATATGGCCCATGAAGCAAGACAAAATACAGTGAAATATACATACGAGTAAGTTTAACAACAAAGACAACAGACAGGACAGAAAACGATATCACGGATATGTTAGTGCATCTTTTATGCAAAATATATAATATGCTGTTTTATTTCTGACTTACGAATTGATACTCGCAATTCAGCTATAACTACAGCATTGCCTATATATGTATATCCCGTTTCATATACATTGTGTACATGCTCCATGTCAGAACAGATATGTCCATATGTGTTGAGTGCATGGCTGTTCACCAGTATGCATGCGCCATTTCGGTGAACATGTGCGTAATTATGTAATGACTTGTCCACATTCATTCCAAGTTTGGCTGTTCATATATATACATGCGCCGGTGAAAATGGGTGTAATCAGTTAATGACTTGTCCACATACATCTGCATTTCATCTGCGAAAATGTGTGTAATTATTTAATGACTTTATGTCTAGAAGTGGACCGCATAATGCACAATGTTTTACCAAGGGTTTAACAACAGTGCAGTTTGACTGATCTCCGTGTGGACTTCAATGTTTAATCCATGTATAACCTTAGTGAACTATAGGAGTGAACAATGTGTCAAGTTTTGTGTAAGAGCACTTGTATATAATATTGTTTTGGTAGAACCAGTATGCACGTGCACATGCACGTGTACAAAATGCCAACCTATATGTATGCATGTTAAGTCAAAACTATCTGTTTCCACATACCGTGATGTGTATTGGGCAGATATCCTTTGGAAAATAGTAACCAGACCAAAATAATCAGAAAGGATTACTGGGATACCTTCTGTTGAAATTAGTGGTGTGTAACGACTATAACGACTTTTGCAGAACTGCTGATAGACATTACTTTTATATTCAACTCGATGTGACCATCTAACTAAGTTATCCACATATACGGTGGTTCGCTTATATGCTAATTACATGTAGTATTGTCACTCGACATGGGCCTTTATACGACTTATACACGAGAGCCTCTATTTGGACAATCTTAGTGCCGCTATGCAGACCATGTTACCCGAGGGCCCCTATACAGACCAGTAACGCTAAGCGTCCTGTATGATATACTACATGTACACATGTGCCCCTATTGTGACCATTTAAGTGCCCCTATACTGACCATGTTGCCCGAGGGCCCCTATACCGACCAGTAAGGTTCCCACCCGTCGTCTCCTGTATGACATACTACATGTACACATGTGCCCCTGTTGTGACCATTTAAGTGCCCCTGTGCTGACCATGTTACCCGAGGGCCCCTATACAGACCAGTAAGGTTCACACCCGTCGTCTCCTGTATGACATACTACATGTACACATGTGCCCCTATTGTGAACATTTAAGTGCCCCTATACTGACCATGTTACCCGAGGGCCCCTATACGGACCAGTAAGGTTCCCACCCGTCGTCTCCTTATGATATACTACATGTACACATGTGCCCCTATTGTGAACATTTAAGTGCCCCTATACTGACCATGTTACCCGAGGGCCCCTATACGGACCAGTAAGGTTCCCACCAGTCGTCTCCTGTATGATATACTACATGTACGCATGTGCCCCTATTGTGACCATTTAAGTGCCCCTATGCTGACCATGTTGCCCGAGGGCCCTATACAGACCATGCAGTAAGGTTCCCACCCATCGCCTCCTGTATGATATACTACATGTACACATGTGCCCCTATTCAGACTATTTAAGTGCCCCTATGCTGACCATGTTACCCGAGGGCCCCTATACAGACCAGTATGGTTCCCACCCGTTCGTCTCCTGTATGATTACCCTCGCCATGTACATATGTGGCCCCTGTTGGGAACCATTTTAGTTCTGGCCGATTTGGACCATGTTACCCGCCCGAGGGGCCCCTATACATACCAGTATGGTTCCCACCCGTCGTCTCCTGTATGATACTCGCCATGTACATATGTGCCCCTGTTGGGACCATTTTAGTGCTCCTATTTGGACCATGTTACCCGAGGGCCCCTATACGGCCCAGTTAGAAGGGAAATAACATTACATAACACTAGTTCCACCACATTAAAGTAACTAAATATCATAGAAACTACTGCCAATATATGTCACATACAGCGCAGTATAATTGTCATATATTTGTTTTAGATTGTGCTGTTACGCAGGCTGATCTTGAACTACACAGGTGACAAATGTCGTAATGTCCATTGTTATAACTGTGGTACATATACAATGGTTTCCTCGTTCACTATACTAAGTTATCGCTCGACGTTAGCCTTTACATGGCGTTAGCGTTAGTGTTACACTAGTACTGTTAGGCACGCTGTTCTGTGTTCATACTGGTTACAAATGCCATAAGATCCTTTATCTCAACTCTTGGTAGACATACAAGTGTCCCCTTATATACTTATCAGTGTTACAAATATATGTCAGTGTTTATATGGCATGTTTATAAGTGCCCCTATATTGGCCATTATTCTGCCCCTATACTGACCATGTTACCATAGTGCCCCTATAGTGGCCGTAACGTTACCACCCCCTCTCATTTAATGGGGTATGAACGACAAAATCCTCTTCTATATCAAACCCATGAGTGCTCCGATATTATAACATCTACATTGTAGGACATTGGCCATCTCTGTTTCCGGCTTTGCGACCAGTGTAGATTCATCAGGATCTGCACTGTTCGCCATTTCATTCATGAAAAGCCCGTTATGCCGCTTCCAAAAAGCAATGTAGATCATTATCATGGGCGGATTCAGGGGGGGGGGGGGGGGGGTGCGGACCCGGCGCGCCCCCCCCGCACCCCCCTAAAATTCGCAGAGTAAAGATTTTTTACAAGTTACAAGGCACGTTTCATGCTAAGTGCCATGTATAGCATGCATTTTTCCGCTCCGCCCTGTCGACTATTTTGCAATACTTGACTATATTATCGAACGAGCTTAGCTCGTTCGATAATATAGTCAAGTATTGCAAAATAGTTACGCCCCCCCCCCCTACCCCCCCCCCCTAACCCGAAATCCTGGATCCGCGCCTGATTATCAGGCTGCATGAGTGTGCTATTAGATCAGGGGCTATACTGATAATAAATAGTAAAAGCCCCATTTCTCCAGTCACAGCCACATATGGTGCGTATTTATAGCGTAATTTACAACAAGTGTATTTGTTCCAACCATATGCAATAAGTCTGCAGGGTAAATAATTCACTACGCGATTGCAATTACAATTCCGTTGATGATGACGCTACGGCAACTGAAATTGCGTCAATTTTCCCCGTTTTCCTCGTGTTAACCGGAATTTTCTGTCAGTTACGCAGAGCGACCGATAAGTCGCCCTGCGTTACAGACAGAAAACATCGGGTTATTCTTGTATATACGAGACATCCCCACGTAGCACCACCGCATATCCATCTAGTTATTCCACTTGACGCCTACAGTTACGCAGCTCACGTCTGGCCTCAAGTGAGATAGTAATCTGAAACCTTGTTTTTGGTATTGTTTTAAAAGCCGTAAATTAACCGCCATTGTCACAATGATACCTGACGCGTGGCTATACACTGCGAGGGTATAATATGATGATATGATCTGCTTTGGATCTATCCCGATCGTATTGATAAAACGCAATGTTGGTAAGCAGCAGTGAGCACCCAGATCACCCAACATATGAAATAAGCAATGTGATGTTGTAGCTTGGAAAATGTGCGATAGCTTATAAAATATTTACAAAATGTACCATATTTTCCGTAATGACATCGAAAGATGACGAAATATTCAGAACAAATGCGGAGTAGATTGCTCTGACAATTTCGTAAACTTTCGGCGTCATTTACAGAAAATATCACAGTTTCTGTAAATATTTTTCAGGAAAAAGAGCACATCTTCTTAGGTACAAGATCACATGGCAAGTCTCATATGGTGACGTCGGATGCCAGACCGAAACTGGCAGAACGTCCCATTTGAAAAGGTTGCGAAATTTCATTTTTATTTATGCAATAGTGTGGTGTAGTTTTAAAACATGATGTAGCGATACACAGTAGACCCTCTATAAACCGGAAAAACAGTATCTGTATCCTTAGTTTTATGGGTTTCATTGTCACCTATCGCTGATGATAATATAGGAATGAATGGCCTTTTTGTGGAATTTATCGGGGTATAAACTTGGAAAAGTCGCGGGAATACTGGACGAAGGCCGGAAGGCCTCGTCCAGTATTCCCGCGACTTGTCCAAGTTTATATCCCCGATAAATTCCACAAAAAGGCCATTCATTCCTTATAATTCCAGCATTTGAAATCAATTCATGAAGAAAATGTGTTTATTTTCCGTTTTCTTAAGAATTATTTTAACTGAGCCTGACGGTTACGGAAAGTAGTTCGGCATGGAGTTTACTGGGATATAAATTTTGGACGAAGGCTTGCAACGGACCAACCAAATGTTAGGGAATTGTGTAAATATTTTTGTGCTGGAATTATTGCCTGTTCAAGTTCGCAAAGCTCATCCGGATGACTTGGTATAGTCATATGTCGGATTTACAGTGGACCTCTCTAAACCGGACACCATGGGGACATTCTAGGGTGTCCGGTTTAGAGAGGTTCCACTGTACTATGAGTACAACATGCAAACCTAGAAGATATGGTGTTGGTGATGAACTTTATACATTTGCAGGCTAATGTGGGTGTATAGAATAGGTAGTAGATCTCATGGCCTGACTCATTATGTGTTGTTCATCTATCATTAATCACTATCAGATCACAGATCTGGCCAATTGAGAAGAAACAATAGGCATTAGTATCGTATATATTATCAATTACAACAAACAGATCGGGTGACAATGCTCCTCCCTGTATAACACCAGAAATCCAACCCCAGCTGTCGCAACAATGATAATAGCACAATAGCAACAATAGCACAATCGGACTACCGTCTACACTACAATACAGCAGATACACGTCTATCGTGTGGGGTTCCATTCCTGTTATCTGTTTTCAATTTTAAAATCAATCCTGACAGCGATACAGGCGGGGTCATCATGGCTCATGGAAACTCTATACAGGCGTTAGTGGGGAGCTCCCCAAATTGTCACACGATACGATGCAAGTGTTAAAATGACTTGTTCGACTGACCTACGTGGTAACGAGATAGACACAAAAGAGTGGCACTCGATATTGACAACACCAGGCTAGCCTGAGTGTCTGTTGATATCAATTTTACCAGGCAAGGTTATAAAACGCGAGAGGTTTCCGAGCCGATCCGGATAAACACTTAGCATGGGCGGATTCAGGGGGGGGGGGGGGGGGGACCCGGCGCCCCCCCTAAAAATTCGCCCAGTAAAGATTTTTTACAAGTTACAAGGCACGTGCCAAGTGCCATGTATTCCATGTATTTTTCTGCTCCGCTCCGCTCGGTCGACTATTTTGCAATACTTGACTATATTATCGAACGAGCTTAGCTCGTTCGATAATATAGTCAAGTATTGCAAAATAGTTACGCCCCCCCCCCCCTAACCCGAAATATTGGATCCGCGCCTGCTTAGTATCACAAGATATTAGCCTGGGCCCGTTTCACTAAACTTCGTACGACTAAAATGTTCGTAAGAGCAAATTTAGGATCGTCTGGAAATTTCAATTGATGGGTTTACATTTATTGAACATAGGCTGCATATGCTCAATAAATGTAAATCCAATAATTGTTTACAAGAAAACATTGTTAATGTGAAATTTACAGACTATCATAATTTTGCACTTACGAACATTATTTACATTTACATTATTTACATTTACATTATTTACATTTTCATATCAGTTGTAAGTATTCCAACTGTTTCCGAGCCGAGCCTGATCAAACTTGATACAAATCTACACTTTACATTTTAGTCGTACGAAGTTTAGTGAAACGGGCTCCTGATATTCTATTTATAAGGTAAAGTTTTATGCGAATGAGCAAATATGATTTGGTTTTCGTTGAAAGTAACATGGCCTTGTTTTCGTTGCGTATAATATCTGATATTTCCTCATCAACACTCGTTTGTACGGAAACACGCAGGGGACGTAGACTTTTTTTTATTTTTTATTAATTCATTCCCACGAAATAACAATTCGTTCCCACGAAATAGCAATTCGTTCCCTCAATTTAACAATTCGTTCCCACGAATAAACAATTCTTTCCCACGAATTAACAATTCGTTCCCTCAATTTAACAATTCGTTCCCACGAAATAACAATTCGTTCCCACGGGAACGAATTGTTAATTCGAGGGGACGAATTGTTAATTTGAGGGAACGAATCATTTCGTGGGAACGAATTGCAAATTCGAGGGAATGAATTGTTATATCGTGGGAATGAATTGTTAATTCGAGGGAACGAATTGTTAAATTGAGGGAACGAATTGTTATTTCGTGGGAACGAATTAATAAAAAAATCCATGTTCCTGCGGGGCTCCGTACGTTTGATAATCTGAGACTAGTTTTGTCATGTGTAAATTAACGACTGACACACGAGTTCTGTGATACTGATTCATTACATTGTATTCATTTGCATAGGCGGCTGTTCCATAATCTCAGCTATATGGATACCTTTTACTATTTCATCTGTATTTTATATGTTCTGTATCCTTCTGTGTGTTTATTTTTGTCACAACAAAAACCCATTCCCAGTGAGTATGTCCTCGCGTTTTGCGACGCGGTCTGACGAACGAGGTGAACATATGTATACTTACATGTTTATCGTTGGTTCATGGGTGTTTGTCTGAAATACTGCCAATTTTAAGTACAATCAAAGTACTGAAAGTACTGAACATAGGGTACTACAAGATTAAACTAGATTGATTGCTTGATTGATTGCTGGTGTTACAGTTTCATTAACCCTTAAAGGTACATGCCCACTCAGTAGGTACAAAATGTTCTTTACATCAGAGACATCATCTGAGACATTTCCTGGCAAAATAAACATTCATGCGCCATTATCCCACGTACTGATTGGCATTATTATACATGTTATATCAGACGTAAATTTACACACTGATATGAGGGGCGATAACCGTGTTTGCTTAAAATGTTAACGGACATTACTCTTTAATCTCTGTATTTATTTTATGATGTGCAATGATCATACTTTAAAATAAAATCTGTCGAAATATTATTTTTTCAGGTGACGCATTTCTTTAGTTATAAATAATTAAAACATCATGCCTCATTTGCATATGAACATAGCCTGATACCACCGCGCGTGTCACTATCAGTAAAATAAATATTACTAAATGATTATATCTGTATAGCGGGCACTTGTAACGTTTAGAAACTTGTTAGATTTTTTTTGTCGTATTTCAGTACTTGCAGTGTTATACTGTCATTAATGTGTTCCCTGACTGTAAGTTATCACCTTAAATACTGACTTATTGACCCCCTTCCATGAACGTAGAATTGACACTCATGTTGGCGTGTATTGGCCACCATAGACAAATGTCAATCAGGCGAATTCAGGAATGTCACTAAAATCCACTGTAGATCCATCGATAGAGAGAGAGAATGAGGATTAAACATCAGTTAGACCTACACGTGCGAGTTTTGTTTCGCACAGGTGTCGGGTGAGTTTAAAAATAGGCTGTCGGAAGGTCAAACTTGATGTAGTTTGTGTGTTAAACGCGTCGCTTGTTTCGGAGAGTATTCGGAGGGGAGTTAACTCTGTTACTAAATTTAGCGATGACCGCACGATTTGTGCTGCAAATGGGGGCAAATCACGCGCAACAAAATAATCCGATGTATTTTTGTACGTAGAACAACCGTTGTTGATATTGTGCAGTGCAAGTTTTTCATAATATTATTTTCAATTAGTGGTTGCGTATGCCAGTTAAACGTTTAGTAACACAATGCATTTTGTTGTTATGGTTATTCCAAGATATCACTACGGACGTGCCCATCAAGGGGATCTGGGGCGTGGCTAACTGTCCGACGCGATTCTAAGTTGTCAATCACAGGCGTCCGCACCACGGGGGGTCGTGGGCGGGCCAAATGATCCCGCTCGATCGCAATACATACGGATACACATGTACCCTATGTAAAAACGCAAGGACAAAGTCATTGAGCATGGACTGTTAGTGTGACAAAACACGCACAACAGGTGTCTCCGATTAAAGGATACAAACAATATAAAAGACAGATGAAATAGTAAAAGACATCCGTATAGCTGATATTAGCTAAGCTATAGGGCTGCATAGGAACGTGCACATGATAATTCCGTCAAATATCACACAGTCAGTGTGGCTCCCGTGTTGGACTTAGCATTCTGTACATGCCCACTGAGTAGGCACAAAATGTTCTTCATAGGAATTAAATAAGTGTATAACTGAGTCACTATTCCACCAGTTCTAAAAAATTACGAGTGCCCACTATACACCATTACCTCATGTATTGATTGGCATTAGTATACATTTTATATCAAACGTAAATGTCCACACTGATATCAGGGGCGATACCCGTGTTTCCTTAAATGTTAACAGACATTACTATTTATTCTTTGTATTTATTATTTTGATGTGCAATGATCATACTGTCGAAAATATTAGTTTTTCAGGTGACGCATTTAATTATTATAAATAATTAAAAGAATAGCATGCCTCATTTGCATATGAAAATAGCCTGATAGCACCACGAGTCACTATCAGTAAAATAAATATTACTAAATGATTATATCTGTATAGCGAACACTTGTAATCTTTATATAACTTGTGGAATAGTGACACAATTATACACTTATTTAATTCCTAAAAAGATCATTTTGTGCCTACTCAGTGGGCATGTACCTTTCATACACCAACAACATAGGTCGGTTTGACAAATGTCCCGGAGAACCGTCACCTGATGAGAATATTGACCTTGCGTCATAGTGCCGGACCAAAGTCACCTCGACCGTATCTGAAGTGAATACAAAATACACACACATGTCTTAGAGTGAGAATCTACTGAATTACAGTGGCACCTCTCTAAACCGGACACCCTGGGAACCTCCCAGGGTGTCCGGTTTAGAGAGATGCCACTGTAAACCTAACCTGAATTATCTATGTGCATGTCGCCCTGCGTTACGGACAGAGACTTCGGGTTACTGCAATCTAGTGATGTTCCGATTAATCGATTAATCACGGAGTCGTCGGAAAACATCACCGACGTGATCGTCGACGAATGATTTTCGTTCGTCGACGAATTATGCTTTATCTCGGTGAACTAAGAAAAAGTGCCCAACAAAATGCGGCTGGTTTTTAAGCCTTAGGTGCGCAGAATTAGCCGACACCGTTGTACCGTTCTTGTTTTTGCATAAGAATGGAAAATTTCTGAAGAAAAGTTAATTTGATCCATCACATTAGTAGCTATTATATACCGGTCAATGACAATATAGTTCAGCTTATAACTACTGGTCTAATTAGTTTTATTAGAACTGATTGTTAATGACTGATAAATGATCATGTGATGTAGTCCCAATTTGTGAAACTTGCCATTTTGTTTGTCATTGAACATTTAAAATGATCATAAATCTGTAAAACATATAAATTAGATTTCATCTTTATTATGGTTAACTTTAAACCATTCAACACAAACGGCCGTATTATCAATATTTAGGAGTGTAATGGTTCATATTAAACTTACACTATCCGCTGGTGAGCCTAGACATGTGCTTATTTAACTTTCTGAGTATTTACGCAGTTCTCGTGCTCTAAATCATGATTTTTGATTGGCCAAGGTTGAGGATAGATCAACCTTGTCCAATCAAATTTAACAATTTCTAGTACGATAACAATGTTCACTCTATGAAGGTTTAAAAACCCTCAGCTTACAAAAGGTACCTTACAACATATGCGACTACGCCGACTAGATTAGTCCCAGATCAGCTTGCTCATATGTGCTGTCTGATCAGTGATCCCCATACTGTGATTCAGACAGGCTTATACCACCTCTAGCTTAGACCATGAAGTGGCAGCGGAAGAGTTCTCTAATTATCAAGTTATATGTGTTGTAAAGGTAAGGTGACTACCGGTAAGGTCCCTTTTCTAAGCCGACCGGGCAATTATGACACTTGGTACAAAATATTAAAAACCACCAAATCAGCTGGCTATAAGTCATTTAATTCAGCTCAAAAGTAGTATGATGCATTAGGATTTATGTCATACACATGTATAACTTTAAACAACGCATAGGTTGGACACTATATGTAATTCCTACTATGTTGTTACTAACAAGGCAGACCACGTAATACATTAATCGCGATTTTAATCGTTAATCGATCGTGTAACGAGACCGATTAATCGATTACAAATTTCAGGGCCGATTCCCAACACTACTGTAAACCATGCTAAATCAAGGTGTATGATCACGTGGTACTAACATCAACAAGTACCGATTCAAAGTACGTATTCTTTTATATTGTCCTTATTACGTAACGGATTTTGATGAAATATGGATCATCAAACGCGTCTTGTTAAGCTGCATTTGGTGGTCTCTGTATTTTCGCCCAAACTTCTGTCGTATTTGCGAAGAATCGATTTCCGTGTCTCCGACACGGAAATCGACTCTTCGCAAAAACGACATACGTCTGTACCAAACTCCATAGACCACCAAATGCAGCTCATGAAGACGCATTTTCTGCGCCATATTTCACCAAAATCCGTTGCATATTAAGGAAACTATAAAATAATACTTACTTTGGAGTGGGCGACTTTGTTGTTGTTGTAACCACGTGATCATGCACCTAGTAAATGTCGTTTCCTGCTTCTTGATTACCTCCAATCTCTGTTTACCAGGAGCACGCACAGTTGTCACAAAAGAGTATTATTGCGCATTTAAATAGGCGCACTGCTGTGAAGTGCGTTCAAGTTTGTTTAAGTACACTGGAAATTACCGCGACTAAGAGGCCCATACGTAAACTGGGCTCCTCGATGATAAAATTGGCCCCATGTCTAAAGGACGTAACCCACGGATGTCGGTTACCTATGGAAACTACAAAAAACTGTAACACGATGCATTTGAATTTATATTGTCATATTTTGCAATGTCACGTGGACCTATTCCAACTGCAGGGACAGTCTGGAGGTAATTACGTAGTTGCTGGTCCTGGGAAGATTATCGCCGTAGGCTCCAGTTTACCGCGGGTTACGATTGTAAGTAGGTAGGCGACGGGACGAGCACAGAAGCGTCAGATATATGACATGCCATGTGATTTTGTACCTTCGGTCATCTGCGTAATTTCATGAAATACGTTTACAAAATTTACAATATTTTCCGTAAATGGCATCACAAGTTGACAATTTTTTTATTTAGAGTACAGAGTATATTTTGTCAACGTTTTTCTTTACTTTATTTAGGAAAAATATTGTGAATTTTGTAAACGTACATGTATATAATGAAATTACGTAGATGTCCGAAGGTACAACATCACATGGCGTGTCTCATATGGCATTGTATGTACGTCCTTTACCGATGTAGATTGTTTGAAAGTTAGCGAAAATGTCCCTGAAAACGACCAGCATTCAATAATAAACTAGTGCACCAATGCACTACATGTTTATTACGAAATTTTCGCCACCAGTGCATTCGACGTAATATTTTCCTAGTCCTCACGAGTATGTACAGTGGAGTCAGCGTGTAAGTGCACACACGAACGAACACGACAGGTTGGAACCAACCTGTCGTGTTCGTTAGTGTGTGCACTTACACGCTGACCCCACTGTAACTACGGAGGCCCGCAGGGCACATGGATTTTTTTTATTAATCGTTCTCACGTAATTCGTTCCCACGAATTAACAATTCGTTCCCAGGAAATGACAATTCGTTCCCACGATATAACAATTCGTTCCCTCGATTTAACAATTCGTTCTCACGAAATGACAATTCGTTCCCTGAATTTAACAATTCGTTCCCTCGAATTAACAATTCGTTCCCACGATATAACAATTCGTTCCCTCGATTTAACAATTCGTTCTCACGAAATGACAATTCGTTCCCTCAATTTAACAATTCGTTCCCTCGAATTAGCAATTCGTTCCCACGATATAACAATTCGTTCCCACGAATTAACAATTCGTTCCCGTGGGAACGAATTGTTATTTCGTGGGAACGAATTGTTTAATTGAGGGAACGAATTGTTAATTCGTGGGAACGAATTGTTAATTCGTGGGAACGAATTGTTATATCGTGGCAACGAATTGTTATTTCGTGGGCTCAGTATGTAATAGTTACATGCTGTAAGATGGATAGTCTCGTGAATGTCTGTTATTGTTGTTTTTACTTAATTAGTCATGTCATATCGTTTATCATTGAAACGACGACTCATCGTAGTGTATAGTAAATCATAGTAAATTGGTTGATTTAATAATTAAGTGATCATTTCGTATTTAAATGAATTGACCCTAGACCCTGACAGTCACTGATAAGCGTATCAATTGTGGGTAGGTTTTCATGCGTGGTAAGCCATTATTCCCTGTATCAGCTGTGGTTGTCGTTCCCCGTGAATATAGTTCAACGTAATCACGCAAGGTGTCGAAAGTTGACTGTTAAGATAATTCTGCAAAGTCACGTAGTCATGACTATATGGTTGTGGCATATGATATGACAACGACATGCTGAATGGGACACATTTGACCTTTCGATCAGTGTAGATATGGGCAGAGTTCCAGATAAGCTTTGTGTCTAAAGCGATTTCGAAATGATTGCGTATTTTACTATTACAAATGGATTATTTATTTTTTTCATTACCAAATAAGGAACAAATGATAAAACAATATATAACAAATTTAAACATTCACTTAATTGAGCTGCAAAAAGCAAACACTGTTTGCTTTTTGCAGCTCAATTGAGTGAATTTTCAACTCTATGACAGTATATTCACTACTCAATTTGAAAATCAATGCGTATTTTCACATTGCTATGCGTATTTTGTACTCCCACGTTTGATAATTAATGCGTATTCAGCTAAAATAATTACGTAAAATACGTCAATACGCATCTTATCTGGAGCTCTGCCCATAGCAGTTTGCAAAGTGCGAAACATTGTTAACCCTTATATGCTGAGAAATATTCTTGTCGTCTTCTGTTTATTTTATTTTATTTTTTTCGCAACAAGATCCATGGTCTGGCAACACTTTATAGAATCATTTTCAACGTAAATGATAAATGATTCCAACGTGCTGTCAAACCATGTTCTTATTGAGAAAAAGACAAACTATGAACCAACAGCAGACGGCTATTGTCTTTCCCCGCATTTTAAGTTATTAACAACAATGGAGCCCGTCCTGACACAATTTGATATCATACCGATTGGCCCATATTCAACCTGGTCTGATTTGACTGCAACACCATATTTATTGACGAACATGTATTGTTCACAAATCATGTGAGCCCGGACTTATCTACGGAGCCCCGCAGGGGACATGGATTATTTTATTATTAATTCGTTCCCACGAAATAACAATTCGTTCCCTCGAATTAACAATTCGTTCCCTCGAACTAACAATTCGTTCCCACGATATAACAATTCGTTCCCTCGAATTAACAATTTGTTCCCACGAAATGACAATTTGTTGCCTCAATTTAACAATTTGTTCTCACGAATTAACAATTCGTTCCCACGATATAACAATTCGTTCCCACGAATTAACAATTCGTTCCCGTGGAACGAATTGTTATTTCGTGGGAACGAATTGTTAAATTGACGGAACGAATTGTTAATTCATGAGAACGAATTGTTAATTCGTGGGAACGAATTGTTAAGTTGAGGGAACGAATTGTTATTTCGTGGGAACGAATTAATAAAAACAACAATTATACGTCCCCTGCGGGGCTCCGTACTTATCGCCTTACAACCTGTACAATTTCGACCCCGATAACCACCATGTTATCAATCTGAAAGAGTCGTAACGAGCGATACATACGAGGGTTGTCCCAGAAATACGTACAGTGGAACCTCTCTGTTTAGAGGGCAGGCACATGACCACAGCACTCCGAGACATGTATTCATGCTTTGCGAGATTACGAAGACATTGCCCTTGTAGGTAAATAACAAAGCAGTCCAAAACATACCACTGAAGCAGTTTACAGGGTGTCCGGTGTAGACTTTTGCTGTAAACATTGTTTTATTGACTATTTTATGATGAAGTTTCCACAGTTTATCCATCAGTCAGTTTCCATCATCAGTCAGTAATTAACATATTTGTAACGTTGCCATAGTAACCAATAGTGTTCATAGCGAGGCAGTCAAGTTTTGAAGCTTTCTAGAGTTATACACGGCAGTCCAACAGCAATGCCCAAAATTAAGAGTACGCAAGCCGAGAAATGAACACTATTCTATATGACGTAGCACAGCTGTCATCTACTTTACATGCACACGTTTGCCAGTGGATTTGTACATTCATCTGGATTGGAGGAGATCCAACTCATCATGGAAACACTTATTTTCATTGCGACCAGCATGGTAACGTTGAAACATTTATAAAATACATACACTACTGTCTGTTTCACGAAAGCTGCCCAAATGTTACGGCCATATGAACAATTCAGAAAAAAATATTTTTTTCGATAATATTAAATTAAAGGAAAATTTAAGAATGAGCCTTCTTTTTATTTCGTGAAATTCGGTCAAATATTGGTTTTATTACGAAAAATTGATTTGTCTATGGGAATTTAACATGGGGGAAAAAGTGGTAAGGAAGTGTGGGAGGAGTCAACAAACGAAACAATTTAGAAATTGACTCCGAAACCTGGCTAGATGGCTTGGAAATGATCTAACTAAGAAAACAAAAGTTAAATTTTAAAAATCGGTCCAGTATTTCTGAAATTCTAAAAAATGTCCCCATGTTAAATCCCCATAGACTCCGTGAAGATGTCTATGGGGATTTAACATGGGGAAATTTTGTTTTGGCAATAAAATCAATATTTGAACAAATTTCATGAAATAAAAAGAAGGCTCATTCTTAAATTTTCCTTTAATTTAATATTATCGAAACAAATATGTTTTTTTATTTGTTTATATGGCTGTAAAATTTGGGCAGCTTTCGTGAACAGACAGTAGTAGGATTTACGGAGCCCCGCAGGGGAAATTGACTTTTTTATTAATTCGTTCCCACGAAATAACTATTCGTTCCCTCAATTTAACAATTCGTTCTCACGAAATAACAATTCATTCCTTCGAATTGACAATTCGCTCCCACAAAATAATAATTCGTTCCCTCAATTTAACAATTCGTTCCCTCGAATTAACAATTAATTCCCACGAAATGACAATTCGTTCCCTCGAATTGACAATTCGTTCTCACGAAATAACAATTCGTTCCCACGATATAACAATTCGTTCCCTCGAATTAACAATTCGTTCCCACGAAATAACAATTGTTCCCTCAATTTAATAATTCGTTCCCTCGAATTAACGGTGTCCTCTATATAACGTCGACGTTACGCCACTGCTCTGCCTTCGCGTTACTCATGCCATTCTCACTGGCATACAATTAATATTATTCTTCGGAATATAACGTTTTCGATAGAATGCTTCAGAAACTATTAATCTTTCTAATGATGCACTTCATGCAGTCTAGTACGTAGCTTGAAGACCACTTATTGCTTGGAATACCCTCATACTTCCGAATGTCATCAACGTGAGCCTGCCGGTAACATGATACTTAGTTTGAATATTTTGACATCTACGAGCCCATATCGAATTAAGCGACGACTCAACAATTAACATATCTGAACTGTTTAGATCATCTACGTCGGCTTTGGGGGGTGCTTGAAAACGTGACGACGAATGAACGACGACGTGACGTACGATGGCATTCGGTAACCATAGCTCACAACAGCCTTACCTCTTGACACCATCGGTTTTACGTCATGTTGCTTGTTTTCATTCGTCGGTTTGATGTCACGTTGCTTAGTTTAAACGAAGTAACGTGATGCCAAATCCAACACATTCCAATCTTTGTCCATCCTATCCCAAGTTTCATTCCAACGATTGCTGCGTCAGTTCTGAAGATTATGCATGATGCACATATCATTTAGTTGTCCATCGTTTCCCCCCATTTCATTCCAATACAGCCTGTGTAGTAATAATTCCAGCACACAAATATTTACACAATTCCCTAGCATTTGATTGGCCCGTAGCAAGTCTCTGTCCAAAATTTATATCCCAGTAAACTCCCACGCCGAACTACTTTCCGTAACCGTGAGGCGCAGTTAAAATAATTATTAAGAAAACGGAAAATAAACACATTTTCTTGATGAATTTATTTCGAATGCTGGAATTATATGGAAAGAATGGCCTTTTTGTAGAATTTATCGGGGATATAAACTTGGAAAAGTCGCGTGAATAGTTTTAGTTTAAACATATTGTATTGCTCTAAATTTACAATGTAACTTTACAGTTAATAAATACAGGTTAATTTGGAAGAGCAAACGGGTTGGGCGTTAATACTGGACGAGGCCTTAACAAATTCCCACATGGAGTGTGTATATCATTTGTAGATGACAAGTTGATGTCAAGTTTATCAGGCGATGCTATGAAACGCGTAGGAATTCCGAGGCTCGCCGAGGAATTGATACAGTTTCCGAGCAGAGCCTGATAAACTTAAAATCAAGTCAAGTTGCATTGACGAGGTTAGGTAACTCACGTGGGTAGAGGCACGTTAAATCAATCCTCGCACTGGTCACAGTGTCTTTAAAGCTACATTTCCACCAAGATGGACCAAATGAACGGCTTCTCCGTTTAAATCGAGAACAAAGGTTTGGAGATAACATTGACGATCCCTATGGAGGAGACAGTATCGGGTCCTGGAAACTGTTGGTATTGTTTGTCACAAGGTCATACAGCCTACAAAGTCACGCTGCTTACCAGACAATGGAAACCGCAAGACTGATACAATCTAAGCGACTGTAGGCGGACCGATTGCCGGTACTTGTAATGAGAACCTTTAAACCGAGCCGCTGTGTGAGAAAAGTGACCTTCATCAGTATTGCGACACACCGTGTGATTTTGTTCCTAAGAAACTGTGCGATTTTTTATGAAATATGTTTACACAAACTGTGATATTTTCTGTAAATGACGTCGAAAGATGACGAATGGTATGGACTGGCCATGGTGCTTGAAGGCTTGAAAGATGACGAACTTTTTTTCATCAGATATCGCACATGTTCTTAGGTACAACATCACACGGCGTGTCTCGATTGTAGTCGAATGTCGAATGTCCTCCTGAGCAGTCATATAGTCGGAGGAAGGTCTACTCGTTTTATGGGTAACAATAAGGCTACTTCATGGACAGAATGACGAACAGCATAGCCCCCGATCAGTCTGACCGGAGGCTACGCTGTGCATGAATGTCGGAAGGTAATTTTTCTCACCTGCTGGCCCATATATCAAGACACGCCATGTGATTGTGTACCTTCGAACATCTGCGCAATTTCATGAAATACGTTTACAAAATTTACAATATTTTTCATAAATAAAGTCAAAAGTTGACAAAAGTTTCAGAGTACATGCGGAATATAATTTCGCATTTACTCTGAAAATTTTGTCAACTTATGACGCCATTTACAGAAAATATTGTACATTTTGTAAACGTATGTCATGAAATTACGCAGATGTCCGAAGGTACGAAATCAGAGGAGTACAGTCGAACCTCCCCGAACGGCAACCTCTCTACAACAACACCCTCTCTATAACAGCCGCTATATTATATCCAAAATGGATATTCCTCTGTATCTAACCCTTAGACTGCTGAGCACGAAAATTGTCTCTGTTGTTGCTTTTGCCTTCTTTCTCAATAAAAACATGTTTTGACATTTCAGAATCATTTCCATTGGAAATGATTCTAAAATGTTACCAAAGCATGTTTTTGATGAGAATTATCGAGAGAAAAAAAATAAACAGCTGACGCCAAAATTGAATTCAGCATTAACCTCTCTACAACAGCCACCTCTCTACAACAGACAGTTTTGCGTCTTCCCATGGGTGGCTGTTGAAGAGAGGTTGCACTGTAATTTCATGAAATACGTTTACAAAATTTACAATATTTTCCGTAAATGGCGTCAAAAGTTGACAATATTTTCAGAGTACATGCGGAATTATACTTTTGTAAACTTTTGCCTTCATTTATGAAAAATATTTTGTAAACGTATTTAATGAAATTACGCAGATGTCCGAAGGTACGAAATCACATGGCGTGTCTCATATGTGACTCCTGAAATTGGCTTACAACGTTTTTTTTTTGTCATTTAATATTTTAATTCTCAATACTTTACAGAACAAAACTACAATTATACATTTACATATATGATCATGGCATGAGCAATTTGTATAGTGCATATACAACAACAAAACAATATATTCAGCATGTGTGGCAGCGATTGGAGGAAAAGGGTTTATGCGACTTCGGAAGCAAACAGGATCTTACGCTAACGCATCCCTGTGGTTTAACCATGGCAGATATAGTATGCTGAGGACATGGTGGATGTATTTATTGTCTGTAGGGCTAAACAGCGCAGTCCCTAATCAGGCTTCGCGAATGCGCAGGATAATCTGCGGGCACACTGGTTACATACCTCATAAACGCTATTTCCCCAACCACATCCACAAATATAGAAATATGAGAGAAAAAGGGGAGGTGAGATAAAGGAAAACTAAGTGATATGAGAATAATAAACACAAGCAAAAAAAACGATAAAAAAAACAAAACTGCTACGTCCCTATAAATAAGAAGATTGAGGTGGATTTCTCAGCGCAAATGAAAAGAAGTATAATATAGATAACAAGAGCTGTATGAGAACAGCATAGCTCGACTACGAGGGTTGCCGATGTACACATAGCTTGAAAAACAAGGTGGCCGCGGCCCGCATAACGCACCCTATGAGTGCTGGACAAACAACTTGGTGGGTTTACATTTATTGAGCATAGGCTGCATATGCAGCCTATGCTCAATAAATGTAATCCAGTTAACGCAAATCTGAACATACACACGCATACACTAACACATGCCAAATTGCCAGTTATATTAAAATAAGCGAAAGTGTAACCAAACTTGTGAACAGGATTGAGAAAGGTTTAACCCAAGAACATAAACATAAAGATGTGCCCCATCAGCCACACATACCCCCACTTTGAAAGCATATTAAGTCACAAAACCTGAGTTAAATGCATTGGCTGAACAGGTGTTCTAAACATTTATATAATAAAACATAAACAATCTGATTCAAGGACAGCACAGCAAGAACATTTGCATGTTTAATGATGATTATAATGATAAAAGTGTCATAAATGTACGACAAAAGGCTTGGAAATCGTACCTGTATAAGAAAGAATAGGACAAATTAAATGATAACTACAATATGCTAAACTAGTGTCTGCATGTCAGCAAAAGCACATATTGCCATTAATTTCACTGGACTGCTTTAACCCTTACAGTGCTGGAATAGGAAATGGTCGTCTGCTGATGATGCATATACATGTATTACTTATTTCTCAATGAAAACATGTTTTGGCCACACACTATAATCGTTCCTAGTGAAGACGATTAGTGTGGGCCGCCTAACGAGGTTTGTGATGAAAAAATACATGTTTAGACATTTCAGCAGACAACATTTTTGTTTGCTAACATGCAAAGCGTTAAGTTTTTATAACAAGCTACAATGTATATGTTCTGGCTATAGACGATTAAGCTTAAACCACCTGTTTCTATGGAAAATCTATAGAAGGACATGATATATGACTATACATACTTACCCAAAATAATGTGGGAGCAAGTTCTTGAGCTTTCTGGTAGTACAGGTTACATATCAATTGGCATTTCTGCATTTCTAGTGTTGGTTATGTATACAATGCATCGATGCGGAGTCGTTGGCAGATTTATTATAATTTTTGAATTTCCAACAAAACATGATACAGAATATAATAATGCTGTTACAATATTCACTTTTATTACGACGTCTAGGACATATGTCGATGTCTGAAGAACTCCAGTGAACACAGTATTTATAAAACTATTTACAATACCATTCAAGTGCACTCAGCTACTTGCTGCTCCAGACTGAATTGTCATGGATATAGGTTTGTGATCTGAAAAATGTGATTCCAGAACCGTAGCACAACAGTTTTCCACAGTGTTGCTCACATATATATGATCCAATACTGAATTATAATCTGTTGTCACTTCGGTTATAATTTGCTGACAGTGAGTCACCCTCAACAATGGCTTGGAGTTTTTCTGAAGGCGATCAACATTAAAGTCACCTAAGATTATGTATGGCTTGCTATACCTCTCAACCTTGCTCAGTATGTCCGTCAAACACGAATATAGTTCATACTGTTTTGTTTTTGGTGAATAATACAACGCAACCACTGTCACAGCAGGAACGGTTGGTACTCCTGTATGTATCTGTATGATAACAGCCTCGAAGTACATTTCTTTTGACTTCAGAATAGTTACATATTCCATATTAGTTTCTGAAACTTTAGATTTTGCGTAAACTACAAGACCATATGCAGAATGCTGTGATGGGGAATCAAATCGGTACATGTAATATTAATTCATGAAGTAATCTATATCACTGTGATTTGTATTCAACTTCGTTTCGGCAAAGATAATGAGATCAGCCTGTGAATAGTTTATATCTGGATTAATGTCAGCAATATGTGCATGAAGAGACCGTACGTTGTGATAAAGTACTGTATACTTAGGTACATTATGTTTATTTAATTCAGCGTCGGCTAACAGCTCCATATCTGAGTGCAACCGTTGCATCTCTATCTGAACTTGTTTATCCACGTGAATGGTATTTACATTTAACTCCCTTATATACAGACAATCGAGCTGAGTTGGTCGGCTAAGTGCAACATAGTGAGCATGTGGAACTTATCGTCCAGATAAATCTACGACAACATGTTTCATGGTATCACCTTGACATCGGTGGCAGGTTTTTGCTGCAGCACATCTGATAGGAAATTGGTCCCTCATGACCTGGACAGACTTATACCTGCCAACTTGAAATTGTCGTTTAAGTGGGAATATTCGAGTCCAGGTCTTCTTGATCTTAGTAGTATACAGACGTTTGTTGTCTCCTCTGCATTTTTCCCGATGTCAGCATCATCAAACTGTACCCATATATACCTGTATCTACCTGTGATAGTACCTGGTCCTGGAGCTACACTAATGCATGAAGCACCATTCACAATGCCATCAGGCACATCTACATTGCAGCATATCTCATTTCTCAACCCTACAGCAGATTTTAATTATTTGTTCTATAATTAGCCAAGGCTACAACAAAAAATTACCTCAATTTGTAGATACCCCATATTCAGCACTTGACATGGGTAAAATACTCGCGGATGATCAATCAGCTATATGGTACTCATGTAGTCTATTTCATCAACATTGGAAAGTATACTTTTGTAGCAAAGTATACTTTGAGGGAGGAATCATTTATTTTTCCTGAAATGCATTATTTCATATAAAACTAACAACTGCATATATTTGATGATTAAAAGTATGCAGAATTATTATACTGAATTTATTACATTATCACAGCCAAATTGGCTGTGATAATGTAATAAATTCAGTATAATACAAAATAATAAATTTATCCTAAAAGTGAAAATTTGTCCCATTGTTTTACTGATATTTGTTGAAATAGATAATTTGACTTTGTCCTTCACATCTGAAGAAACATCACCAAGAACAACATCAATGGCTACTGAATAGATGTTTGTCAGTCACATTTAATATCACAGATAATGTTGTTGTGACTGTCAACTAAATTATTCTTCAAGTAAATATGAGGTACGTCAAGTGGATATTGAGGGTTTGTCATGTCTGTACATAGTTTTCTACTGTTCAGTACAAGGTCATGCTCCGTTTGTTTGTTTTCTCGTAAACGGTTGAGCAATTCAGCAAACTGGGCACAGTCCTTCTGGTGCATAATTTGAGTGAGTTCAAACACTTTGAAATTGTCTCTCCACAAATTTATTGCTAATGGCCTATAATCATTGTCCAAATTCTTGAATATCCACCTATCAAACACAGGCTTTAGCTGGTATAAATCACCTACTTGCAATGACTGATAGCCCTCCAAATAGTTTCTGTGAGCCCATGATTTGTTGCAGCCTCTGGTTAATGGTCACTTGCCTGAACTGACACTGAAGTGTATTCAAATTGTCTGCTGTTAGTGGTTTATATGCAAAGCCTTGATTTGCAGGAATGTTCAGCAATGAATGAAGTGTGTTTCCTTTAATTAAATAAGCTGCTTTACCTGTAGGAGCAGCCAGTAACACTTTTGGATGATCAGGATTTTTATCTGCACCTAAATTGAAGTATCGTATAAGGGCCTAATATAGGGCACGGACAACAACTGTTTTTCCTACTCGAGCACCACCTGTGAGAAATGTATGTATAGGTTGACTATTTGTTTTCAAATGATGAAGAACATGCAGGAAAAACGTCCTTTGGTCCTTGTTAAGGGTTTGTACCAGTGCATAAAAGTCTACATCAGCTATACAGTTATAAATTATTTCTGTCTTATCCACTGAATTACACATAGCATCTGAACATTCTGAGTATGTGGCAATGTGTTCTGGAGGGTGTAATTCTGCAAACATTTCACTGTCTTTTACACCTTGTTCTTCATCCTCTCGCTCGATTGCTTGTGTACCTGGTGCCAAGTGGTCCCAACCTTCACCAAGGTCTTCTGAGTTATTTCTCTCAACATCATCAATGGCCCTATCCAAAGCATGTTTCTTTGCATGCACTTGGTTGTTTGTATGTTTTGTTAAACGTTTGTTTTGTGCTTCCATTTATCACCAGTTCTGGAGCATTGTTAACCCATACAAACATTTGAATATGTGGGGAACCTCTCATTTGGAATTCTACTTAATAGAAATAGTCCGAAACTTTACCAACAGGGTCAATGCAATGGGGCTGAGTAAAACGTCTGTGATAAGTTATTTTACTTGGTGATCAAAATGTCTCTTACATGTAAGCGGGTCTTTTCTAATTAACTCTGACTTCTGAAACCAGTTCAGTTCCAATATTTCTTTTTCTGAGAGATGTGTAAGATGTGTACCATGTACGGTATGGGAAAGAATCTGCAGTAAGTGAATCCATCGTGTCTCAGCTGATGAATATGACATGAACCATGTTGGTATTCCTAAGTTTCGGATAAGTGTGCAAATATCTCTTTTTTCGTTTTTTCCCAATACGGTGGTGATCCTCTTAAATCCTTCAGTATTTTGTATCCTTCATTTAATCGACAGAGCTTTTCTATGTTTTCGCTAACTTTCAGATCGGCAGCTGTTTGTTCATGTCCTCCCTTCGTTTTTCTGAGGCAGATGTTAGATTTGCCAAGGATGTGTTTAACTTGTAACTTTTTATATAAAAACAAAATAATATTCGGCACATGAGCAGCAACTCTTCTGTCAATGTTTCTAAGTTCAGATTTACATATATCACTGTAGGTTATTGAATCACTTGCCCGGCGTTTCTCTCCACAAAATATTGTTGGAAAGGATAACACTTCTGAGAATGTGTCCAAGAACATGCTAACTGGTTTATTTCCTTCAGCAGGAGCGAACGAAAATATTTGGGTTGCTTCAATGTCGTGCGGTTGCATCAGTGTATCAGTGGTACCACTTGACTGATCCTCAAGAGAGGTTTCATCCCATTTATCAACTGTTTTGTCTTCACTTTCAAATTCATTTCTATCATATTCCCAAGGTTCATTGAAAACAATACCTTCTTGTTGATACAGTTCCTTATCAACCAAATAGTTTAACCCTTAAATGACTTTATTTGATTGAATCTTTTCAAATTTCACATGATGTTTGTTTGATATACGTCTCTTTAGTTTCAATGCTATGCGTTGATTATCATCTTCAGTTCTTGGCAAGTTGACAACAGTGTTGTTCACATTTGCGGGGACATTTACTACATTTCCATTCAAACTTATCTGTCCACCCCTTGGAAGCTCATGAATTAGCATAAAAGGAATCCGTGGAGAAATAAGCATTTCCTCCAAATTACTCAAGAAAAGACATTGAGGCTTCTCTATGAATGAAATATTACATGCTACCAATGACGGAACCTTATTACACTTCAAATATGAATAACAGGTGTGGCATAACCATTCACTATTATCTACACTGTGTGTATTTTTTATTGATCTGGACAGCAGTGTCTTAGAAATTATATCATTGTTCAGCACTTTCTCTGTACCATAACTGCATGCAACATGTACAAACATATTCAGAACCTTTTTTAACAGTTTTGTGAAATTTTTCAATCAAAATTTCTGCGTTATCACATTTATGTTTATTGACATTTTCAATTTGTCTATAGTTGTTATCACTCCTCAATATTTGTTTGTGTTCCTTTTCTCTATAACGGTTTGCAATACTATGTCTTTTTCGGTTGTTTTCAGCATGCCTATTTTCTGAATATTTTCTGATTTCTTGTTTATGTTCCATTTCCTGAATTCTACTGTTACTATTCTCCCTTTTCCTTTTGTTTTCAGAAAGTCTGTTTTCGAAACATTTCCTAATTGCATATTTATGTTCTTTTTCATGAATTCTATTGTCACTAGTTTCCCTCTTTCTTATGTTTTCAGCAAGTCTGTTATCTAAACATTTCCTAATTTCACATTTATGCTTTGTTTCGTGAACTCTACTGTTGCTATTCTATCTCTTTCTTTTATTTTCAGCAAGTCTGTTTTCTGAACATTTTCTAGTTGCATATTTATGTTGTTTTTCATGAATTCTATTGTCACTAGTTTCCCTTTTTCTTATGTTTTCAGCAAGTCTGTTATCTAAACATTTCCTAATTTCACATTTATGTTTTTTTTCGTGAACTCTACTATTGCTATTTTCTCTCTTTGTTTTATTTTCAGCATGTCTGTTTTCTGAACATTTTCTAGTTGCATACTTATGTTGTCTTTCACAAATTCTACTATCAGTATTCTCCCTCTTTCTCTTATTTTCAGCAAGTCTGTTTTCTGAACATTTTGTAGTTGCATACTTATGTTGTCTTTCACAAATTCTACTATCAGTATTCTCCCTCTGTCTCTTATTTTCAGCAAGTCTGTTTTCTATTGATTGTCTAATTTGTTGTTTATGTATTTTTTTATGAATCCTGTATTTACTGCTATTCATTTGCTGTTGGTTTTCTTTTATGCAATACAATTCATCTGATCTTTGGTTTTGCTTACGCAGCCTATTTTGTTCCCTTGTTGACAATTGTTGTTTGGGTTTCTGAAGTAGTGAATTTTGCTTTTGAATCTGGTTCTGCACCTCTGTCACAAGAGCATGACCAAATGTAGCGAATGACTGGTAACACAGGAACGGTATAGACATCCATAACTAATTGATAATGATTGTTATTTTGGTGGTCAATGTAGATACTGGAATTATTTGTTAAAAGATTTTCATCTAAAAACCTTCCAGAATGTTTTAACCAGTGTTTACTGAGTGAAAAATGGTATTTGGTATATATATAGAAATGTATGTTTTTAGCATGTGTGTCATAGAAAATATTTCTGTGTCTGTTGCCCAAGTACGATTCATATGCATTCCTGTACGCTGAATATATTCTTGCATAGACATGTCATTAGTTAACATCAGTGGCCGCAATAATTGAGCATTTGCTGTCATATGTTTTATAAGAATATCTCTGATCTTCATATGACGTTGTTCTGTACCAGTTACTGCGTATGAAATGCATCTGAAGAAACAGTTTCCATCACTTGCTATTTGTTTAAATCTTGTTGGGTTTTCAAGTGGTTTGGAAATTGGTGTGGCAGTAAATACAGTTTTTAAAGGTAAACTCAATGTTTGGTTTATGTCTCTTTGCCAGTCTGATCTTACTGGAATACATATTTGAGCACTAGTCTGAACTTGTGTTATCTGACAATCAACAGAAGTAGCAATGCTAGCTGAAGACGCTGAGGTACATATCGTCGCAGTTTGGCTAGAGGAAACTGCTGTAGAAGTTGTAATCAATGGTGTAAGATTAACTGTAGTTTGCTTTGGAGGCTCCTTGTTTGTCGGCGGCGTTGCAATACATTTATGGATGTTTCTCTTTTGATAAGATGAATAGATGACCTTACACTTTTCGCAAAATCTGCATTTATGTTTGTTAAGTGTTGTTTGTGATGCATAGGCCAGTTGACATCAAGCACATTTGTACATTGTTTTACAAGACTGGTTGTCTTTTTTTGCTTTGTAGGGAATATTTTGGTACAGTTGTTGCAGATGTTGCATGAGTGTTTTTGAAAGTAAACTTCCATCTTGTATGTCTTCCCACATTCCACACACGTGTAAACCATATTTCCGTAATAAAGATGCGCACCTTTGTTGCCGTTCAAATAGTGACTTGCAGAAGGCCCTGCAATAGAGAAATTAACGCACACTGAAAGCAAGTATTGTGTCATGAAAGTATGTACGAAAATCCACACAAAGTGATTTTTCTTATATATATATATTTAATGTAACTAGATGGCTGAGGCATACATAGTACATTATTAAAGGTTAACATTTCTGTCAAATACAGATGCATGAACAAACAGACTGACGTATGCAGGCATGGACATATGGAATATTTGTAACTATATTATACTATCCAAAAGCAGGCAGAGTAAAAATGAAGAGCCTTACATACCTTATTACTCACATAAGACAGGTAGTGTCAGTGCTAAATTACCATGTAATTAATGAAAATTTAAGTTTACTTTATATGTGAAGGACATAAAGTGTTATAAACATGTAGTATATACTCACATGTAGTGCTGTGAAATTCCCATCACGTCATACTCATATGTGTTGTTGAACAGTAGAATTAATAAGTAGTAAAGTGAAAACATGTAAACAAAATAGAAACATGTGATATAATTAGTGTAGATACATGTAACATAGTAAAATATCTCAGAACGTAAGTCACATTATTTGAATAGAAATGAGAGGAATCAAATGTGTGTGAGAGGTAATCAGGGCTCTAGATAAGGATTTTGCCATTGGGTATTTTTTAGTCAATGATATTTTTTTCATTTGGGTATTTTCAATTATCGATTCGGTACCTTACAATCGTTACCCAATTGTTTAAAATTGAATATGGTATTTTCCCATTCTGGTATCAAAATGTGCAATAAACATGGCTACACAATACATTGTACTTCCATGATGAGTTTTGTCAAAGACATATTTGCCACGGTCAGTCAAATCTTAAAAGATAACATCCGAAGAATATGGGAATTAAATAAAGGAAGTAATTGGGAACAGTCTCAGATATTTTTGTTAACTTCGTTGATGTTATGACATGAGTAATACAACTTGAAACTTGATAATAATGTCCGAGGAGTTCCGATTGAAACAAAGTATATTTCCACGAACTCGACCGTTTCGCACCATGGACGTTTCGGACCCGGATGGAGTCGGGCATACCCTTAATATTTTGGGTCACATCTCACTCAAAACAATTACTCGCGCGTCGTCCCCTGCGAACAAAATGTGTATTAATTGTTGAAAACATCCCCATTATCAATCTTAATTGACCGACCGGAAATCCGTATTACTTGCATTTCACCAATACCGTCAGTGTAATGGGCAAAAATGTATTGACCGTGCGTATTCTATTTATAAAACATCAATAGACGCTTATTATATGTATAGTTGCATCATCAATAGAAGACGCTTATTGTTATGGAAGGGGATATCCGCCACTATATTGCATGCTGCGTCATGACAGTGCAGTCGACCATTGTTACATGATCCTGCACTGCGGCTATTCGTTACTGCTTAATGACAACTCCATCGTGCATTATTACATTTCACATTGCATACCTCGATTGGCTATTTGACATTGTTACATGTCATCCTGCATCTTGGCTATACAATACTGCTTAATGACAACTCCATCTTGCATTATTACATTGCATATTGCATACCTCGATTGGCTATTTCACATTGTTACATGTCATATTCTGCCATGTGTCATTCTGCTTACTGCTTGCTGGGATGCGTATATGACTATATGAATTCCGCCGGATGGCCCATGTCAGAATATGAAATGGCCGAATGAGGGATGCCAGCATCGTAGTAAGCAGTAGACCGAATGAAACTTGGAAAAATGTGCAACGCCCTCTGTTGTCATTATGGGAACGCTTCCATTATGACGCCAGGTGGCGCTCCAAAATAAGTACAGTAGACGTTTTTTCTTGTGGTATTTTGTCACTGTGCCACCGCGGGAAAAATGTATTTAAAGTGGTCGATCACCGCGGGCATAGCCTACCTGTCCCCCGCGATCGTAAGCAAATACGACAGACAGGCTTGCGGTGATTTCACGGCTGATTTTGCCATTGACATTGTCAGGATTTTTCTACAATTTTATTGAAAATGGTCCATGTGAAATTATCAGTACGTATTTTTTGATTGCGTATTTGCAACTTATCAAGGCCTGTGGGTAATGACATGTATATAGGGAAAGAAATAGTAATGATTCATGCAATAGCAGTTATTAGTTTAGTTCATGAATTCATAGATATTTTTGTAATAAAATAATTAGGTTGCCAGCTTTCATATTGGTATAATGAACAAGATGCCAATGGTTAAGGAATGTTGTTATACGTATGGTAGGTATGTATGTATGCATGTGCTGACTAGTACAATGTGTGTTCATATTACTATACACAATTACAATATCTCACTATTATGTGTAAGCAGGGAATATAGTATTAGTTATTAGTTATAGGTATGGTGAGTACATACTAGATATCAGACAGATGTATGCATTAACAAATTTGTGCAATGCAGTTACATTATGCAAATAGAATATAACATTGTTATTCATATATCCTATGAAAGTAAGTTGGTTTTCAACACGTAGAAATAAAAGTGAGTGATAACATTTGTACCTACTATAGAAGTGCCTTCTGTCTGAAATACACCATTCATCATGATAGGGGATTTGCTTGCCACTCATATTTAATATAGAAACTAGAATGTTGAATAATACAGTGAAATATGAAAACAATATGGATATCCACAATTCCTTGGTTACTGTTTCTGTTATTTATTGAGAATGTTTGGACAGTGAAAATTCCAATTATGGATATTCAAAAATCGCTTAATAAATATAAATTATCACATTTCAGATATCAATAATTGCAGTTGTGTGGATATCCATAATTTTTTTTTTGGATATGCAAAATTGAAATTATAGATATGCAAACAATACAATATTCAAGATACAAGGTTGAAGGTAAAATATAGGTCAGGGGTTATTGATGTACATCCGTATGAGAAAAAGTTGTCCAAGTATGGTGTCTGTATGCACAATAGTATTGCATGTACAAGGTTGACTAAAAACCGTAACCAAGGGGAATTAACTAAGTAATTGAAGGTTAAATGTAGGTCAAGGTTAAATATAGGTCAGTGGTTGTTGATGTACATCCCTATGAGAAAAAGTTGTCCAAGTATGGTGTCTGTATGCACAATAGCATTGCATGTACACGGTTGACTAAAAACCTTAACCAAGGGGAATTAAGTAAGTAATTCAAGGTTAAATGTAGGTCAAGGTCAAATATAGGTCAGGAATTGTTGATGTACATCCATATGAGAAAAAGTTGTCCAAGTATGGTGTCTGTATGCACAATAGTATTCCATGTACAAGCTTGAGTAAAAACCTTGGCCAAGGGGAATTAAGTAAGTAATTAAAGGTTAAATGTAGGTCAAGGTAAAACATAGGTTAGGGGTTGTTGATGTACATCCTTTTGAGAAAAAGTTGTCAAAGTATTGTGTCTGTATGCACAATAGTATTCCATGTACAAGCTTGAGTAACAACCATAACCAAGGTTGAGTAAAAACCTTAACCAAGGGGAATTAAGTAAGTAATTAAAGGTTAAATGTAGGTCAAGGTGAAATATAGGTCAGGGGTTGTTGATGTACATCCCTATGAGAAAAAGTTGTCCAAGTATGGTGTCTGTATGCACAATAGTATTCCATGTACAAGGTTGACTAAAAACCTTAACCAAGGGGAATTAACTAAGTAATTGGAGGTTAAATGTAGGTCAAGGTAAAATATAGGTCAGGGGTTGTTGATTTAGATCACTAGGAGATTAAATTGTCCAAGTATGGGTGTAGGGCCATGAGTATTGCATATACAAGGTTGACTAAAAACCTTAACCAAGGCGTGACGCCGACGCCGACGCCGACGCCGACGCCGGGGTGACTACATAAGCTCTAACTATTCTTCGAATAGTCGAGCTAAAAATGAATTAATGAATGAATGAATGAGTTTCCTGCCCGTGAAAATCAAGTGGTACATACATGTATGATTTGCCCCTACACATGATGCAGCCCCATGTCACCATGTTAACATAAGGCTAAAACATTTTTTTCTTAACTTAGACGGTCCTGCTTATACACACCCACATATGTATATATACGTATTAGATATTAATGTGTTCTCACTGATTGTTGTGTTTAGCTAATTTATCTTGTCTTTGAGCTATTAGTTATTCAATCTTGATACTATGCTTCAAGTAATGCACAAAAGTATTAAAGGCCAGCTCGTTTTTGTTATACATGTACTTACATTTGAATATGTAATATTTGGCTAAGAGAATAATAAATTGCGTTAGTTGGACATGTGCACCTATCTCAACTATTCCGAAAAAAGTCTTAATTTTTTTTAATTTCTTTTGGAATAACTTTGTCTGTTAAAAACCTGCTAATTTGTGACCAAAAACTTTGAATCACAGTACGCTCCCAAAAGAGATGATTGAATGTTTCTATTCGCATGTTACATAAATCACAGATTCTACTACATGTATATTACATCTGGCCATATGTTTATTGGTTCCTATAATTCTCATTAAATATTTGTACTGGAAACTCCTAAGTCTTGTATCTATTGTGCTTTGTATAGTATTTAAATATATTTTTTTCCAGTTAAGAGTTCCGTCTGGAAATACATTGCCCCATTTTTGTTCTGATTTGATGGGTTCGGTCTTATTTTGTAGTGTATTAATATTTTATGTTTTCATTTGTTCAACCCATCGTGTTGGTATGCATGGTTCTTATAATTGCCAATTATTATAATACAGTGTTTGCAACACGTGTTTAATATTTGCGTTGTTCCATGTTATCTCTTTTGATATAATATTCTTTTGTTCTGAACAGTTTATTTTCCACCATGCCCTAAGTATGTTGTTTACATACTTGTGTGGGTGAATATGTTTTACATCATCATCCTTAATATTGCATTCAAAGATAAAAGTTCTACCATACCTCTTTAATTGTTCTATATATATATATTTCCATATATCGGTATTTTTCTCACCACATAGTCGTTTAACCCAACTTGCTTTTAAGGAGGTTATAAAACACTCTATGTCAAACCATATATATTCCACCATTTTGTTATTGTCTCTCGTTTTATTTTATCTGGTTTAGAATCCGATAAAAAGTCATATAACTTTTTCTTGATATGTTTTATAATATTCTCCGAAGGTGTTTCAATAACTTAATTGATATATTAATTTTGGAATAGCGAATGTTTTCAATACGTTTACTTTACCTATCAATGTTACATATCTGTGTTTCCATTTGTTTAAACAATTTTCAAATTCAATTGCTTACAACGTTTATGGCGAGTATATCTATATTGGTCTGATCGCCACTGATATATCATGGCAGGGGCGGATCTGGAGGGGGGTGGGGGGGGGGGTTCCGGGGTTGCAACTCCCCCGTTCAGCCACGGAGTTTACATACATCACAGTTTACCACCAGTTGGAGTCTGAATTTAAATGCCGCAAAACACAGGAAAGTGCATTTCGAAAAGCTCGATAATAGGACAATCCCCACGTTGCGAACGGTAACTCTTTTGCAATTACTCCCGTACGCGAACATGTCAACACCTTCCACATTAAACTGTCTAAAACTCAAAGTGAAAAGTGAATGGGTTTAACTTCCCAGCAGCAGCTAAGCTCAGTTACAAGGTATATGATCACGTGGTTACAACAACAACAATGGCTGAACGTGTTGAAAGCGCGCCCACTCCAAAGTACGTTTTATTTGATATTTTCCTTAATAGGCAACGGATTTTGATGAAATATGGCGCAGCAAACGCGTCTTCGTGAGATGCATTTGGTGGTCCCGGGTGTTCGGCACATACTTATGTCGTTTTTGCGAATAATCGATTCTTCGCAAACACGGCACAAGTTTAGGCCAAAGTACCGAGACAACCTAATGAAGCTTAACAAGACGCGTTTCATGCGCCATATTTCATAAACATCCGTTACATAATAAGGAAAAATTAAAAGAATACGTACTTTGACTCGGAGGGCTTCTGGAAGTTTCAGTACTTGCTGTTGTTCTTGTAACCACGTGATCATACACCTTGAGTTCGGAACGGGACAGCGAGTTCAAGTCTCCTCTGAAAGACCGGTGGGATGGGAATACTATGAAAATATGTTTTGATGCCCAATGCGAGGTTTGAACCCACAACCTCCACATTGGAAATCAGGTGTTCTAACCCATAGACCACAACCCATACGTACTTAAGCTCAAAGCATAACCGCCAGTTTCGACAACTAAAGAGGGTACTTTTCTAAGCAAGTAAATAGTCATAGACGATCATTGAGTAGACTCGAATACTCTGCATGCCCACTTCTTTTAATGTATATATGCTTACTGTATACGGTGGTAACCGAACAGCGAAGTCATCCAAAGGTCGAATGACGCCGTGGAACCAAATTCATGTGACAAATCAGCAAGTTCATAATGGAGACGGCTACTACAGAAGTATACATACGTTGCCTCCTCTTACACCTCATTGGGGACACCGAAAATCCTATCTGTGACGTCAAATTGCTGATCATTTACACCACCGCCTGCGCTAATATTGCCAATATTTGTAATGATTGTATCTTTATTTCACAATACTCGAATGTTGTTCTTCAAATCAAACAGCTTGATTGGCTGAGCCTGATCTGTGATATAGCTCAGGCTCAGCCAATCAAACTGCTTGATTTGCGAGTTGAGATTGCTAACAGATGTTCAGAAACGTTGGCATCTGGGCAAGATTAACGCAGACGCTTGTGTAGTCAGCGGCACGTGCTTAACCCTTAGCCTGCTGATCGCGAAAACTGTCGTCTGCTGTTGCTTTATATTTTGCTCTGTTTCTCAATAAAAACATGGTTTGACAGCACTTTAGAATCATTTCCATTGGAAATGATTCTAAAATGCTGTCAAACCATGTTTTTGACGATAAAAATCGAAAATAAATCATAAACAGCAGACGACAACATTTCATTCAGCAGGCTAAGGGTTAATGTGTCCTTAAACGTACTCTGATTCTGTGCCGGTACATTCATATACCACGTGTAGCCACTAACGACTACGGACACTGGTCATAGCTTAGCTATGTGTTAGTATTGCATTGAAGGCGATAGGTATCACCGATACTTGTTTTATATGTCGTTATAACGACATAGCTAAGTCGTTATAACAACTTATGTGTCGTTATATGTCGTTATATGTCGTTATACGACTTAGCTATGTCGTTATAACGACATATAAAACAATTCTAGGTGACACCTATCGGCTTCCGTACATTTGTGACCAGTTGGCTTGAACCAGCCTGGTAGCCATCCCATGCAACGGCCTTACCAGCTTTTAAGAAGGGAGGGGATCGAACATAACTGAGCCGAAGCTGCTAGTGGAGCCCGAGGTCCGATATCCCGCCTCCCCGAAAAAAAATATGTATTTCTAGCAGCCAAAGCCAAAATAAATGCTACATTCTATTGTCTTTTGGAAGGCAATTTAAAGCCCATTTTGCTAAGGTATTTTAGGCAATTTATCCAGGATTTTTATTTTAAACCAGATGGCCGCGGCCCGCATGTCGAGCCCGCCGAGGTATTGGATGGTGGCAGAGTGTATTTATTTGTGGAGATATAAGGTATGTAAATGTTTAGTGAAAATATGGATGATACTAACAAATTATTTGAAGTAAATCGGAGTGTTATGGAGACATTTGACCTTGACCATGGGCATGTGGACCACATGGGCAGGCTATAGAATGAAACTATGGATGATGAAAAGGAAGTATTGGAAGTTTTAAGTAAATTGGAGTAACACTTGTGGAGACATTGATATTGGGGAACAGGGGCCGCATGCGTTGGACACAGAATGAATATATGGATGATGACCAATAAGCATAAGAAGTTCCAAGCAAATCTGACTTACGGTTACAGAGTTAGTAGGTATCTGAAAACTTTAACACAAATTTTGACAAACATTTAACACAAACTTCTAAGTCATTTGACCTTGACATTGGGGCACAGGTGCCGCATGAGTGGGATACAGCATGAATATATGGATGATTACTAATACGCATATGAAGTTTCAAGTCAATGTACCTTAGGACTGCAGAGATATAAGGTATTTAAAAACTTTAACGCATATTTGGGACGGACGGACAGATGCACGGACGGACACACGGACACCCGGATGTAATTGTGTGATCACTATGTCTCGCTTTCCACAAGCGGGCTCGACAAAAATCATGCTGACTCAAAAAGGGGGAAACAACAGTGGCTGAAAGTGTTCAAAATTTGCCCACTCAAAAGTAAGTATTATTTGATATTTTCCTTACTATGAAATGGATCTTGATGAAATATGGCGCAGCAAACGCGTCTTCATGAGCTGCATTTGGTCGTCCATGGAGGCCGGCACAGACTTATGTCGTTTTTGCGAAGAATCGATTTCCGTGTCGGTAGACACGGAAATCGATTCTTCGCAAAAACTACATAAGTTTGTGCCAAAGTACAGAGACCACCAAATGTAGCTCAACAAGACGCGTTTGATGCGCCATATTTCATCAAAATCCGTTACGTAATAAGGACAATACCAAAGAATACGTACTTTGAATCGGATGGATTCTGGAAGTTTCAGTACTTGTTGTTGTTGTTAGTACCACGTGATCATACACCTTGTATACGACGCCTTTGTATGTACGATCAGGGTCTCAACTCATCCACACATTGATTTTAAAAAGCTGCATGCACGTTGTTAAGCCATTCATTTTCCAATGGGCACCAGTACAGTGATTTAATCAATGTTGGTGTCTTATTAAACAGTACCAGGTTGACTAAAACGAGTACATTGTATAAGTTAGATCACGGTTCATCCGCATGTACGAGAAGATAAGCCGCGATATTTAGCGAGCGAATTATCGCGCGTACATGCGGACATAGAGAATAATAGGTTAGGAAAACATATCTGGCAAGGCTTAGGAAACGGGATGGGTGCGGCTCTGCCGAGCACATCCCGTTTCCGAGCCGCGCCAGATATTTTCCCCATTCACGGCACTAACCTACTATTCTATTTATCACGTCAACACCTACTAATGGCTTTAAAATGCAAACAAATAATCCCAGCCACCGCACATATTCATACGCAGTGACTAGGTCGTATTGACAGGATATCAACAATGTTTCACGGCACCGTGTTTCACGGCACATACGCACTGTGTTGACGGGATAAAAACGTATTATAACCTAATTATTAGCATCCTCGTGTACATACCTTGCACGTGAGCTGTGTTCATACAGAAACAACAACCCGGAAATGTGTCAAACATGTGATGATAACAGTAGACAAGAAGCCCTTATGTAAATTAAGTACCAGTGTCACATTCAATTTATAATAATACAAGGGGCATGATCACGTGGTTACAACAACAACAACAACAATTACTGAAAATTCCAGAAGCGCCTCCGATTCAAGGTACGCATTCCTTTATATCGTCCTTATAATAGTATGTAACGGATTTTGATGAAATATTGAGCATCAAATGCGTCTTGTTAAGCTGCATTTTGGTGGTCTCAGTACTTTGGCAGAAACATCTGTCGTTTTTGCGAAGAGTCGATTTCCGTGTGAACACGGAAATCGACTCTTCGCAAAAACGACATAAGTATGTGCCGAAGTTCATCAAATGTAGCTCATGAAGACGCGTTTGCTGCGCCAAAATCCGTTGCATATTAAGGAAACTATTAAATAATACTTACTTTGGAGTGGGCGCGCTGTCAACACTTTCAGCCATTGTTGTTGTTGTTCTAACCACGTGATGCACATTGTAATACAACCGACAGTATACATGCAGATCATCAATGATGCAAATGATGAAACACACATAATCTGTGTTTTTCTGGTACAAACATTCTATTTCAAGAATAAGTTGTGTACAATTAGGAAACAGACACTCAAACCGGAAATCGTACGGAAATCGTTTTCCTAATTACGTACTTATCTTATAGACATGTGACAGCATGTGGGTTCGGGAACATCACATGCGCAGCCACTTTCCTGCAGCGCGTATACAATCTCCAACAACATATTACACGCTTATAGATCGCTAAATTACCTATCGCATACTCCCACCTGCCTCCCACCTTCCGGACAATGGTCACATCTTTATCACCCTGTGCCATTTGGTGACATTTCGATGGTCTAGTAACATAAGGTCGTAAGTGCTATGCTTTAGCATAGCAGTTACGACCTTATGTTACTAGACCATCGATTTGGTGCCAACGAGGGACCATGGGTGATAAATATTCCACACAATGTACCAAAAATATGGAATTTAGAGACGAATTAAAACTGATATTCGGAGACGATCTTCAGTTTGGTGGGGGAGTATGTCACGGTCGGCAAGTAACTATGGCGAATAAACGTGTATTTGTGCCCGGTTAGCTCGCTCGTTACAACGATGGTACCGTAATCATTGCTCTTTCTCGCCATGTGACACTGACAAAACAAGAATAGACAATAACACATTATAACTAGACACACTGAAATAGTATATGTACAAAACTCCTGCCTGTTCCACGTTGCTGTGCCAATCTAATGTTTGTTATTAACCATATTACTGACTGACTTCATAGAACGCCATCCTTTGTTTCGCCATCATTTGTTTCGAAGACAGTAGCTTCGTAAATGTGATTGAATATTTGTATAAAGTGACTCTGTCCCTGTTCTTCATAGTGTATACTATACTGTGCATTGAGCCATCTTAGCATGGACAAGCTATTGGCCAGTTTCACATCTTGTAGCGTTTGACAGGTAAAGTGATACAATTTAGTTTCAAAACTAATTATTTACAACGTCAAATCCGTTATATACTGAAAGGATAAAGAAACGCAGGGTAACAATATACGCAATAATTATTTAAATGCTTGGCCTAAAATTATGAAAACCGGTCAGGCGACTATCTTGGTCACTGTGCACCCAAACCGGTGCCTAAAACTACTCAACCGTGTAATGCACCGTACTACATAGAGAAAGTGATAAAAAGCCAAAAACATGTGCAGCATGATGATGATAAGTTCGTCAAAACATTTTGTCATACCACTTGATACGCTTGAGGTATACACATCGTTTTCCGCTATTTACATTGAATGTATAGCTCTCACAATCATGGTACGTCTGACGGAAGTTCAGAGGGGTCAGGCAATTGCATTGCTAATGCAAGGTCAAACGCAACAGCAGGTTGCTATGCAGTTCGGTGTGAATGTTTCCACCATAGACCGTCTTGTCCGTCGTCTGCGAGAGACCGGAAGGGTTGCCGACCGACCGAGATCGGGACGTCCGCGCGTAACGTCGCGACGTCAAGACAGGGCTATTCGTCTCGCCCACCTACGTAATCGCCACGTTACTGCCACTGAAACCGCTATTAACACAGTAGGCAATCATAATCGCCACATTCACCACCAAACTGTAAGAAATCGATTGCACGAGGTTAGTCTGTGAGCACGTCGTCCCTACTTTGGTCTGCCTCTCACTCGTGCACGTCGCGCGCGTCGTATGGCTTGGTTGGCGGTACATGCTCCCAGACGATTTCCAATGAGGCAATGGAGACAAGTCTTTTTCACAGATGAGTCCCAGTTCACTCTTTTTCGTCCGGACAGTCGATGTCGTGTATACCGACGTCGTGGGGAACGCTTCGCCGACGCTTGCGTTCTTGAGAGGGATAGGTTTGGGGGTGGCTCGGTTATGGTCTGGGGAGGGATATCTCACGGGGTAAAGTCACCGTTGATTGTGGTAGCCGGGAATTTAACCGCCGTAAGATATAGGGATGAAATCCTCCGCCCGGTTGTTGTTCCATTTGTACAACAGCGTCAACTAATTTTCCAGCATGATAATGCCCGGCCCCATGTAGCCAGAGTTTGTCAAGATTTTCTCGCTGACCATAACATTAACCCATTCGACTGGCCAGCGTACAGTCCCGATTTGTCCCCAATCGAACATCTGTGGGACGAACTTGACAGGAGGATAAGGGGGTGTCGGAATACCCTTTCTAATCTCGACCAACTAAGGACTGCATTGTTGGAAGAGTGGAACAATATCCCAATAAGAAGGATAGATGCACTGATGAATTCCATGCACAAGAGAATCAGGGCTGTGACATGCGCGAGGCGGGTATACGAGATACTGACAAAACAGTGGAGTTCACTGTGCGATATTGGGGGGTACCGTCAATTGTGATTCAATTACTAATGAATTATCGGTCAAAACCTAATGCAATTTTGGTAATGTGTTGACTAAAGATGTTTTTTTAATACTCATATAAAATGTTGTATATAACAGCAAACACATCACTTTAAATCACCTCAAATGTTTACCCTGCGTTTCTTTATCATTTCAGTATATGTAGCCCAAGTCCATACCAAATCTGACTTCGGACGATAAATGTGCCCATATTTTTAAAACACAGAAGTGTCTACATATGCTATATAGCGTGTACAGTCACATATGCTATCTTACCTGTACAGTGTGGTCAGCGTGTAAGTACACACACGAACGAACACGACAGGCAACCTGTCGTGTTCGTTCGTGTGTGCACATACACGCTGACCCCACTGTACATAATGTATTTACCATGTATACCGTATTGAGTGCAATACGGAATATTGATTTTGTGTGGATTTTGCGAACAGTGTAGATCAGGATTTGCCCTGTTCGCCAATTATCAATGAAACATCCGCTATGCATCGAGCAACTTATGCTGATATCATAAACATGTTGCTAGCAGAATTTTAGTGTGTAAGGATGTCATGCATGTAGTTAAACAATTAGGTGAGTGGAGTGACCTGGGGGCCGTTTCACTAAACTTCGTACGACTAAAATGTTCGTAAGTGCAACATTATGATAGACTGTAAATTTCACACTAACAATGTGTTCTTGTAAACAATCATTGGATTTACATTTATTGAGCATAGGCTGCATATGCAATCTATGCTCAATAAATGTAAATCCATCAATTGCAATTTACAGACTATTCTAAATCTGCACTTACGAACATTTTAGTCGTACGAAGTTTAGTGAAATGGGCCCCAGATGAGTTACAAAGAGTAACATGACGATTGTAGATTTTGGAAACCAATGTATCAATCATGGTGTATACATTTGCATGAGATAATTGATAGCACGTTGTAAATGATTATCTTTGAAACATGTTGTACCAAATTTTATAAATTTATCTTTTATATTGTTTGCTGTACATGTATATGTCAAATGTTACAAGAGGTGAAACTGACCGACGGCATGTACAATACTCCATGCGCCGTATATGATACAGTAACAAGAGAATGTTCAATTATATGAAATACATATATCCCCATCCAGGGATACCGCTGGGGAAAATAAAAAAATCGCCACTTCAAAAAAAATAAAACAATTGGCGATCAAAAATTACAATTTTCGAAAATTGTAATTTTTTATCGCCAATTGTTTATTTTTATCGCCAATTGCGAAAGTGGCGATCGCCAGCGGAATCCCTGCCATCACATTTACAAAGCAATCATCTTTGAATCAAACGATGATCAGGTATAGAACTATCTACAATAATTCGCCTCCGATATGTTATCTACGGCTACAATTTGACCCGTTCAAAAAAATGTGAGCAACCGAAGTGCAAACCCAAACCTGTTGCATGTAGGTCAAAATTTAGTAAGCTGTATATTTTATACCTTTCAACAAATAATCTTTGATCTAGAACTAGTAAATTGCCAAAATTAATAGAACAGGGAAATCATTTTCCCGTGGAAGCCATCTTTTCTATCGTTGTTGTTAAACATACAACGTAATGAAGTGATGCTTTCAAATTGACAAGATATACATGTAAATGTTAGATACACACCTTGACACGTAAAATAACCAAGTTCTGCATGTGTATATGCTTTATTAATAATTTATTGATACAGCTTTGACAGTTTTATATCGCTAACATATCAAACACGCCGGATAACCGATTGCAAAAATCACTCTTCCATGCGTTACATTAAAGAGATGGTGTTAATTTGCTACACTCGCGAGAAGTATGGAGGGGGTAGCAATTGTGTTTCTAGTATAGAACGGGTCCTTAAGGTAGTTGTACCTTTCTTTTTAACCCGATGTTAAGTCTAAATGAAAAGTTCTACCCATAATAATTAAACACCCCAACCATAATAAGTAAAAATTCTCCCATAAAAAATAGCTACTCTCTCCAATAAGCCATATATGTATGTGTTCAATAAGTCTTTATGAAGATACTGCCAGCATGGAAATGTCAACACATGCCGTAATTAGACTATAACAAGCACAGTTTGATGTGTACATGTATACTTTTGTTTCTACACACATGTGTACAATAGAGAACAAGATACACAAAGGAGACACGTGACTCCATGCAAAAAAACTATCGCAATACGCCACGGTGATTAGACATAAATGTACAGTGAAACCTCTCTAAACCGGACACCCTGGGAGATCCCAGGGTGTCCGGCTTAGAGAGGATTCACTGTAAATCAGGCATTTGATCATTCTGAGCCATGGTTGTGTGCTATGTGATCACGAACAGACATTATCACCTGAGGTAAATGACCAAGAAACACAAAAATAAGATCATATCTGTTTTCTTGGTGTCCGGTTTAGAGAGATTCCACTGTACATGTGCTATTGGTGGCAGTATCTGCATAAAGAAGTGCTGATCACATGCATATGGTTTAATTGTGTAAGTATATGTATATGTTAGTTTATTAGATGTCATAGACTTTACACGAGGCCACCATAGGATACAACTACCTTGCATCTTAAAAGTATTTACATGTGTTAATGAAACAACGTTACACTCTCGAAATACAAAAAAAAACACTTTGAACTTTGAAGATGGTAATTTCTTATTTATTTACGAAAAACTTTGGCCTTAAAGGTACATGCCCACTCAATAGGCACAAAATGTTCTTTATAGGAATTAAACAAGTGTATAAGTTCAATAAATACGTTTACACATTTTACAATATTTTTCATAAATAAAGTCAGAAGTTGACAACATTTTCAGAGTACATGTGGAATATAATTCCGCATGTATTCTGAAAATTTTGTCAACATGTGACACCATTTATGGAAAATATTGTAAATGTGTTTATTCCAGTATAGGGCTTTCACATTGTAAAAAAACTCATAATACACCACTGTAGTAAATATGTAGAAGAGAGATATACAGCAAATATGTACATCTTCCGTGTATGACGCTGTCCTTTTAAAGCATATGCAATGATTCAATAGATCGGCTATATATTGGTTATCCATCGGTTTGTGAAAAAGTTTGTAACCACCATTTTCTCATATATTCGGTAATCTGCAAGCGCGAAATTTTTTGTATCATTTGTATCACTTCCAAACTACATCAACCGGATAACTTTTCATTTTTGGCCATTATCTCTGTTTACAACTTTAAATAAGCGAAATAACACAATTTGGCTATAAATAAACGTTTTAAATACAAGAAGTTCGGCGGTTTTGACAATTTGGCTATAAATAAACGTTTTAACTACAAGAGTTCGGCGGTTTGCAATTTGGCTATAAATAAAGGTTTTGACGTCACAAACCGGAAGCTCCGCCATGTTCCAATATCTCGATACACAAATCAAAACACGTCGAAGTTTGACCTAAATTCAGTTAGTTAGGCGCATAATGGTTGTGAAGTGAGTGTTCTATATACGGATATAGTCATCGTAAAGATCGTGAAAGGACACTGGAATAGTATAGATTGCCTGCAGTAATCACAAATCAAGGTGTGGAATGCGAGAAACTGAGTTCTGGCTAGAATTGGACACGAATTTGGGCACAAGAATATCCAAAATGTTCGGGTGTATTCGGCGCATTTCGTCAATGGTAAGTCCTTGGTATTATCAATAATCCGATAGTTCTACTTGTCAGCTGGTGAGACAATGTAAGCTGGTGTAATCATTATATTGTGTGTGAACCCCACCCAGAGCTCCAGATAAGCTGCGTATTTGCGTAAATACCCAATTAAAATTGCCAAAAACCCAATTGAAATCAGAAGTAGTGAGTATCAAAAAGCAATGAGAACAATTGTGGTACCTTTGTCATGCTGCAGAAAACAATAAACAGACCACAATATAGCATATTTTTCCACGAAAACACATCCAAGGAGACAATTCTAATGAAATGCCAAGATAGGTTTTCATTTCGAAACAAACTATTCAATACTTGCTGTCTGTTGATGTGTAAACAGTAGTGTGATTTAATTTTACCCAATTCAAATTTTGAAATACCCAATTGCTTCAGAACTGATGGAGTAACAATACTCAATTCTTATCTGGAGCCCTGCGGCCACCCACTGAATTATAATGTTTGACACCCGTGCTGTCACTGTACTTAACATGCTTAAGACGTGCGAGATGGTGTATTTTGATGGACGTCAGACAATAAAAAGAGGGCCATGATGGCCCTAATTCGCTCACATGACTCCATGAACACCAGAGGAGAATGTGACATTAAGTTCATGTGTTTTAAAAAAAATGTACTATTTTTAGATGGCGGTCATCTTGGATTAAGCGATGACTCTCATTTTACCAAATCTGAAAATGCTTCACCCAAGGATCTTAACTTCCTATGAAGTTTGGCAAGCATCGGCCATGTGGTTCCTGAGAAAAAGACGTTCAAAATCTTGACTAAATGGACCTTTTGGTGGCCATCATGGATGACATAACCATCTGATTTCGACAAAAAATGCACGCGAGTGATCGCCTCATTGATACCTTCAATTTGATATATGACATGACCATATTCGGTCAAAAATAAAATTTGACCCCAATTTGACCCCACGGGCCACGCCCATTTTTGACCCCGGGGTCACCATTTTAACATCTTTGAAAGAGCAATGTACATCGATCATTCCTACCAAATTTTGTCGAAATCCGATTGGCGGTTCTTGAGAAGAAGATTTTTGAAGAATTTGTGCTATTTTTAGACGGCGGCCATCTTGGATTACGTAATGACGTCATTTTAACAATTTTGTAATCACCCTACATAAGGACCATGACCATGAAGCTTGGTGACTATAGGCCCAATGGTTACTGAGGAGAAGACGTTTGAAAATGTTCGCGGACGACGGACGACGACGGACGACGGACACATTGCGGTAACAATAGCTCACATGAGCTTCGCTCAGGTGAGCTAAGAATTGCAGTTTGTGTCGAGTTTCATGTAAAATGTTTACAGATTTTGCGATATTTACTCTAAATCATGGCAAACGTTGATGAAATTCTCAGGGCAAATGCAGAATGTCTCCATGTTGTCACCATTCAATGTTATTTATGAAAGATATTGTAAATTTTGTAAATATTTTTCATCAAAGTGCGCATATGTTTGTACATGCAAAATCACATGGCGCATGTCATATGTATAAAATGTGTCATACATTGTCAATATTTCAGTGATATTTCATAAGAGTACACCTTTTCTTTTTTATTTCTCCTCAAAAGTGCATGCAAATGTTGTGACCACTCATCTGAACCGTCTCAGCAAGAATGTTCAAATGATGTATGCAACATATACTTCCGAAAAGAAATAATAAAAATAAGTTATTATATTGTAACTAAATGTGCAAAGTTACAATATCCGACAAGTACACATGTATTTATTTGTTTTTAATATATATCATGTATATGTTTCATGAAAGAAGGCAGAGTTGTATGACCATCTTAACCCAAACTGGGCACCATCAGTTAATCTGGGCGGACAAAAGCGAGCACCAGCTACATCAAGATATGACCGGCAGCAGGAAAAGAAGAGAAGGAAGCCAGCTGAATCCACAACTATTGTTGGACCTGATCACACTGAGACGGGTATGGATATGGGTGACATCGTTGATGAAGACGGCGTTCAGTCACAGATTGATGTTGATGGTCCACTCATGGAGGCTATGTCGCTGGAGCTGCAGGAACTGCGTACAGAGAATGGGGAGATGAAGGAAAAAGTGGCCCATTTGGAAACTAAATTCACTGCAAGTTATTTTAAGGGTAGTGACGAGAATGTGAAACATTTAACAGGATTACCATCATTCACAGTTCTATCTATATTGTTTAACTTTCTGGAGCCTCACCTGCCATCCAGTCTGGTCATGCCCAAAGTCAAGGTAATGATATTGACATTAGTGAAATTGCGACTAAATTTGTAAAATCTCTTTCTTGCGTATGAATTTGACACTACTCAATCAACAATATCTAGACTTTTGTACACGGACAATTGACTGTATGTACAAGCGGCTAAAGAAACTCATAAGATGGCCAGAGCGCGAGACATTGAGAAAAAACATGCCAATGGAATTTAGGAAGTATTTCGGCCACAGGTGTGCAGTGATAATTGATTGTTTTGAGGTATTTATTGAGAAACCAAGTGGTTTGAAAGCCAGAGCACAAACATGGTCTTCATAAAAACACCACCACACTGTGAAATTTCTAATTAGAATTACTCCCCAGGGCAGTGTGTCCTCCATATCGAAAGTATGGGGTGGTCGCGTGAGTGACAAGTTTGTGACAGAGAACAGTGACTTTCTGTCCAAGTTATTACCTGGGGATTTAGTGTTGGCGGACAGAGGATTTGATGTCAAGGACAGTGTTGGCTCGGTAGCTGCAGAAGTGAAGATTCCAGCATTTACGAATGGTCGTGATCAGCTATCCCCTCTGGACCACAGGTGAAAGACTCGGACCTATGACACCAAAAAAATGCCTATTAAAAAAAATCCCATTACCCCACCCACTTGGTCTCGTACAGTACTATACGTCTAAAAACACTTTTTTCTAATTTTATTGACTTTCTTTCATGATTCGCGTACTATCAGATTATGTCTTCCGGAAACCCTGAAAAGGGAAAGTCCTCGCGTCTATTTTTAGGTTTAACCAATCAGAGATGTTCTTACATAGACGCTTCGGTGGTTGTATTATGGAAGATAGTGCATTGACCCAGTTCCAGATAATGAACGAAATTATAGAAAAAAGTGTTTTTTAGATCGGCGAACGATCACAATTGGACGAACTTTGTATGGTTGGAGTCTCTAATGTACATGATCATGGTGCACGACTTTAGTTTGAGCTGGCGATCAGCTATCGGCCAAATATGACCGATAATCCAGCCGGACGGCCTCCGATTCTGTGTGAGATTCTTTCATACACGCAACTTTCGCTTTGGATGGGGTAATCAAAACGCGAATAACTCAATAAATACTTGAAACAGCGATTTGAAGTGAGTATATTCACACACCTAATACCTTTATCGATTGCCAGAGACATATTTCATACATTTAATCGATGTTTATTGTGTTTGTGCGAGCCGGAAAAAAGAGGGCTCTTTCTATAATAGCGCTATTTATGCTCACCTTGAATTAACGTATAGTACTGTACGAGACCAAGTGGGTGGGGTAATGGGATATTTTTTAATAGGCATTTTTTTGGTGTCATAGGTCCGAGTCTTCCACCTGTGCTCTGGACGTGGAATCAGCGCGTAAACTTGCCCACTCAAAGAATACATGTGGAACGGGTTATTGGTTCAGTTCGACAGAAATATACTATATTGAACGGTTGTCTTCCCATTAATTGTCTCATGAACAAGGATAAGTTTGGTAAGACGGTCACTGACAAAATTGTTACCGTTTCGTGTGGACTAGTAAATGTGTGTGACTCAATTGTTGATTTTAACTGATTGAAGTTCACATACAGTACTTGTACACCAAATTAATCACATTTTTACACGTTTGTTTTTCTTAAATTCTGGCATCTTTCTACAGTCTGGGCAATAGGTATATATATAAGATTCCGGCACCTCGTGTTAATTTATGGTGTTTTTATAAACTTGAATGTATAAGGTTTCCAAAAATTCTGGGTGCCATTTTTTAAACCAAGTTCAAGGTCCTTTCAAGGTCATTGGACTTTATGCTTGACGGAAGTCGAAAATTGCCAATATATGAACCAATAGGTAGGTCATGCATGGTCCTTAACTTGGAAATTGGTATTCAAAAACATTTCAGATGTATATATTAAAGAATTTACGTAAACTACACTAATATTCAGTATATTATTATCATATTTTCAAGATGGCCGCCAAAAATCGGGTATTTATGAGATTTCGGTTGACTTGTTACATATTTGTGTAATGCTAAGCGCCTTCACCTATATTCAAAGGTTAATTATTTCAATTGGAATAATATTGCAGTTAATATACTCCATTGTCAGAAAACTCAAAATGGCCGCCAAGTAAATGGCAAATCCATAGTAATTTACTAAATATAACTGGGAGAATTTGGTTGGGGAGGAAATCAACACTTCTTCTTTCACTTTTCTCTGAGATTCCGTAACTACTAAAATGTGGACATATATTGAACCCTGATTTGATCGGCTAATAACATCATGCTCTGCATGACTTTTCATTAAACTCGTTGACAGATTTCAAAAGAAACTCGGCAGGCTCGTTTCAAATTAAATCGTTTCCGCGAACTAGTCCTGCATATTTCCACCGATCCAATTCATACGTTGCACACCTGGAAGCTGTTTCACTAAACTTCGTACGACTAAATTGTTCGTACGTGCAAATTTAGGATCGTCTGCAAATTTCAATTTATGGATTTACATTTATTGAGCATAGGCTGCATATGCAGCCGATGGAAGCCGATGCTCAATAAATGTAAATCCAATAATTGTTTACAAGAAAACATTATTAATGTGAAATTTACAGACTATCATAATTTTGCACTAACGGACATTTTAGTCGTACGAAGTTTAGTGAAATGGCCCCCAGCAATCTGTGTATCCCCATACCAGCCCTTTTATCATGGCTTTGGGGGCCGTTTCATTAAACTACGACTAAATAGAGAATAGTAGGTTAGTGCCGTGAATGGGAAAAAATATATGGCAAGGCTTAGGAAACGGGATGGGCGAGGCTCTGCCGAGCACATCCCGTTTCCGAGCCGCGCCAGATATTTTTTCCCATTCACGGCACTAACCTACTATTCTATTTATCCCGTCAACACCTACAAATGGCTGTAAAATGCAAAAATTGTATTGACTGGATATCAAAAATGTTTCACGGCACCGTGTTTCACGGCACATACGCACTGTGTTGACGGGATAAAATATTCGTATATGCAAATTTAGGATCGTCTGGAAATTTCAATTGATGGATTTACATTTATTGAATATAGGCTGAATGTAAATCCAATAATTGTTTACAATAAAAATGTGTTAATGTGAAATTTACAGACCCATAATTTTGCACTTACGAACATTTTAGTCGTACTAAGTTTAGTGAAACTGACCCCAGGTGAATAACATTTAATGTATCGTGTATGGTTAAAATTAATAAAATTGCCAGTGTTTAAGATGCCAGCAGAAAGTCAAAGAAATAACAATGTTAAGTAAAAACCATATATAGGCATTTTATTAGTAGGTTTTTGTCTCGCTCACGATAGTGGAGAATGAGACATAGCGGTCACAATTCCGGCGTCGTCGGTGTTGTCAACAGTTTGGGATGTCAATTTTAGACGTTGCCAAAGTTCCTATATAATATATTGATCCGTTAGTCAGATCATTACCAAATTTCATCAATAGCTTTCTCACATTGATGGCTATCCACCCACTGTCATTCAGGTGACATTGACCTTCACTTTGGTGGCCTTAACCTTTGTTTCATAAATTGTGTACATACGTCCAAACTGTTTAATAACTCCTGGGGCTAATTATCATAGCTATTCGCCCAGTGTCATTCTGATGACATTGACCGTCACGTTGGTGACCTTAAATGTTGAATATCTCTTGATCCTTTTGATTCGAAATTACAATTTAAAAAAAAAAAAATCTTTTTTTTTTATTTGTTTTCGAAAATTGTATTTTTTTTATCCTCGTCCAGTATTCCCGCGACTTTTCCAAGTTTATATCCCCGATAAATTCCACAAAAAGGCCATTCATTCCCTATAATTCAAGCATTTGAAATAAATTCATCAAGAAAATGTGTTTATTTTCCGTTTTCTTAATAATTATTTTAACTGCGCCTCACGGGTGGGAGTTTACTGGGATATAAATTTTGGACAGAGACTTGCCACGGACCAATCAAATGTTAGGGAATTGTGTAAATATTTTTTGTCCTGGATTATCATCTCCCCCTTTTCGACTTAGAATTTCCCAATGTTGCCTTGTAAATCGTAAACCGTAATAGCTACAAACCTGGAACTTCGTATGTAGCTTCCTTATGATGAGTAGATTCGACCCCGGGTCATGAATTATCTCCCCCTTTTCGACTTAGCGCTGGATGCTCGATACTTGGGATGTAGCTTCTTTATGGTGTGTAGATGCACAAAGTGAGTTTCTATTTATTATACGAGACTGATCCATGGATTATCTCCACCTTTTGGACTTATAATTTTATCTCGTTTCCTATCAAGCGATATGTGGGGCATCCGTGTTATATGAACACATTTTCTAGTTTCTTTATGTGACCCAGTCTAGCTGCTTATCTGGTACTAATACCTGTCTGTATTTGGTCTTCTTCTTGAACTGGCATAAAGCCACATACAGCCAATCACGCCTCTCTAGGAAGTGTTTCTTGGTTCCGCATCATGCCCAACCCAACCATGATACGGATATTGTAATGTCATTGCGGATTTTGCGACAATCGTCCCGTCCTCGTTGACTGCACTTGAAATAAACTAAAACGAAATCTATCACGGTCCCTTTTACATTTTAAATACGCAGTTACTTATAAGAGACACGCCATGTAAGTTTGTACCTTCGTGCATATGCGTAATCATTGTGTCGCTATTCCACCAGTTCTAACATTTACGAGTGCCCCCTAAACAGATATAATCAGTTAGTTATATTTATTTTACTGACTCGCAGTGGTATCAGGCTATTTTCATATGCAAATGAGGCATGCTATGTTTTAATTATTAAGACTAATTAAATGAGTCACCTGAAAAAATAATATTTTCGACAGATTATAAAGTATGATCATTGCACATCCAAAAATAAATACATATAATAAATAGTATAATGTCCGTTAACATTTTAAGAAAATACGGTTATCGCCCCTGATATCAGTGTGGAATTTACGTCTGATATAAAATGTATAATAATATCAATCAATACGTAGGTGATGTTGAATAAACGTTTATTTTGCCAGAAAATGTCTCAGGTGATGTCTCTGATATAAAGAACATGTTGTGTTACTGAGCGGGTTTCCGAACAGCGTGCTGTCCTGTTTTTTGTTAGATGTGTTTATAGTAGATTTCCTTTAATTAATATCTTCCTATGGAATGACATATTGTAATGAAATATACCGCAGAAAATGCGCTACACGTTGCACTTTATTGTTTCGGCGGCTTTCATCACATAATTATGTGGTTTTGACGAATAATCGGTTACTGTAACTGTAAATAGAAACTAGAGCACGTGAATTTACGAAATATACGGTACTCGATCGATTCTTTGTGAAAGTTATGTTATTCTAAATAACTTTCAGAGCACCCATACAACACATATGCCATATTTGGTACGCTACATATCATCAAAATCCGTCCGTCTATTAGGAAGATTTTAAAGAAAATTTACTGTAAAAATGACTTCACCGATTACGTTACGTCGGAAAATAGGGTTGAAAACCAAGTGATCCCACACCCTGCAAAAGTAGATAGTGAATTTCTTCCACCGGTTACTGGACGAAAATGTGTTCATGCAGTATATTCTGCATGTAGCTGAGTGGGAATTCATCAGGAACCAGGTGCCTATTTCGATGTGAAACATTTTACAGCACCGATAAATACAGTGAAACTTCTCTAAACCGGACACCCTGGCCCAGGGTGTCCGGTTTAGAGAGGTTTCACTGTAAATCAGGCATTCGATCATTCTGAGCCATATGTGTGCTATGCGATCATGAACATACATTATCACCTGAGATAAATGACCAGGAAACCAACCAATAATTAGATCACAGATGTGTTTGTGATGTCCTGTTTAGAGAGGTTCCACTGTATTACGGGAAGGCTCAGCGGTGGTAGATTGCACTCGATAGTTGCACTGGTGCTGCCCTCTACCGCAGTGTAAACTCAAGGTGCATGATCACGTGGTTACAACAACAACAACGTCGCCCACTCCAAAGTAAGTATTATTTTATATTTTCCTTAATATGCAACGGATTTTTATGAAATATGGCGCAGCAAACGCGTCTTCATGAGATGCATTTGGTGGTCCCGGGAGTTTGGCACAGACTTACGTCGTTTTTGCGAAGAATCGATTTCCGTGTCAGAGACACGGAAATCGATTCTTCGCAAAAACGACAGAAGTTTCGGCGAAAATGAGACCACCAAATGCGTTTGATGCGCCATATTTCATCAAAATCCGTTACGTAATAAGGAAAAAATAAAAAAATACGTACTTTCAATCGGATAGATTGTGGAAGTTTCAGTACTTGTTGTTGTTAGTACCACGTGATCATACACATTGAAACTGTTTCTCAAGATATCATGGACACATAGTTTCCTTCTTTCTTTCATACATGAAAACATTTTTGTCAGATTTTTTAAAGGTACTTGCCCACTCAGTAGGCATAAATGTTCTTTATGGGAATGAAATAAGTGGTAATTGTGTCACTATTCCACCAGTTCTAAACATTACGAGTGCCCGCTATACAGAGTATAATCATTTAGTAATAGTTATTTTGCTGACAGAGACTCGCGGTGGTATTAGGCTATTTTCATATGCAAATGAGGCATGATATTTTTTAATTATTTACACTAATTGAATGCGTCAACTAAAAAAATCATATTTTCGACAGATTATAAAGTATGATCATTGCACATCAAAAAATAAATACAGAGAATAAATAGTAATGTCCGTTCAAATGTTAAAGAAACACGGTTGTCGCCCCTGATATTAGTGTGAAAATTTATATCCGATATAAACGGTATAATAATGCCAGAAAATGTCTCAGATGATGTCTCTGATATAAAGATCATTTTGTGCCTACTGAGTGGACATCAATAAAATCAATATTTGATGGAATTTCATCAAATAATCTTTTTTGGGGAGGGTGACTTTTTTGTTATTGATAAAAAAGTACTTACATTTAAATATTGTTTAGATTTAATGTGTTTAATAGCCAAAAGTTCGTCGGCAGAAAAACGTGGAACAGACAGTAGGGTATGTGAGTCTATTAAAACAAAGGCTTAGATTAGACTCTCAAATTCTAGATTAAATATTTATTGTACACAACCAGTAGCCTATTTCACCAACATTGCAAAGTATTCTTTACTAGCAAAGTATACTTTGAGGGAGTAATCATTTAGTTTTCCTGAAATGCATTATTTCATATAGAACTAACAAATGCATATATTTCATGATTAAAAGTATGCAGAATTATTACACTGAATTTATTACATTATCACAGCCAAATTGGCTGTGATAATGTAATAAATTCAGTATAATAAAAATTAATAAATTTATCATAAAATTGAAAATTTCTCCCTCAAAGTATACTTTGCAAGTTTGATGAAATAGGCTACAGAGCTCAAACTAGGCTTCAAATCATGCTTTATGGAATCATTGTGCAGTTGGCTGGCCATACATGTATACGTAGTACAGTGCAACCTCTCTACAACAGCCACACATGTGAAGACACAAAACTGGCTGTTGTAGAGAGGTGGCTGTTGTAGGGAGGTTAATGCTGAATTAAATTTTATCGTCTGATGTTTATTTATTTTCTTCGATAATTCTCATCAAATACATGCTTTTGACAGCATTTTAGAATCATTTCCAGTGGAAATGATTCTAAAGTGCTGTCAAAACATGTTTTTATTGGGAAATAAGACAAAAGCAAAGCAGACGACAATTGTCGTGCTCGGCAGTCTAAGGGTTAGATATAGAGGAAATCCATTTGGGATATAAAATAGCGGCTGTTACAGAGAGGGTGTTGTTGTAGAGAGGTGGCCGTTCGTGGAGGTTCCACTGTATTCACAACTCTTTATATACAGTTAAATCAATGACAAGTCGTTTTTCTTCATACATTTCTATATCGTCCATATCATCATTGTCAGAACTCTGGACGTTCTCCCCATCGTCACAAGACAGGCATGGTTCCCTTCTATTGTACTGGAACGTACAATTGGAATCGCCGTTAGTTAAATTGTCGTTCGTGTGATCATGGTTACCCGTACTGTAGTGCTCCGTCATTTCCGAGTACCCTTCTATAGAAGAATCAGGGACCAGTTTAGCACAACAGTAGGCGACTTCACGGCCCACAGCAACGCCATTGGAATATTTCGAAACTGGATTAATTCTGGAATTATTATAACTGCTGTCTTCCGATTGTGTGTTTACGTTAATACTAGCTGTATTGGTACACACCACTGGTAGTTTCATCGTACATGTCGTATTTAATTCCCCATCGTCGGGTAAGTTAACGGAACCTGCTGGTTTAACAACCACGTTTTTATCTTCCACACGTGCTGCTGGTAGTTGTATAACCGTGGCATGTGACTCGTGCATAGCTTCAATGTGCGTGGCCACACATGTACCCTCTTGTTCACGTCTCGAGTCAACTGGTGCAACTCCATCTTGTGACTGCGCCTGATCGTTTGAGTCGCCGAATTCACGCCACAGAGTCATCACTTGAAGTCGCTCTCTTTCTAGTGCTGTCAGCTTTTGTAATAGCTGTTCACGTTTCTGCGTTTCCACGAATAATTCCTGTAACAGACGATAGATGAAATATATTAGCTCATACAAACAATTGCTGCATATGCAGCCTATGCTCAATAACTGTAAATCCATTAATTGTTTACAAGAAAACATTGTTAATATAATATTTTGCACTTACGAACATTTTAGTCGTACGAAGTTTAGCGAAACGGCCCCCTGGACTCTAACTGGAGAAACTCTTACAAACTTTTCTACTTTTGAACGTAAATGTACACGGACAGGCGGAACCTCAAGAACAACGCAATACGCCCCCCCCCCCCCCGAACAAAACCCTTTGTTATCGTATAGGGGGAGTACTTAGAACCAAGAAAACACTATTCTTGGGCCATAAAAGCATTGCGGCTATTTCTATTGTAGTTTTAATGTACAATCGTTTTAAATAAGCACAGCTTAAGCTCGACTCATAAATTCGAATAAGCGGGCATATGTATCTTAAAAGTATGTCAACGACACAGTTACACCGCTGAATGGTATTAATTACAGTATCGTATCCTGTATGATGTATTTATAACGACGTTGATAATTATGTACAGTGAACCCTATCTAAACCGGACACCCTGTGGACCTCACAGGTTCCACTGAAAATCAGGTATATGACCATTTTGAAATGTTTGTCGTGCTTTGCAATCAATAACATACATTAACATCTGAGAAAAATGATCAAGAAACTCATCAAAAATAAGATCACAGGCCTTAGTGTCCGGTTTAGGGATGTTCCACTGTATAATTGTCCACATTCTTGGTACATGCATTGTAGAGCCCCTACTCTCAAGGTGCATGATCACGTGGTTACAACAACAACAATAATGACTGAACGTGTTGAAAGCGCGCCCACTCCAAAGTAAGTATTATTTGATAGTTTCCTTAATAGGCAACGGGTTTTGATGAAATATGGCGCAGCAAACGCGTCTTCGTGAGCTGAATTTCGTGGTCCCGGGAGTTCGGCACATACTTATGTCTGTTTTGCGAAGAATCGATTTCCGTGTCAGTAGACACGGAAATCGATTCTTCGCAAAAATGACAGAAGTTTGGTCCAAAGTACCGAGACCACCAAATGCAGCTTTACAAGACGCGTTTGATGCGCCATATTTCATCAAAATCCGTTACATAATAAGGACAAAATAAACGAATACGTACTTTGAATCGGAGGGCTTCTGGAAGTTTCAGTACTTATTTTTGTTGTTGTAACCACGTGATCATATACCTTGGACTGTTCACCCACCCCTAGTGTAACCGAACCGTAGGGGTTCCACAATGCTTACACTATACACAGCCGCTTCAATATAGGAATGAATGGCCTTCTTGTGGAATTTATCGGGGTATAAACTTGGAAAAGCCACTTTCGCAATTGGCGATAAAAATAAACAATTGGCGATAAAAAATTACAATTTTCGAAAAAAAAAAATCGAAAATTGTAATTTTTTATCGCCAATTGTTTATTTTTATCCTATTGGTTATTATAGGAATGAATGGCCTTTTTGTGGAATTTATCATGGTATAAACTTGGAAAAGTCACGGGACTACTGGACGAAGGCCGGAAGGCCTAGTCCAGTATTCCCGCGACTTTTCCAAGTTTATATCCCCGATAAATTGCACAAAAAGGCCATTCATTCCTTATAATTCCAGCATTTGAAATAAATTCATCAAGAAAATGTGTTTATTTTCCGTTTTCTTAAGAATGTTACTGAAAGTAGTTCGGCGTGGGAGTTTACTGGGATATAAATTTTGGACAGAGACTTGCTACGGGCCAATCAAATGTTAGGGAATTGTGTAAATATTTTTGTGCTGGAATTATTATTGCGTAATCACCGGGCTAACCATATACCTACTGTCTATTTCACAAAACATGCCCAAATTTGGTCCACTATTGATTTGATTGCGAAAACGATAGTTTCCATATGTTAAATCACAGAGTGAAGATGTCTATGGGGATTTAACGTGGGGAAGTTATCAGAAATAGTGGACCGATTTTCCAAATTTAGTGTTCTTAGTTAGATCATTTCGAAGCTATCTCGCCTGGTTTCGATTTTGTTTTTCGTATTTTGGCTCCTCCCCCAGCTCCTCCACCTCATTCTCATTAAATTCCCATAGACAAATAATGTTTTCGTAATAGAATCAATATTTAACAAAATTTCACGAAATAAAAAGAAGGCTCATTCTTAAATTTTAATAAAATTTAATATTATCGAAAACAAATATTGTTTTTATGTTTATATAGCCGTAAAATTAGGGCAGGTTTCATGAAACAGACAGTATCTAAAGCAAGTGAGCAGGGGCTCACGTATACCACCGGCCGCCGCTTGCACCGACAAATACAAACTTTAATGCAAACATTTAAACAACTTTAACGCAATTTTCTAAGTAATTTGACCTTGAGCTTGGACATGAAGGTCACATGGGTGTGGTATGGAATGCAAATATGGATGATGATAAGGAAGTACATTACTTATTTTATATTGTATATTTACACATACATTTGTTACCTAAAATTTGAAAGTGACATATCGATGCTTTAGCATAGCAGTTACGACCTTATGTTACTAGACCATCGATATAGGTCCATAGGGCTGGGTGTTTTCGTCAATATTATATTGTACATATTCCCTGTTTTGTTTGACACATGTCACTATAATAATCAAATTACTTACTTACTTGTATATGAAGTTTGAAGTCAGTCCGACTTACCGTTGCACAAATAATGGGTACCCACAAATGTTAACGCAAATCTTACGGATGGAAAAGTCTAAGTAATTTGACCTTGACCTCGGACATGAAGGCCGCGTGGGTGTGGTATGGAATGAAAATATGGATGATGATAAGAAAGTATATGAAGTTTGAAGTCAATCCGCCATACCGTTGCACCGATAATGGGTACCCGAAAACTTTAACGCAAATCTTACGGACGCAAAAGTAATTTGACTTGGACCTTGGATATGAAGGCCGCATGAGTGTGGCATGGAATGAAAATATTGATGATGATAAGGACGAATATGAAGTTTGAGGTCAATCCGACTTACGGTTACAGAGATAATGGGTACCCAAAAACAATAACATGGACGGACGGAAGGAGGGACGGAATTACGAAAACTATATAAACCTCGACATACTTTGTATGCAGGGTTATAATGACTCCACATAATCTAAATCCCCATTTGTTTACGTTTCCAGGCCATTACTCCTGACACGGGGTAACTAGTACAGCTCGGTACAAAAGAATAAAGGGAGAATCTAAGACGTCAATTAAAACATCGACCCAGACGGTTTTACCAGAACTATTATATCTATTAAATGTTTACATGTTATATCTCCAGATAAGCTGCGTATTTGCTTAAATACTCAATTAAAATTGACAAAAACCCAATTGAAATCAGAAGTAGCGAGTATCAAAAAGCAATACAAAAATGTGTGGTACCTTTATCATGCTGCAGAAAACAATAAACAGACCACAAATATAGCATCATTTGCTTCTTTTCCATGAAAACACATCTTGGTATTTCATTAGAATTGTCTCCAAGGAGACAATTCTAATGAAATGTCAAGACATGTTGCCATTTCGAAGCAAACTATTCAATAATTGATGTCTGTTGATCTATAACCCCAATTAAAATTTTGAAATACCCAATTGCTTCAGAAATGATGGAGTGACAATACTCAATTACTAATTCCTTATCTGGAGCCTGCATGTACTTGTAATGCGTATGACTCGTTTGAAGCTCATTAACACGGGTTATTATACATCACGCACGCGTGGCTTTGGATAAACACAGTATGGGGCCTTTATTATACAGTGCAACATCTTTCACAACACATGAATGCACTTCCGAAGACGTACACCGTCAACACGCTCCATAGGTACGTATTGGCGCATGCGTGTGCGTTGTGAGGTTACTTGGTGCAATAGCGTAATAGTTTGTTTTGCTCAAAGCATATGGGGATCTGGAATTATGACGCATATGTGTATTAATAGTGAAATGGCGGGAGATGAAACTTCTTGTTTCATATTTATCGTACTCCGTGGCAAAACAACAAACCAACAAACATATTAATGCAGTGCCCGGGACGAGAATCGTCAACATCGAGCAATTCATAAAAAAATAACAGCAGACGACAACATTTAATCAATCAACCGTTATGGTTAATGGTTATTTGATAATGAGTGCGATTATATCTGATCGCAATATTAGCCGTCCAAAACCGGCAATATATGTATACCTGAAGCTCGTACTGAAAACAAAAAAGCAAACTGAAAATTCCTGACACGTGCAAGGAGGAACTTGAAAGTGCGACATAGAAAACAAATTAATGCGAATGTTTTTAGCCTGAAAGCTACGGAGCCCCGCAGGGGACATGGATTTTTTTTTATATTAATTCGTTCCCTCGAAATAACGTTTCGTTCCCTCAATTTAACAATTCGTTTCCTCGAATTAACAATTCGTACCCTCAATTTAACAATTCGTTCCCTCGAATTAACAATTCGTTCCCACGATATAACAATTCGTTCCCTCGAATTAACAATTCGTTCCCACGAAATGTTAATTCGTGGGAACGAATTGTTAAATTGAGGGTACGAATTGTTAATTCGTGGGAACGAATTGTTAAATTGAGGGAACGAATTGTTATTTCGTGGGAACGAATTAATAAACAAAATAATTATACGTCCCCTGCAGACCCAAATATACAAGGGTTATTGTTTTGATCTACCATAAAGTTCGCGCGGTGACTGGGCCGGAGTCTGGAATTAATTACAGGGGCTCTAATTTTGTGGCGCCATCTATGGTTGTATATTGATTTCTTTTATCAGTTCAAAACCGCAAAATGACACGAGGGATCAGCTAACACTTGACGCGTGTCTAGGTAAGGCAGGAGAAACTTTAACTACCGAACTCCCACCCAGCTATTTGTCAGATCAGAATGTACTGCGTATTGGCAGTTCATTAGGATAGTTTCAACCCCCGCCTTAGGCTAATGTTCATGTGCGCTCTCACCTACTGTCTGTTTCACGAAAGCTGCCCAAATTTTACGGCTATTTTACAATACTATTTTACGGCTATTTTACGGCATTTTACAATGCAAAAACAATAATTGTTTTCGATAATATTAGACTGAAGCAAAAGTTAAAGAATGAGCCTCCTTTTTTTTTTACTTCGTGAACTTTGGTAAAATATTGATTTTATTGCGATGTCTATGGGGATTTAACATGGGGACATTTTTCGAATTTCAGAAATACTGGACCCATTTTCAAAATGTAACTTTTGTTTTCTTATGTACATCATTTCCAAAATATCTAGTCATGTTTCGGAATCAAATTCCAATTTGTTCGCGTTTTTACTCCTCCCACAGCTCCTCCGTCTGCTTTTCCCTCATGCTAAATTCCCATAGACAAATCAATTTTTCGTAATTAAATCAATATTTGACCAAATTTCACGAAATAAAAAGAAGGCTCATTCTTAAAGTTGGATAAAATTAAATATTATCGAAAATTGTCGTCTGCTATTGTTTTATCTTCCCTCGTCTTTCTCAATACACATTTGGTTGACAGCACTTTCAAACCATTTCCATTGGATGGATGCACAGGTTGACACTGGTCGCACAACCCATAAGCCCCCATTTCTCCAGTCACAGCCCAAAATAATCAAATGTTCGGTGAACTCAGTTGCACTGATGGCGACATGAAATTATACCCTTGTCAAAAATATCGAACTCCAAATCAACTATTGAAAATGAATCAATTTTATACGCCTGTAAGTCCATTTATGTGTCACGTGACGGTGAATACTACATGTGTCTCAATCAGAGCTCCAGATAAGCCGCGTATTTGCTTAAATACCCAATTAAAATTGCCAAAAACCCAATTGAAGTCATAAGTAGCGAGTATCAAAAGGCAATATAAAAATTGTGGTACCGTTATCATGCTGCAGAAAACAATAAACAGGCCACAATTATAGCATATTTTTCTTATTTTCCATCAAAACACATCTTGGTATTTCATTAGAATTGTCTCCAAGGAGACAATTCTAATGAAATGCCAAGACATGTTTTCATTTCGAAGCAAACTATTCAATAATTGCTGTCTGTTTATGTGTAAACAGTAGTATGATTTCATTTTACCCAATCAAAATTTTGAAATACCCAATTTGCTTCCGAAATGATGGAGTGACAATACTCAATTACTAATTCCTTATCTGGATCTCTGGTGTCTAGTGTAAATTCGATCCTAAACTTTGTTTTGTCAGTTAACAGGTAAGTGCAATACGCAGCTCATTCTATGTAAATGATACTTGATTTACAGTGATTTATTGCCAGAAATAAAAAGCTTTACAGATAAATCGTTTATTTACGTCTCACCAATTGTAGACATTACAACAATAACATGTAACATAATTACACTCCAATTGCCATTCTATATATAACAAGAGTTGTCAGAAGACATGGCAGCTTTCACTCAAACTTGTTACAGTTGTATAAAAAACATGAATATTATATAACTTGGGTTAAGGGGTGTGCGGTGGACCTTGACATTGGGGTCAGTGGTGCAAGGTGGGTCGTGGATTTGCTATAGCATGATATAGCATATTAAGATGAATGCATGTATGAAATATCAATGCGCTCCCAGAAGTAAAACAAAATTTAACCCAACGTTAAGTTTATGAACGAACTAAGTTGGTAATTTTCTACAGCATGATAGCTATTCACATGAGGAATGCATGTATGAATGTGCTAAGTTTGTGACCTTTACCTTTGGGAAAGGGGTGGGGTGGGTCATGGATTTGCTGTAGCACAATAGAGGATCATCAGATGAATGCATGTATGAAATATCAAAGCGTTCCCTGTAAAGAAACAGAAGTTACAGAACATTTACCCCAACGTTAAGTTTATGAACATGCTAAGTTTGTGACCTTGACCTTTGGGTAAGTGGTGGGTTGTGGATTTGCTACAGCATGAGATAGGGTCATCTGAGGAATGCATGTATGAAATAGCAAGTAGTTCCATGAAAGGAAACAGATGGTATAAGCCATTTACCCCAACGTTAAGTTTATGAATGTGCTAAGTTTGTGACCTTGACCTTGGTGTAAGGGGTGGGGGTTGGTCATGGATTTGCTATAGCACGATAGAGTATCATCAGATGAATGCATGTATGAAATATCAAGGTGTTCCATTAAAGAAAACAGATGTTATAATACATTTACCCCAATGTTAAGTTTATGAATGTGCTAAGTGTGTGACCTTGACCTTGGGATAAGGGGTGGGTGGTGGGTCATGGATTTGCTATAGCACGATAGGGTATCATCAGATGAATGCATTTATGAAAAAGCTAGGCGTTCCATGAAAGGAAACAGATGTTATAAGACATTTACCCCAACGTTAAGTTTATGAATGTGCTAAGTTTGTGACCTTGACCTTGGGGAAAGGGGTGGGGGTGGGTCATGGATTTACTATAGCACGACAGAGTATCATCAGATGAATGCATGTATGAAATATGAAGGCGTCCCTGTAAATAAACAGAAGTTACACAACATTTACCCCAACGTTAAGTTTATGCACATGCTAAGTTTGTGACCTTGACCTTGGGGTTAGGGTTGGGTGATGGGTCGTGGATTAGCTACAGCATGATAGAGGATCATCTGAGGAATGCATGTGTGAACTATCAAGGCATTTACCCCAACGTTAAGTTTATGAATGTGCTAAGTTTGTGACCTTGACCTTGGGGTAAGGGTTGGGTGGTGGGTCATGGATTGCAACAGCATGATAGAGGGTCATCTGAGGAATGTATGTATGAAATATCAAGGTGTTCCATGGAAGGAAACAGAAGTTGCAAGACATTTACCCCAACGTTAAGTTTGTGGACGACGCCGACGACGCCGGGGGTATGCCATAAGCTCTTCTGCACTTCGTGCAGGCGAGCTAATTATGAGACACGGATGTCAATACACACATAAAAGCTGAGCTGCCGGTGCTAATCGTGGCATATTGCCTAAAACATAAATAAAACTGATATACTAATATGTAGTGGACGTATACACAATGTAGACCGACTATCAACCCAGATCAGATCTGAGGTGCACTGATTAGCACCGACATCTCCACAACAATAATAAACATACATTTCTCTCCAAAAACAAACAAACACAAATTACATTATTTTACACTTGTACAATTTCGCTTCATTTGCAGGAAATAATTAAAACATATTTTACATGTGAATTACTGAACTATGTAGGCATTACGAATATATAGAATATATAATTTGCAACGAATATGACATATATGTTCATCGAGTGGTGTGAAATGTCCATATTTCACGAGTGCCGTTATGTCATATTTGTTGCAAAAATATTAATATTCTATTTATTATATACCGCTCCATGGAAATTAGCAGTTTCTTTTAGACTGTATACGGTAATGAATGTGTATTTGCAGCCTATTTGCAGTCCGGCACTGCAGATGCGTCGCGTTATGAATATAGATAGCGGAAGTAGTCGTATTGTCACCGGAAGTATGTTTATTTCATCGATGAGAACATATGACTTTTATTTGAGTGTAGGACATAATCCCTCCCGGACATAATCCCCCCATGTTTTTTGACACAGGAGGACAAACCCCCACCCCCCGTCTAAAATGCAGGTAGGACAAAATACCCCCGTCTAAAATGCAGGTAGGACATAATCCCCCCGTCCAAAATCACAGGTAGGACATAATCCCCCCCGTGGAAATGCGGCCTATGACATACTCCCCCCACCCCAGTCCGCAAAAACATGTGTAAATATGCGATAGTGATTATGTAAATCCTGTATTTCAACATGATTGACGAATGAACTCTATATACATGTAATAAATAACAAATCAGGTGTCGAGTATCTTTATTGGCACAACAAACATGAAACAAGCACATTAATAATTCAGCACAATATTAACCAAAGCACATATACTTCCAATAGTTATGTTCTATAATAAGGATTTATCCAAGAGAAACAGCTAACCATAATCTCACATTTCATCACAAGCAAATGAATACTGTTCACAGTCTGATGCATTCCCCAATAACGAACATGAAACTGGACATAGACGAATGTCCGTCTCGGATTAAAGAGATCAGAGAAACCAATTTGAGAACTCATCAAGTGATCAATTATCAATTTAAGGAATATTAATGTTCAAAACATCAGTTGAATAATCAAGAAACCACAATAGCATCAAGAAATCAATGATTCAAACAATTAAGATCAAAGTGACCGTAAAATATAGACATATATTTGACAAAGCGGGGGGGGGGGGGGGGGGGGGGGGGGGGGGGGGGGGGGGGGGGGGAGGGGGGGGTGGGGGGGGGGGGGGGGGGGATTATGTCCTACCTGAGCTTTTATATAGGGGGGATTTATTATGTCCTACCTGGGTTTTTATATGGGGGGATTATGTCCTACCTGTATTTTAGACGGGGGGGGGGGGTGGGATTTTGTCCTCCTGTGTCAAAAAGCATGGGGTGATTATGTCCGGGGGGGGGGGGGGATTATGTCCGTATCTCCTTTTATTTACATCGTATTACATCGTATAACTACGTATTTCATGGGTAGGTATATAATAAAAAATGTTTTTCCTTCACTTTAAAATATCACAGCAGGTTTTGGCAGACAAACTAACGATTGCATCGCTTTGGAACGGACTAATAAATCTATCATTAGATGACAACACTTGCAAATTTGGTATCACAGCCTGTGCTCTAGTATATACAGTCGAACCTCCCCGAACGGCCACCTCTCTACAACAACACCCTCTCTATAACAGCCGCTGTTTTATATCCCAAATGGATGATTTCCTCTGTATCTAACCCTTAGACTGCTGAACACGAAAATTGTCGTCTGTTGTTGCTTTTGCCTTCTTTCTCAATAAAAAACATGTTTTGACAGCATTTTAGAATCATTTCCTTTGGAAATGATTCTAAAATGTTGCCAAAGTATGTTTTTGATGAGAATTATCGAAGAAAATAAATAAACAGCGGACGACAAAATTTTGAATTCAGCATTAACCTCCCTACAACAGCCACCTCTCTACAACAGCCAGTTTTGCGTCTTCCCATGGGTGGCTGTTGTAGAGAGGTTGCACTGTAACGTGTATGGTAAATCATCACACAATAATTCCAGCACAAAAATATTTACACAATTCCCTAACATTTGATTGGCTCGTAGCAAGTCTCTGTCCAAAATTTATATCCCAGTAAACTCCCACACCGAACTACTTTCCGTAACCGTGAGGCGCAGTTAAAATAATTCTTAAGACAAGAAACGAGGCAAAGCCACGAAGGCCAGGTTTTTTCCAAGAATGGACACTTGGATAACATAATTATACCCACTTTTTGTAGACTAGATGGCCATGGTCTGCATGTCGCGCCTTGGGGCGAGGCATGGACACTAAAAAAATATATATAGTAGATGGAAAAACTTTAACGAAAAAACTTTAACCGGACACACGGACGTACGGACGGACGGACGTATGCCAAAATGCCGACGATATCGCGCTTTCCGCAAGCGGGTGCGACAATGATGATAAACATCCATGTGAAGTATCAAGGTAATGGGTGAAGCAGTTGCAGAGATATAGTACACGAAAAAACTTTAACAAATAAATTCAAAGTAATTTGACCTTGACATTGCGCACAGGGGCCGCACGGTTGGGGGTTAGAGTGAAAATATGGAAGATGATAAACACCCATGTGAAGTTTCAAGGTAATGGGCGAAGCAGTTGCAGAGATATAGTATACCAAGAAAGTTTTAACCAAAAAATTTAACCAGACGTACGTTAAAAAGTTAACGTTGAAAATGGCTAAGTCAATTACGTAGAAATAATAGGTGAAGGTAAAAAAATGGTCACATGTTGGATAGTTGGATAGTTGTATGTGGTAGGCACCCCTTGGTTATGAAGCTGTGAAAGTTTGGTGGTCCTAGGTGGTACAGTACCAAAGAAATGACTTAAACACGACTTAACTTAAAATTGTTAAATGCGAAAAGTTAACATTGAAAATGGCTAAGTCGACTGCGCGGAAAAAATAGGTCAAGTTAAAAAAAAATGTAACATGTTGGATAGTGATATGTGGTGGGCACCCCTTGATTATGAAGCTGTGAAAGTTTGTGGTCCTAGGTGGTACAGTACCAAAGAAATGGACTTAAACACGAAAACTTAACATTGAAAACGCGAAAACTTAACATTGAAAATGGCTAAGTCGATTGCGCGGAAAAAATGGGTCAAGTTAAAAAAAAAGTAACATGTTGGATAGTGATATGTGGTGGGCACCCCTTGATTATGAAGCTGTGACAAGTTTGGTGGTCCTATGTGGTACAGTACCAAAGAAATGGACTTAAACACGAAAACTTAACATTGAAAACGCGAAAACTTAACATTGAAAATGGCTAAGTCGATTGCGCGGAAAAAATGGGTCAAGTTAAAAAAAAAAGTAACATGTTGGATAGTGATATGTGGTGGGCACCCCTTGATTATGAAGCTGTGAAAGTTTGGTGGTCCTAGGTGGTACAGTACCAAAGAAATGGACTTATCACGAAAACTTAACATTGAAACGCGAAAACTTAACATTGAAAATGGCTAAGTCGATTGCGCGAAAAAATGGGTCAAGTTAAACAAAAAGTAACATGTTGGATAGTGATATGTGGTGGGCACCCCTTGATTATGAAGCTGTGAAAGTTTGGTGGTCCTAGGTGGTACAGTAACAAAGAAATGGACTCAAACACGAAAACTTAACATTGATTGTGGACGCCGCCCGCCCGCCCGCCCGCCGCCCGCCCGGCTTTCGCCAATCCAAAAGCCTGGATTTTTTTCTCCAAAAAACCTGGCTAAAAACGGAAAATAAACACATTTTCTTGACGAATTTTTTTAAAATGCTGGAATTATAAGGAATGAATGGCCTTTTTGTGGAATTTATCGGGGATAAATTCCACAAAAAGGCCATTCATTCCTATAATAAACTTGGAACAGTTTTCCAAGTTTATACCCCGATAAATTCCACAAAAAGGCCATTCATTTCTATAATAATAGACATTCAGTAATGACATGCATTTCTGACACAACAGCGTCACTATCAGACCTATAGTTTGTTTCACGAAAGCTGCCCAAATTTTACGGCTATATAGACAATTCAATAACAATATTTTTTTCGATAATAACCTCTCTTTTTATTTTTTGGTTAAATATTGATTTTATTGCGAAAACAATTTCCCCATGTTAAATCCCCATAGACATCTTCACGGAGTGAAGATGTCTACAGCTGTATAGGGATTTAACATGGGGAATTTTTTTTGAATTTTAGAAATACTGAACCGATTTTTAAAATTTAACTTTTGTTTTCTTAGTTAGATCATATCCAAGCTATCTAGTCAGGTTTCGGAGTCAATTTCCAAATTTTTTCGTTTTTTGACTCCTCCCACACTGCCTTACAACTTTTTCCCCCATGTTAAATTCCCATAGACAAATCAATTTTTCGTAATAAAATCAATATTTGACCGAATTTCACGAAATAAAAAGAAGGCTCATTCTTAAATTTTCCTTTAATTTAATATTATCGAGAAAAATGATCAGCGATACTTCCTACATGCGCTAATATCGACAATTTATTACAGTGGAACCTCTCTAAACCGGACACAAGAACACACATGTGATCTTATTGTTGATGAGTTTCTTGGTCAATTATATCTGGTGATAGTGTATGTTCATGATCGCAAAGCACACATCTATGGCTCAGAATGATCAAATGCCTGATTTACAGTGAAACCTCTCTAAACCGGACACCGGTGGTGTCCGGTTTAGAGAGGCTTCACTGTAATTTCAGAATAGTTGAATATTGTGCTTCAATCAAGCAACTTGGTTGCCCGAGTCTGGTCTGCTGTGCACTTTAATGGCTTGACTGCGAGTTTACATTGAACAGATATTCATAAAGGTTGAACAATTGTTTAGGCAATAGTAACCCAGGCGACTATGTATGTATTCGATAATGATGCGAATTCATATACACTGTTTGTTTGTTAGGGTTTAACGGCCTATCAACAGCTAAGGTAATGTAAGGCCGGGCAAATGGGTTGGATCCCGTGTTAACCTGCTGCATTGGCGGGGGGGGGGGGGGGAGGGGGGGGGGGGGGGGAAGCCAAAATCAGAACGGAATATTTACATCAAGAAAATATTCAGCCCTGCAATTTAGAATAACGTGACCTGGTGCCAGGTCCATACCACACCAACGTCACTTTGCCCCTTCTCCTAAAAAAACATGATTACGAATTATGACTATTATTCAGGGCTCCAGATAAGCTGCGTATTTGCTTAAATACCAAATTAAAATTGCCAAAAGCCCAATTGAAATCAGAAGTAGTGAGTATCAAAAAGCAATAACAAATTGTGATACCTTTATCATGCTGCAGAAAACTATAAACCGACCACAAATATAGCATGTTCTTCTTATTTTCCCATGAAAACACATCTTGGTATTTGCCAAGACATGTTTTCATTTAGAAGCAAACTATTCAATAAGTGCTGTCTGCTGATGTGTAAACAGCAGTGTGATTTTATTTTACCCAATTAAAATTTTGAAATACCCAATTGTTTCAGAATGATGGAGTGACAATACTCAACTACTAATTCCTTATCTGGAGACCTGTATTATATTATAATAGATATAGCCTTGTTGAACTCTCACAAAAAACGTACTTGAGGACCGAACGCGGCCAGCATATCACGCCCGCCGAGGTACTTGATTGTCCCAATATCTATTGGATACTTAACCCTTTACCTGATAGAAACGACTGTTCACGCCTCTGCATAAGATGTCTTTAGAAAACATTGTGGGAAAAGGAGAAATTGCTTGTAACAAGCAATTTCTCCTTTCCCACAATGTTTTCTACTCTATCAGATATTTTAACCATCATTTGACCCAGCATTTGATTCTTTTATTCAGATGTTTTCGATTTGGAAGAGTCGAAATATCGCAAAACAGGGAAAGGGTTAAAGGTACATGCCCACGCAGTAGGCACAAAATGTTCTTTATAGGAATTAAATAAGTGTATAATTATGTCACTATTCCACCAGTTCTAAAAATTACGAGTGCCCGCTATACAAATATAATAATTTATTAATTATCAATTTACCTGTTAGCGACGCGCGGCGGTAACAGTCTATTTTGATAATGTGCGGGGACGACAACTTTCACATCACGGCTTGTGGTGCGCATGCGCAGTATACTACGCGCGCCAGTAGGCTTCCCAATATATCTACATGTCGAAACGTCCAGGACGGAAATTGTATGAAACAGCGTCGGCCAAAAAAAAGACGAAATGTCTGAGGGACAGGCAGTACAGAGAGAGTGGTTAATATTGGCGACCAGATCACCAAATGGAAAGAGTTACGTGGAGATTTAGATTTGGACTCGAACAGAGATTTTTCTTCTCAACCGATACTTCACTGCGCATGTCAAATATGTGATATGATTGACCGTGTCACGTGACGCGTGTTGGTAAAAATAGCACGAGGTCGGAAAATACCCTTTCTGGTCCCGGCATATAAAATGCGATTTAACACCAATTAACACGCGTCGTAATTAAAAATAACTCGTTAATGGGTAGATAAACGGCTCATATAAGGCATGACAGAAAATGAAAAGTAGAAGTACAGTATAACCTGCTGCGTGGGCATGTACCTTTAAACACTTCAATGCAGATTTAAACAAAAATAAAGACGCAAATTTCAAAGTAATTTGACCTTGGCCATGGGGCCACATGGCTGGGCTATAGAATGAAAATATGGATGATGCTAAAGAGGTATGTGCAGCTTCAAGTCATTTGGACCAGGGTTATGGAGATATTTGGTACTTAAACACTTTAACGCAGATTTTACACAAAAAACAATACCGCAAATTTCAAAGTAATTGGACATTGGACTTGTAATTTATTTATGTTAGAATTTCATTTCCAGCTTTGTGTATACGTTTATTTAAAAAAAAAAGAAAAAGAAAAAAAGAAAAGAAGATTATATGATGAAGTAACGTGTTCAAAGAAACAAACTATTTTGTATGTACAATACAATTCGTTTTATGTGATACAATATGTTTTTATGATCGTCATTCCGACAAAATTAAAATGTTGGGATTGGACTTTCGGCATTTAAAAGTGTTTAGTTTGGAGTTCTGTTTTATTACATATTATGTGGTTGAGTCTGACGAAAAATTGGTCTTATGGGTTTTGCGAACAGGGTAGCTCCATATCAGTCTGATCAGGATCTGCATTATTCGCCATTCCATCAATGAAATAACCGTGGTGCTTCTAACAAGCACTATATATCGTTATCATTCTACAGGAGTGTCACGGCTCCAGATAAGGAATTAGTAATTGAGTATTGTCACTCCATCATTTCTGAAGCAATTGGGTATTTCAAAATTTTAATTGTGTAAACTGAATAGAATCACACTACTGTTTACACATCAGCAGACCGCACTTATTGAATAGTTTGCTTCTAAATGAAAGCACATCTTGGTATTTCATTAGAATTGTCTTGGAGACAATTCTAATGAAATACCAAGATGTGTTTTCGTGGAAAAATAAGAAAATATGCTATATTTGTGGTATGTTTATTGTTTTCTGTAGCATGATAAAGATACCACACATTTTTCATTGCTTTTTGATACTCACTAATTCTGATTTCAATTGGGTTTTTGGCGATTTTAATTGGGTATTTACGCAAATACGCACCTTATCTGTGCTATTTTAATCAGAGTTATACTGATCTCAAGTGCCATAAGTCCCTGTATCTCCAGTCACAGCCACGTATGAGACACGCCATGTGATATTGTACCTTCGGACATCTGCGTAATTTCATTAAATATGTTTACACAATTTACAATATTTTCTGTAAATTGTGTCAAATGTTGACAAAATTTTCAGAGTACATGCGGAATTATATTCCGCAGTACTCTGAAACTTTTGTCAACTCTTGACTTTATTTATGAAAAATATTGTAAATTTTGTAAACGTAGTTCATGAAATTCCGCATTTTTGTCAACTTCTGACGCCATTATGGAAACCGTATTTATGCATAACCAGGGGGCCGTTTCAATAAACTTCTTACGACTAAAATGCTCGTAAGTACAAATTTAGAATCGTCTCGACATTTCAGTTGATGGATTTACATTTATTGAACATATGTTGCATATGCAGCCTATGCTCAATAAATGTAAATCCAACAATTGTTTACAAGAAAACATTGTTAAAGTGAATTTTACAGACTATTATAATTTTGCACTTACGAACATTTTAGTCGTACGAAGTTTAGTGAAACGGCTCCCCTGATGTCTCGCCTTGTTCACGTAATTCCCTGTGGCAGAACCATATGTCAAGGCGGTGCACGGTGCATCGTGCATGGTGCACGGTGCACGATCGATTCGGTGTCAACCGTCAATCATTATGGCATTATCAACTATTAATTTTGATAAGCATGGCGACATGCAACTAACTACCAACTAACTACCAACTAACTACCCTGGATGTACAATGAAATGTAGACGTTTAGTCAAAATTACCAACTGATAACACGATGTGCCTCGTAGATACCGGCTATTATACTCAGTGATACCGGTTTCGGGACAAATCGCGTTGTCAGTTTGTGAGTAGTCTAAAGTAGTCTAAAGCTTCAACTATCATGCTCCAGATAAGCGTTGTGTCTAAATTAAAAATATTTTACAAACGGATCATTTATTTTCTTCATTATTAAATAGGAAACAATTGATCAAAACAAATTTAAACAATCACTTATTTGAGTATATTATTAATTATTCACTTATTTATATTGTAATACAGTTGAACATTTACTTAGTTAAGCTGCAAAAAGCAAATAATGTTTGCTTTTTGCAGCTCAACCAAGTACATGTACATTTTCAACTTTATCACAGTATTTCCACTACTCAATTTGAAAATCAATGCGTATTGTTACATGGTTTCCGTTGTTTGCACATATGCTGTTTGCACATGGCTTTAGGCAATGATCATTCCGGGGCCGCGCGTAATGGAAGTGCTTTCATGACGTCACTACGCGGAAGTGCCTTCATGACGTCACTACTTCATGACGTTCATGACGCGGCCCCGGAATATGCATACCGAAAATTATCTATGTGAATGGGACGATTTTATAAAAGTACTGAAAATACTGAATATAATGCTCAAATTACATCAGTTTTGTGTTGGAAATGTAACAATAAGGTTTGATCATGTCCAGCCGTGTGCAAACGTTTGCTGTGGCCCTAGGGAACTGTTTGAACCCCAAGGCCGCAACAGCAAACGTTTGCACACGGCTGGACATGATCAAACCGTATATTGTCTCATTGCTGTGAGTATGTTGTTCTCCCACTGTTGGTAATCAATACGTATTCAGCTAAAATAAGTGCGTAAAATACGCCAATACCCACCTTATGTGGAGTTATATCGTAGACAGTGATACGGTGATACTGGTTTCGGGACAAATATTGTCAGTTTGTGAGTTGTCTAAACACTCAACTATACATATTATTTCAGCGTCAGGTCAGCTGGGCCGGAGTAGGGCATCGGATTTACATATTTGGGAAATGTTTTTTCACAAAACGGAACTTTTCATAAGACTAAGAAACATTTGATTGACCAAGCATCCAAAGCTCTTTTCGGCCTATTTAGAAAGATTAACAACTTGTCAACTCCGGTAGACTGTCAGCTTAAGTTATTTGATCAATGTATCACTCCAATTCACTGCTATGCCTGTGAAATCTGGGGATTTGAAAACATTTCGGCTATAGAAACAATTCATTTGAAATTTTTTGTAAAACTGTTTTGGGGGTAAAGAAAATCCACACCAAATTTCATGGTTTATGGAGAACTCGGCAAATTTCCGCTTATTATTGACATTAAATGTAGAATTATTTCGTTTTGGGCAAAATTAGTTTCAGGGAAGCAGAGTAAATTATTGTTTCTTATGTATAAGTTAATATACACAACATGAAGCAAATGTGACTCATTTCCGATGGATTCAGAATGTTAAATCTATTTTAACTGAAATTGGAATGTTCCTGGCGTATGGATTAGCCAGAACGATGTTAATGCTATCTGGCTGAGCCACTACGCCAGGACTCAGCTTCAGAACCAGTTTATTCAGTCATGGCTCACCAGCATCGATTCATCTTCACGTGGAATTACGTATAGAATCTTTAAAAACAGAGTTTGGATTAGAAACATATTTAATTTAATTCTCACGGAAAGGTTAAGAAAAACATTGACCAGATTTCGAACTTGTAATCATAGATGGCGGTCGAAACTGGTAGATGGACAGGTGTGCCGAGAGCAAGCAGCGGGTCTGCAACAAATGTGGCGCTGGTGCTCTCGGTGACGAGTTTCATTTCCTTTTCGAGTGCCGCTTCTATGATGAAGTTCGAATACGGTATATCAAGCCATTTTATTTTAGAAGACCAAATATTTTAAAATTCGCACAGCTATTTGAGAAAAAATCTGGAAAGCAATTAAGAAATTTAGCTATTTTTATAAGAAATGCTTTATGGCTATAATGACTAGTGAGCTTATACATATGCATTTTGTATTTTTACCCATCGTTGTATTATGTAATCTATTGTATACCTCGTGTGTCACGTATGTGGCTTAGAGTGAATAAAATGTATGTATGTATGTATGTATTTTTTTTTGAAGTGGCGATTTTTTTATTTTCCCCAACGGAATCCCTGAAGCTGCTTAATTTGAAGCAAATTATTCGAGTATTTTGAAATACAGACATTGACAAATAATGGCATGATTAGTGCCGGCGGTAGTGTAACTCAAACTAAGGCAGTATTTTATTATTGAAATTAAATGTAGAATTATTTCGTTTTGGGCAAAATTAGTTTCAGGGAAGCAGAGTAAATTATTGTTTCTTATGTATAAGTTATTATATACACAACATGAAGCAAATGTGACTCATTTCCGATGGATTCAGAATGTTAAATCTATTTTAACTGAAATTGGAGTTCCTGGCGTATGGCTTAGCCAGAACGATGTTAATGCTATCTGGCTGAGCCACTACGCCAGGACTCAGCTTCAGAACCAGTCTTTAAAACAGAGTTTGGATTAGAAACATATTTAATTAATCTCACGGAAAGTTTAAGAAAAACATTGACCCGATTTCGAACTTGTAATCATAGACTGGCGGTCGAAACTGGTAGATGGACAGGTGTGCCGAGAGCAAGCAGGGTCTGCAACAAATGTGGCGCTGGTGCTCTCGGTGACGAGTTTCATTTCCTTTTCGAGTGCCGCTTCTATGATGAAGTTCGAAAACGGTATATCAAGCCATTTTATTTTAGAAGACCAAATATTTTAAAATTCGCACAGCTATTTGAGAAAAAATCTGGAAAGCAATTAAGAAATTTAGCTATTTTTATAAGAAATGCTTTATGGTTATAATGACTAGTGAGCTTATACATATGTATTTTGTATTTTTACCCATCGTTGTATTATGTAATCTATTGTATACCTCGTGTGTCACGTATGTGGCTTAGAGTGAATAAAATGTATTGTATTGTATTGTATATTAAATCATAAGCGAATGGCCGGTCAACCCCAACTAGACATTGCAGAATCTACAAACGTATTAATACCATTTTAAATTAATTCAACTAGTGACTGTTGTGTTATTTGACCAAATTCCATCAAATTGCGAAAAAACAACACTTTCCTATAGGAATTTAACATGGGGCAAAACAAGAGCTGGAGACTGACTCCGAAACCTGGCTAAATACGGGTTTGTAAATGAAAAGTTATATTTTGAAAGTCCACAAATTCCAAAAGCAATGTTTGAGAAAATTTTGTCAAATAAAAAATGGGTTACTTTTTTTTTAATATTTACGAAAAATTATCATCAGTTTGTATATATTTGGAAGGCAATTAACCCGAATTTTCTGCCAAAAACGCAGGACGACTGGTAAGTAAGGCCCCTGACTGGTAAGTCGCCCGCCCTGCGTTATAGACATTAACCCTTTCACCCGTAATTACCTGGAATGGATTTTGATATGTTAATTTTGCAATCAATCTAACCGTCACAAATTGATTTTCAGACTAGTCCATTTATGAAAAAGGGTTGTTTTTGTTCTCAAAAAATGTGAAAATTACATGTACTTGCAAAACGTGCAGATCATGATGAGACGGCTCGTGTGCTGGCTCATCTGGATCTACACATTTTGCCAATATCACTATACAGACCTGTGGAGTTGAAAGGGTTAATATGCGTAAAGGTACATGCCCACTCAGTTTGCACAAAACGTTATTTATAATAATTAAATAAGTGTATAATTATGGAAGGTAATATCCGCCATAATTCTATGTGACTTGATGCTTGCGTGCTGATGACATTACAACTTATATTCATGTTATTTCATTCGTCATTTGTAGTTATTACATTTGAAATCTGCTTGTTGTAATTGTATTTGTCTTTCTTATATGTCCATTCTGCTGATTGCTTTGTTAATTCGTCTTATTTACATTACACTTATTGATACGTCCTTATTCGTGTCCCTGTTTTATTGCACTAACCATTTGTAATAGAAAGTAAGAACAAAGCATCTAGCACTTTGAATAAGGCCGAAAGCAGTAAGGACAAAGCCGCATGAAGTTAGCATCAAGCTACAGTCCGAAAGCGGAAGGCCGCAAGCAGAAAGCTACAAGCTACAAGCAGAATGATGCAAGCAATATATGGGTTAGTAGTGCGTCATTATGACGTCAGATGGCACTGTTGTCCGCTCAAGTAATTCTCCCTCTAATAAATTATAGTCCGACATCTGATTGGCTGTTCAAGTCACACCTCTAATGCCAGTGTTGATGTAAGATTTCACCCACAAATTATCACAGCATAGGTTAGAAGACACCAAATAATTTTACTATATACTCTAACCGAATCCCATCCAATAAGACCAGTCTCTCCTACTTTCACTATTCGTATGAATGTTGTGGGACCTACTTGTACATGACCTGCAGCCGGTCTGTACTGGTTCTGCATGAATTAAACAATAGGTTCACTTATTCCTAAGAAAGAAAAATCCAACCTCGTCATGTCCTCCAATATTGTTTACATATTTTATTGGCCACGGACAGTCTGTTTACATCACATGACCAACACACTGTACCTCAAGTGAAACTGGGTAGTAATGGATCAAGATTTGCAAGCAAACTGTGACCTCAAAACACCCGCAGGATTTTGTTCATACTGGACTACATTACCCTTACCCCCTTGACGATTTCGCACCATTTATTATTCTCTAATCTATATTAACTAAATTGTATACGTATGTATGGTGTTTGACTTACTAATGTCTTTTATACATACACGTATCCTCATAATTAAATTACATATGTACGTAATTGAAAACATATCTCATTTGTATAGTATTAAGTTACACATATGGTAACTTACACAGGTTGACTGTCAAACTGGCCCGTTACCGATGCAAACCAATAACCGTCAAGGATCAGACTAAGGTGGCACACCACCATTGATTTTCTCAAAACACTAACCCGTTACCGCACATTTTGCTATTCTCTGCTACTTTCATTTTTCTTATGGATGTTGTGGGACCTATTTTCCAATAACCTGCACTTATTCTGCTCTGGATCTTGACTAATTAAAATATAGATTTAATTATTGTTGAAGCTGGGGTCCCATATAGTGGGTACATTTTTTTCTTTATGGAAATTAAATAAGTGTATAATTGCAACTAGCCCACCACTTTTAAAAATTACGAGTGCCAGCTACACAGATATAATTATTTAGTAATATGTAATGTACTCATAGAGACTCGCGGTTGTATCAAAGCTAGTTCCATATGCAAATGATGCAGTATTTTTAAATTATTTATATCAACTAAATGCTGAATAAATATTTGTATCGACGTATCATAAAGTATGATATTGCACATCAAAAAATAAATAAATGGAATAAATAGTTGCTTCCGTTATCATTTTAAGGAAACACGGTTAAAACTGGCATAAAACTGGCATTTCGCGTTTGATATAAAAAGTATAATAATTGTCAATTAGTACGTCTGGTAATGGTAAATCAATGTTCATTTTGCCAGAAAAATTTCAGATTGAAAGAATAAAGAAAAACATGTCTCCCTATATTATAACGTGGTATGTAGCACTCTAGGTTTAAGGGTAGAGAAATTGACATCAGTTTCAGCATATTTGAAGCATTAAAAAGAAAACACTGAGCCTGTTGGTGTATGGGCGGATTCAGGGGTGGGGGAGGGGGGGGGGGGGGACCCGGCGCCCCCCCCCCCCCCACCGGGGGGGGGGGACCCGGCGCCCCCCCCCCCCCCCCACCCCCTAAATTCGCCGAGTAAAGATATTTTACAAGTTACAAGGCACGTTTCAAATAAACGCGGGGCAGCAGCAGCAGCATCATCTGACAGCATCCACAACAACAACAACCTGAACTACAATCCTACGCTCGTTCGATAATATAGTCAAGTATTGCAAAATAGTTACACCCCCCCCCCCCCCCCCCCCCCACCCCCCCCCCCCCCCCCCCCCCTAGCGCGAAATCATGGATCCGCGCCTGACATGACGAGGTTGGTCCCACAACATCCATACGAATAGTGAAAGTAGGAAAGACTGGCTGGGATTCGGTTAAATTATACAGTAAAACTATTTGGTGTCTTTTAACCTAAACATGGCGCAACAGAAAAGGCGGCATCAATCTACATCAACACCGTTTGGGACATGGAACCAATTTAGAGAGCAACGCATTGTAGGACAGGTACCAGCATATTACTACTTTTAGGAGAACTATTTTAAGTTTTAGCAGCGCACCTGGCGTCATAATGGTTGTTCCCAAATTACTGTTGCAATTGTTGTTGTCAAGGGGCGTGGCCTAGCGAGCATAGCAAAACAGCGTTGCAATAATCAATAATGGAACTCGGGATGTCACTACCAGTTAAACATCAAGCTACTTAGAATGTAATCAACACACAACGCATTGAAACAGTACGAATGAATAAAGCATCACACCACATACATAGACATGTAATAAGACGGACAGAACTTAGAATGTCATCAGCCAGCAAGCATCAAGCCACATATAATTGTAATAAGACGGATAGAACTTAAAATGTCATCAGCCAGCAAGCATCAAGCCAAATATAATTATGGCGGATATGACCTTCCATATATAATTGTGTCACTATTCCACCAGTTCTAAATCATTTAGTAATATTTATTTTACTGATAGTGACTCGCGGTGGTATCAGGCTATTTCATATGCAAATGAGGCATGCTATTTTTTAATTAAAGGCGTCACCTGAACAAATAATGTTTTCGACAGATTTATAAAAATGGTCATTGCACACCAAAAAATAAATACAGAGCATACATAGTAGTGTCCATTAACCTTTTAAGGAAACACGGTTATTGTCCCTGATATGTGGAAATTAAGGTCCAATATAAAATGTACAACAATGCCAATCAATACGTGGGGTAATGGGGAATGAATGTTTATTTTGCCAGAAAATATCCCAGATGATGTCTCTGATATAAACAACATGTTGTGCTTAATGAGTGGGCATGTACCTTATAGGTAAAAAAAATACGTCGGCAGGAAACCGTGGAACAAACAGCAGACATACACAGCTACCAACCTGCTCGATAGAGATGCGACACGTCTTCTGTTTCCGTCGACAACGGAGCGCGGCCAGGCGGTTGTTTCGTCGTCGGGTCTGCTGCTTCATCTTCTCCTCGTCCGTCAGCTGAAGGTAGAATGGTGACTTCTAGATTCGATCCTCGACCAAGGAGGTATTTGAGTTAGTATGGTGGTCGCCAGACTGGACAAATGGGTTTTCCCCCGGGTATTCCGAGTTCCTCTTACAAATAAGGAACGGAAGGATTCAACAGCCCCCCCCCCCCCCACCACCCCCATCTGTGCCAACGCAATCATTTGTATATTTGATATCGGGCGTGTTTGTATTCTTAGTCTATACATGGAAAGGGTGTATGATCATGTGGTTACAACAACAACAACAAGTATTGACACTTCCAGATGCCCTCCGATTCAAAGTGTACGTATTCTTTTATTTTGTCCTTATTATGTAACGGCTTGTGATGAAATATGGCGCATTAAACGCGTCTTGTCACGCTGCATTTGGTAGTCTCGGTACTTTGGCCCAAACTTCTGTCGCTTTTGCGAAGAATCGATTTCCGTGTCTATCGACATGGAAATCGATTCTTCGCAAAAACGACATAAGTCTGTGCCGAACTCCCGGGTCCACCAAATGCAGCTCTTGGAGACGCGTTTGCTGCACTATATTTCATCAAAATCCGTTGCCTATTAAAATATCAAATAATACTTACTTTGGAGTGGGCGCGATTTCAACACTTTCAGCCATTGATGTTGTTGTTGTAACCACGTGATCATGCACATTGATGGAGGTAACATGGCCTACTGCAGTGTTTGTTCTGGTGTACGCCACTAGCAGACGATGTTGTTCCCAAGTTTGGTGGTTGTAGCTGTCACCGTGAGCAGTGATAAATAATTTAAAACTTACTTTGACAATGACTACGTCACTGAAGCGGAAAAAGTAGGCCAATGTCAAACGAAGGTCATGTTCGTACTGCGGCTTCTGAGGATGTGATGTTGCCAATCAGGGCTCCAGATAAGCTGCGTATTTGCTTAAATACCCAATTAAAATTGCCAAAAACCCAATTGAAATCAGAAGTAGCGAGTATCAAAAAGCTATACAAATAAACAGACCACAAATATAGCATATTTTTCTTATTTTCCATGAAAACACATCTTGGTTTTTCATTAGAATTGTCTCCGAGACAATACTAATGAAATGCCAAGACATGTTTTCATTTTGAGGCAAACTATGCTGTCTGTTGATGTGTAAACAGTAATGTAATATTTTGAAATACCCAATTGCTTCCGAAATGATGGAGTGACAATACTCAATTACTAATTCATTATCTGGAGCAAATCCAGTAGCCGGGATTTAGCCAAGAATTCTGCCGCGGCAGCGGGCTCGCGCCTGCCGATGCATCGACCGTAACATCATGCTCCAGATAAGGAATTAGTCATTGAGTATTGTCACTCCATCATTTCTGAAGTAATTGGGTATTTCAAAATTTTAATTGGGTAAAATAAAATCACACTACTGTTTACACATCAACAGACAGCCATTATTGAATAGTTTGCTTCGAAATGAAAACACGTCTTGGCATTTCATTAGAATTGTCTCCTTGGAGACAATTCTAATGAAATACCAAGATGTGTTTTCGTGGAAAATAAAAATGATATGCTATATTTGTGGTCTATTTATTGTTTTCCGCAGCATGATAAAAGTACCACAAATGTTTTATTGCTTTTTGATACTCGCTACTTCTGATTTCAATTGGGTTTTTAACAATTGTAATTGGTTATTTAAGCAAATAGGCAGCTTATCTGGAGCTTGATCTGTAACATGATCGTGGGCATGTGCTAACGTATGCATCAAACATGAGACAAGGTAAAGCCACGAAGGCCGGTTTTCATCAAGGCATAGACAATTGGATAACATATAATTATGCAAATATGGTAGTTCTAGGTGGTATAGTAGTAAGTGAGAAACATATTTAAAGGTACATGTCCACGCAGTAGGCACAAAATGTTCTTTATAGGAATTAAATAAGTGTATAATTATGTCACTATTCCACCAGTTCTAAAAATTACGAGTGCCCGCTATACAAATATAATCATTTATTATTTTTCAAATTTACTGTTAGCGACGCGCGTCGGTAACAGTCTATTTTGATAATGTGCGGGAAGACGACTTTCACATCACGGCTTGAGGTGCGCATGCGCAGTATACTATGCACGCCAGTAGGCTTCCCAATATGTAAACAAGAATATTAACATGTCGAAACGTCCAGGACGGAAATTGTATGAAACAGCGTCGGCCAAAAAAAGGCGAAATGTCTGAGGGACAGGCAGTACAGAGAGAGAGTGGTTAACATTGGCGACCAGATCACCAAATGGAAAGAGTTACGTGGAGATTTAGATTTGGACTCGAACCGAGATTTTTCTTCTCAACTTCCGATACTTCACTGCGCATGTCAAAGATGTGATATGCTTGACCGTGTCACGTGACGCGTATTGCTAAAAATAGCACAAGGTCGGAAAATACCCTTTCTGGTCGCGGCATATAAAATGCGATTTCCAATTAACACGCACCTTAATTAAAAATAACTCGTTAGTGGGTAGACAAATGGCTTATATAAGGCACGACATAAAATGAAAAGTAGTAGTACAGTGTAACCTGCTGCGTGGGCATGTACCTTTAAGGACCCGTCCTATACCTTTAAGGACCCGTTCTATATCTGTAGCCGATTTCATCAACATTGCAAAGTATACGTTTCTAGCAAAGTATACTTTGAGGGAGTAAATTTTTTTATTTTTCCCGAAATGAATTATTTCATACAGAACTAACGACTGCATGTATTTGATGATTAAAAGGATGCAGATTTATTATACTGAATTTATTACATTATCACAGCCAAAATGGCTGTAATAATGTAATAAATTCAGTGTAATAATTTTTTTTTTAATTTATCCTAAAATTGAAAATTTCTCCCTCAAAGTATACTTTGCTAGAAAAGTATACTTTGCAATGTTGGTGAAATAGGCTACTGATCATCGTTTGATTCAAAGATAATTACTCAGTAAACGTGATGGAATATATGTATAACATATATGCGAATACTGCCTCATTACTATATCCTACATGGCACATGGAGTGGACAAGTCGGTCATCTTGGTGTGTTCCAGCCATCATACAGTTTCACCTGTTCTGCCCTTTGACACATAACTCAAAAGTAGAACTTTTTTTATGTAGCTAATCATATCAATTATATTCCACCAAACTGTAAAATATGTCAGTTTTCTGGACAGGTTTGTGCCTGTGGTTTTAACAACATGAAGCACCATTATAAATATCCTCATACACAGAAATCACACAGTGTATCACTTTTACCTGGCAAACCACACAAAACATACCATATATACCCACTACTGTACTCCAGTATTAGCTATCAAATCCAGTGACATGTACGCAGTTACCCGAGTGTATTGTCCCTGGTGTCTACTCACCTACATTGTTGACCCCGGGGTCACCATTTTAACAACTTTGAAAGAGCATTGTAAATCGATCATTCCTACCAAGTTTCGTCGAAATCCGGCTGGCGGTTCATGAGAATTTATTTTTTAAAGAATTTGTGCCATTTTTAGACGGCGGCCATCTTGGATTAGCGACGACCTCCATTTTAACAAATCTGAAAAGGCTTCACCCATGGACCATAACTGTGAAGTTTGGCCACCATGGGCCAAGCGGTTCGTGTGAAGAAGAATTTTGAAACTCTCATAGAAGAACGACCTTTTGACCTTTCGGCAGCAATCTTGGATGACATGACCATCCAATGTCGACAGAAAATGCACCAGAGTGATCGCCTCTTTGATACTTTCGATTTGATATAGACATGACCATATTCGGTCAAAAATAAAATTTGACCCCAATTTGACCCCACGGGCCACGCCCATTTTTGACCCCGGGGTCACTATTTTAACAACTTTGAAAGAGCATTGTACATCGATCATTCCTACCAAGTTTTGTCGAAATCCGGTGCGGTTCTTGAGAAGAAGATTTTTGAAGAATTTGTGCTATTTTTAGACGGCGGCCATCTCGGATTACGTAATGACGTCATTTTAACAATTTTGTAATCCCCCTACCTAAGGACAATGACCTTGAAGTTTGGTGACTATACGCCCAATGGTTACCGAGGAGAAGACGTTTGAAAATGTTCACGGACGGACGACGGACGGACGACGGACACATTGCGGTAACAATAGCTCACATGAGAAGCTCAGGTGAGCTAACACATAATTATACGTCCCCTGCGGGGCTACGTACGTCTTCTGCTAACGCAGCAACAATCAAAGTTCTGAAAGTACTGACTGGCGGGAGACAAGTAGCCACTTGTGAATTTGCATACTCAGAAATTCCTTGTTAGAAATATATTCGATGTTGATTATTGGATGTACAATCTGCAAATTTGGAGAACTTGATCAGTTACTGGTGTTTGTAAAATACAGCCTGCTCTAAACACAAATAGGTTGATGAAGCAAAGGCTCACAGGCATCACGGGATGCGACACCATTTTTTATTTCTTGGTTTACGGGACCCACCGACGGATGTTTAAAACAAATTAAGTGGATGTTTTTTTTCTGTCTCAAGTTGACGCCCACTCTGACAGAACGTGGTTGGTCTGTTCCAGCTCATTTTGCCGATGCAACTTGGACAAACAAACATAACGTTATTATATTGTTTGTTTCAACTGAAAGCGCCGATGGATAATACGAAAAACCTTTTTTTTTTAGAAATTAATCTCGAAACCTGGCGAGATAGCTCGGAAATGATCTAACTAACAGCAAAAAATTATTATGTGAAAGTCGGCCCAGTAAAACAAAAATTATGGAAGAAAATTTATTTATAGATCACATCTCCCATAGAGAATGATGCCCATAAAATCAATATTTGATCGATTTTGTTGAAAAAATATTTTTGGCAGCATAGGTTTTTCGTAATGTGAAGAATATTTTTAGTATGTTTATTTGGCCAAAATTAATCGGCACTTTGCAGAATAGGGATACAAACCTAGTAATCCAAATTGCATACCCAACAGGAACTCTGGAGGTGTGACATAATATTATGTGAAATCTTTTCAAAATTATGACTGGGCGTAGGCCTACATACGTGTATGCTGCATGAACGGCAAAATGTTTTCATGAATTTTGTTTCGCTCACCCAGAGGGTAATTTTTCGAAAATCGCCCGTAAACCACAATATGAAAACGAAATGGCATTCGACGTCGCATTGCGACTGCGTGGCGTACACGATACGGGGGGGGGGGGGGGGGGGGGGGGGGGGCGTCTCAATAACAGTAATTTGTTCTCTTCAAAAGTAAAGTTGGGCATGCCAACTATTTTACACATAATGTTGAGCATTGCCGTTGCTATTAATAACTTGCTTTCAGTTCACTCGCTGACTTTAAATGTCACCTGACTGTTGTTAATTGCGAACGCAAATTGAGCCTATTGAGACGTCCCCCGATGAACAGAGAGCCACTTCCGAAAGTAGACCACCTGACTGTTGTTAATTGCGCACGCAAATTGAGCCTATTGAGACGTCCCCCGATGAACAGAGAGCCCCTTCCGAAAGTAGACCCGTGCAAACGGCCAGAATCACGATCCCAATAGCGTGGAGACAGTATGTCTCACGCCAAAAACCGGTCCTCCATCAGATATTTCATAAAGGTTATCAGGTTACCGTGTATGATTGGTACTTCCGTGTGACGATGACACATTTGACAGGTAGCAATGAAGTTAAACCAACAGGTGGTGATCATATAACGGTACAAAATGAACCTGGGTTTATTGAAATGTCAATAACAATGTATGGCGTTAACAAGGCGTTAAAATATCAGAAGGAAGCTACAACATAATTTCCCGATTATAAATGCGTTTATATATTGCAGCACGCTGTTCATTTCAAAAGTAAACAAGACAATCATAGTTAATAGAACTGAATAAATAGTTCAATAGAAAACGTGGTCCTATGGTCTTCCCAAGACGGAGCCCGGCTAGGTGACGGTCACTGTACTGAAAATATTACCTGCTGACTGCATAGATTGGTACGGAGCCCCGCAGGGGACATGGATTTTTTTTATTAATTCTTTCCCACGAAATAATAATTCGTTCCCTCAATTTAACATACGGGAACGAATTGTTATTTCGTGAGAACGAAAAGCAATAAAAAATATATAGTACCTTTATCATGCTGCACAGACAGACCACAGATATAGCATATGTTTTTCTTATTTTCCATGAAAATACATCTTCAATGATCTTGGTATTTCATTAGAATCGTCTCTTGGAAATACCAATATGATCCCAAGAGACAATTCTAATGAAATGCCAAGACATGTTTTCATTTCGAAGAAAACCATTCAATAATTGCATTATCATATGTGGAAGTGTAAACATTAGTGTGATTTCATGTTAACCAATTAAAATTTTGAAATACCCATTTTTTTTTCTATGGATATGTTTATGTCACAGCTCCAAGTCTTCCACCTGTGATTATACAATAGGAATGAATGACCTTTTTGTGGAATTTATCGGGGTATAAACTTTGTAAAGTCGCGGGAATACTCGACGAAGGCCGGAAGGCCTCGTCCAGTATTCCCGCGACTTTTCGAAGTTTATATCCCCGATAAATTCCACAAAAAGGCCATTCATTCCTTATAATTCCAGCATTTGAAATAAATTCATCAAGAAAATGTGTTTATTTTCCGTTTTCTTAAGAATTATTTTAACTGCGCCTGACGGTTACGGAAAGTAGTTCGGCATGGAGTTTACTGGGATATAAATTCTGGACAGAGACTTGCTACGGACCAATCAAATGCTAGGGAATTGTGTAAATATATTTGTGCTGGAATTATAATTTCTTGAATTACATCCAGTGTACTATCGCCGTATCCGACTGATTTCGGAATTAGTCATATTTTCTGTGGTCAAAATGGATAAAATACTTCGAGACTATGCCAAATTTTATTTTACATAAAGCAACTCAAGTTGTAAGCAAGTTCCGATAAATTAATTTATTTTTCCGAAATTGCGATTCGGCAAGACTTGGAGATATATATGCTGCAGTGGGGGTACGGAAGGGATATTACCTAGCTGGGTAGTACATTTATATAGTCTCAAATCAACAGATATGCAAACACGTTTAAGGAGAGGGGCTATATAACTCTACGAGAGAACGAATAGTCCAATACACGCCCTAACCTCTATGTGACTACCTCGTTGGCCGAGTTGTCACTGCGGTCACCCCAGAGGTCCAGGTCGGCAAGATCCGTCTTTATACCGGCCGCAGATCGCCGGTCCAGGATCGCCTTCTTCAACCCGTCCCGAACGTCGCTCGAATCGCTGAGAGCCGCCGATTCGTCCCCGACTTTAGTCACGTTCGTTGCGCCATTTTTCTGTTTGCACACAATTTGTTGATTATCGTTCGAGGTCGCTGGTTGTACGGGCACGCCAGCCAGCCATAAAACCTGCCCAGTGACGACCCCCGGTGGTAAAAGTAAAGCCATTTTTATACAGAAACAACACTAATTAAATATCCGTGTAAAATATATAAAATTTGAATTCAAAATACGTCGTTTGTACAGGTAAACAAAGATTGTGTAATTATGTTCTCCGGCTATAAATAGACTTTACGAAATGGTGCGTGACTATAGATAGAGCGTGTGTAATATTTTATGTCACGTGATGAATATTTGATGAATCATAGCTGTGTGCAATCGGCCGTCGTTCCGACTCGGATATTGTTTTATCGATTAGCCACGTGACCCACGGAATTTGCCGAAGATGCAAACTAGGCTAGCACGAACTTTGTCTTGCCCAAGGACACGCCGAATCGACCATTCGCATTGGTCGAGGTGGGAATCGAACCCGGGGTTTCCCGATCCGAAGTCCGACACTCTACTGACTAAGAAAATCCGGCCACCATCCGACTGTCGAGCCATTGTTCAGCAGGCGCGCATTCAGGCGGGGCGTGTCCGTGTCCGGCGCACGCCCTCTCTAAAATTGTTTGAGTTTAGATTTTAACCCATTTTTTTTTCGTGGAAAGATTTGATTATTTCCTTAATTCTCACACAAAGTGTATGTTGGTACCACTCCGTTGAACCGTCTCGTCGAGACGGTTCAACTGAGTGGTAACAACATATACTTTTAATGAGAAATAAGAAAAAATGCAGGAAAAATAATCTGAATTCATGAAAAGTGAAAAGCACGCCCCCTCTAGATATAAATCCTGGACCCGCCCCTGGTTCAGTCACTATTAACCCTTTCAGCAATACAGACCTCTATAATGGCGTTTGCAAACAATGTGAATCCAGATGAGCCGTCTCATCAGGACCCACACTGTTTGCAAGTACTTTTCATATTTCATATTTTTAGGGAAAAAAAACAACACTCTCTTTTCATAAATGGACTAATCTGAAAATCATTTTGTGACGATTGGATTGGTCTGAAAATTAACATATGCAAATACATTCCAGTTATTTAGGGGTGAAGTGGTTAAAGATGGCTCATAAGGGACATAAGGGATGTATTATTAATAAGGAGATAGCAAAATTAGGACTTAGTAGTATCTCCTTATTAGGAGATAAATATATTTTAGCATTTGCACCAGGAAGCTTCCACATGGGCCGGCCGTCGACGTAAGTGTGTGCAGTGTTAGTTACAGTAAATCATGAGCAACATACATATCTATATCGATATGTAATATCAGATCACGTACGTCCGGGAGCCCATTAGTGTCACACTTACGGTAATTGATCGTTTTTAAGTTTCAGGATGTTTTCTTGCATTGTCCATATATCTTGTCTTGAATTTGTAACATCTTGAACATTTAAGACAAGATGTGGAAAATTACAAAAACAAATATTTTGGCAAAGCTTCAAAAAAAGATCATGAAAATTCAAGTAGATCTAACGATCTTGAAGATTCAAGAAAACATCTTGACAATTCATGATATTATTTTGAATAAATGGAAATAAAAAATAAACTGTGGCCCTAATGGAATTTAGTTCGTAGGCCTACGTGATGCATGGTGGAATCGTAGACTGACCAGGGTCTACGTTTGTCACAATTGTTTAAGGCTCTGGGGCCCGTTTCACTAAACTTCTTACGACTAAAATGTTCATAAGTTCAAATTTAAGATCGTCTGTAAATGTCAATGTATGGATTTACATTTATTGAGCATAGACTGCATTTGTCATAGGCCACATACACAGATCAGGGATTAGACTGGTCATACCCAAATTACTCCAGTCATAGCCACGTACACAGATCAGGGGTTAGACTGGTTATACCCAAATTCCTCCAGTCACAGCCACATACACATATCAGGAGCTATACTGGTCATACCCAAATTCCTCCAGTCACAGCCACATACACAGATCAGGAGTTATACCGGTCATACCCAAATTCCTCCAGTCACAGCCACATACAAAGATCAGGGGTTAGACCGGTTATACACAAATTACTCCAGTCACAGCCACATACACAGATCAGGGATTAGACTGGTCATACCCAAATTCATCCAGTCACAGCCACATACACAGATCAGGAGTTAGACTGGTCATACCCAAATTCCTCCAGTCACAGCCACATACACAGATCAGGAGTTAGACTGGTCATACCCAAATTCCTCCAGTCACAGCCACATACAAAGATCAGGGGTTAGACCGGTTATACCCAAATTACTCCAGTCACAGCCACATACACAGATCAGGAGTTAGACTGGTTATACCCAAATTCCTCCAGTCACAGCCACATACACAGATCAGGGATTATACTGGTTATACCCAAATTACTCCAGTCTCAGCCACATACACAGATCAGGGGTTAGACTGGTTATACCCAATTTACTCCAGTCTCAGCCACATACACAGATCAGGGGTTAGACTGGTTATACACAAATTCCTCCAGTCACAGCCACATACACAGATCAGGAGTTAGACTGGTCATACCCAAATTCCTCCAGTCACAGCCACATACACAGATCAGGAGTTAGACTGGTTATACACAAATTCCTCCAGTCTCAGCCACATACACAGATCAGGGATTATACTGGTTATACCCAAATTACTCCAGTCTCAGCCAAATACACAGATCAGGGGTATACACAGATCAGGGGTTAGACTGGTTATACCCAAATTCCTCCAGTCACAGCCACATACACAGATCAGGGACTATGCCGGTTATACCCCAATTTCTCCAGTCACAGCCACATACACAGATTAGGAGTTAGACTGGTTATACCCAAATTCCTCCAGTCACAGCCACATACACAGATCAGGGACTATGCTGGTTATACCCGAATTTCTCCAGTCACAGCCACTTGCATATCAGCAGGAGGTAGACTGAGCATGCCTTCATTTCTCCAGTCACAGTCACTTATACTGATCAGGAGCTGCACTGGCCATACACCGATCTCTCAAGTCACAATCAGATATGCAGATCAGAAGCTAGACTGGCCATTCCCTAATGTCTATAGTCATATTCACATATGTGGCTGTGACTGGAGAAATGAGGCTTATGGGTTGTGCGACCAGTGTAGATCCAGATCAGCCTGTGCATCCGCACAGGCTGATCAGGATCTGCACTGTTCGCCATTCCATCAATAAAACACCCATCATGCGTGTAACACACAATATAGATAAGTTATCAGGCTACAGTGGTGTGCTATTTTATCTGAAGCTACACTGGTCACAAGTCCCATAATCCCCATGTCTCCAGTCACAGTCAAATATACAGACCAGAGGCTAGACTGGTCACATGTACAACGTTCATCAGTCAAAGTTAGAAAACTTCAAAGGAAAGCGATCTGACTACAACACATGATGTGTCTTTACGACACCAATAAACGTAGCATCGTTTTTACAATTGAAGGTCGGTATATAACTCCCGCGTGGAGTTAGACCCATGTTCCCTCTAACCTCTTCAATTACTTACCTTTTGTTGCAGTATTATTACTGCCTTCAGTTAGCGGTGAGGCACGTTTGCGCGTTATCAATCGCGTCATCAACGCGGTGCGCCGTATACATACATACATATTAACTCACTTCTTTGTCCTTCATTCTTTGCAATTTCGGCGCCTCCATATCATGATGGTGAGGCGTGTGCCGAACATTATCAGATGTCGTAGTATCAATTTGTGCGCCATGTACAACAAAGATGTCTTTATATTCATACTTTGTATCTCGTACCGTGTATCAATAGCCTAGGTATATCAATCACCTGCTCATACCAATGGGAGATTTCACGCAAAATAGTGCTGAGGTGTCTCCGTGAACAATGTCCCGACAAAATCATCCATGCAAACGTAACCGAACTTATACAATTCCAGAATACGTTTATTAATATTATTAATAAATAATATAATAGTATGTCAAAATGGCGTTGGCGAAAAATTCTTCAGCTATCTCGCATTTGCTCGGATATGTTTTCCAACATTTTCGTTAAGTTGCAGTTATGGTATAAGGTACATTTTATCAGATAACTAATTCATTGTTTTCAATACTTATCTGTTGTTATTTCGACAGTAGGCGCGTGGAGGCGATAGAAATCTGATTTGTGGAACAATGGCGGTCGCGCCACGAGACGATGCGTAGATGGCGGACCATCGTCGCCTACGCGCTCCTGTCTCAACGTAATAATTTCTTTCATAGTATTCAATTCAATTCGTTTATTGGCATTACACAGCAAGAAGCATATTTATAGCCACATAACTAACATGTATGATGGTTTCATGGAAATGTATAATCACTATACATATTAGCCAAGATATATTACTAGGCTAAATGTTCCACAATCAGTTTGCTGCTAGTCCACTGCATTCTAAACTCTTTCTACGTGCAATTTTCTATTTGAGCACATCAGTACGGAACCCCGCAGGGGACATGGATATTTGTATTAATTCGTTCCCACGAAATAACAATTCGTTCCTCAAGTTAACAATTCGTTCCCTCGAATTAACAATTCGTTCCTACGATATAACAATTCGTTCACACGAATAAACAATTCGTTCCCACGAAATGACAATTCGTTCCCTCAAGTTAACAATTCGTTCCTACGACATAACAATTCGTTCCTACGACATAACAATTCGTTCCCGTGGGAACGAATTGTTATTTATTCGTTCCTACGACATAACAATTCGTTCCCGTGGGAACGAATTGTTATTTCGTGGGAACGAATTGTTATGTCGTAGGAACGAATTGTTATTTCGTGGGAACGAATTAATAACACAAAGAATTATACATCCCATGTGGAGCTTCGTACACTTCTTTCATAATATACGTGCAATTTTCTTATGTTTGAGCACATCAGTATTTTCCCAGGGGAAATTTATGGCACGGGTATTTTTAAACGTTACCGGTTTGAGAAACTATAGCATGATACCATCTATCATGGCGACGACCGAACTGTCTGTAACGAATATCGGCAGGTGCTTAAGCCATCCAACCATATAAAATAAGTACACGACAAAGTTTGCCATCATGAACCAACGTGACACACTCAAGAAACCGGTCCCTAGCACCAAGGTCAAGGTCACACTTGGAGGTCACCGATCAAACATGGGAACAAACATGTGTGTTACGGCCATATATATAAAACAATAACATTTGATGGATTCTCGAATAACTACACATAGCTAATTAATACTTCCATGCAACGTAATGGAGCATGCAATATACGATTAACGTCCCTAGTTCCAAAATCAAGATCATACGTACTTAGAGGGAAAATTTCATTTGTCTGACAGCATATTAAACATCTGTTGCATTCTAGATTTTCAAATAGCTATTGTGAGAATTTTCAGAATGTGTCAACTGTTCTACAGGGGGCCGTTTCGCTAAACTTCGTAGGTCTAAAATGTTCGTAAGTGCAAAATTATGATAGTCTGTAAATTGCAAATTAACAATGTTTTCTTTTAAACAATTGTTGGATTTACATTTATCGAGCATAGGCTGCATATGCAGCCTATGCTCAATAAATGTCAATCCATCAATTGAAATTTCAAGACGATCCTAAATTTGCACTTACGAACATTTTAGTCGTACGAAGTTTAGTGAAACGGCCCCCAGCTGATTTTCGAATAATGTACGTTTTTAATACACGTACTTGTTCTAACAGTGTACGTAGTTAGCTGCATTGTTCCATAAATCAGATCTCGATATCTTATATAAGTATGATGACCTTTGATCCTACTATGCTCTACGTACCTACACTGTATCGACTTTCAATTGCATTCGTCGGGGATGTTCATGCATAGTTTCTAAATTTACTTCTTAGTCATGTATTAACCGTTTCATCCCAAAGTACCTGGAATGGATTTTGATATGTTAATTTTCCGACCAATCCAATCGTCACGAAATGGTATTCAGACTAGTCCATTTATGAATAGGGGGTGTTTTTTGTTCTCAACAATATGGAAATTAATGTTTGTATCATACCATGTATTGTTCCTTTACATGACTTATAATTTAATAAATATTGTCTAAACTGATATGGGAATTACTTTCAAAAAGTGCAGATCCTGATGAGACGGCTCGTTACGAGCCGGCTCATCTAGGGGCCGTTTCACTAAACTTCGTACGACTAAAATGTTCGTAAGTGCAAAATGATGATAGTCTGTAAATTTCACATTAACAATGCTTTCTTGAAAACAAGTATTGGATTTACATTTATTGAGCATAGGCTGCATATGCAGCCTATGCTCAATAAATGTAAATACATCAATTGAAATTTCAAGACGATCCTAAATTTACACTTACGAACATTTTAGTCGTACGAAGTTTAGTTAAACGGCCGCCTGGATCAGCACTGTTTGCATAAACCGCTATAACGGGCTTTCGGGTTCAACGGGTTAAGAGTGTAAACGTATACAGACATGATCGGCAGAGAAAGACACGTTTACCTATAATAATATACAAACAACGCATATATTCATTTCATCTTACAAAGGGCAAGTACCAAGTTTTGTTGTATTTGGGATGTCAAGATTATAAACAAAAATCTCAAGGTTGACAGAGTGTCATCAATCGGATTCCACATAAACAAACTTATCTAATCAGGTGTCAAACTATTATCAAACTATTACCTTTGCTTTCCATATCGCTACCTTCATTATTATCAGTGTCGCATGTTATTTTTATTTTGCGTCTTAGTTTTTGTGCCAAGTTAATGACAGTGCGCAATTAGCCTGTACTGCACATGTGCCGTACTACAGGTGTGACGAAAATATGGGTTTTTCCAACTTCCGTGAAATGCAATGTATATATAAACAAATGGAAACAAAACTAGAAAACCGTATATGTACATGTACGTGTATTAATATTGCATGGTAATAGTGTAACATTACATTACATGCCCACTCAGTAGGCACAAACTGTTCTTTATAGGAATTAAATAAGTGTATACTTGTGTCACTATTCCACCAGTTCTAAAATTAACGAGTGCCCGCTATACATATATAATCATTTAGTAATGTTTATTTTACTGATAGTGACGCGCGTTGGTATCAGGCTATTTTCATATGCAAATGAGGCATGATATTTTTTAATTATTTATACTAATTAAATGTGTCACCTGAAAAAATAATAATTTCAAAGGGATTATAAAGTATGATTATTGCACATCAAAAAATAAATACAGAGAATAAATAGTAATGTCCGTTAACATTTTAACGAAACACGGTTATCGCCCTTGATATCAGTGTGGAAATTTACATCTGCTATAAAATGTATAATAATGCCAATCAGTACGTGGGGGTAATGCTGATTGAATGTTTATTTTGCCAGAAAATGAAGGTATGGAAGAGTCCTGGTGCCAATGTTTAAATATATTTATCTCCTAATTAGGATATACTAAGTCCTAATTAGGAGACAGTAACTCCTAATTAGGAGTTAGTATCTCCTAATGAGGACTTATTATCTCCTAATTAGGACGTATTATCTCCTAATTAGTACTTATTGTCTCCTAATTAGGAGTTAGTATCTCCTAATTAGGAGATACAACACTTTTTAGCATTGGCACATATAGTAAGTCCTAAGTAGGAGATAATAAGTCCTATTTAGGAGATAATAAGTCCTAATTAGAAGATAGTAAGTCCTAATTAGGAGATAATATGTCCTAATTAGGAGATAATAAGTCCTAATTAGGAGACAGCAAGTTAGGAGATAAAAATATTTTAGCATTGGCATCATAAGAAGGAGACATCGTACGGGTATATGGGGTGGGACATCTTATTTACAGCACGGTTGTCTATCTCCTCATACAGGCGGACGAACAGTGCTCTAAGTACTAGCAAATGGTCGTAACTTTCAGTCCATATTTGTGGTTATGACAGGAGAAATGGGGCTTATAGGTTTTGCAACCAGTGTAGATCCAGATCAGCCTCTGCATCCGCACAGTCTGATCAGGATCTCCATTGTTCGCCATTCCATCAATGAAACACCCGTCATGCTTCTATAGCTAGCAACCCATATAGATCGTCACGGGTTACAGGCGTGCGTTTACCAGTAGCCTATTTCACCAACATTGCAAAGTATACTTTTCTAGCAAAGTATACTTTGAGGGAGAAATTTTCAATTTTAGGATAAGTTTATTAATTTTTATTATACTGAATTTATTACATTATCACAGCCATTTTGGCTGTGATAATGTAATAAATTCAGTATAATAAGTCTGTATACTTTTAAACATCAAATATATGCAGTCGTTGGTTCTATATGAAATAATGCATTTCGGGAAAAATAAATGATTACTCCCTCAAAGTATACTTTGCTAGAAAAGTATACTGTGCAATGTTGATGAAATCGGCTACAGATCAGGAGCTACAAGGTCACAATTTACATACTAAATGAACGTTTTGATGTAAAGTGATTCAGCGTCCATTAGAAGGTCAGACGGATCAATGTCATGTATAAATAAATATTAATTTGGAAGTAAAGGTGGAGAAGCACGTACAATGGACTCGATAGAAATGACCACGGACAAACAGACGGACGGACGTTATACGGTTATACTGTGAGTCATCGTTACTTAGAAAGGCAATACGTGATCCTTATCACAGCGGGCAACGTTCTTATTTTACTTCTCGTATTTCATTTAAAGTATTTTAAATCTGGAATCCCGGCCAAAAAACGCCTCGTCACCATGACGTGTATATTTGTACATAAATGAGACATAAATGAGACACCATGCCGTGTATATATGTACATAAAGGATCCATAAATGAGACACGCCGTGTGAATTTGTTTAAAAGTAGATGAACGATCTGTTTTATTTAAAAAATATTTACAGAAACTGTGATATTTTCGGTAAATGACATCGAAAGTTGGTGAAATTTTCATAGCAAATGCGGAATTCTTTTCGACGTCATTTACGGAAAACATCGTAATATTTGTCATGAGATATCGAACATCTTCTTCGGTACAAAATCACATGACGTGTTTCAAATGACGTTTGTGAAAAAAAAATCCCCAGACGAACCTCAGCATCTGACAAAAACTAACTAGTTCCTGCACGGTTCGCCTTTTGTCGGTTTCTGTATACCGGTATACACTGCTGGGGCCCGTTTTACTAAACTTCGTACGACTAAAATGTTCGTAAGTGAAAATTTAGGATCGTCTGTAAATTTCAATTGATGGATTTACATTTATTGAGCATAGGCTGCATATGCAGCCTATGCTCAATAAATGCAAATCCAATAATTATTTACAAGAAAACATTGTTAATGTGCAATTGACAGACATTCATAATTTTGCACTTACGATCTTGGTTCGTACGATGTTGAGGAGTCTAACCCAACAGTACCAACTGAACTGAACTGAACCACTACCTGGGGCCCGTTTCACTAAACTTCGTACGACTAAATTGTTCGTACGTGTAAATTTAGGATCGTCTGGAAAATTAAATTGATGGATTTACATTTATTGAGCTATGCAGCCTATGCTCAATAAATGTAAATCCAATAATTGTTTACAGGAACACATTGTTAATGTGAAATTTACAGACTATAATAACTGTGCACTGACAAACATCTTAGTCGTACGAAGTTTAGTGAAACGGGCCCCAGGAGGTTGAAATCAATGGACCGTTGTTACTTCTATTTATTTCAAACGCAAACATGTACATATATTATCAATAACGCGATACGGAATACAATCATCAATAACAATGACTTAAATGTCCATAGGCCGCGTGTTTTCATCACTTGAGTTGTTCGTTTGCTATATTTATATTCTATGGGCATGTCACTATAATAAATCATTTACTTACTTACTAAGTCGCTATGACTGGACAAATGGGGTTTGTGTGATTTGTTACCAGTGTAGCTTCTGGTGAAATAACAGACTCCCGTAACCTGAAAACGATATATATTGTTACAATCACCACGGGTGTTTAATTGACTAATGACGAGCGGTGTAGATCCTGATCAGACTGGTCGCAAATCCCATAGCCCCAATGTATCCAGTCACAACAACATATAATCGTACCATACCAATTATAGCCGCCGGGAATTTTCTGATTAAAAAAAACCCCAACACTATCGGTTTGAGAAAACATGGCGCGTTACCATCTGCCAGAAAGACGACCGAACTGATTTGACGATTCGAAACTGTAAAGTATGGCACACGTTCTTAAACCAGGAGACCCGAGATGAGGTGTGTGTGTGTGTGGCAGTGGCATAGCTTGAATTTCTTATATACAGTGGAACCCCTTTAAACCGGACACCCGGGAAATCCCGGGGTGTCCGGTTTAGAGAGGTTCCACTGTAATTAAGCGCTCCATGAATAATTAGTGTTATTTCCAATCATAAAACGGACACGGAAATGATCTAAAATAAAATGAGTCGTCTAAATTAAACACAATGACGTCCACAGGGTGTCCGGTTTAGAGAGGTTCCACTGTATATTCATTAAGGAAAGAGGTGTGCGAACTCCCAGAAATATATATTTGAGAAACCCTTGTGATCTAACATGAGTGTTGATTTGGTAACTTCCCATTTCGTCTAATCCAATTTCGTCTACACCCTTATTCCCATTTCGTCTACTGTTCATAAAATGAATATATATATGTTTGTGTTCTATTTTCCATATATCTTATCAAAAACATGGTTTGGCAGCACTTTATAATCATTTCCAGTGGAAATGATTCTAAAGTGCTGCCAAACCATGTTTTTCAAATATAATCAGATAAAAATTCAAAGGTCATGTGCCTTCGAACTTTGCAAACAGAGAAGAGTCAGATTGCCTGCTTCATTTAAGAAAAGACAGGTCTAAAACAATTAATTGTTGATAATTGTCCAATCAGTTAGTTAGTTTTGGTCTATTTTTTTTCTCCTTAATCTAAGTGTAGACGAAATGGCACCGGTGTGGCGACGGGTTGTAGACGAAATGGGACAAAGTGGAAAAGGTGTAGACGAAATTAGATTAGACGAAATGGGATAAGACGATCAGATCAGATGTCCTACCTTGTTCAGCAAGATTGGAAATCCGATATACTGATTTCACGAGGAAGTCCTGTACATAAGTATCATATATATCATCCCAATTATTAGACGCTTAGAGGTACCATACCACTAAAGGATGCGACGACGTAATACTATAACCATACAACAAGAGACAGAAACAACGCTGATTTCATTGTCATAATTACATGTATAACATTGGCAAGCGTATTTATTTAACTAGTGACGCAGTTGTAATATGTGCGGATTCGCTGACATCTTTAATTTTAAAATAGGATACCCCACGTCCTTTTACTTTGTTCTCAAAAATATGAAAATTACTTGCAAACAGTAACGAGCCGGCTCATCTGGATCTGCACTGTTTGCAAATCCCGCTATAGCGAGCTGTCGGGTTCAAAGGGTTAAAGTGATATATTTATTCCGATACTGGAACAGCTGGATATATCGGAACAACCGAAACACAACGATAATATATATATTATAACACGTCGTTTAATGGTTTAGCCATTTGACAATTGAATAGTATCAATTTGGTTTAGGAATTAGCTGGATATCGGAATAACCGATGTTGATATGGCACTTCCGGTTCTATCGGATAATCGAACCGGAAGTGGCATATCACCATCGGTTGTCGTCGGCAATTATAGAGACACTTCATTGTTGTGCTGATTTATGACGTCTAGACATATTGATGTCGTTGTCCGGGTCATTTATACTGATCTTTCTTGGTAGAATTTATTAAATATATATCCAGTTGGTGTGACATCTGCCCCGCAGTGACATCCACTTCGCAACTGGGCGATCGAAGGTTCTCGAGTCTTCGCTCGGACAGATAATTGGTGAGCCGCCAGCTAGTTAAATAAATGGTACCAATTACCTAGCTACAATAATTCGCCTCCGATATTTTATCTACGGCTACAACTTGACCCATTCAAAAAATGTGAGCAACCGAAGTGCATACCAAACCTTGTTGCTTGTAGGTCAAAATTCAGTAAACTGTATACTTTATACCTTGAAACAAATAGTCTTTGATGTAGAACTATTAAATTGCTAAAAATAATACAACCGGGAAATCATTTTCCCATGGAAGCCATCTTTTCTCTTGTTGTTGCTCAACATTCAACATAACGAAATGAAGCTTTCAAATTTACAAGATATACATGTACATGCAAATGTCGAGAAACACATTGACACAGTAACCAATTTATGCATGTGCATTTTCATTATTAATAATTTATTGTTACAGCTTTGACATTTTTATATCGCTAACATATCAAACACGCCGGATAACCGATTGAAAAAATCACTCTTCCATGTGTTACATTAAAGAGATGGGGTTAAATTGCTACCCTCGCGAGAAGTATGAAGCGGGGTAGGAATTTTGTTTCCCAATTGCCTAGACACAGCACTATAGCTTTACTACCGATAGCAAAGTAAATAACAAATGATAAAAGTCAGTGATGAAAAATATAAGTTCAACATGGTATAGAGACATGGCATGTTAGTCTAGCAATTGCACACCTCAAGGTGCATGATCACGTGGTTATAACAACAACACCAGTGGCTGAAAGTGTTGAAATCTTGCCCATTCCAAGGTAAGTATTATTTGATATTTGCCTTAATATGAAACGGATTTTGATGAAATATGGCGCAGCAAACACGTCTTCATGAGCTGCATTTGGTCGGCACAGACTTCTGTCATTTTTGCGAAGAATCGATTTCCGTGTATAACGACACGGAAATCGATTCTTCACAAAAACGACATAAGTTTGGGCCAAAGTACAGAGACCACCAACTGCAGCTTAACAAGACGCGTTTTAGGCGCCATATTTCATCAAAATCCGTTACGTAATAAGGACAATATAAAATAATTCCTACTTTGAATCAAATGGATTCTGGAAATTTCAGTACTGGTTGTTGTTGTTAGTACCACGTGATCATACACCTTGCACCTGCCTCATGCATGGCACACAGGATGGACATTGGGAAGTACTGATGTTCAGAGATTGGAGTGTCTAATAATTCAAAACTGGCGGGCACTTTCAATGGGTGTGACTCTATAATAAACAACGTTTTACATATAAAATTAATAGTACACGAAGTAAAAAATAAGCTCATTCGTCGACACTGGGTATTATGTGCCTGTCTCAAGTTGCTAAGTCTGAATAGTATTACTCCGTCGTGTCTAGTCCGCATCAGGTCGCTCAATATACCTATGTTAGCTAAACAGGGCCCGGTTGTTCAAAACATCCGTTAGCTTAACGGACTGTTAAATCCTTAACTGAATGGTTAAAATCTCTGTTTTAACAGAGATTTTAATTCATTGATTGGAAATTTAAACAGTTCAAAAACATCAGTTAGCTTAACGGACTGTTAAATCCTTAACTGAATGGTTAAAATCTCTGTTTAACAGAGATTTTAACCATTCAGTTAAGGATTTAACAGTCAGTTAAGCTAACTGATGTTTTGAACAACCGGGCCCTGACTGTTAAATCCATTACAGACCGTTAAGCTAACATATGCATAGGCTGATATGGTTCTACACTGTTACAGTCACATACAGTCGAACCTCCCCGAACGGCCACCTCTCTACAACAACACACTCTCTATAACAGCCGCTATTTTATATCCCAAATGGATATTACTCTGTATCTAACCCTTAGAATGCTGAGCACGAACATTTTCGTCTGCTGTTGTTTTTGCCTTCTTTCTCAATAAAAACATGTTTTGGCAACATTTTAGAATCATTTCATATGACAACATTTTAGAATCATTTCCATAGGAAATGATTCTAAAATGTTGTCAAAGCATGTTTTTGATGAGAATTATCGAGGAAAAAATAATAAACAGCGGACGTCAAAATTGAATTCAGCATTAACCTCCCTACAACAGCCACCTCTCTACAACAGCCAGTTTTGCGTCTTACCATGGGTGGCTGTTGAAGAGAGGTTGCACTGTATATGATCACACTGACACCTATTTAAGCCGGGCAGCGTAGCGACCTACTATGGTGATCGGTTTTGAGGGGTACCAAAGTATATCTTGAAAATATTAAAGATACTAATTGGTATCTGCGGGCTTACACCGCCATCTGCGATAATTTTGCTAATATTTATATTTGTTTGATTTCAAAATACTTTGAATTATTGTGCTTGAAATCAAGCAGCTTTACTGGCAACTTAAAGGTACATGCCCACTCAGTAGGCAAACACTGTTCTTTATAGGAATTAAATAAGTGTATACTTGTGTCAATATTCCACCAGTTCTAAAAAATACAAGTGCCCGCTATACAGATATAATCAGTTAATAATAGTTACTTTACTGATAGTTACTTGGGGTGCTATCAGGCTATTTTCATATCAGGGGCGATAACCGTGTTTCCTTAAAATGTTAACGGACATTACTATTTAGTCTCTGTATTTATATTTTGATGTGCAATTATCATACTTTATAACCTGTCGAAAATATTATTTTTTCAGGTAACGCATTTAATAATAGTATAAATAATTAAAACATATCATGCCTCAATTGCATATGAACCTGATACAACCGCGAGTCACTATCAGTAAAATAAATACCATTAATTGAGACTACCAATAGATGTTGCAAAAACGTTGACAGCTGGGAAAGAGTAGTGTAGCCGGGTTGTGAACATCAGTGATAATCAGTGACCTGCCGCAAATGGCGGTCATGGGACCTTATATTGGTATCTCTCCCACGAAGGACCAACCGTGTGACGCATAACCATGAATCACAAAGATATATACTCGTACATGTTGAATTACGTTGAAAGATAGCGAACATTTGTTAACCCTTTCACCCCTAAGTAACTGAATGGGCTGCGATATGTTAATTTTTCAACCAATCCAATCATCGCATAATGATTTTCAGACTATTCCATTTATAAAAAGGGGGTATTTCTTGTTCTCAAAAATATGAAAATTACTTTCAAACAGTGCAGATCCTGATGAGACGGCTCGTTACGAGCCGGCTCATCTGGATCTGCACTGTTTGCATAAACCGATGTAGCGGGATTTCGGGTTCAAAGGGTTAAATATTGCACCAATATTCACCAGAGGGCCGTTTCACTAAACTTCGTACGGCTAAAATGTTCGTCAGTGCAAAATTATGATAGTCTGTAAACGTCATATGATATTAGCAATGTGTTCTTGTAAAATGATTGGATATACATTTATTGAGCCTGCAGCCTATGCTCAATAAATGTAAATCCATCAATTGAAATTTACAGACTATTCTAAATCTGCGCTTACGAACATTTAGTCGCAAGACGTTTAGTGAAACGGCCCCCTTTGGTATGGTATACTTTATTTAAATTGACTGAAACGATCTTCCGATTATATTTGTTAACATGTAGCAATATAGATAATTCAATAAGAAATAAGGACGTATACGCCTATTAATTTGTCTTATTTAATATTGCACAACCATGCATAATTTGCGATAAACCACTTAAATATTATTCGATTTTATAATTGTTCAAAGATGTCCTTTATGTCGACAACAGAATGTAATTTCACCATTCTTCACTCGACGTCATTTACGGAAACGTTTCGATTATGAATGACAATAACCTGTGATTTCACAACAATATGCGCATGAGCGCAATTCGTTAATAGTGTCCTTATTACGTAACGGATTTTGATGAAATATGGCGCAGTCAACGCGTCTTCATGAGCTGCATGTGGTGGTCGCGGGAGTTCGGCACAGACTTAATGTCGTTTTTGCGAAGAATCGATTTCCGTGTCGGTAGACACGGAAATCGATTCTTCGCAAAAACGACAGAAGTTTGTGCGAAAATACAGAGACCACCAAATGCAGTTTAACAAGACGCGTTTGATGCGCCATATTTCATCAAAATCCGTTACGTAATAAGGACAATGTAAAAGAATACGTACTTTGAATCGGTACTTGTTGTTGTTGTTAGTACCACGTGATCATATACCTTGATTCTTAACTCGACGTTATTTACGGAAACGTTTCGATTCTGAATGGCAATAACCTGTGATTTCACAACAATATGCGCATGAGCGGGTGCTTATATCCTGCAATTTGGTAACAGTTGCTTGGGTGTTGTTTTGGTGACGTCTATGACATACGTCGGCCTTTATTTATGTGGAAACTAAGGTGGCCCGTTAGAGACAGGTCACGTAGAGACGGAAATATAGAGAATAGTAGGTTAGTGCTGTGAATGGGTAAACATATATGGCAAGGCTCAGGAAGCGGAATGGGCGAGGCTCTGCCGAGCACATCCCGTTTCCGTGCCGCGACAGATATGTTTTCCCATTCACGGCACTAACCTATTATTCTATTTATCCCGTCAACACCTACAAATAGCTGTAAAATGCAAAAGTGCAAAAGTGTTTCACGTGTTTCACGGCTACGGAAGCCCATTAGGGCCACTTCACTTTTTTTTTTATCTTTTCTTGAATTTTCGAGATCTTTTCTTGAATTTTCAAGATGTTTTCTTGAATTTTCAAGTTCTTTTCTTGAATTTTCAAGTTCTTTTCTTGAATTTTCAAGATCTTTTCTTGAAAATTCAAGAAAAGAACTTGAAAATTCGAGAAAAAATCTTGAATAAATGGAAATTAAAAAAAAGTGAAGTGGCCCTAATGGGCTTCCGTACACGGCACATACGTACTGTGTTGACGGGATAAAAAGAACTTTAGCGTTCGTTCCTTGAAGTTACGCCGCGTAGAGACAAACATTGCGAATCGTAATGTTTGTCTCTACGCGACGTGGAACGAAGGAACGAAATTTAAGTTTCTTAATTTCCGTATCTAAGGAACCTTCAGTTTCGTCTGCTTTGTACGGAGCCCCTTAGCATTCTTTTTGTTATTAATTCGTTCCCACGAAATAACAATTCGTTCCCTCAATTTACCAATTCGTTCTCACGAATTAACAATTCGTTCTCACGAATTAACAATTCGTTCCCTCAATTTAACAATTCGTTCCCACGAAATAACAATTCGTCCCCACGGGAACGAATTGTTATATCGTGGGAACGAATTGTTATATCGTGAGAACGAATTGTTATATCGTGGGAACGAATTGTTAATTCGAGGGAACGAATTGTTAATTCGAGGGAACGAATTGTTATATCGTGGGAACGAATTGTTTATTAGAGGGTGCGCATTGTTAAATTGAGGGAACGAATTGTTATTTCCTGGGAACGAATAAGAAAAATCCATGCCCCTGCGGGCCTCCATAGCTTGGAACTCGACGCGACGTAGAAACGAAGGAATTTATGTTCTTCCTGTTCCTCTATGCTACGTCACAGGTTGAAGTAACGGAACAAGGTCTATAAATACATTAAATATACCTAAAAGTATCAATAATTGGAAAACAATCAGTTAAAAAAAGATTACTCCCTGTTAAAACACGTCAGGGAGTAAAAAAAGGTTTAACTTACATTTTTTCACTTTTATGTATATTTAATGTATTTATAGGCCTTGGTCCGCTACTTCAACCTGTGTGCTACGTACATAAAAAGCAACGAAAAACTGAGCATAGCCATTTCAGCCACATAGATCAACGATCAGTTACATGCACTGTACATCCAGTATCCTATTTCACCAACATTGCAAAGTGTACTGATCTAGAAAAGTATACTTTGAGGGAGACATTTTCAATGTAAGGATTAAATTTATTAATTTCTATTATACTTAATTTATTACATTATCACAGCCATTTTGGCTGTGATAATGTAATAAATTCAGTATAATAATTCTGCATACTTTTAATCATCAAATAATTGCAGTCGTTAGTTCTTTTTGAAATAATGCATTTTGGGGGGAAATAAATGATTACTCCCTCAAATTATACTTTGCTGGGAAAGTATGCTTTGCAATTTTGATGAAATCGGCTACAGATCACGTATCATCAGGATCTACAGAATTTGTCATTAGTTTTAACATATTGAAAACAATACCCCCGTTTGATTAATGGAATAGTCAAAAAAAGGACATGGAACAATAACTATGGTTAAATCTTCGTTTTTACGCGTCGAAGAAACGTTTGATGAACTGTCCCTAAATGGCCACCATAGGAAATACACGCGTTGACATTTCCATTACGGTGTAGCATCTGCGCCTTTGTCCATATTTACTGCTGCATCGGCGCCTCCTCATTGTCCTGTTTACAACAAACAAGTTTCCGTATACTTCACTTTGTCGTCTGCTTGGCATTTTGCCCGACTTAAATCGACTTCAATCTGCGGGGACTTCCCGATGACAACTTACCTTGCTTAATTGAGCCAGACACCTCCCACCTCGGTGAATAAAACGGCTTATTGATTTCTCGTCTGCGTATTTATTTACCAATAACCGTGCCGGACTTAATTATATTCGACTCTTGTCAAGTAATTGTTGTACATGTATTTTCAAAGAAATGCACACTCATGTTGCATACATTGTTTACAATTTCCATGACATTGTTTTGGTTAGAACGCTGGTTTCCTATACAGTCGTCTGCGCCAGGTGTGACACTCAATTATTGCATAAGATCCAAAAATTGTCTATGATATATTCATCGTTATGAGCAACACCGCTGTGGGACAGGTACGTAGGTATATAGAAATACAATGCTGAATTAAATCTTGTCGTCTGCTGTTTATTTTCTGTTTAAGTTATTCCCATCAAAACATGGTTTCACGGCACTTTAGAATCATTCAAATGGAAATGATTCTAAACTGCTGTCAAACCATGTTTTTATTTACAAAAATACAAGACATAAAACAACAGCAGACGACAATTTTCTTTTCCCACATTCAAGGGCTAAATTGTCTATACCTTCTGCTTTGGCTCGCGTGGCAGATAGCGCGGTATTAATTTGGTAGCGTTGACGTCGCGTGGCAATACCACAGCATTAACTGTACCATGAAACTAGCCGCGCATTGGCCGAATACCTCTGATCAATAACAATTCTTCATGCATTGCAATGATTATGATAGTACGGAGCCCCGCAGGGGACGTTGATTTTTTTTTATTATTTCGTTCCCACGAAATAACAATTCCCACGTAATAACAATTCATTCCCTCAATTTAAAAATTCGTTCCCACGAATAAACAATTAGTTCCCACGAATTAACAATTGGTTCCCTCAATTTAACAATTCGTTCCCACGAAATAACAATTCGTTCACACGGGAACGAATTGGTAATTCGTGGGAACGAATTGTTATATCGTGGGAACGAATTGTTAATTCGAGGAACGAATTGTTAAATTGAAAGAACTAATTGTTATTTCGTGGGAACGAATTTATAAAAAATATCCACGTCGCCTGCGGGGCTCCATACGATAGGGACACGCGTATCACTGGTCACCATGGACGAGGAACTACTTTCAATGGCGTTTCATGTGGTGAACACGACACTCGATTAACGTTATCGAATTATCAAACATATTTATTTTAAAGCGATTACAAACAAGCGCGACAGTTCCCACGAAATAACAATTCGTTGCCACGATATAGCAATTCGTTGCCACGATATAGCAATTCGTTCCCCTCGAATTAACAATTCGTTCCCTCGAATTAACAATTCGTTCCCACGATATAGCAATTCGTTCCCCTCGAATTAACAATTCGTTCCCACGAAATGATTATTCGTCCCTAAATTTAACAATTCGTTCCCTCGAATTAACAATTCGTTCCCACGAAATGACAATTCGTTCCCTCAATTTAACAATTCGTTCCCACGATATAACAATTCGTTATTGTTATTTCGTCGGAAGGAATTGTTAAATTGAGGGAACGAATTGTTCATTTGTGGGAACGAATTGTTAAATTGAGGGAATGAATTGTTATTTCGTTGGAACGAATTAATAAATAAAAATGTCTACGTCCTCTGCGGGCTCCGTACGATAGTGCTTTCGTTGGCACATATGGGGGCGTAAGGGTGATTCTTAATGTGGGAGGAAACCGGAATATCCAGATGAAACACACGTATCCGGTCTGTAGCCGATTTCACCAACAGTGCAAAGTATGCTTTTCTAGCAAATTATACTTTGAGGGAGTAATCATTTATTTTTCCAGAAATGCGTTATTTCATATAGAATTAACGACTGCATATATTTGATGATTAAAAGAATGCAGAATTATTATACCGAATGTATTACATTATCACAGCCAAAATGGCTGTGATAATGTAATAAATTCAGTATAATAAAAATTAATAAATTTATAAAAAAATTGAAAATTTCTCCCTCAAAGTATAGTTTGTTAGATAAGAATACTTTGCAATTTTGATGAAATCGGCTACAGGCCACCACAATACCATCTCATATACTGGCCCGGTCGGGGATCCAACCCGGGCCGCATTGGTGAGACGCGCGCTCGGGTTACCGATTGCGCTAACTGGATAACCAACAATCGAATGATGTTATCGAATGACGTCAATGCAGTGACCCAGGGTAAAATAAGTTCCTCGCAGGGAACACATTACATTTAGCCCAGGAGTATTAGGTGTAAAAAACACCAAACCCCAAAAAAATTGTTAACAAGCTGATTTTTTCAGGAAAGTTGTATAAATGTATGTATAATAACATACTAAAAGTCCCCGCAAATCTAGCTGGTGCCAACTTGGGAATTCAAGATGGCGTCCAAGATGGCCGCCATTTGTTCATTAACTTTAAATGTTCAGCTATATGGGCAAATAGGCATAAAAAGGTGCCGATTTTGTATACTCTTACCTGGATTATCTCAGACATACATTTTTAAAGCAGTTTTGTTATATCTGAAATTATACAATTCAAGATGGCCGCCAATATGGCCGCCAAAACTGCCAAATTGATGGATTTTATGATATTTTGTAAGAAAAAACGCGAAGTAGAGAGCAATATTTTCAATTTAATGCATATATTATACAATATATGGCAAGCAGTACCTAATACATAATTCATTGGATATTGGAAATGCATTCATTATCACTATTCATGGTGTATACAGATTGATATGCACTCGTGTCTCATATAATTATGAATAGTGACAGTCCTGTAAGTAAACATACATGTAAATCCATACCACGTTACCACTACTGCATCATCAATATAGCAATAACATTGTATGATCATACATAAAATGTGACTTCTGGATTAAGAATTATGGCAATTTGATACCATGGTAGACACTTCTATGTACTTTTTTATGAATGTTATGTCATTCACTCAGACTAGATACGTGTATTAGACTCGCCACAACTTAAATAAGTCATGTTTATCTTTCAAATCACTTTCTTGTATTTATATGCATCATTGGTGATACACATTGTAATGTTTGACAGTGCTCACACAGTTATGTCATTTGTATTTAAGGAATAAAACCCCGGGCTATTGCGTTTACTGCGTTATGAATTACATTTGGTCAACTGGTACGGGCGTGGTATTATTACATGTTTGTCCCATACATTGGCTGCACATCTCAGTGCAAAATAACCCAGGCTTCCAGCACCCACATGCCTTTCCACATCCAGTCTTACAGCCACATGAAACCATTTTCATTAGCTTATCTGGTGCAACTGGGAGGTCAGTCTCCATGGGTAACAGAACATCAACTTGTAATCGCCATCCCCATTATATTGGAGGCATTGACTTACCAATCCATTGCTGAACAGCCAAATATATACGATATGAATGGTATTTGGCCGCAGCACTTGTCGGTGGGAAACACGCAAGCTAAAATGATGAGCTAAGGGAGGACCTACCAATTGCCTTTTTGTATGCAATGTTTCTGTATTTATCAAGTGTCTTCACTTGACCAGCTCCACACAAATTGAGTAAGAACTGTTCACCGGCATGTTCTATATCTCTATGTGTGCTTTCACTATTTCTGAACGTTTCTAGCATATGCTTGTCCTGATGATGGTGTACAGTATTGAAAGCCTTGCATTTTCCCTGTCTATAAGGTGATGATACTGTATCACAACCACTTACAGCATGCATAAACAACAAGTGTCTTTTGGTGTCTCCTATAGCATGCTGAAGATCCTGGATGTTGTAAAGGGTCACTGGGTTACTACGGCAAAGCATATATATTGCCACCGAAGTAACCGCTAGTGCAACAAGCATCACCAGTAAGTCAGTGTCAGTTGCAACAACCACCACTGGCTTATCGGCATCATCGGCCAGTGTTAAGGCTGTTGAAACTATCAGGAAATCTGCATCTGCCTCTGACTGTTTCACTCTTATGCCTGCGGCTTGCATCTCTTGAATCAGCAAGTCAATAAATCGACGTTTATTGCTGCTATTTGACAAGAATGCTGATTGTGCAGTCGTGATTTTCATATTTACATCAAATATGATGGAACGTGATGTTACCTTGCTAGCCCTTCTGTTCTGCTCCATGGCTTTGGTTGAGGTGACATTATAGCCATCAAATACAACAACTGTCCCAACACCAACATGTTTTAGTGTGTATGCGATATATGACTGGAACACGTCATGATCTGTAGATGCCCTTGGCCATACAACTGTGTGTAGTAGGTGCCCTCCGTCCACCACAAATATTGCATTGTCTGAGACAGTTGGTTGTTGTGTAACGAATGACTTCATCAATACACCCAGTGTACTTTTCATGGGCTTCCGCATTAGACCATCAATGAATAGTGATGGGGGTTGCGGCGACAGTTCGTGTGTTAGGAATGTTTCCATTTCAGTACTATCATTAAGAACACACGTGATCCTATTAAACAACAGAGTGGGGTTAACTGCCGTATCATGTCCTCGGACTTTGACAGTTTTGTGCATACTACTGATTGTCTTAACCTTATCTTTTCTGTGAAGAGTGATCTCTGTGAAACACTTACCTGTCATTTTAGCAGCTGCGGCGGTACCAATGTGGACTGCTTGGTCACAATTCACTGACGAGTCGGCCACTAGTCCAGTGGATATAGATACAACTCGAGATGGTTCATATTCACAAAATGGTGAATATGTGTGCAGCCAATCCACAAAGAGACCAATGTCTTTGGTATCTCTTGATTGGGTGCTTACCCTCAGGTCGTTGTGCTGTTCAGAGGTAGGTATATGGTTGTACTGATGCGAATTTCTCCAGTTGGCTACAAACTATGGCATAAACAAAACCGGGCATTGTACGCACCAACTTTGCCAATGTACTGTATGTGATGCCCCTACCATGTGTCATGCCGCGGGATGTTTTTAACATTCGCATTGGGACATGTTCTATCGTTTGGTCAGAAAAGTTGCCACTCCAGTACTCGTCAGTACGACGGATAGTGAAATATCCCTGTTCCGTGAATTTGGCATATTCAGCTGCTGGCATCACTTTTCCAAGGACCACCACATCTGCTGAAGATACAATCGGGCAGACTTGGCATAGTGGAGATGCCTAGCAGCATGAAAGTATGGAATCATTTTCTCAACACAGTGGATATGAAGATCCCAATTGCCCATTCTCTCAGCACGTATGAACAGACGAAGGAGGGCGACCTGGCCAAGGTACTGTACCCACAACTTGCCAGTTCTGATTTTGTTTGCCACAGCTATAAGGAGCTGTGATATTATGCCATTTAATAGCTGTAAATCATCGGCAACATCAGCAGGATGAACACATTGCAAGCTCATCTGATGGAGGGTTTTCAAATGATCTTTGTCAATGTCATCCAGACAGTTTGGATTATCATTTAATAGCACACATATAAGGGACGCTGACTTCAGCATGTGGGCTCGGTGTGCACGTGAGTATGCATGACCTGTCAGCATATGCACAACATATCCTTTGGCATACACCGTTTCCCACAGAACTGCCAGTCCGCTATAAGTCATGGTGTACTCAATGCTGCCTAGGTAAGACATGAGTAGATGGAAGCCACCAGTCGAACAATGACTTTGTTTAGATCATTTGTTGCAGTCACTATTTATACCGCCTTTATGTACAACGGTTGGTCAAATGTAACTGGACATATGCCAAGACCATGTTTCTGACACTGGTCTTGAGCAAACGATAATGCTGTATAGATTGTGCTCAGATTTCCCGGGTCGAAGTTGATGAAGGGAAGTACTTCAATTCTAGTTTTGTCAAAATTTTCATTTTGATGTGATACTTTCATGAAGCCACTCCATGATGGACAGGGGGAAAGTTCAAACACATAACCTGCAACCTAGATGTGTCTAAAGCCTTGGAAGAGATGACATATGTATGTTCCTTTTCATGTGCTTTCATTTGTCCGCTAAAAACAGACTTAATAATTAAATTCTTAATTAAATGTTTAATTATTATATAATATGGCTAACTAACCTGAATTTGAGAGAAATTGCTGAAAGAAAATCTAATTCTCCAACCTCATTAATATTAATGAGTCAGGTGACCGAATTTATAATCAATGACATGGTCTAAAACTATGTTAGGCGGGACGTTTTACGCAACGTCGTTAAGCGCAACAACCAAAACATCAATGTTAGACGTTATCCGTGACATAATATGTTCAAAAGATCACATCTCTATGCAAATTCACAAACTTTTCACATGATATTTAGGATTTAAAACACCATTCTGGTTTTAGACATTTAATTTCTATATTTTCTTGTATCAATCCAAATGCATGTACATGTAGTTCATTCTGACTGACTTTCGACATGACACGCGACTTTGCTCTGAAAATTTTATACGTATTTCAATACAACGAGGGCGTGGCTAGAGTTAATATTGCGTTGTCACGGAAGGGTTTTGAAGTCATATTAGATTTAGATTTATCATATTAGATTTAGATTTTATCATATTTAGCATGTCACAACTAATCCGTTTCTAGCATACATTAAAAAATCATACTCAACATCTGGAAAGCCATTTAGGCGTGTCAAAAAATAATTTTGACCTTCAACATTTTAATGCTAGACACTTTGGTTCTATTTGGGGATATATTTTGGCGGCCATTTTGAATGGTGATTATGAATATTATCTATATATACTGCGTTTTGGTATATTTATATACTTATGTATGTTCTGATGGTTTCTATGTATATTTATCATAGCTGAATACGACGATGTAAGCACAAACCAAAATTGGCGGCCATCTTGGACGCCGTCTTGAATTGCCAAGTTGGCACAAGATTAATTTACGGGGACTTTTTTTCTGATAATGTAGACATGATTCTGAACATATCCTGAAATTTTCAGCTTGTTATCAATTTTTATATTGCTCCTGGGCTAATTTGCGCATTTCCAAAATAGCACAAAACGAAAATGCTGTGTGATAATTGGGCCCGACTCTGCACTTCCGTTGTCGTATCGCCGTATTTCGCCGATATGAAGCCTCTGTTAGCTTAACAGACTGTTAAATCCTTAACATTGTTAAGGATTTAACAGTCTGTTAAGCTAACAGAGGCTTTGTGTAAAAGTTATTGTTCACATATTGGATGTTTAAGGAATTAAATGCGAGGGAGCGCTAGTGACCGCAGCATTTAGTTCCTGAAAAATCTAATATGTTGACAATAACATACTTATAGTTCAGCCAAGTGTACAATGCAATGTCTTATCCGAGTATTGATTTTCCATTTCCTGTCCTGCAGTTAATCATTAAATCTGGTAATATGTAACTTATTGGGGTTAAATATGTGAAGTAAATGGAGCTCAATGCTGTCCAGCGATTGGCTTAGAAACTAGGGCAAGCTATACATATGTTATATTTCCGAATAATTATGACGTCGAAAATCGAATCGATATTGGTCAAAAACGGCGATGCGATAAGGGAGGTAACACCAGGGGCCGTTTCGCTAAACTTCGTGCGATGAAAATGTTCGAAAGTGCAAATTTAGGATCGTCTGGAAAGTTCAATTGATGGGATTTACATTTATTGATCATATGCAGCCAATGTTCAATAAATGTAAATCCAATGATTGTTTACAAGAAAACATTGTTAATGTGAAATTTACAGACTTATAATTTTCCACTTACGAACATTTTAGTCGTACGAACTTTAGTGAAACGCCCCCAGTGTCTCATATTTAACCCATTACATGCGGAATACACATGATTTTTTTTAAATATTTTACTTTTTTATTAGTTTTGTTATTTCTCAAAGTATATGTTGTGACCACTCATTTGAACCGTCTCGATGAGACGGTTCAAATGGTGGTCGCGACATATTCTTCTAAGCACATTTAAAGAAAATATTCATGATTTTCCACAATCAAAATGGCATATCCGCAGCATAAAATGAGTTAATAATATCAGCGGAGTGTAGATTGGTATCAAGTTTGATCAGGCTCGGCTCGGAAACAGTTGGAATACTTACAACTGATATGAAAATGTAAATAATGTAAATGTAAATAATTTAAATGTAAATACCTGGGACAGTTTCACTAAACTTCGTACGACTAAAATGTTCGTAAGTACAACATTATGATAGTCTGTACATTTCACATTAACAATGTGTTCTTGTAAACAATTATTGGATTTACATTTATTGAGCATAGGCTGCATATGCAGCATATGTAAATCCATCAATTTAAATGTATAGACTATTCTCAATCTGCTCTTACGAACATTTTAGTCGTACGAAGTTTAGTGAAACGGTCCCCTGATATTTTGCCTTGAAATTCTTAGCAACAAAATCAAGTGCCGAAACTGAAGTGGTAAATGGAAGTAGGGGAACAGCTAAGTCCCCTTTCTTCCATATACCCTTCTTCCATTTACCCATTCAGTTATTATTAACCGTATACTTTAAGTTTCGTTATATGTGTACAAGTGGTTGGTTTCTATAAGTTTGTTAGCCACAATGGAAGATAAAAGTGAACTATACGACAAGGGACCTATTAATACCTGCTGGTAATATATTATTATCCCGTCAACACAGTGCGTATGTGCCGTGAAACACGGTGCCGTGAAACATTTTTGATATCCAGTCAATACTATTTTTGCATTTTACAGCCATTTGTAGGTGTTGACGGGATAAATAGAATAGTAGGTTAGTGCCGTGAATGGGAGAAAATATCTGGCGCGGCACGGAAACGGGATGTGCTCGGCAGAGCCTCGCCCATCCCGTTTCCTGAGCCTTGCCAGATATTTTTTCCCATTCACGGCACTAACTACTATTCTCTATCTATTTTTTTTTTTTTTTTTTTTCCTTATTATTTCTGAACCAAAGTAAATTGTTGTAACCAATCATTTGAAACCCTCGGCGAGACGGTTTCAAATGAGTGGTTCACAAACAATATACACTGATGAGAAATAAATAAAATTCTGAGCCTTTGCCGAGGATATTTTTTTCCCATTCACGGCCACTAACTACTATTCCTCTATCTATTTTCCTTATTTCTGAACCAAAGTATATGTTGTGACCACTCATTTGAACCGTCTCGGCGAGAAACGTTCAAATGTTTTCCATGAACCGCTCCGCGAGACGGTTCAAATGAGTGGTCACAACATATACTTCTGACCTACTATTCTCTATGTACGTGCCACTCAGTAGGTACAACATGATCTTTTTTGAATTACATAAGTGTATAATTGTGTCACTATTCCACCTTTCTAAATAGTGCCCGCTATACAGATATAAGCATTAAGTAATATGTATGTTACTGATAGTGATTCGCAGTGGTATCTGGCTATTTTCATATGCACATGAGGCATGCTATTTTTTTTAATTATTTATACTAATTAAATGCGTCACCTGAAAAAAACAAAATTTTCGACAGATTACAAAGTATGATCATTGCACACCAACAAATAAATACAGAGAATAAATAGTATTGTCCGTTGTTTAAGGAAACACGGTCATCGCCCATGATATCAGTGGCAATTTATGCCCTCCAATTAAAAGTACTTATTTTTTTATTTTATCCTTATTATGTAACGGATTTTGGTGAAATATGACTCAAACGCGTCGTGTTAAGTTGCATTTGGTGGTCTCTGTACTTTGGCCAAAACTTCCGGGTCTACTGACACGGAAATCGAGTCTTCGCAAAAACGACATAGGTATGTGCCGAACTCTCGTGACCACCAAATGCAGCTCATGACGACGCGTTTGCTGCGCCATATTTCATAAAAAGCCGTTGCCTCTGAAAATATCAAGTAATACTTACTTTGTAGTGGGCGCACTTTCAAGACTTTCAGCCATTGTTGTTGTAACCACGTGATCATGCACCTTGATCATGTAATCATTTCTATTTCAGTTCATTTCATTTAAACATGTCCTGATAGTACCCAGCTCCCTATATTACGGAAGCCCATTAGGGCCACTTCACTTTTTTTTAATTTCCATTTATTCAAGATGTTATCTTGAATTTTCAAGTTATTTTCTTGAATTTTCAAGATCTTTCCTTGAAAACAAGATTGAATTTTCAAGATGAAAACAAGATTGAATTTTCAAGATGTTTTCTTGAATTTTCAAGATCTTTTCTTGAATTTTCAAGAAAACATCTTGAATATTCAAGAAAAGATCTCGAAAATTCAAGAAAAGACAAAAAAAAATGAAGTGGCCCTAATGGGCTTCCGTACTATATATAGAGGCTATTCCATCGTACATTTTAAATAGCGGGAAATAATACAAGAGTGTGCGTCAGCTTCCGCGTAAGCAACGAGTGAGTGTAGCTCACTCGTTGCTTGCACGGACGCCGACGGACTCGAGTGTATTATTTCCGCTATTCAAACATGTACGATGGAATATCCTATTTATTACACTTCCACGGTGGATATATATGCACATTTAGTCTATTTTTGGGATTATAATAATTAAGTGTGATGTGCGCATGAATAGTTATACAATGACGTGTTTTACCGCGGTTTGACGTTATGTTGTGTGACGTCAAATGTGACGTCATGCAAACTTTTTGAAATCCGAATTACGCAGCTGTCTCTATGAACCATATATATTTGACTGCATGTTTGGAATGTGTTCAATCACATTAACATTCTAGATTAGTCGAAACCCTTTCCAAGTTTTCAAATAATTGTAGTTTGACTGTAATCAAAAGTAAACATTTTGCATGGTAGCTCGTGGTTTCCAAGAAAACAGGCGCGCAATTACGGGTGTTCTCTTCACGGTGTATTATTTGTAAGGAGTTGATTACGGATTTTCTCTCACAGCGAAACCCGTGCAAATAACTCGCAAGAGTGTAATACAAGTTGATATTCCACAGTTTTTGACTAATTCCCTGGGTTTTGACAGTTCCGCGTGCCCGGTCAATAGTTCCGCGTGCCCGTGGAATAGTCAAAATTATTTTCACCGCAGAAAATCATGATGTCATGACGTTTTGTCGAAAATACGTCATCAAATTCTACGCAATTGATATCGGTCCGTCGATGCGCCGCCCCACAAAATCACGTTCATTGTATCATATACAGTATATTATAGGTTGAGTAATAAAACAGTTATTTCATGGTAATTCGGGGAACAGTCAAAACATATTGCCCCTCGGTGCTGTGGACAACCCGATACAATATTGCCCTCGTGGAAATGTGTCTGTTTGTATGGGTTTCACTGTAGCACAGCTCTCCATTATACTGACTGTTCATGATTGCAAAGCACTAAAATATCCACAGGGTATTCACATTCTTGATCTACAGTGGCACACCCATGGTGTCTGGTTTAGGGAGGTTCGACTAGGGACCTCCCATGGTGTCCGGTGTAGAGAGGTTCCACTCTGGACCTCCCAGGGTGTCCGGTGTAGAGGGGTTCCACTCTGGACCTCCCAGGGTGTCCGGTGTAGAGGGGTTCCACTCTGGACCTCCCAGGGTGTCCGGTGTAGAGAGGTTCCACTCTGGACCTCCCATTGTGTTCGATGTAGAGAGGTTCCACCGGGGACCTCCCAGGGTGTCCGGTTTGGAGAGGGCCCACTGTTATCGACGATAGCACTCATCTTTCCACATCATAGACTATCATGACCAAGTGATACCCATAATTGAGTGCACTTAATGTAGTAAATCACACGTGAAATTCAATTAGTTGACTATTACAGACAATATGCCGCGACCTCTACACCACATGCAGATCACGCGGCGACATGTGTGCATACATACGCTGATACCGATACGTATAACATTTCAAAGTATAGTCATAAGTTCCCTTGCTTGTTAACCTCGATTCGATTCGGTTAATATTTAAGCGTGTGCATTGGCGCGAACGCCATTTTTTATTATTTTTTTTTTTTTTTGATAACCTTATTTAGACCTTAATTTAATTGTGTGGAGTATTTCTTAATTACCTTGCACGTTTCAGGGAGAATACATTACACTCGCAGTTACATTTATGGCTTATCTGCAAATTTATTACTGGTATATTACATATGGATGTAACGGGAGAAGTGGGGATCATCGGTTTTGCGACCAGTGTAGATTCAGATCAGACTTTGTATCCGCAAAGTCTGATCTCGATCTACACTGTTCGCCATTCCATCCGTCAATAAAACACCCGTTATACTCTTCCAATCGGCAATATAGATCGTTAGCAGTCTACTGGTGTGTTCTATTTGGTCAGGTGCTACACCGCTCACAAACATTATAAGCCCCATTTCTCCAGTCACAGCCACATATACAGATTAGTGTTTTATTCTTCTTGCACCTTTGAGTTGCTGCTCACGACGAACTTTTGGAAGTGTTTACTTAATAGTATGATCTAATACTGCGCAATACGTTGTTTTTTTGTCTGTATGTCCCGGGGAACGCGACCTTATATTATTAGAGTATATTGATGCCACCAGCTGTAAAACGTTAATCTCAAATGTACGGAGCCACGCAGGGGACGTATAATTCTTTTTTCTTAATTCGTTCCCCCGAAATAAAAATTAGTTCCCTCAATTTAACAATTTTTTCTCTCGAATTAACAATTCGTTCCCACTAAATGACAATTAGTTCCCTCAACTTAGCAATTCGTTCTCTCGAATTAACAATTCGTTCTCTCGAATTAACAATTCGTTCCCACGAAATGTCAATTCGTTCCCTCGAATTACCGATTCGTTCCCATGATATAACAATTCGTTCGCCCGAATTAACAATTCGTTCCCGTAGGGAACGAATTGTTATTTCGCGGGAACGAATTGTTAAATTGAGGGAACGAATTGTTAATTCGTGGGAACGAATTGTTAAATTGAGGGAACGAATTGTTATTTCGTGGGAACGAATTAATAAAACAAACAATTATACATCCCCTGCGGGGCTCCGTAATAATCTAATACTGCGCAATACGTTGATTTTTTGTCGGTATGTCCCGGGGAACGCGACCTTATATTAGAGTTTGTTGGTGTCCCCAGCTATAAAACTTTAATCTCAAATGTACGGAGCCATGCAGGGGACGTATAATTCTTTTTTATTAATTCGTTCCCACGAAAAAAAAGTTCGTTTCCTCAATTTAACAATTCGTTCCCACGAATTAATAATTCGTTGCCATGAATTGACAATTCGTTCCCTCAATTTAACAATTCGTTCCCACGGGAACGAATTGTTAATTCGAGGGAACGAATTGTTAAATTGAGTGAACGAATTGTCATTTCGTGGGAACGAATAAAATAAATCCATGTCCCCTGCGGGGCTCCGTAATAATCTAATACTGCGCAATACGTTATTTTTTGCGGGTATGTCCCGGGGAACGCTATCTTATATTAGAGTTTAATGGTGTCACCAGCTATAAATACAATTTTAACCTCAAATGCAATGAGAGAATGCGCATATTTCAAATGAAATTATAGTTAATGTTCGATGTAATTTACAGAACAGTGGGAGGAATTTGTCCCGTACCGTACTATTATCAGCAGCGGAACGCGTAAGAAGGCAGACTTCGCAAATCAGGTTTTATTTGTTTGCCAATTGAAACACTGGGTATATACTATACGGGTATGTGACACAGATTATCACGTGGGTGTAAATTAGTGTTTAACCAGGGCACAATGTATTGCGCTTCCGTTTTTGCGATTTTATTAAAGTGACTGTGTTTCAAATGATGTCTCATATATTCAATATGTGGTTTTTCAATTTAAGGATAAATTTATTAATTTTTATTATACTGAATTTATTACATTATCACAGCCAATTTGGCTGTGATAATGTAATACATTCAGTATAATAATTCTGCATACATTTAATCATTAAATACATGCAGTTGTTATTTCAATATGTGGTTTTTCGCTTCATGCACAGTAATACCATTTATAAATCAATCGTACCATTTTATTTGATCACCTTCCCAAATGTATGCGTTATATTCAAGTACATGCTATCAGAAACTATGGTAAGCAGGGGAGATAATTTGGTTTGGCATAATTTGACATTTTAGCTATGTATACATGTACCAGTGTCGGCCTTATGTGCTACTCAGCACGAAGAGGATTAAGTAAGTAAGACATGTACCAGTAAGGAACAATTGTGAAATTTCTTTCTTTTGTGTTGTGAAATGATAATATTATATCAAAATGAGAAATAATTTCCCATTATATACGATAGTGTAACGAATTTAAATAAAATCATTTTGTAACCATCGATTGAAAACATGTTTATTAATCTGCAAAATAACTAGCGTTATAAACGCTAGTTATTTTTCAGTATTATAAACCTATTTTTTACTTGTCCCATTTTTTACAGGCGACATACAGATGTATGTACAATTATTTTTAGAAATATAATTACACATCTACTAATATACTAGTTTTCCTATTCCGTATCGCCACTGAGGCCCGGTGCCTTTAAGCCTGACTCATTTTATTCAGTGTCAGCCGCCTATATTCCGCTTGCCACCGAATTTATTAGCTGTTACTATATATAGTAGAACCCCACTAAACCCGACACCCTGGCGCCCCCATTGTGTTTAATTTAGATTTCTCTGTCATTTCCGTCATTGTCGTGTATTTTCATGATTGAAAATGAAGAAAACTGTTCATGGAACCTCTCTAAACCGGACACCCTGGGGCCCTCCCCAGGGTGTCCGGTTTAGAGAGGTTCCACTGTACTATATATTGCTTTTTAATCACAACATGATGTATATAGTGGAACTTCTCTAAACCAGACACCCAAGGGTACCCGTGTTTCTGGTTTAGGGAAGCTCAACTGAAGCTATATTAGTACTGAAACACTTGCTTGTATTATCATCCCAGGTATATTGCAATAAAACCCGGCATAATTAAATATTCATATATTTGCTGGGTACCCTGTTGACGTATTTGTATCTAGTCAGTTCGTGAGTCAATATATTGACACGACCTGACACTTTAATATAAGTGTCAAGCCTGCGTATTAAAATAAATATTGAACAGTCATAAATTGTAACTGAATTAACCCCGGCCCAGACTTTAATCCCGACACTTTAGCTATTGAACACCACGCACGCGACTGTCTACTTTTATCGTATGAAGTCAAGCAGTTCATATTCTAATTGAAGTTACAGGTTGAGTTTGAAGATAAGGCACTACCATTTAAAATGAATACATCAAAGTTATATATTTTAATTTAGAAAAAATAGAAGTTACCATGCATTGCTATGTATACCATGGATTTATTCACACATATGTTGTTGTGGCTGGAGAATGGGGCTTATCAGGGATTCCGCTGGGGAAAATAAAAAAATCGCCACTTCAAAAAAAAAAAAAAAAAAAAAAGAATAACAAATAGGATAAAAATCCCAGTAAACTCCCACGCCGAACTACTTTCCGTAACCGTGAGGCGCAGTTAAAATAATTCTTAAGAAAACTGAAAATAATTTATTTCAAATGCTGGAATTATAAGGAATGAATGGCCTTTTTTTGGAATTTATCGGGGATATAAACTTGGAAAAGTCGCGGGAATACTGGACGAGGCCTTCCGGCCATCGTCCAGTATTCCCGCGACTTTTCCAAGTTTATACCCCGATAAATTCCACAACAAAAAGGCCATTCATTCGTATATTGCTTGTAAAAAGAGCGGACATAGCATGATTTGTTGGGAAAGGAGTCAATATAGTGGACTCGACTAGTGTTTATCCAAATCATCCTACATAATAATATATACGCAATCTGATCTGGGACTACATTATTTGCCAGATTCATATTTTCACGCTTATTAATGTTATTGCAATCAGTGTAGACTCAGATCAGACTGCACATATGTGCAGTCTGATCTGGGTCTACTCTGTTTGCAAGGCTAAATTTTTGTTCCACTCAGTAAGAAATAAACGATGACATACAGTATAGGACAGGATCTCTATAAATAGATTTGCAAAGAAAAATAACTAGTCACGATCCCTCATTGCGTGTTTATCATCGTTCTCATTCTGTTACACACAGATGTTTCATTTCAATGTCAAATGTCAATTCTGCGTTTTTCTTTTAAATATCGATTTGTTTATGAGGCAATATTGCAATAGCACTGTGTTTTCTCATATACAATAGTTGTTCTACGTCGTCGCCATGCCGTATGATACCTGTGCAGTGACGGCCTTCACTGTAATAAGAGGAGGTTCAGTGTGTGTCTGATCACGTGGTTTCCGAACCGCGTGACGTCATGTTTTCTATCTTTCTAACGGAATGGCGGATTTTTCATAAAAGATAGCGCCGCAAATGCGAAACTTTTCATACAGTTGCTTTAATAGAATAACTGTCGTTTTCACGAAGAAAGAATCAGCTACCGTCATTAATAAAAATCTAGAGCATCTGAATATAAGAAATAAACGGTATTCGATTCGTTGTTAAAATGATATGGTTTTGTAAAATAGTATGTAGTGCCGCCATAAAACACGTGAGTCGTCGTCTTTGGTGCTATATATATCATCCAATCCGTCCATTTGTTAGGAAGATATTAAAGAAAATATTTTGTAAAATGACGTCAATGATCGAGTCACGTCGGAAACTACGTGATCATATACCTTGCAGAAAAACAGTTTTATAAACTGTTAGACAAACAATGACAATACAAACCACGTGCAGAACAATTATAATCCGATTAAAAGCGATACAAGTTTAATATATGTACAATGTATTTTTATGCAATTTCTTTCCAACCCAGTTTCATAAATTGCAATAAACATGTAATGAAAAATAAAAATACGTTTTTCTTTTTACCGTTTCCACATTTCATCTAATTAAATAGTTCAAACCGTTTAAGTAGTTGTTGTTTTAGCGTGCGGTTTTCAGCATCAATTTTTATATGTGTCTCTGAACCAAGGTGTATGATCACGTGGTACTAACAACAACAACAAATCCGATTGAAAGTACGTATTCTTTTATATTGTCCTTATTACGTAACGGATTTTGATGAAATATGGCGCATCAAACGCGTCTTGTTAAGCTGCATTTGGTGGTCTCTGTATGTTCGCCCAAACTTCTGTCGTTCTCCGACACGGAAATCGATTCTTTGCAAAAACGACACAAGTCTGTGTCAAACTCCATGGACCACCAAATGCATCTCACGAAGACACGTTTGCTGCGCCATATTTCATCAAAATATGTTGGTATTAAGGAAAATATCAAATAATACTTACTTTACAGTGGGCGACGTTGTTGTTGTTGTAACCACGTGATCATGCACCTTGTGATCTGTTCAAATTGTATCATAAAAATAAAACAACAGTTTTCTTGCCGCAAACGTAAATATATTCCAAAGGTGAATGCCTGACCACAATACCTGATGTTGGTCAGCGATTTCAGCCAACTTGCGGTGTGAATGACCAGTGGGAACAAGCTACCCCGGGACAGGCTGCCACTGTTGACACTGGCTATATCTCGGGCATTGACCATTGTGCTTCCATCCTTTGTTATCTTTTCATCAGCGGTTTATGTATATTGTTGGTCAACATGATTACGTCAACACGTTGACGAATTAAGCAAACAAATGAAACTAAATGCGGCATCGACTTTCGGGTAACTTAACGGGACCAGTCTCGGCAAGAAATTGACTATCCTAAAACGTATCAAGATCCAAGCAGATGATAAACAGCATAGCCCCAGAGCAGACTGTGCGGATGCACAATCTGATCTGTGGCTATGCTGGTTAAAAACGTCGTAAGGTACATTTTCTCATATACAATAAATGAATTTGCCATGCGTCTACACTGGTGTATGCCAATGAAGTATTACCAGATTATGTGATTTCGCAATAACGCCCCTCACTTAAGTATTGTGCTTTTATTGTCAACAGTCCATAAAAGCTCTTAATTACTATCCACATAGATAAATGGAGGCAGAAACACGAAGAATGGTCGTTGCCATTTGTTTTGCATTCTTTCGAAAAGAAAATCATCAAAGTACGGGATTATATGACGGTGAATATTATCAAAATCTTCATAACCGACAACGAACGATTACGAATCATTTAGGAGAAATTAGTTGGTGCGTACTTTTTAAATATTTGACGCTATTTACAGACTGGTATATACGGTGAATATACGGACAAAGGCAACATGGCTATATCATACAAGAGCCCACTTTGTTATCGCGGTGAGGATCATGCCCGAGCGATCGTTATGTAGCGAACGTGGGTGTTGGGTAACAATCATTTATGGCTGTGACTGGAGAAATGGGACTGACGGGTTTTGCGATCAGTGTAGATCCAGATCAGCTGTGCATCCGCACAGTCTGATCAGGATCTGCACTGTTCGCCACTAAATCAGTGAAACAAACGAAACGTTTCTAACAAGCAATATAGATCGTTATCGGGCTACATTAATTAGTTATTTGAATAGGAGCTACACTGGTAATCCCATACGCCCCGTGCCTCCAGTCACAGTCACAATTTACGGTGTTTAAAGTGTTATCAAATCAACTATTATTTTTCCGAGATATCTCTTTTGAGTACCTTTTTGTTAACATGATGCGCTTTAAATATATCATAGTATGAGATAGCATGCACACATATTTGCGGTCTTGCCTTTACAGATGAATCGTGGCTGTGTCTTGAGAAATGGGGATTATGGCATGTGTGACCAGTGTTGCTCCTGATCAAATCGCTCACTCCTGCAGCTTGATACCGATCTATATTGCTACGTAGGAGCTTGACGGGTGTTTCATTGATGGAATGGCGAACAGTGCAGATCCTGATCAGACTGTGCGGATGCACAGGCTGATCTGGATCTACACTGGTCGCAAATTTCTCCGGTCATAGCCACATTGTGATGGAGATTCACAATTTTCTTTGAATGTGATCCTCTACATATGGTGGTATATTTCTACGAACTACTTTAACGTGATAACGTGACAGTTAAGTGGTCTTAGATCATAGATAAGTACACTTGACAGATGATAATTGCTTCATAAGAGTGATGTGATATATGAATATAACATGTGAATATTGTCTAGTTACTGTATACTATATGGTACATTGTGTTGCCATCTCTGCCATCTTTGAATGCACAAGCCATCGTACAGTTTCACCACTTCGTACGATTGACACATACAGCAAATAATATGACAGTAAACCAAATACAATTTGGTGCAATACATCATAGACAGATATAACAACAGCAAGCTATAAATATTATGCCAGCAAATTATACAAAAGACGAGGTATCTGAGCATTTCTCCCATCAATCTCAAAATAAATTTTGATGTGTGAACTGTTCAATCTGATGCACATCCTATGTTAGTATACACGTTACCCATAAGGTAAAGCCATATTTACTCGCATACTAGGTGTGTAGACACCAGGGACACCACACTCAGATAACTGCTTACATGTCAATGGATTTGATAGCTAATAACAGAGTACAGTAGTATATATATGGTATGTGTTATGTGGTTTGCCAGGTAAAAGTGATACACTGTGCAATTTTCTATTTATAATGGTGGTTCATGTTGTTAAAAACACAGGCACAAACCTATCCAGAAAACTGACAGATTTTACAATTTGGTGTAATATAATTGATAGGAGTCCGTTATCCTGGATTTCTACATGTGATTAGCTACATTATATCATATGTTCCACTTCGCATTTTGATTTTTTTGTCAAACGGCAGAACAGGTGAAACTGGCTATTGGCTGGAACACACATCGATGGCCGATTTGGCCACTCCATGTGCCGTATAGGATACGGTAACGAGACAGTATTCACATATATACAACTTATATTATATCGTTTAATCAAACAATGATCAGTAGCCTATTTCATCAACATTGCAAAGTATACTTTCCTAGCAAAGTATACTTTGAGGGAGAAATTTTCAATTTTAGGATAAATTTATTAATTTTTATTATACTGAATTTATTACATTATCACAGCCATTTTGGCTGTGATAATGTAATAAATTCAGTATAATAATTCTGAATACTTTTAATCATGAAATATATGCAGTTGTTAGTTTTATATGAAATAATGCATTTCGAGAAAAATGAATGATTTCTCCCTCAAAGTAATCTTTGCTAGAAAAGTATACTTTGCAATGTTGGTGAAATCGGCTACAGGTATAGAACGAGTCATTAATGCATCTTATATGTCATTTTAACTGCATAACTCTGGCGGCAAGATGACTTACTAACTCATCAAGACGAGAAAAATTGGACGGCATAACTAACTCGAAATCTCGTCAACAACTGCAGTGATACTGCCACTAGGGACATATTTTCTTCTCGTCAAATTAAGACAGTATCACGACTTAATAAATTACAATATCATCTTCATCTGACAGGTTGTATCGCGTTAAGACGACACACAATCTGACCAAAGACGAGATAAAATATAACACAATTGATGTAAACCAGACGTCCCGGGCTCGAGCCTCCGTGTCGGGTATGCATTTTTCTCGCCCTGTGACATTTGGCGCACAACGAGGGACCGTGACTGATAAATACTGCCCAAAATGTACCAACAATATGGAATTCAGAGACGAATTAATTATAGAATTAGGGACGAATTCCAAATTGGCGGCTGAGTATGTCACGGTACGTAACTCACTATTGGGGAGAAGGTGTGCATTTGTGCACAGCTAGCTCAGTCGCTCGCGATGGTACGGTAAACCAGAGGTCCCGGGTTCGAACCCGGGGCCGGTGCACATTTTTCTCGCCCTGTGACATTTTGCGCACAACGAGGGACCGTGGCTGATAAATACTGCCCAAAATGTACCAAAAATATGGAATTCAGAGACGAATTAAATATAGAATTCGTGGACGAATTCCAAATTGGCGGGAAGAATGTCACGTTATATAACTCACTATAGGGAGAAGTGAATATTCGTGCCCTGTTAGCTCAGTCGGTTCGAGCGATGGAACGGTAAACCAGAGGTACCGGTTTCGAGCCTCGGTGTCGGATATGCATTTTTCTCGCCCTGTGACATTAATACCAATTACTTAGTCTAGCCGCGATAATTAGATGGTGGAAGACTCGGACCTATGACACCAACAAAATGCCTATTAAAAAATCCCATTACCCCACCCACTTGGTCTCGTACATTACCATCTTCTATTTATAGAAAGGTGGGTAAGAATATGGCTATTATAGAAAGAGCCCTCTCTTTTCCAATTCGCACAAACACAATACACATCGATTAAATGTCTCTGGCAATCGATAAAGGTATTAGGTGAGTGAATATACTCACTTCAAATCGCTGTTTCCAGCATTTATTCAGTTATTCGCATTGTGTATACCCCATCCAAAGCGAAATTTGCGTGTACGAAAGAATCTCACACAGAATCGGAGGCCGTCCGGCGTGGATTATCGGTCATAGTTGGCCGATAGCTGATCGCCAGCTCAAACTAATGACGTGCACCATGATCATATACATTAGAAACTCCAATCATACAAAACTCCTCCAATTGTGATCGTTCACCGATCTAAAAAAACACATTTTTTCTAAGTCGCAATAAAAATCAGTATTTGATGGAATTTCACACACAAAATATGGAGGGTGACTTTTTTGTTTTGAGTTTTTTTTTGTTATTAGCAGCAAAACGTGGAGCAGACAGTGGGTTTTGTAACGTTGCCAAATGTTATTTTGTAAACCTAATTGTACGTATTAGTCACCTGAAAAACAAACGGTTATACTACTGAAAAACTGCGAACGCTAGCTTTTGTGAAATCGATGTTTACGTGGCAAATGTTTTTATTTAGACCTATTATGTGCGTGGAGTAGTATTATCATTTCACAAATACAAAGCGATATGATTCAGAAAGTGTGCTGCCTAGTACAGTGGAACCTCTCTAAACCGGACACCAAAAAAACACATATCATCTTATTTTTTATGAGTTTCTTGGTCATCTATCTCAGGTGATAATGTCTGTTCGTGATCGCATAACACACATATATGGCTCAGAATGATCAAATGTTTGATTTACATTGAAACCTCTCTAAACCGGACACCCTGGGACCTCCTAGGGTGTCCGGTTTAGAGAGGTTTCAATGTGCATTAAGTAACGTGATTTCCCAACCCATCTCCCCTCTTTACCACAATCTAATAGTATGTTGGAGAATAAAACACGTACTCATTGGAATTCGGTCACATTAAATGATGCGTTTTGTTGATGAAGTTGATTTGCAGTTCATGCAGTCAATATAACCACATATCGCATTAACGGAGACATCATATGCACCAGAGTGCATTTAATATAAAAAATAACATATATATTTTGTTACAAACTATAACTTATACATAGATGCCCGCATTTTCGAGTGAGTCATATTTATGTTGCCCTCATTATAACAGGGATCAAATGAACTGTATTATCTGGCCACAACATTACGGCTATTTCTGTTGTGCATTTACCACCCTGTATAAATAAACGTAGCCTCTTAAATTAAACTTATATGTTCCAAAAATAATACTAACTTATGTTATAGCATATTTATATTAAAAAGTACATTACATTACATTACATTACATTACATTACATTACATTACATTACATTACATTACATTACATTACATTACTATGTAAAGTATATGACAAATAAGGCAGATTTTCGGCATGCCACTTACAATAAGGGACTTAGCCCCCTTCTTCCACTGACCCGTTCAATTTCATCTTGACCCTGAAATATATATTCACCATGTTTTTCGATAACGAAACCATACGATGCGGCTCAAATTTCATTTTATCAGTTTGAAGTATATTTAGTAGTAATGTTAACCCTTACACTGTCAGTGGAAATGATTATAAAGTGCTGTCAAAGCATGTCTTTATTGAGAAAGAAGGCAAAATATAAAGCATCAGCAGACGACAATTTTCATGCTAAGCAGTCTAAGGATTAAGTATAGTTTTTGCGCACCTGTATTGAAATGTATATATTTGGTGTTTTGTTTAATGTGGTTATGACTGGAGAAATGGGGCTTATGTGTTTCACGACCAGTGTAGATCCAGATCAGCCGTGTATCCGCAAAGTCGTTTGCTATTACGTCAATGAAACATCCGTTAATCTTCTAACAATCAATATAGACCAGTATCAGTCCAGGGGAGTGTGATATTTGATCAGGATCTATACTGATCATAAATCCCATCAGCCCGATTGCTCCGGTCACAGTGACAAATACGGACCTATACAATTATGAACATATATATAGTGCATGATATGCTGTTCCCATAGCAAGTGATGCATAATTACGCATACTTTTTTTTTTGTACATAATTCGTTCAAGTTTTGATAGCCTGATCTTTGTGAAACTCCGGATTTTGAAACGTAGCCAAGACGTCAGGCGGAAGGCCGGGGCACGAAGACAATGGTATCGATTTCTCGTCCTTTGTTGTTTCCCACAGCAAGCCCTATTGAAGTAACAGTGTGACTGAGCATCCGAAATATAAGTTTTTATTTTAGCAATATTGAAAGGAGAATATATATTAATACACCATTCAGTCGCCTTCCTATTGTTCGAAGTTATAATACAGTTGAACCCCTCTAAACCGAACACCACGAACACACCTGGGGCCCGTTTCACTAAACTTCGTACGGCTAAAATGTTCGTAAGCGCAAATTTAGGATCGTCTGGAAATTTCAATTGATGGATTTACATTTATTGAGCATAGGCTGCATATGCAGCCTATGATCAATAAATGTAAATCTAATAATTGTTTACAAGAAAACAGTGTTAATGTGATATTTACAGACTATCATAATTTTGCACTTACGAACATTTTAGTCGTACGAAGTTTAGTGAAACGCCCCCTTGAGATCTTATTTTTGATGTGTTTCTTTGTCATTTATCTCAAATGATAGTGTCTGTTCGTGGTCGCATAGCACACAACTATGGCTTAGAATGATCAAATGCCCGATTTACAGTCAAACCTCTCTAAGCCGGACACCCTGGGAGGTCCGGTTTAGAGAGGTTGCACTGTAAAGACAACGATATTGGGTAGATCTTAATCTCGCATTTTCACATGCACCTGATAAATGCAGGTGGTATCGAGTTCGGCTATATGGAAATGCACTCTATCCAGCAACGATAGTTGCATTATTTTACGGTATGTTCTGCAAATGGTATCGAACGTCCGCGAACATTTTTGGGGAAAGTGTAAAAATTACTTTCTGTCCCCGAGGGTTTCACGCATATTCTTCATCGTTTGAAGATAATTTCTCACCGCTGCAGAGTGATATTTATATCTAACCGGGATAAGCCAAGTTTTCATTTTGTCTTATGATCATGTGATTAGGCACGTGTTTGGTGTGGTTTAATATTTATATCGGTGTTATGTGAGTAACATATTCCAAAAATACCCAGTTTATACACATGTATTATGTCGCACAAGTCACAAGTCCCGTTTAGTGACCTGTCGGACATCCTGTACGGAGACTCGCAGGGGACATGGACTTTTTTTATTAATTCGTTCCCACGAAATAACAATTCGTTCCCTCAATTTGACAATTCGTTCTCTCGATATAACAATTCATTCCCTCGACTTAACAATTCGTTCCCACGAAATTAAAATTCGTTCCCTCAATTTGACAATTCGTTCTCTCGATATAACAATTCATTCCCTCGACTTAACAATTCGTTCCCACGAAATTAAAATTCATTCCCTCAATTTAACAATTCGTTCCCTTAATTTAACAATTCGTTCCCACCATATAGCAATTCGTTCCCACGAATTAACGATTCGTTCCCGTGGAAACGAATTGTTATTTCGTGGAAACGAATTGTTAAATTGAGGGAACGAATTGTTATTTCGTGGGAACGATCGTTAAATTGAGGGAAATAATTGTTATTTCGTGGGAAGGAATTGTTATTTCGTGGGAATGAATGAATTAAAAAAGAAATCTGCGTCCCCTGCGGGGCTCCGTAATACTGACTTGTACGACGATTGGGAGACAACTGATAACAGCTTGTCATAGGTTGTCTCCCTTCTGATGATTTTCGTTGCCGTATTTTATTTTCTCCCCAGCGGAATCCCTGGGCATGTGATACACAATTTTCAATTGTTGTTTTCTAATGATATATGTATTAGTCCGTTCCAAAGCGATGCAATCGTTAGTTTATTTGCCAAAACCTGCTGTGATATTTTAAAGCGAAGGAAAAACATTTTATATTCGTAATGCCTACATAGTTCAGTAATTCACATGTAAAATATGTCTTAATTATTTCCTGCAAATGAAGCGCAATTTTACAAGTGTCAAATAATGTAACTTTTGTTTGTTTTTGGAGAGAACTGTATGTTTATTAATGTTGTGGAGATGTCGGTGCTAATCAGTTCACCTCAGATCTGATCCGGGTTGATAGTCGTTTTTTTTTTAAACCATTTTGTATACGTCCACTACATTGCATTTGCAATAATTTTCTTTGATCACATATTAGTATATCAGTTTTATTTATGTTTTAGGCAATATGCCACGATTAGCACCGGCAGCTCTGCTTTTATGTGTGTATTGACATCCGTGTCAGGTACTGTTTATAACCTAAACACCTAGTGTAAATCTGTGCATGTTTATTATTCCCATGCAGGCTACTTTCGCAATTGGCGATAAAAATAAACAATTGGCGATAAAAAATTACAATTTTCGGAAAAAAAATCCAAAAATAATATTTTTTTTTGGGGGATTTTCTTTTTCGAAAATTGTAATTTTTTTATCGGCAATTGTTTTAATTTTTTTTGAAGTGGCCATTTTTTTATTTTCCCCAGCGGAATCCCTGCATGCCCCGCACCATTTGGCGTTCCCAATGCTTATTTTAACCAGGATAAGCGCACTGGAAACGCCAAATGCAGGCCGGGAGTTAATCGTTGCAATTGTATGCACGATTTTCAACAGTTGCATTGTACTTTATATTGCAATGAACGCGTCATCGTTTTATATGTCTTTGTATATATATCGTCTCTCATAATTCTGTTTAGAATTTTGGACAGTGACATGCTACGGGCCAATCAAATGTTAGGGAATTGTGTAAATATTGTTGTGCTGGAATTATATACGATTGTATATTTCCTTTCGGTACTGGTGCTGTACTTGTCTATATCTTGTGCACATTTGTTCATCTTCTGTACCCTCTTAATGGAGGAAATAAAGATATACTATCCATAGCCGCGTTTCTTATGAAATCGATAAACTCGTTTAATAAATATCACATTGCAATCATAAACATACAATATCAATGCAAGCACGTGACAGTGAAGCATACTAAAGTTAAACACACTCCATTTACACTCATTTAAATAACAAAGGATAACAATATGTTTTGATGTGGGGAAATAATATATAGGGTCTGCATTTTTCAGATTTATGAAATCTCTGCAGCTATATTGTGGAGTAGATTGACTTGAAAATTCATGTACATGTACAGGGATTCAGCTGGGGAAAATAAAAAAATCGCCACTTCAACAAAAAAAAATCAATTATTTATTTTTTCGATTTTTTTTCGAAAATTGTAATTTTGTGTCGCCAATTGTTTATTTTTATCGCCAATTGCGAAAGTGGCGATCGCCAGCGGAATCCCTGTATGTATACCTTTATTACTAAATGTATCATCATTTGTTTCATTATTTATCCCACCCAATGTGAAGGTCGGATGGTTTTGAATTTTGCGCTCAGGTTTATTTCTACAAAACATACGGAATGATTGAAAATGACAAAAACTGTTCATGGAGTGCCGACTTACAGTGGAACCTCTCTAAACCGGACACCCTGGGAGGGCCCAGGGTGACCGGTTTAGAGAGGTTCCACTGTATGAAGATACTGCGAAATATTGCTGATGACATGCACACATGCTACCCACTTTACTCGTTCAATATGCAAATACTACATTTAATAAAACCGAATTACTGCTAACGACATATTGATAAGTGATAACAATCACGTATTGGTCATAATAGCCGCAATGGCGTGAGTATTCATATAAAACAACCTGTCACAAAGTATGAACGGGACGACGGCCTGCCATTAATACCCGAGCTCAAGTGGTCAACAAAGGAACTCTGGCCATTCACCTGACCTCAGCTGACCACCAACGTCCACTTTCAATGCATGTATATACTGGTCAATTCGTACTTTTATATGTTTTGAATACTCGTAAAATAATGAACAATAACTTGACCACAGGTTTCATTGAATGTTTGTCAACAAATACATAAAATATGAAACTGGAAACTTGTCATGTTTTTGATTGCTCCTGTCCAGCTGTAAATGACACATATTTGGCCATTTTAATATAATTACCTGTTTTACTTGGGCCGTCGTCGGAGAAAATGTACGTCATGCCATTACCATGTCTGTTCATAACAGAACATGACAACAATTGGCCATCGAGTGCTTTTTCACAATGGAACCTCTCGAAACCGGATACCCTGGGAGGTGTCCGGTTTAGAGAGGTTCCACTGTAAAAAAGCAACCTCCCAGCGTATCCGGTTTAGAGAGGTTCCACTGTAAAAAAACAACCTCCCAGGGTGTCCGGTTTAGAGAGGTTCCACTGTAAAAAAGCAACCTCCCAGGGTGTCAGGTTTAGAGAGGTTCCACTGTAAAAAAGCAACCTCACAGGGTGTCCGGTTTAGAGAGGTTCCACTGTAAAAAAGCAACCTCCCAGAGTGTCCGGTTTAGAGAGGTTCCACTGCAAAAAAGCAACCTCCCAGAGTGTCCGGTTTAGAGAGGTTCCACTGTAAAAAAGCAACCTCCCAGGGTGTCCGGTTTAGAGAGGTTCCACTGTAAAAAAGCAACCTCCCAGAGTGTCCGGTTTAGAGAGGTTCCACTGTTAAAAAGCAACCTACCAGGGTGTCCGGTTTAGAGAGGTTCCAATGTAAAAAAGCAACCTCCCAGAGTGTCCTGTTTAGAGAGGTTCCAATGTAAAAAAGCAACCTACCAGAGTGTCCGGTTTAGAGAAGTTCCACTGTAAAAAAGCAACCTACCAGGATGTCCGGTTTAGAGAGGTTCCACTGTAAAAAAGCAACCTCCCAGCGTATCCGGTTTAGAGAGGTTCCACTGTAAAAAAGCAACCTCCCAGGGTGTCCGGTTTAGAGAGGTTCCACTGTAAAAAAGCAACCTCCCAGGATGTCCGGTTTAGAGAGGTTCCACTGTAAAAAAGCAACCTCCCAGGATGTCCGGTTTCCCAGGGTGTCCGGTTTAGAGAGGTTCCACTTTAAAAAAGCAACCTCCCAGAGTGTCCGGTTTAGAGAGGTTCCACTGTAAAAAAAGCAACCTCCAGGGTGTCCGGTTTAGAGAGGTTCCGCGGTGGTATCAGGCTATTTTCATATGCAAATGATGTATTTTAAATTACAAATGTATGTATACTAATTAAATGCGTAACCTGAATGATCAGTGTACATCAAACAATAAATACAGAGGATCAATAGTAATATCCGTTAACATTTACAAGGAAACATGGTTATCGCCCCTGATATCAGTGTGGAAATTTATTTCTGATATAAAATGTGTAATAATGCCAATCAATACGTGAGAAAATGTTGTGCAGCGGGCACTCATAATTTTTAGAACTGGTGGAATAATGACACAATTATACACTTATTTAATTCCTAAAAAGAACAGTTTGTGCCTATACTGAGTGGGCATGTACCTTTAAGGGATTTGTGGCAATTGTAACTCCTGATCAAACAGAAAACTCCCGCTGCCTGATAACGGTCTATATTGCTTGCTAGAAGCACAACAATTGTTTCATTGATGAAATGACGAACGGTGCAGGCCATGACACCTTGCGCGGATGACCTGGGGCTACACTGGCCACGTATATCTCACGATGAAAGTTAGCTCGGACCAGGGGTCCGTTTCACTAAACTTCGTACGCCTAAAATGTTCGTAAGTGAAAATTATGATCGTCTGTAAATTTCACATTAACTATGTTTTCTTATAAACAATTCATGGATTTACATTTATTGAGCATAGGCTGCATATGCAGCCTATGCTCAATAAATGTAAATCCATGAATTCAAATTTCCGGACGATCCTAAATTTGCACTTACGAACATTTTAGTCGTAAGAAGTTTAGTGAAACGGCCCCCTCATGGCTAAAAGCGTAGCATATAAGGCCCACATCGAAGTACTTAGTAACACCATGTCACCACCACCTGCGCTAATCTTGCCAATATTTGAATTTATTTTTATTTCAAAGCACTTGCATATTGTGCTCGAAACCACGCAGCTTGACTGGCTGAGTCTGAGCTGTGCTACACTTCATAGCGTGCTCGAAACCAAACAGCTTGCTTGACTGAACATGAGCTGTGATACAGTTGCATAGTGTGCTCGAAACCAAGCAGCTTGATTGACTGAGCCTGATCTGTGCTACACTTGCGTAGTGTACTTGAAACCAAACAGCTTGATTGATTGAGCCGTGCTACACTTGCATAGTGTGCTCGAAGCTGAGCAGCTTGATTGACTGAGCCTGAGCTGTGCTACAGCTCAGGCCCAGTCAATCAAACTGCTTGATTGCGAGTTGAGACTGCCAATGGATGTTCGGAAACGTTGACATCTGAGCAAGATTAGTGCAGACGGTTGTGTAGTAACCTCCATGTTCGGGAGCTGACGTCATCTCCGGCAGACGAATTCACCATAGACAAAACATGACGTCATGCAAGAAGCTTCGTTTATGGAGCATTGTACTATACCTGACAGGTTATCAATGCATGTCATAACGTGTCAGCTCCATATTTAAATAAGTGGTCACGTTTAATTAATAAATGAACCCTTAACACTGACGTCTTGTTATATGAATATGTTTTAGTGACAACAATTTTAAGTCAGGTTTAATTAATAAATGAACCCTTAACACTGACGTCTTGTTATACGAATATTTTTTAGTGACAATAATTTTAAGTCATATGGCCCATGAAGCAATACAAAATACAAACCAAATACGTTGAACAAAACATCTTTATAGCAAATCTCTACGTATTTCTTGGACACCAGGGGCCCGTTTCATTAAACTTCGTACGACTAAAATCTTCGTAAGTGCAAATTTAGAATCGTCTGGAAATTTCAATTGTTGGATTTACATTTATTGAGCATAGGCTGCATATGCAATCGAATGATTGTTTACAAGAAAACGTTGTTAATGTGAAATTTACAGACTACCCTAATTTCGCACTTACGAACATTTTAGTCGTACGAAGTTTAGTGAAACTCGCCCCAGGTGAATACCAAGTTTCCTAGAACATAATGGAAGATTTTCCAACGTGTGTGAGTCACTAATACGCGCGAATATTAACCCTTACTACGCTGAATTAAATGTTGTCGTCTGCTGGAAATGTTTTATTTTCAATATTTCTCGACAAAAACTTGGTTTTGACAGCACATGAGAATCGTCTCCAGTGGAGACGATTCTCATGTGCTGTCCAAACCATTTTTTTGTTAAGAATTAAAGCAAAAATGAAAAACAGCAGACGGCAATTTCCGTCAACAGCGTGGGAAGGGTTAAGCGTGTTTGTTTAGGCACATTAAACAATTGTGGAAAATCTACATAATAGCCAACCTGCCGACTTGCTGGTTACACTGTCATAAATTCGCCAACTATTAGATCTAACCTCTCAACCACGCACAAAGCGTTCAATGCGTAGAAAACGTTGTTAATGTGAAATTTACAGACTATCATAATGTTGCACTTACGAACATTTTAGTCGTACGAAGCTTAGTGAAACGCGCCCCAGTCGCATACTTAATGTCTTATATATATGTTTTAAAGAGAACTTTCATCGCAATACACATTCTTTTGATGGTGCTTCAATGATGGTATCGCTTCCTTTCCGCGTAATTTTAATCGGTCATTTGTTTCTTCTAACGCTAATTATGTTACAGTGTAACCCCTCTAAACCGGACGCCAATAAAACATATGCGATCTTATTTTTGATGAGTGTCTTGGCCATTTGTCTCAGCTGATGCTTTCTATTCGTGATCGCATAGCACACAACCACGGTGTATGATCACGTGGTACTAACAACAACAACAACAACAAGTACTGAAACTTCCAAAATCCATCCGATTCAAAGTACGTATTCTTTTATATCGTCCTTATTACGTAACTGATTTTGATGAAGTATGGCGCATCAAACGCGTCTTGTTAGGCTGCATTTGGTGGTCTCTGTACTTTGGCCCAAACTTCTGTCGTTTTTGTGAAGAATCGATTTCCGTGTCGGAAGACACGGAAATCGATTCTGCGCAAACACGACAGAAGTCTGTGCCGAACTCTCGGTACCACCAAAATGCAGCCCATGAAGACGCGTTTGCTGCACCATATTTCATCAAAATCCGTTGCATATTAAGGAAAATATCAAATAATACTTACCTTGGAGTGGGCAAGATTTCAACACTTTCAGCCACTGTTGTTGTTGTTATTACCACGTGATCACGCATCTTGCAACTATGCCTCAGAATGATCAAATGCCTGATTTACAGTGAAACCTCTCTAAGCCGGACACCCTGGGGAGCTCCCAGTGTGTCCGGTTTATTGAGGTTTCACTGTACTTGGTGTTCCAGTTATTTTCTATACTTATATACGGCTGTGACTGGAGAAACGGGGCTTATGGGATTTGTGACCTGTGTAGTTCTTCATCAACTAGACTGTGTTGGTGCACATGCTGATCTGGATCTATACTGGTCGCAAACTCCGTAAGCCCCATTTATCCAGTCACTCATCGAAATACTTAGCTGCACACTTTCCGCTTTATATGCACATGTTGCAATATGCAATGCAGTGTAATGAAATGTAATTTGACTTATGTACTCAGAACTACGAAATATTGTATGTCTATTCAATTGTGCTCTCGTTGTTAGTTGTCAGTTCGTGTTTTGAAAGGTAATTGCGGACACGTAGTTCTTCAATAACTCCCGTATCGTCCGTCGTATGCGGAAGTCTTTACAGCGGTCCGAGACTAAAACTATCTGTAAGGTCACGTGATATTATTGTTTTCTTTTCTCTGTGCTACAGCAAGGGCGTCCGCGAATGCTCAGGGGCCCGTTTCACTAAACTTCGTACGATTAAAATGTTCGTATGCGCAAATTTAGGATCGTCTGGAAATTTCAATTGATGCATTTACATGTATTGATCATAGGCTGCATATGCAGCCTATGCTCAATAAATGTAAATCTAATAATTGTTTAAAAGAAAACAGTGTTAATGTGATATTTACAGACTATCATAATTTTCTTGTAAACAATTGTTGGATTTACATTTATTGAGCATAGGCTGCATGTGCAGCCTATGCTCAATAAATGTAAATCCATCAATTAAAATTTACAGACAATCCTAAATTTGCACTTACGAACATTTTAGTCGTACGAAGTTTATTGAAACGCCCCCCCCCCCCCCACCCTGTTGTCTCCATCCGTCGTCAGCAATACCGTAACTGTGGACCGATACGTAGCCCCGCAGGGAACATGGATTTTATTTTATTAATTCGTTCCCATGAAATAACAATTCGTTCCCTCAATTTAACAATTCGCTCCCTGGAATTAACAATTCGTTCCCACGATATAACAATTCGTTCCCACGAAATGACAATCCGTCCTTCAATTTAACAATTCGTTCCCTGGAATTAACAATTCGTTCCCACGATATAATAATTCATTCCCACGAAATGACAATTCATTCCCTCAATTTAACAATTCGTTCCCTCGAATTACAATTCGTTCCCACGAACGTTCCATCCGTGGTAATGAATTGTGAAATTGAGGGAAAGAATTTTTATTACGTGGGAACGAATTAATAAAAAAAAAGAATTATACGTCTCCTGCGAGGCTCCGTAGACCGAGACAGGCGCCTATATGACTGTTATCGTCATCAATCACTTGACCCCTACTCTAGATGATCGACTTCGGGAAGCATGAACAATTAATTTTATTTTCATTGGTGTTCCATGTTTATTGCACGCAGACCGATAGTACAATAGACATGTGAAACAAACATCTGTACAAGCACGGTGATAGTATCATCATGAAAGACATACTTACGGAAGCCCATTAGGGCCACTTCACTTTTTTTATTCAAGATCTTTTCTTTAATTTTCAAGTTCTTTTCTTGAATTTTCGAGATCTTTTCTTGAATTTTCAAGATATTTTCTTGAATTTTCGAGATCTTTTCTTGAATTTTCAAGTTCTTTTCTCGAATTTTCAAGATCATTTTTTGAATTTTCAAGTTCTTTTCTTGAATTGTCAAGATCGTTTCTAATAAAGGATGTTTCAAGTTCTTTTCTTGAATTTTCGAGATCTTTTCTTGAATTTTCAAGATATTTTCTTGAATTTTCGAGATCTTTTCTTGAATTTTCAAGTTCTTTTCTCGAATTTTCAAGATCATTTTTTGAATTTTCAAGTTCTTTTCTTGAATTGTCAAGATCGTTTCTAATAAAGGATGTTTCAAGTTCTTTTCTTGAATTTTCGAGATCTTTTCTTGAATTTTCAAGATACTTTCTTGATTTTCGAGATCTTTTCTTGAATTTTCAAGTTCTTTTCTCGAATTTTCAAGATCATTTTTTTAATGTTCAAGTTCTTTTCTTGAATTTTCAAAATCGTTTCTAATAAAGGATGTTTCAAGTTCTTTTCTTGAATTTTCGAGATCTTTTCTTGAATGGTCAAGATCCTTTCTTGAATTTTCGAGATCTTTTCTTGAATTTTTTTTCTTGAATTTTCAAAATCTTTTCTTGAAAATTCAAGAAAAGATCTTGAAAATTCAAGAAAAGAACTTGAAAATTCAAGAAAACATCTTGAATAAATGGAAATTAAAAAAAAGTGAAGTGGCCCTAATGGGCTTCCGTACATACTGCTTCATAGGCCTAATACACTTTATGTCCATGCGTTTCATTGAAGTCGCTTTGTTAGCAGGTATTTCTGAAGATCTACTGGTACTTTAGTTACACCATCGTGTTATATACAGTGAAACCTCGCACCTCCCAGGGGTTTCACTGTAGATCATGCATTTGATTACTCCGAGCCATAGTTGTGTGCTATGCGATCACGAACAGGCATTATCACATCTCTAAACCCGACAACAAGAAACATATGTGATCATAATTTTGATGAGTTTCTTGGCCAAGAAACCCATCAAAATTATGATCACATGTGTTTCTTGTTGTCGGATTTAGAGAGGTGACACTGTATAGTGAATCTTACATGTCTGATGATTCAATATGATATTTATTATATTAAACGAGTTAAATGCATAGCCACGTTTGTGAAACAATCAGTCAACGCCTGCGTTTTCAGCTGCAAGTTCATAAGCCAGCACTGTACAATTGCCGATTGCACTGCATCCTCTGGGGTGCGTTTCACTAAACTTCGTACCACTAAAATGTTCGTAAGTGTAAATTTAGGATCGTCTGTAAATTTCAATTGATTGATTTACATTTATTGAGCATAGGCTGCATATGCAGCCTATGCTCAATCAATGTAAATTCAATAATTGTTTACAAGAAAACATTGTTAATGTGAAATGTACAGACTATCATAAGTTTGCACTTACGAACATTTTAGTCGTAAGAAGTTTAGTGAAACGGGCCCCAGGCTGGTTCGTGCAATGTTGTTTCGGTATACATGTATTATCACAGCAATGGTATATACAATAGTTGATGGCGTTCTAAGTATGCGGTCGCTGTATATGACGGACGATGGACCGGTATCCGTACCTTATATTAACTATGAATATATCCTTAACCCTTTCAACCCTAAGGAACTGGAATGGACTGTGATATGCTAATGTTCCGACCAATCCAATAGTCACAAAATGATTTTTAGATTCGTCCATTTATGAAAAGGGGGTGTTTTTGTTCTCAAAAACATTAAAATTACTTTGAAAAAGTGCAGATCCTGATGAGACGGGTCATTACGAACCGGCTCATCTGGATCTGCACTTTTTGCATAAACCGATAAAGCGGGATTTCGGGTTGAAAGGGTTAAGGATTCATATATTGACGGTGAATATTACTACTGTCTGTTTCACGACACCTGCCCAAATTGTACGGCCATATTAACAATGCAAAAACACTATTTATTTTTCGATAATATTAAATTTTATAAAAATTTAAGAATGAGCTTTCTTTATAATTTGGTGAAATATTGATTTTATTACGAAAATTGAGTTCTCTATGGAAATTTAACATGGGGAAAAAGTGGTGGAGAACCTGGTGGAGGAGTCGAAAAATGAGAAGGCTCATTCTTAAATTTTGATAAAATTTAATATTATCGAAACATATATTGTTTTGGCTTTACAGTGGAACCTCTCTAAACCGGACACCAAGAAAACACATGTGATCTTATTTTTGATGAGTTTCTTGGTTATTTATCTCAGGTGATAATGTCTGTTCGCATAGCAGATAATTCTGGCTGAGAACGATCAAATGCTTGATTTACAGTGAAACCTCTCTAACGCGGACACCTGGGATATCCCAGGGTGTCCGCGTTAGAGAGGTTTCACTGTAGTTATATAGCCGTAAAATTTGGACAGGTTTCGTGAAACAGACAGTAGTATTCACACCAGAGCACAATTGATCCAGTGTCATAGCGTGCCTGACATGGGATCAGGACACTGTATTTAAATTGATGAATGTATTGTCAATTCATTATTTGGAGGTTCAAGATGCTAGGAGTCCGGGCGCTAACTGATTGTGTGGTGATTGATGAACTCACTGTTTTGGATGCATGTCTATGGACACAACGGAATCCCCAAGCGGGATTGTGATGTGCACATCAGCATGCACACGGAACAATGTCTAGTACTGCATTATGATAATTGCTTCAATAGAAACCATGAACATTAATAAATAACATTGGTCACCACTCACTATTTTGGATGCATGTGTGTGGGCACAACGGAATCCCCAAGCGGGATTGTGGTGTGCACATCGGTATGAATACGGAACAATGTCTAGTACTGCATTATGATAATTGCTTGAATAGAAACCGACCACAATAACTTCTGGGTATATCCAAAATTGGTCATGGACAGTGTTACATATCGTTCATATTTCTCACTCGGTGTTGGTCGTGGTCGCCATTTGAACCGTTTTACTATAACGGTTTGAATGGCTTGTCGTGGCATACAGCCTGGGTGAGCAAGATGAAAATAGTATGTGAAATTTAATGAGGACAGAAAGAGTTTAGAATGCAGTGGACTAGCAGCAACGAACTGGTTGTGGAATGATTTAGACTAATCATATATCTTGGCTCATGTGTCTAGTGATTATACATTTCCATGAAACCATCATACATGTTTGTTATGTGGCTATAAATGTGCTTCTTGCTGTTTAATGCCAATAAACGAATTGAATTGAATTGAATTGAATGTCCGCGCAGCGTTTTGTATGGCATTTACCGTGAGATAACTCTGCATAATCATGATATGTAAAGGTTTAACCACACTAAATCATCAGATATTCGTGTAGGTGTAGTACGAGAAAGAACATAATCCAGATGTTTCATGCTCATGCCATAGACACTATTTGCTTGCAGAAACTGTTCAATTGATGTACTAATCTACTTCACAAGCATGTTAATGTACCATTTACATCATTTTCGGGATGTCGGGAAAATAGGTCCCACAACAACCATACGAAAAAGAAAGTAGCAGAAGAAGCCAAATGTGTGGTAAATTGTTAGGTTTTGTAGAAAAAATAAATGGTGGTTGTGGACCTATGCGGTATAGCATATTTGATGTCCGGTGAAATGTCAATCATAACAGCAAGAGGGTAGTGACCATCTCGTTATACATCCATTAATGTATCCATGCGCCGCCATAACCAGGATACCGCCCAGGTAAACGGGCTAATTAAGCACGTGTCCGAGAAATAGTCAACCCTCCAACTGCGAAACAAAATATACACAGACCAGACTGCACGGAGGCAGTCTGGTCTGTGTATATATTCTTTCGCAGGTAAGTGTATTGTTACTGATAGTATGGCTTGCAGGTCGTCATTGAGCATGGTATCTGTATTTGATCTGATTTGGATCTACATTTGCGGAATATGCCAAGTTGTATATTTCCTCGTCAATCTGTAATTGGATTTGGCTAATTAGCGGACTGGCCTGATAGTGGACATTTGAACCCGGCGTAAAATCTGTCAACGCTTCTAATGTCCGCGTATACGAAACCGGACAACCTTCAGGCGATTCAACCAGCGTCCATGGTCGAATCACGTTTACACGTGACCACCGTGTTGTTCCATAGTAAATGTTAAATATAAATAGTGACTATTTTCTCTTCCGAATAGCCTACTGTTTGCTGGTATTTGATATTCTCATGCCAAATATTAAATATATACCTCTACAAGACATTATTTATATTAATGAAGATGAAAAACGTGGTCTAGTTCTTTGGATTTACATTTATTGAGCATAGGCTGCATATGCAGCCTATGCTCAATAAATGTAAATCCAATAATTTTGCAGGATACAGCAGTTACTACATATATTGCAATTACCAAACTCACATAGAAACAAAATTGCTACCCCGCTCCATACCACTCGCGAGGGTAGCAATTGAACCCCATCTCTTTAATGTAACACATGTAAGAGTGATTTTTGCAATCGGTTATCCGGCGTGATTGATATATTAGCGATATAAAACTGTCCAAGCTGTATCAGTACATTATTAATAAATAACATACACATGCAGAAATTGGTTAGTTTACCGTGTCAAGGTGTTTATCTGAAATTTGCATGTATATCTTGTAAATTTGAAAGCTTCATTTCGTTATGTTGAATGTTCAACAACAACAAGAGAAAAGACGGCTTCCATGGGAACATGTTTTCCCTGTTCTTTTATTTTTGAAAATGTGCTAGTTCTACAGCAAAGATTATTTGTTTAAAGGTATACACTATATCGTTTAATATATTTTGACCTACATGCAACTGGCTTGGGTACGCACTTCGGTTGCTCACATTTGTTGAATGGGTCAGATTGTAGCGAATTATTGTAGCTAAACTCACCAAACCATATATGTATGTTTCTGTTCACCTTTTCACTGTCAATATGTTTGGGTTTAAATATACAGTTATATCATAGTATAACGAGCAACTGTAGCGAAGTTCGCTACAGTTGCTCGTTATACTATGGTATAACTGTATATTTAAATCTAGGCAGCTTTAGTTTGCGACTGGTCACGATTGGGTCAAGTTTGATATTGTCAACTAGCGGCATGTTTCACTAAACTTCGTACGATTAAAATGTTCGTAAGTGCAAATTCAGGATCCTCTGGAAATTTCAATTGATGGATTGATATGTATTGAGCATAGGCTGCATATAAATGTAAATCCAATAATTGTTTACAAGAAATCATTGTTAATGTGAAATGTGCAGACTATCATTAGTTTGCTCTTACGAACATTTTAGTCGTACGAAGTTTAGTTAAACTGTCCCCAGGTGTGCTGTAGCTATCACAGACGCATCACCTTGGATGAACTCCGAGAGATTGCTAAACCTGTCTATCAGTAAACCGAATATAATACGCTATCACTGACTGTTTCCAGCATTAACAACATATAATATGTATGTAGTATATACTTATATGGAAATACTAGCATGCTGAAAGTGTGCGTTATATGTCGTACATTATTCGTACATACATTATTAGTAATTATATAATTACATAATTATTAGCCTTGAAATATTCGCAATTTATTCCCTGCTTACAGACGATGTGAACTTAAATTGCATTCGGTTATGATCAATAAAGTGCCTTCTTCCATGTATGTGGCTATTTATTTATCAGCTAATTATGAAGCAATGGCCAGCGGCTATGAACTGGTCAAGTTTTCATCATGTCGAAGTATTAAACTAGATTTTGGGGCATGATATGTGTTCTGATCTAGCTGACCGCGGGACTTATATTGATGAACTATAGTTCACTATCAGCAGGTGGTACGGTATGGTATAATACAGGCTTTCTATAGCAACGTTTGATGTGCTTAACTCTACTGTATCTCTAATATTAATAGTGTATGTTCACGATTGCAAAGCACAACAAACGTGTATCCGAGTGATCATGTACCGGACTTATATGTGGCTGTGACTGAAGAAATGTGGTTTATGGATTTTGCGACTAGTGTAGATCCAGACCTGCCTTACATCCGCACAGTCTGATCAGGATCTGCACTGTTCGCCATTCGATCAATGAAACGCCCGTCATGCTTCCAACAAGCAATATAGATCGTTATCAGGCTACTGGAGTGTGCTATTTGATCTGGAGCTACACTGGTCACAAATCCCGTATGCCGCATTTCTCCAGCTACAACCACCTACAGCGGACCCTCTCTTAACCACTGGCATGCCACTTGCTTTCTGGGGGCCGTTTCACTAAACTCTGTACGACTAAAATATTCGTAAGTGCAAATTTAGAATCGTCTGGAAATTTCAATTGATGGATTTACATTTATTAAGCATAGGCTGCATATTCGATTATTCGCGATTCGTAACTCCATGGTTCGGTGAACGAATACAATATTGCGGTTTTCCAAAAATCTATTTTTAACTCGTTGTTGTTGTTGTACAAATGTTGAAGTCGCGATCATAGGTTTAAGTAACGAACCAATGTCTATAAATGTATGAAATATACATAAAAGTGTCAGTAAGGTGAAAATAAGTTAAATAATGTTGTTTTACTCCCTGTTATAAGATAATAAATATCTCTCAAACTGAAGAAGACTGGATATACATCTCCCCATCCCCAACCATTGTGGACGAGAAGAAAGCGCGGGACGGCAGTTTAGGAGTACAAGAGAAACACGGAACAATGGGCACAATTAATACGACGAAATACACGTATGCAGTCATAACTTTTATTTTCTGTATTTTTATTACATCTGTTCTAATATTTTTTATGCAAAATTAGGAAATATACATGAAACATGAGCATTTGTCAATCACCTCAGAAAACACGTATTGAAACATGAAACCAACCAAGCGATACCACCAACAACAATACAATATACACAGTTCTATAAATCGCAACTTCGTGTCAAATTTAGACAGTTAACAATATGTTATATTTGTGTGTGAAGTCAGTTACTGCATTTAGCACACACCATTGTGACTTTCAAATTGGGCGGATGATATTTGCAACCATATCAATATGTTACACACGTCCTGCTTCAAACAAACAGTGCAGCTTCTTCTAAGGTTATAAGAATGTCATAGCATATTAGGGGCTGTCGAAATGTAACTGGAGAAATGGGGCTTATGCCATTTAAGACACATGTGATTTTGTACCTTCAGACATCTGCGTAATATCATTAAATACGTTTACAAAATTTACAATATTTTCCTTAACTAGCGTTAAAAGTTTCCAGAGCACATGCACATGCGGAATTAAAATTTCGTCAACTTTTGACTTTATTTATGAAAAATATTGTAAATTTTGTAAACGTATTTAATGAAATTACACAGATGTCCGAAGGTGCCATGGCGTGTCTCATTTGTGACCAATAAATGACGTAAGCCATATTTATCCAATCACAGTCACAGCTTTGCGTAGAATTGTTTGCCGGTAATCCACGCATACAGGTAAGGAAGCCCGTTAGGGCCACTTCACTTTCTTTTTAATTTCCATTTATTCAAGATGTTTTCTATTTTCAAGATCTTTTCTTGAAAATTCAAGAAAACATCTTGAAAATTCAAGAAAAGAACTTGAAAATTCAAGAAAAGAACTTGAAAATTCAAGAAAACATTCAAGAAAAGATCTTGAAAATTCAAGAAAAGAACTTGAAAATTCAAGAAAACATCTTGAAAATTCAAGAAAAGATATCGAAAATTTAAGAAAATGTCTTGAAAATTCAAGAAAAGATCTCGAAAATTCAAGAAAAGATAAAAAAAAGAAGAAGTGAAGTGGCCCTAATGGGCTTCCGTATACAGGAGTAGATGTACATGATTGTAGCACATGATTGTGTCCTTTCTAGATCCACAACATACAACATTCCAAAAATAGCACTTTTACACCTGATATTCAGCAATTTAAGGGGTCAGTGGGGACATGTGGCTACTTCCATGATCACCGACCCTTACAAGTATATTGAGCATGCATCGAGATAATAAAACATATATACAATACACATACATGTCAATAATGTAAATCCGATAAATCAAGAATAGAAATATAATAGAACCACCATCGCTATCTCTCTAGTATAGCGAATTTATGTCTTGGTACCTCTGTAAATGTTGGCTAATATGTCACATGATCGGGTATCTAATATTCAAAAATTTCCCAAAATTTAAAACTGTCTCAGAAATGTCAAATTAAACACGGTAAACACGGTATTTAAATTGAATAACACGATACTGTCAATGTTACATGTAACATGCCACGGAGAGATAGCAAAGGTGACTTTATACGAAATAATAATTATTCACAATTCTGTCAAGATATGACAAACATTTGCTTACTGCTTTGCGATCAGTGTAGACCCTGACCAGTCTGTGCAACTTCTTAATCTGTAGCCTATTTCACCAACATTGCAAAGTATACTTATCTAGCTAAGAATACTTTGAGGGAGACATTTTCAATGTAAGGATAAATTTATTATGTTTTCTTATACTGAATCTATTACATTATCACAGCCATTTTGGCTGTGATAATGTAATAAATTCAGTATAATAATTCTGCATACTTTTAATCATCAAATATATGCAGTCGTTAGTTCTATATGACATAATGCATTTCGGGAAAAAGAAATGATTACTCCCTCAAAGTATACTTTGCTAGATAAGTATACATTGCAATTTTGATGAAATTGGCTACTGATCAGCGTCTACGTTTAAACTGTTCGCAAGTGAAGGGTCAGTGGAAGAACGAGGGACTTAGCCCCCTTCTTCCACTGGTACCTTCAATTTTGCCAATGAAATATCCACTATGCGTCCAGTATATGACTGGAAATCTACAGTGGGGTCAGCGTGTAAGTGCACATACGAACGAACACGACAGGTTGGAACCAACCTGTCGTGTTCGTTCGTGTGTGCACTTACACGCTGACCCCACTGTACATGTATGTACAATTACAGAGGATCCTCTCTATACCGGACAGCAAGAAGACATCTGTGATCTTATGTTTGATGCGTTTCTTGGTCATTTATCTCAGGTGATAATGTTCATGATCGCAAAGCACACAGCTATGGCTCAGCATTTTCAAATGTCTGATTTATAGTGAAACCTCTCTAAACCGGACATCCTGTGGACCTCCGAGGGTGTCCGGTTTAGACAGACTTCACTGTAGATTCATAATTGTATACATGGAACAGGATTGGCATATATTATGTCTACAGCGCGTCCGTATTATTACGCGTGTTGGCCGTCTAATCACATGAATGTTTGCTGTCTAATCACATTAATGTTTTCTGTCTAATCCCCATGCGTAGTGTCGTTCCCATGGGAGGGAAGTCATTTGGCGCACAAGAGCCACTTTTGGAATGAATAGTTTTACTTAAGTTGTATCCAATATAGTATAACGTTCCAACATAAATAATCACGAGTGCACTACGTTACAAAGCAACACAAGCTCTGTCCGACATCAGACAGATTGTCTAAACCCGTATCTATTGGAAATCGACATAAAATGCTTTTCTGAAAATAAATAAATAAAATGAAATAAATGTTGAAAATGTTAGAGAGCTCATGATAGCCATATTAGTTCCTTTACATATGTTTGTATTTCTCCGAGAAATAAAATAAATGACGCTGAAATATGTACGAATACACACATGTAAAAGACGCCTCTGGTATGTGTACAATATATTTCATTGTTCGTGTACATATGCCCATAACCAGACCTTTTCAATCATCGGGGGGGGGGGGGTCTTTTTGAGGACTTGAAGATAACCCGGTGCAGCTAGGGGATTCGAGACCGCACCGACCGCCCCCCCCCCCCCTCCCTCCTCTGGTTACGGACCTGTGTACATGGTAAACAGATGGTCAACCAATACTGCATTTATGTACAACATCGTGAAAGTTCTTCTATCTACATGAACACAACAGATGCCGCAATACCCCCGCTTATGGAAGGCCACAATGGACATATGCTAACCCGAAGTTTATATCTGTTGCCCTGCGTTACAGACAGAACATCCGGGTTCGACATGTGGCATTTAAACCTTTCGCCCTCAATTAACTCGCTTGGTTTTTGTCATGTTAAGTTTTACTTATTCCAGAAAATCAGAGAAATCGAGTGTTTTCATTTTTGAATATGAAACCGTTGGCAAACACTGAAGATCCAGATGAGACGGCTCGTGACGAGCCGTCTCATCTGGATCTACAGTGTTCGCAAATGATGGCTTTATTCGCTCGGTTATATTGTATAGGATTGAAAGGGTTAAAGGCCAAAACCAATCATCACGAGACTGTGATGTCTCATAAGGCACCATGCGATCACTAAGTGACACCACATGTCATATACATATCATATTTGATTCACGATGCACCCAGTGGCTGACGACAGTCTATCGGTTACTTAGGACACATCCACAAAATCTGCTCCTTTGTTGTTAATTCAATGAAAATCGTGAAATAAACATGAAGTCATCAGTGTGTGTGATGTTGCTCAGCGTTGGGTATTCACGAGAGACGGTTCATATGTGAATACATTAATTGTAAATGCGTTCCACAGTGTAAACGGTGAGCAAGATCGTGGATCTGACATTAAAGGTACATGCCCACTCAGTAGGCACAACATGTTCTTTATAGGAATTAACATAAGTGTATAATTGTGTCACTATTCCACCAGTTCTAAAAATTACGAGTGCCCGCTATACAGATATAATCATTTAGTAAAATTTATATTACGAATAGTGACGCGCGGTGGTATTAGGCTATTTTCATATGCAAATGAGGCATGACATTTTTTTTAATTATTTATACTAATTAAATGCGTCACCTGAAAAAATAATACTTTTCGACAGAACATGTTGTGCCTACTGCGTGGGCATGTACCTTTAATATATGTAATTATAAATAACTGTGGGATTCGGGGAACGACTGTGTCACAACCATGTCATTCAATGACTATTTCATGTTTCGTCCCACCCGGAAACGGACGAAACACAATTATGGAAATATACATCCTACTTTAAACAAACGGAATACATCCGTATCATGATACTGGGGCCCGTTTCACTAAAATTCGTACGACTAAAATATTCGTAAGTGCAATATCGTCTGGAAATTTTAATCGATGGATTTACATTTATTGAGCATAGGCTGCATATGCAGCCTATGCTCAATAAATGTAAATCCAATAATTGTTTACAAGAAAACAACTGTACCTGCTTTTTAACCTCGTTTCGATCAACATTTTCCTGAATATCTCGGACACAAATAGAGACATGCATTCACATTGAGTACTATTTACAAATAATATATACTAGTACATCCCCGCCAGCGCTAATCTTGCCAGTGTTTGTCTATTGTTTTATTACAAAATACTTCAATACTGTACTCGCAAGCAAGTAGCTTGATTAACTGCGCCTGAGCTCTGCTACAGCTCAGGCGCAGTCAATCAAACTGCTTGTTTGAAATTTGATATTGCCAATACATGTTCAGACGCGTTGAGATATGGGCAAGATTAACGCAGATGTGGGTGTATAAGTATATATGAAAATCTTTTCTGAACAACGCCAATCTCGACTAGAATCTCGTTATAGAGAATCAACAATGAGGATCGGACGGTGACGTAAACTCGGACCGTCCGTTAATGCAGTACATGTAAGAGACTAGGTAACATGTAATGTTAAACTAACAGGTCAAACTAACACATAATGATGTTTATCGCGGTAACACGTTGACGGGTGTCCAGGTAAGGTGAATATTGGTGTATTTTACTCAGTTATGTTTTCTGAAGACGCATTGGAGACGCATTGAAGACGCATTGGAGATGCATTGAAGACGCATTGATTTTCGGAAGTGGGAGAACAAAATACTTAAAAACAACAATTTAAAAATACTCATTGTTTGAAATTAGGTGTAAAACTCCTCTAATAAAGTTTGGACTGTAAAAAGCCACAAACACTGTTTGATGTTTTGCCTCAAATATGTGATTTTTTTATCATTTATTCCCTACTTGTTTCTGGAAAATGGGTGATAAATCAATTAATCCATTTGCAAAAAAAAGAACATACCGATTAAATTTGAAATCAGGGGGTATAATACTCTATGGAAACGCCGCTTATCTGGAGCCCTGAAGCAGGTAAGATAGCGATGACCTAACTACATGTACCGAATTGTAATCATCATTTGTCAATACAATAATAAAATGCAGGTAAACTTTGAGGCATTCAAGTGCATTTAATTGGTTTATTGGTTTCACATGTTGTGTTCATTGTTATGTTAAGTCTATAGTCTCTTATAATTCTTATTCAGAATGACAAGGCACTGTGTTTAGTGTTTTACAACAAGAAAACACATCTTGGTATTTCATTAGAATTGTCTCCTTGGAGACAATTCTAATGAAATACCAAGATGTGTTTTCACTGTTAGTTCATTGTATGTACATTGATGAGACTTTAAATAAATAAATAAAATAAATGTTGTTACAATTTGAAAGACATGATTTTTGCAATAAAATGTTTCTATTAATTATCGTATGTGTTGCTCTTGTCCGTTATTATGTTTACATAAGCCAAGTATTTGTCAGAATTTTATTCGGCCATAAATAATGAAAAAAACAACAAAAAACCCCATAAAGCACCGCCTGCGTTAATCTTGCCAATATGTCAACATTTCTGAACTCGCAATGAAGCAATTTGATTGGCTGTGCCTGAGCTGTACGTAGTACAGCTCAGGCTCAGTCAATCAAGCTGCTTACTTTCAAACACAATATTCAAGAGTTTTGTAATAAACCCGTTTACAAATATTGGCAAGATTGGATTTATGGTCAGTTTCTATGAAGCAATACATATAATTATGATAAAAGTACAGAATTGTAATACCTCTGTATTACCTGTATTACATGGCGATGATTTCATATACATACATACATGCATGTGGCTGTGACTGTATAAATGGGGCTTATGGGATTTGTGACTAGTGTAGTTCCTGATCACACTCCTGTAGCCGAAAAACGCCATACATTGATTGTATAAGCATGGTCTTTCATTGATGGAATGGCGTACAGTGCGGATCCTGATCAGACTGTGCGGATATACAGGCTGATCTGGATCTACGCTGGTCGCAAAACCCATACGTCACATTTCTCCAGTCACGGCCACATAAAAACGATGACAATTATATACAAAATATTATATACACGAACGTAATTAATGTACACACCTGTAGCACATATTCTAATCTAGACATTTTATTAACTGATATACAATATTATGTTGAGATCATTTAGTGAAACTGATTTTCTTTCTCCTCAGAGAATGAAATTATATAATGAATAACGGTCACGTGATTGCCAATGACGACCCAGTCTGAAGAAGAAAAAAACACACCCAAATTACATCTCCGATTTCTGACAGTGAAATGTCATCGAATAAAATTCCAATTTCTTCGGAAGTCATCCGGAGCGGATGACTTCCGAAGAAATTGGAATTTTATTGTAAATTTCCGTCGGCTGATATGTCTACATTAGTTACGAAATGTAAATAGAGAATCTCACATTAGTCATGGTTTAATGTAGTATATATTAAACGCAGTTACTGAATTCATAAGAAACGGGGCTCTGCCGAGTTTCCATGAATATTAATTAAACGAGCTTACTAATTTCGTAAGAAACGCGGGGCACCCGAGTTTCAATGAAATCAGTAGACGAGCTTAATAAATAAATACATGTACGATATTAAAACATAACGAATGTTAGATTCTATTTATTGCATAACCAGAAGTCATACATTGAAGCTGATTTAGCTTACATAACATGGTTTCGATTTACATATTTATGACACTAGTGTCTTATGATGTTTAATACATAGTGTTATTTCACTCTGAAATACGATTTCAAAGAAGAATTATCAATATCACATAACGTCCGGTTTCAGTTGCGTGTATTATTGTGGTGGTTACTGCCAACGCACAAGGTTTTGCTGCTTATAATGTGTAATCACTTTATATACCATCTATAATATGATACTCGGGCCCGTTTCACTAAACTTCGTACGATCAAATTGTTCGTAAGTAAACAATTATGATAGTCTGTAAATTTCACATTAACATTGTTTTCTTATGAACAGTGATTTGATTTACATTTATTGAGCACAGGCTGCATATGCAGCCTGTGATCAATAAATGTAAATCAATCAATAGAAATTTTCAGACGATCCTAAATTTGCACTTATGAACATTTTAGTCGTAAGAAGTTTAGTGAAACGAGCCCAGGTGTTTCTATCAATTCCATAAATTTCCGGGCAGATATTAATTAATCAGCGCTGTGACATGCCAGGTTGTATGAAGCGATTTTTACAGAAGCAGCGCAGTGTTTCACGTGGACAGTTTTGAAACGAAAACCGCCTCTCAATAATACGCGCGATGGATACCGAAACCTATAGGCTAATTTCCTGCCATATATTCAGTGAAAACCGGATATGTTATACAGGCAACTTTTTCAAAATGGGAATTAAGTTTTTGGCTTAATTGTTGCCTCACTGTCGTAGGCACACATATAAAACTGTCCATAGTATACTATACTCACTTATTCACATACTCCAAGACAAACACGGTGGAATGTTACTGTCATTGTCAGTTATCAAAAAACGCGGTGTGTCAACGACTGGATTTTTCATAATTATGTGTATGCTATCGAACTGTTAAGACAAATATAATACACATCTCTTGATGGCGATCAGTGTATACCCTATCAGACGGATCTACACTGGTCGCAACAGAAATCATCATCGATCCGTAGAAGATATCACTACGCGGCAGCTACAAACCGTTGAAGTCGAGAAATTGCTGCTCCGGCTCATCTAGATAGTCAGAAATCGACTGGCGACCGAGAACCAGATCGGGGGAATAAGGCTGAAAGAACCCGGCTGAAAAATCACGGAGTTCCGCGGGTAGATCAGCATCCGAATACTCCAAGGTAGCCGTGCACGACGCTTCCGGTATATGTACTCCCGGTTCCGGTTTGCAGGTAAAGTGTTGTGGCGGCGATGGATACATCCGGCAATTCGTTCCAACAACTTGGTCATCGAAAGGGTCACCTGGCGTGTGTGTGTCTCGTCCGTATTGGTCCATTTGTTGGCCGTCAAATACAGACCCAGCCATGTCGTCAAAGCTGGTCGACTGGGGACTTGGCACATGCGAGCGCATGCACGTCGCGGAGTGTTCGTCTAAGACTCGCTGTAAGTGTGCTCTATCCTGTTTCAGCTGGTTTATCTCTTTTTCTAGCGCGGCGGTCCTTTGCTGCTCGCGGAAGTAGTCCTGAAGATGTTATTCGGTCATTAAATATGGCTCTGACTGGAGAAATAGGGCTTATTGGTTTTGCGACCAGTGTATATCCAGATCAGCCTGTGCATCCGCACAGTCTGATCAGGATCTGCACTGGTCGCCATTACATCAATGAAACATACGTCATTCTTCTAATAAGCAATACACGTCGTTATCAGGCTACACGAGTGTGGTATTTGATCAGGAGCTACATTGGTTACAAATTCCATAACCAGGAGAGACATTGGTTATCAGGCTACACGAGTGTGGTATTTGATCAGGAGCTACATTGGTTACAAATTCCATAACCAGGAGAGACATTGGTTACAAATCCCATAAGCCCCATTTCTCCAGTCACAGCCACAAATATGGCTGTGACTTTAGAAATTTGGCCTTTGCTTTCTGTGGCATTTGTAGCCATTCTAGTCCTTGTTCTGCTCGCTCACTGTCACAACTAGATAAGGACATACATTCTGTTTAATAGAAACATGTTTCAATGGCTTGATCACTGCAGACCCTGACCAGACTGTGCAGTCTGGTATGCGTCTACAATGGTCGCAAATGCGATAATATCCATTTCACCCATCACAGATTGCCACAAATATTAATTAATTGTCAGAAATTAATTTTTAATGATTCGATATGATGGATAGCATATTTAAGACATCGAACTGGTCGTATTATTGACATCCTGTAGATACAATGATGAATTATAAATACAGCAGCCTGCAGGAATATTCATACGCAAAGTGAGAAATGAACACCTTGATGTCTCAACAGGTGACAAAATAATAATTTTAGAGGTCACCGTGAATATTTTGACATTGATATGTAAATAACAAATCGGCGGCACAAATGATACAAATTTGATTAACTGTAGATCGGTCGATAGACCATCGCCGCTAGTGCAACATGTGGTCAAGTGGGCACACGTGTTACCATTGAACATAAATGAACGTGATATATCACGCTGTATATTAGAAGATGACAACTGTTTAATTAATTGTTTAACCCTTCCAAAGCGGGAAATGGAACTGTCGTTTACTGTTTGTTCTTACAGTTACAAAAATATGTTGATAACACAATATAATCACCATGGTTATTTTGTTTAAATGTTCAACCAACCCTACGTGAGTGAATTGTATATGAATTCGATAAAGCTCGGCTGGGAGCCGGTAGCAATACCTCGCCGAGGCTGGGAATTGATACACGGTTCGTTGCCTCACCCCATACACGCAATCTATGCCGGATCTTGGGCCCATTTCACTAACCTTCGTACGATTAAATATAGGAATGAATGGCCTTTTTGTGGAATTTATCGGGGTATAAACTTGGAAAAGTCGCGGGAATACTGGACGAAGGCCGGAAGGCCTCGTCCAGTATTCCCGCGACTTTTCCAAGTAGGGAATTGTGTAAATAGTTGTGTGCTGCAATTATATGTTCGTAAGTGTAAAACTAGGATCGTCTTAAAGTTTTAATTGATGGATTTACATTTATTGAACATAGGCTGCATATATGCTGCATATGCAGCCTATGCTCAATACATGTTAATCCAATAATTGTTTACAAGAAAACATTGTTAATCTGAAATTTACAGACTATCATAATTTTGCACATACGAACATTTAAGTCGTACGAAGATTAGTGAAACAGCTCCAAAATATTCCCTATAGCGGCACTTACCGACTGGACCTTCGATTCCAAACACTTCTTCTTCTTCCTGCAGCGCGTTGCCGCTCGACGGTTCTGCTCCTTCCGCCTCTGTTTCTTATGGACCTCCTCTTCGGTCAGCTCCTACAAACACCGTCGGCAATGTTGTATATATAATCTATATAACAATATAGAATACGTCATACGAAGTTTAGTGAAATGGGCCCCATGTCGTTGATATGTATCGCAGTGTATCTGAGAAATCTATGAGAAAGCTGCTCACACCTTTGGAAACAGACACATGTTTAAACCCGAGGATGGGGAGTTACAGTATATCAAACGGACAAAAACCGTACTTGTGATACATGATGCTTTCACTACACTTCGTAAAACGGAAATGTGTGTACGAAGATTTGTATGTATTATTTTACACATTCAGACTTTAGCTACCATATTAATTTTGCACTTACGAAATACTTAATCGTACGAAGTTTAGTGAAACTGGCTCATGAAGCATTCATTCGCTCTGAAATGGGACCGCCGTGTCATGGATTCGATTCGCCACTTAATAGACGTGCTAAACATGTTATTAACTATAACTCGTCTCAACCAATGAAACGGCTTGATTCCGAAAATCTGATTCGAAAACATGCTCGGAAACGTTTACAATAAAACAACCATAAACCAAAACGAACAACTCAATATACATAGTTTTGAAAAGGTCTCTTCGTGATCGCAAGGCAAACACAAGATATGTACATTGTTCGCAAAACCATAATTACAATAAACCCATCCAAAGCGGACACTGTGGTGTGTTTCAAAGCAATCACACTGTGATATATATATATAACAGTGTTAATTACAAAATACTGGCAATGGAACCTCTCTAAACCGGACGCCCTGGGGGCACCCCAGGGTGTCCGGCTAAACCGGACGCCCTGGGGACACCCCAGGGTGTCCGGCTTAGAGATGTTCCATTATTTAACAACAGGACTTACTCGTTTGATCTTCGGTCTCTTTTCGTCAACATCAATATCGCCCATACCACTACGGTGACGCTGTAACAAAATCTTGTTCTTCAGCTCGTTCTTTATGATCGGCATCATGCTCATTTGTTGGGTGGCCTCGCCCACGGCCTCCAATAGACCGGGATCCAGTCCCACTAGGTCCGTACTTGTTAATGTTATTGGTTCCATCTGTAACAGAGAGAAAGAAACTCGATACATTGGTCGCCGTTCGTGATTTCACATTAAAGCTTTAACGGAGAAAATACAATATGGGATTATCAAATAACTAAGGGCAAAAGAAAAAAAGGTGGTGGAGATTGGTAACTCAATTGATGTAGTTACCCCCCTTCTTTCACTCGCCCCTACAATCACTAACACAATACTATCGGAATGTTTTCAATACTATTGGTGTTGATAACGAAGATTTTCAAGAAGATGCAAACAGCCTAATGCACAGTATACGAGTGAGACCTCTCTAAACCGGACACATTGGGAGGTACCCACCTAAATTTAGGATAATGGCGTGCAACGTGACCTCTTCTGTGTGCTTTAAAATCCAATTTAATTTTACGACGGGTCCTATTTTCATTTGAAAAAACTGTAGACATGTTGTACACAGTACAAGCTATATCTAAACGACGCGCTGTCGGCATAATACATACCAATACATGTACATACATAGTGCATACATGTACATACATATAGCTAGCTCCAGTTGCAGGCCGACGCCATAATAGATGGTTCATTGACATACTTGAAGGCGTCAGTGAAAGAATGGGGCTAACTCCCTAAGGGTAAGGGAGTTAGCCCCATTCTTCCACTGACGCCTTCAATTGAACATATACTTCAAAGTTGCGTTGAAAAGTTTCTGCAGTCAATTGCGGAAAACAAATGTTTTAACAGACAGCGTACATACCGCAAAATGTATTATCGATGGCGGAGATCAAATATCGTTGTGACACCTGTTACTGCCCGTGATATACTGTTTTAATAGCCATTATTCCGTAACGTAACAACTCATTACAGACACTTGATCGCTAATAACAATAGGGTTTCCTGGTTATCACTCGCTGCTGTTTATAGTAAATCAATGTTAGCATACTGTCAATTATACTGATAACGAAATTATCACGATTTTATTATCTACACAATGTTTAGCATTTTGAAAACGCATTTAAACTGAACGAGATAAGCAACTGGAAATCTGAATATCATATTGCGTTTTACAAATCATTATTATAACGTCCATTATATACTTATATACACATGTGTAAATTACGTCGTAGTGTGAACCGATGTGTCACAATCGAGCGATTCCAAGTACTGAAGTTAATATATAGATCAACTCTGACACCGTGAAATAACCAATATAATCACGTCCTGGTGTCAACCGATGTGTCCCAATCGAGCGTTACCATTGACTAAGCTGGCCAAGTATTGAAGTGTATATATAGATCAAATCTGACACCGTGAAATAACCAATAGAATCACGGTACCGATATGGAGTATTGCGAAAATCGTACCGTAACAAACACACAGTAGGCATCGGCCAGCACCCTTCACCGATTCAATGTTATGTTTAATAATTAATTAAATATTAGTACAGTACAGCGGGTGCTTATAAATTGAAAATAACAGGAAATCAAAATGTCCGGACGAACGTTGACAGTGTAATAGATAACCCGAATTTTCTGCCTGTAATGTTATATAAGTATTTGTGAAGCGTCAAGCGGAAACATACGACTGAATAGCATATGCCATGAACATAAATAAATAAATAAAATAAAAACAAACCATAAATAATCAAATACACGGCATGATGCTTTATTGTTACACGTGACACTGGGGCCCGTTTCACTAAACTTCGTACGACTAAAATGTTCGTAAGTGCAAATATAGAATCGTCTAGAAATTTCAATTGATGGATTTACATTTATTGAGCAAAGGCTACATATGCAGCCTATGCTCAATAAATGTAAATCCAATGATTGTTTACAAGAAAACGTTGTTAATGTGAAATTTACAGACTATCATAAGTTTGCACTTACAAACAGTTTAGTCGTACGAAGTTTAGTGAAACGCGACCCTGGTGAATTCCAAGTTGCCTAGAACATAATGGAAGATTTTCCAACGTGTGTGAGTCACTAATACGAGCGAATATTAAGCGTGTTTGTTTAGGCACATTAAACAATTGTGGAAAGTCTACATTATAGCCAACCTGCCGACTTGCGGTTACACTGTCATAAATTCGGCAACTATTAGATCTAACCTCTCAACCACGCACAAAGCGTTCAATGCGTATTTTACTCCGGTATGAATGTACGTTTGCTCACGCGATATGAATTAGATCAGTACGGCGACACGTATTTTACGCGACTTTGAACGCTTTATGTTAATATGTCAATGTTTTGTTTTCAGTGTCGAAGGCCATATACCCGGACTGCTACTTGTTCTCCCTGTATACGGAAGCAATTAGTACATTTATAAAAGCCAATGAAATTCACAGCCTTAAGTCGCCCTGTGTTACTGGCAGACAATTCGGGGTTGGTTAATGCTATTGAATATCTCGAACTGTTGACACTGGTCGCCTCGCCTCGTTGGTAAATAAACGGCCGATTATCGGTTTCACTGGCTGGATTACTCACGCCCAGTTATCCGGCAATTGTCCGGGCGCATTATGTTATTACAAGAAGAAATATCTGTTTTTCACTCGGGTGGTTCAACGACTGACAAGGTATAAACCTTTCAGTGTAAATAGTGTTACGCAACTGTGTCGTGAAAACCGATTGTCATTTATACGCTATAAGTGACAAATCGCAGTGTTATGGTTTTGAACACGAAAGGGTACATTGTCGCTTTCGATAATGAATTCGCCACTATTCCGTGGGTGAATATCCCATACAATATATGCATATATAGATAAACATACGGCCGTATAAACAATTTGTAAACATGTAAAGTGTGATATAAATAAAACAACCAATTGCGTTTGTGTATAGTAACAATAGACATGTATATAACTACGTTTTCCATAAATAGACGAATGATGATTTAATATAATATTTATTAAACGAGCTTACTGATTTCATAAGTAACTCGGCAATCAGTAAGCTCGTTTAACAAATATCACATTAACTCCAATTGTCAAAATTCGTACTAGAAATTAGGCACTTCAGCTGGTATAGTTCAGGCTCAACTTTGAAAGTCAGATTTCGAGCATGAGCACCGATTACATGTTCAGAAAGTTTTATAAGCTCGGGTCCTGACCACGATTCAAACGAGAGCTTACAACATCAACATTAACACAATGACAACAACCAGTGTGCAGTTGTTAAAAACCTCCGTTACTACGTTAGCAGTCCGTTAGGCTAACTTAACTGTGCTAAGGATTTAACAGTCCGTTAAGCTAAAGTAACTGTGTTAAGGATTTACAAGTCAGTTAAGCTGAGAGAGCTTTTGAACAAACCGCGCCCAGAATGATTAAATATTCTGTATACATATTGCATCGTTTATTAAAAACAGTATCCGAGACAACAACAACACAATACTTCGTACGTCCGTGCTCGCGAAACAATGAAACACTGCGTGGTCGTGTTCGCCATTTCGGGGACTGATATAATAAAACGTTGAACAAGCCGCGAGCGGGAGGCAGGATTGAGCAGAATTAGTCATCCCAGTGACTAACGCCGTACAGAACAGACAGGGCTAACTAACATAGAACAACTATCTCTCCGTGCACCTATATGCCTCCGGAATGCGCGCGAATTAGGCGAGTTGTCGTCATATTTGTTCACAGATATAGTGTAAGCTGAGATTCACCATTAGATATAGATGCCGAATACAATACGCGAATGTCTGGCTGTATGGAGAAGATTATCTCAACATCCTCATTAACAGAATGATTTATAATTCACGGTTAAGTTCGTAAGGAATAACGAATAATTAATATTAAATCATGCATATTTATTTTATTTAAATATGCAGTTAAACGTAGCGGATCGTGCGCGTCACTCGTGCGTGACGATTCACCAATCAAGTCGATCAGGGGGCCATTTCACTAAACTTTGTACGACTAAAATGTTCGTAAGTTCAAAATTATGATGGTATGCAAATTTTACATTAACAATGTTTTGTTGTAAACAATTATTGGATTTACATTTATTGAATAAATGTAAATCCATCAATTGAAGTTTCCAGACGATCCTAAATTTGCACTTACGAAAGTTTAAGTCGTACGAAGTTTAGTGAAACGGACACCAGGGACATAGCCTACTGTATTTACACCACCGCCTGCGTTAATCTTGTCAATATTTGTATTTGTGTTTATTTAAAAATAATTCAATATTTTGCTTTACATCAAGCCATTTGATTTGCTGAGCCTGAGTATAAGCTCAGCTAATCACATGCCTTGAATGCGAGTTGAGATTGCCAATATCTGTTTAGAAACGTTGACATCCATCCTGGTAAGATTGACGCAGGCGGTAGTGTGTATCTCTGCGTCAATGGCCGGGCCGTTTTCACGGATTGTTTAACCACAATATTAACCCTTTCATCTCTAAGCAACTGGTATGGATTTTAATATGTTAATTTTGCAACCAATCAGACTAATCCATTTATGAAAAGGGGGTATTTTTTGTTCTAAAAAATATAACAATTACTACTTGCAAGAAGTGCAGATCCTGTTGAGACGGCTCGTTACGAGCCGGCTCATCTGGATTTGCACTCTTTGCATACACCGCTTTAAAGGGCTTTAGTTGTTTTCTTAGTTGTTTTGCAAATTACGCGAGCAGTTGACGAACATTTAACATAATGTTATCACACTCACAGCGGCTCTACCAAATAATGTTTTAGAGAATAGGGGTCCGTTTCATTAAACTTCGTACGATTAAAATATTCGTAAGTGCAAATTTAGAATAGTCTGGAAATTTCAATTGATGGGTTTACATTTATTGAGCATAGGCTGCATATGCAGCCTATGCGCAATAATTGTAAATCCAATACATGCAATTGTTTACAAGAAAACATCGTTAATGTGAAATTTACAGACTATCATGAGTTTGCACTTACGAACATTTTAGTCGTACGAAGTTTAAAGAAACGGCCCCCAGCTAACATGTATGAAACATAGTGAAGTGATTTACTACGCGCAAATGAGTTTGTATACTGACGATTTTATGATAAAGTGTGCACTTCGCCGTATTATCGATATCATGGATCGCAGCGCCAGTGGCGATGACGACACAGCGCGAGGCTTGCGGTATAGCAGAATGGCCCATTGCACGACTGCGCATGTCGGTATTGATCGATCTGCACTCTCACAGCTGTTTGACCCATAACAAACGCGCAGCAACACTGACAACATAAAGTCTGTTTCACTGTTTGTGCAGTCTGTCAGTCATCGGTAGGAATATAGCGCTAGAGAACGAACGGGCGACATTCCGTGACAAACCCAGGCTGTGCAATAAACCTCCTGCGTTAATCTTGTTCAAAATGCCAACGTTACTGACCATATATTAGCAATCTCAACTCGCAATCAAGCAGTTTGATTGGCTGAGCCTGAGATGTAGCACAGTTCAGGCTCGGCCAATCAAGCTGCTTGATTTATAGCACATTTTTCATTTATTTTGAAATAAACAACCTGATAATTGTTTACCAGATTTAGCGCAGGCCGTGGTGTAGTCAGAGCCGTTATCGTCTCGAAATAAAAATAAGGGCACAGTTCTATAATTACATCCCTTATCTCATTGCCAATATTTATTTTAAAAATACAACAATCTCCTTGAATGAGGTCCAAATTGGCATACATTTCAGAGCACATTCGGAAGTGAATTCCGGCGATAAACGGCTGTAGGAAAAGAAAAGTAGTTCCAGAGCTAGGGTATGTTTTTATTCTATCTGAATGTCAGCAAAAAAGAATTTGAGTGGGCATGTGGCCCATCTTCATGAAAAGGTTTTGAGAGAGCGGCATATTATATTTACCACAGGAACGGTTAAAAATCGGCCCCAAATTATCGATGTGAATGACAGAAGAATGCAGCGTCGTAATGCGAAGAAATTGTATCCATAGAAAAAATAAAGGAAAAACTGCAGGCACCTAGTAATGCGCCTAAGTTAATGTGTTTTCGTTTTCTCACACGATCATGTATTATCAAAATTGACATATATACAATTTAAATGATTAAAGTTGGATACCTTATTTCTTTGTTTTACAAATATGAAACGAACACATAGAACATTACATGTCTTACATAGTCGTTCGACTTGACTGTGTGCCCGCATTTTCTGTCACAGACACAAGTCCAACGTACATGTAGATACGTAAATAGAGGTCCCCAGGGTGTCCGGTTTAGAGTTTTAGAGACGTTCCACTGTAAAGCCGGCATATGACCATACTGTGACATTGTATGTCTCATGCAATCATGGACATGCATTATTATCCGAGATGCGTTACCAAGAAACCCATCAAAATGAGATCACATATGAGATACGCTATGCGATTGTTTACCTACGGACATCTGCGTAATTTCATTAAATACGTTTACAAACTTTACAATATTTTTCATAAATAAAGTCAAAAGTTGACACAATGTTCAGAGTACATGCGGAATATAATTCCGCATGTACTCTAAATATTGTACCAACTTTTGACGCCATTTACGAAATATATTGTATTTTTTGTAAACGTATTTCATGAAATTACGCAGATTTCCGAAGGAACACAGGGCGTGTCTCATATATCGATGGTCTAGTAACATACGGTCGTAACTGCTATGCTAAAGCATAGCACTTACGACCTTATGTTACTAGACCATCGATATGTTCTTGGTGTCCGGTTTAGAGAGGTTTCAATGTAGTAGTGTTCACCCATACTCGCTTCATCGCCGAAGTGAATACATTCTAAACACCAATTATGAATAACAATCATACCCATGATTTACAACTCCACTGTTAACATAAATTATTCATCGCATGGGTCGGATAAACATAATTAGCTATCATAGTTTCTCCACGATTGTCAATATGTAAATAAAATAATAAACGGATTAAATTAATAAAAACATAAACTTACCTCATTAGTTATGTAGACCAATTTTAGTAATCCAATTTCTTTATTTATTATGATTAAAAGTGCAAACGTCCGCACTTTTTACAATAAATGTATTTTGTTTTATAAATAATGTTTGGTCGGAATGAATCATGCCACCGAGCGTACATAAACACAACCAATGTCTAAAAAACATCCAGGTTTTATAGTCAGAATGAAGATGCTGTTGCTTTTTCTAATCCGAACAGCTATCAACATGTGGATCGCACGCTGGTTTACTATGATTTAAATTTTGTAAATGTGTCATGTCTAAACCTGCAATTTATATGCGCCGTGTGACCCTTTACTACAGCACGTGGTGGGGCGGAGTGTAGTATTTTCCCCCAGTGGGACACGCGGTAGGAGGAGCTACTTAGTGGCTAATCGACAGCGCCGCTCGATTACTAGCAACACGCAGAGTATATCTATAATTACGACTTGAACGTGGTAACAGAATATTTATACCGCAGTGGCAACTTTTCAACATAAATAATGTGTATCGGGCCAATGACACTTAATTATCCTTCGAGAGCCGCGGCGCACAGATTCAATTACCCTCAATCAGGAGCTAGATTGTATGGCGGTTAGGCACATGTATGCCCTGCGCGTACAACACAGAGTAAATGTTTTGACCAGTGTATACACAGATTATTCTCATATGGTAGTAAACTTTCCGTAGATGTTTGATATGATGCTTAGTGAACAACAAACCCACGATTTCAACGTTTCGGCCTAAGGTCTTTATCAAGGAATTAGTTTCCACGATTTCAACGTTTCGGCCTAAGGTCTTTATCAAGGAATTAGTTTCCACGATTTCAACGTTTCGGCCTAAGGTCTTTATCAAGGAATTAGTTTCACTAATTCCTTGATAAAGACCTTAGGCCGAAACGTTGAAATCGTGGGTTTGTGGCTCATTAAAGCTGGGGTCTCAGTGAGTAGGCACAACTTGTACATTATAATAATTAAAAATAAGTGTATAATTGTGTAACTATTCCACCACATTTAAAAAGTATGAGTGCCCGCTGTTCATTTATAATCCTTTAGTAATCTTTAATTTACTGATAGATCCCGCGGTTGTATCAAATGCTTCACATGGATACATATATTATCACATTTTCTGAAAGTATGATTATTGCACATAAAAAAACAGAGATAATAAATAGTTGTTTCCGTTAACATTTTTCAGGAATCACGGTTATCGCCCATGATCAATTCGACTTGATATACGAAGTATACTGATGTCAATTAACACGTCCGGTAATGATTAATTAATGATTATTTTGCCGAAAAAAAAAGTAATATCTAAAGAATGAAGAGAACAAATATATCTCCCTCTATTACTAGGAATGTGGGATCACACATGAATGGTCAGTGGAAGAAGGGGGCTAACTCACACTTGGACTATGGCCCTTATTTCCACTAAGGCCTTCAATGTGATTGCGACTGGGGAAATGGGGCTGATGAGTTTTGCGACCAGTGTAAATCCAGATCCGCACAGTCTGATCAGGATCTGCACTGTTCACCAGTCCACCAATGAAGCGCCCGTTGTGCGTCTAACAAGCAATATGGATTACTATTGGGGGAAATGAGTATGCTATTTGACCAGGAGCTACACTGGTCAACAAACCCCATAAGCCACATTTATTCAGTCACCTCCACAAATACGGTGGCACATGCACCGGTGTACGGTACCATTTCGTTTAACAACAGTTTAATACGCACTTGTCTAAATAGATTACGGTTTAACTTACAAATTGTGTATTTCCTATTGAATTGGAGACAGTCGCTAGTTACTTCCCTTTGTATATTATTTCCGCCTGTGTGTTTACTATCTGACGCAATAATATATTAGTTCATATCCAGTATGGCGTTTGCGGTATATATATATATATCTATATTAACACCACATGCGCTTTGATACGTTTAGTTATCAGTTAATAACTACATATACTAGCAACATTCATGTCCGGAACAGAGAATTCGGGGACAGCCATTCGTAATTAGACAGCAATAATGTCCGAGAGACGGGATTAGACAGTTACATATTTAATTCATCGAGTTGGGATTAATAAGTGTCTAATAATGTACATATATTATCTTCTCTATTTAACGACCCCCTCCCCCCCCCCCCCGCCACCACCGGGAATCAAATACAGAAACGATTTTGAGGGTGGAGAATTAGACGATTTCAGAAATGTCGACTCCATGGTCTGCCCGCCACTATCGACGAAGACAAAAGATAAATGGAAAAGTCGCGGGAATACTGGACGAAGGCCGGAAGGCCTCGTCCAGTATTCCCGCGACTTTTCCAAGTTTATATATACATCTCAAAATAGCCTAACCCGAAGTGACATCCAGAATATATATGTCACGGTACGGATCTAGTAACTCAGGAGAGAGGATGTGCATCTGTGCCCGGTTTGCTCAGTCGGTAGAGCGACCGCCTTGTAAGCGGGAGGTGCCGGGTTCGAGTCCCGGGTCGGGTGCATATTTTCTCTTCCTGTTACATTTGGCGCCCAACGAGGGATCGTGACTGATATATACTCCGAGATTGTCCCACAGATAATCACTAATCCCAAAAATATATGTAATTCGAGGACGAATTTCAATTTGGCGGGGGAGTATGTCATGGTACGGATCTAGTAACTCAGGAGAGAGGATGTGCATATGTGCCCGGTTTGCTCAGTCGATAGAGCGACCGCCTTGTAAGCGGTAGGTGCCGGGTTCGAGTCCCGGGTCGGGTGCATATTTTCTCTTCCTGTTACATACATCTCAAAATAGCCTAGCCCTAAGTGAAATCCAGAATATACATCTCAAAATAGCCTAGCCCGAAGTGACACACAGAATATACATCTCAAACTAGCCTAGCCCGAAGTGACACACAGAATATACATCTCAAACTAGCCTAGCCCGAAGTGACACACAGATACATCTCAAACTAGCCTAGCCCGAAGTGACACACAGAATATACATCTCAAAATAGCCTAGCCCGAAGTGACACACAGAATATACATCTCAAACTAGCCTAGCCCGAAGTGACACACAGAACATACATCTCAAACTAGCCTAGCCCGAAGTGACACACAGAATATACATCTCAAAATAGCCTAGCCCGAAGTGACACACAGAACATACATCTCAAAATAGCCTAGCCCGAAGTGACACACAGAATAATTATGCGGGTTATCATAGCTGTATATACACATTGGTCGTGTGTGACATGTCTACCAGCACATGCATACCCCTGCATATACAGTATGTCAGCATTATTGGACCGGACATCTATAAATAGCATCTAAAGTGAAGCATCTGACGATGGTAGATTTGCAGTTGTGAGAAGTCGTCGATATCTAAATCAGATTGTGTATCCAGGTTCATAGTTATTCTCAGCGAGTCTCTCCCCCACGACAAATCGTCATCTGTCGCCGACGCCGAAACCCCATACATTGCAATGAGTAGCGCATGCGCAACATGATCCACCCTATATGTAACGCGATGCTAGAAATATGAATATTCGTATTTAAAGTATCAGTAGCCTATTTCACCAACATTGCAAAGTATACTTATCTAGCAAAGTATACTTTGAGGGAGAAATTTTCAATTTAAAGATAAATTTATTAATTTTCATTATACGGACTTTATTACATTATCACAACCATTTGCTTAACATACTTTTAATCATCAAATATATGCAGTCGTTTGTTCTATATGAAATAATGCATTTCGGGAAAAATAAATAATTACTCCCTCAAAGTATACTTTGCTAGATAAGTATACTTTGCAATTTTTATGAAATCGGCTACTGGTTATATAGGGCTACGCACAAGCTATGAGTGGCTATCATCGTTTACCATATGCAACTCGATGTTGGAAACAACCAAATTTGTGTTTCCAATATCAGGTGGTTGTATCCTATGTAACTCGATACTAGAAACACGAAAACTGGTATTTAAAGTATCGGGTTATAAAGGGTTTAGTTAAAGCTATGAGTGGCTAACATTGTTTACCAGAGGCAACTTTATGTTGGAGACATACATATTCGTGTTTCCAATATCAGGCTGCATCCTATGTGTTCACATACTACAAACACGAACATTCGTGTTTATAGTAGCTGGTTACATAGGGTTAAACTAAAACAATGAGAGACAAAGGCAATGGTTAATCTTCAAAACGATGATGGAAACACGAATCTTCGTCTTTCTAGTATATACTATATCCTATATGAACTTATGTTAGAAGCACGATATTTCGTGTTTCTAGTGTCGAGTTGCAACGGGTTTCGCTAAAGCTACCAGTGGTGAAGACAACAGCAAACCTGGTTAACCCTTCCTACGTTGTTGACGGAAATTGCCGTCTGCTGTTTTTCATTTTTGCTTTAATTCTTAACAAAACAGGTTTTGACAGCACATGAGAATCGTCTCCACTGGAGACGATTCTCATGTGCTGTCAAAACCAGGTTTTTGTCGATAAATATTGAAAATAAAACATTTCCAGCAGACGACAACATTTAATTCAGCGTAGTAAGGGTTAACTATATGCAACTGATGTTGGAAACATGAACAATCGTGTTGTTTGTCTCGGGTTACATATGTGTTATTATGGAAGCATACAATGACTACATAACAATAATACGGCAAGTATTAGATTTCGAAAAAGCTTCGCCATGTGTTAAATCGTGTTTGTAACTTATTCGGAAAAAATACCATACGTAAATCAGGGGGCCATTTCAATAAACTTCGTACGACTAAAATTCACAAGTGCAAAATTATGATAGTCTGTACATTTTACATTAACAATGTTTTCTTGTAAATAAGTATTGGATTTACATTTATTGAACATAGCATCAATTGAAATTTCCACACTATCCTAAATTTGTACTTACGAACATTTTTGTCGTACGAAGTTTAGTGAAACGTGCCCCAGATACGCCAATCACATGATCAGCGTCAAGCCAGATCAATAGCGACAATCTGATCAGAGCCATCACTGTTCACCATTCGGCTACTTTAGACCATTCGCCAGAGCTATATAGGGAACATAATAGATTGTAATTTTCAGGGGAAGATTTTGGTCTTGATGCGCCCGTCCACTTATTAGAAGCACATGGCGCACTAACTACTGTCTGTTTAACGAAACCTGCCCAAATGTTATGGATATATAAACTATGCAAAAACAATATTTGTTTCGATAATATTAAATTTTATAAAAATTTAAGAATGAGCCTTCTTTTTATTTCTCGAAATTTGGTCCAATATTGATTTGTCTATGGCAAATTAACATGGGGTGAAAGGAGGCGGATGACCTGGGAAAGGAGTAAAATAATGAAAACGTGGATATTGACTCAGACTAGATAGCTTGGAAATGATCTAATAATCAAAACAAAAGTTAAATTTTTAAAATCGGTCTACTATTTCTGAAATTAGAAACACGCCATGTGATTTTGTACCTTCAGACATCTGCGTACTTTCATTAAATACGTTTACAAACTTACAATATATTTCGTACAAGCAACATTTTGTAAGCCCCATAAGCCCCCTTTCTCCAGTCACACCAGAGATGTATTTAATCCAATAAAGGTATGTTCTGTTCTGTTGTTCTCTATTCCCACCCATGGTTCATTCACCCATGGTTCATTCCCACCCATGGTTCTCGTATTAATAGTTGTACGCATGGTCAAATGACATTGCATCTGTGAAAAAAGTACCAGGCATCAAACATCAAAAGCGAGACATATGTATTCGAGACATATCGATGGTCTAGTAACATAAGGACCTTATGTTACTAGACCATCGATATGTCCTTGACATTGTGTATATATGACACTGGCTGAATAAAGCACGTAGTCAATAACGGCGACTTTCCGTACTACGGAGCCCCACAGGGGGCATTGAATTACATGTATTTTTTATTATTAATTCATTCCCACAAAATAACAAATCGTTCCCTTAAGTTAACGATTCGTTCCACGAAATAACAATTCGTTCCCACGGGAACAAATTGTTAATTCGTGGAACGAATTGTTATATCGTGGGAACGAATTGTTAATTCGAGGGAACGAAGTGTCATTTCGTGGGAACGAATTGTTAATTCCAGGAACGAATTGCTATATCGTGGGAACGAATTGTTAATTCGAGGGAACGAATTGTTAAATTGAGGGAACGAATTGTTATGTCATGGGAACGAATTAATAAAAATAATCCATGTCCCCTGCGGGGCTCCATACATCACTGATTATTCATATGCGTTCAAAATCTCATTACACCAGAAGCGAGTATGTGCAACGGCGCAATTAACGAGGCTACGCCGACGAGCAGTGTATGTCCTGCTCAGACTGCCCGAACGAATCTGAGGGTACACTGGGTGCCAAAAGTATAGTACACTCGCGGCTGTGATTGGATACATGGGGCTGATGGTTTTTGCGACCAGTGTAGATGCAGCTCATATTGTGCATTCTATCAGGATCTGCACCGTTCGCCATTCCATCAAATAAACACTCGTCATGCTTCTGACAGGGGATACAGTTCGGTATCCGGCTAAAGGAGTGTACTATTTGACCATGAGCTACACTGACCACAAATTCAATAATCCCCATTTCTCCAGTCACAGCCACATTCCATCTGCGGCGGCACCTGATATGGACACAGGTGGAAGACTCGGACCTATGACACCAACAAAATGCCTATTAAAAAAAATCCCATTACCCCACCCACTTGGTCTCGTACAGTACTATACGTTAATTCAAGGTGAGCATAAATAGCGCTATTATAGAAAGAGCCCTCTTTTTTCCGGCTCGCACAAACACAATAAACATCGATTAAATGTATGAAATATGTCTCTGGAAATCGATAAAGGTATTAGGTGTGTGAATATACTCACTTCAAATCGCTGTTTCAAGTATTTATTGAGTTATTCGCGTTTTGATTACCCCATCCAAAGCGAAAGTTGCGTGTACGAAAGAATCTCACACAGAATCGGAGGCCGTCCGGCTGGATTATCGGTCATATTTGGCCGATAGCTGATCGCCAGCTCAAACTAAAGTCGTGCACCATGATCATATACATTAGAGACTCCAACCATACAAAGTTCGTCCAATTGTGATCGTTCGCCGATCTAAAAAAACACTTTTTTCTATAATTTCGTTCATTATCTGGAACTGGGTCAATGCACTATCTTCCATAATACAACCACCGAAGCGTCTATGTAAGAACATCTCTGATTGGTTAAACCTAAAAATAGACGCGAGGACTTTCCCTTTTCAGGGTTTCCGGAAGACATAATCTGATAGTACGCGAATCATGAAAGAAAGTCAATAAAATTAGAAAAAAGTGTTTTTTAGATAGGCGAACGATCACAATTGGACGAACTTCTGTATGGTTGGAGTCTCTAATGTATAATAGCGCTATTTATGCTCACCTTGAATTAACGTATAGTACTGTACGAGACCAAGTGGGTGGGGTAATGGGATTTTTTTTTAATAGGTATTTTTTTGGTGTCATAGGTCTGAGTCTTCCACCTGTGGATATGGACATCAGATATACCCAGTACGTATATCCTGATTTAATTAGAGGTTAATACGTGTGGCTTGTTTGATATCGGCCAAAGTATCGGCCCGAGGTAACTTGGTATCAGCCTTCGACCGACACGTATTAACGTCTTTATTACTTAGATTACTTAGATATCAATTTCAATATCAATCATCCGGCAGTTGTGATATTTAAATTTAAATTCCCGGCATCTGTCAAAATTTACGCAGCCGATAAAGTAAACATACGCAATGCGCATGCCCAAAGGAACTGGTTTAATACGCGCGCGAGACATGGTATCGGTCTGAAAACGGCGGTATCAGACTAGTAACGATGGTATCAGACTAGAAATGGCAGAATCAGACTAGAAGTTTCAGTATCAGACTGGAAAACACGCCGTATCAGCATGGACTGTGTATGTTATTGCTGTAGGCAAATACAGGCAATTTCTAGGCAAAAAATGATATCTAAGTAATAATATTACGTGACAGTTACATGTTGGAAATGTACTTTTTCTATCTATACTCGACAAATATTTGACCGCTCAACAACAACATTTTACAGTGGTGACTCTTTAAACCGGACACCAAGAAAACACCAGTAGCCTATTTCACCAACATTGCAAAGTATACTTTAATATCTAGCAAAGTGTACTTTGAGGGAGAAATTTTCAATTTAAGGATAAATTTATTATTTTTTATTATACTGAATTTATTACATTATCACAGCCATTCTGGCTGTGATAATGTAATACATTCAGTATAATAATTATCATCAAATATAGGCAGTCGTTAGTTCTATATGACATAATTCATTTAGGGAAAAATAAGTGATTACTCCCTCAAAGTATACTTTGCTAGATAAGCATACTTTGCAATTTTGATGAAATCGGCTATACAGGGATCTTATTTTTGATAATGTTCGTGGTCATTTATCTCAGGTGATAATGTATGTTGTTGATCGCATAACACACAACTATGGCTCCGAATGATCAAATGCCTGACCGTAATCGCATAACACACAACTATGGTTCAGAATGATCAAATGTCTGTCCATGATCGCAAAACACACAGATATGGTTCAGAATGATCAAATGCATGACCGTAATCGCATAACACACAACTATGGCTCAGAATTATTAAATGCCTGACCGTAATCGCATAACACACAACTATGGCTCATATCTGATCAAATGCATGATTTACAATGAAACCTCTCTAAGCCGGACACCCTGGGGACCTCCCAGGGTGTCCGGTTTACAGAGGTTTCACTGTACAAGACAGCTATTACATAATATATCCTCGGCGTCAAGTGTTACAGCAGACAATTTTGAACACATGGAGAGCGCCGAATAACGAAAATTATCCCGTCAACACAGTGCGTATGTGCCGTGAAACACGGTGCCGTGAAACATTTTTGATATCCAGTCAATACTATTTTTGCATTTTACAGCCATTTGAAGGTGTTGACGGGATAAATAGAATAGTAGGTTAGTGCCGTGAATGGGAACAAATATCTGGCGCGGCGCGGAAACGGGATGTGCTCGGCAGAGCCTCGCCCATCCCGTTTCCTGAGCCTTGCCAGATATTTGTTCCCATTCACGGCACTAACCTACTATTCTCTATATATAGAGACGAATAATCAAGAAATATGATATGCCGGCACACAAATGACCCCGGTGAGAAACACGGACGGACACACAGTCCAAACACGATATGCCTCCCGGCACACTGGCGGTATAAAATGACGGATTGCGGCGAAAAAGTAAACCGTAAACGTTACGTGTTATATACATACGTAAACATGATTAATGGAGATATAAGTCTAACATATTAAATGACACTAATATTTAAATAACACTGCATTATTAAATATGTTATGTATTAACTTAAGATATGTATCAGAAACGCAAACATTAAACTGCCAACACAAGCATTTTAGACTAGTACATTTACAAAATAATTTACAAAATAATTGATCACGCAATGCACATTTGAAACATGATATTGTTGCCGTGGTACAACATAGCTCAAGATAAGGTGCGTATTGGCGTATTTTACGCACTTATTTTAGCAGAATACGCATTGATAATCAAAAGTGGGAGTGAAAACACGCATTGATTTTAAAATTGAGTAGTGAAAATACTGTAATAAAGTTGAAAATTTACTTTCTGAAGCTCAAATAAGTGAATTTTTAAATTTGTTTTATTTTGTGCCTTTTATTCCGTATTTAATTAGAAATAAAATCAATAATACATTTGTAAAAGTAAAATACGCATTGAATTTGAAATATGGGGGTAAAAACTTATCTGGAGCGCTGCGTGTAAATAAAATGATACCAAAATGCAATATCAAATTACGGAAGCCCATTAGGGCCACTTCACTTTTTTTTAATTTCCATTTATTCAAGATGTTTTCTTGAATTTTCAAGTTCTTTTCTTGAATTTTCAAGATCTTTTCAAAAGATCTTGAAAATTCAAGAAAAGAACTTGAACATTCAAGAAAACATCTTGAAAATTCAAGAAAAGATCTCGAAAATTCAAGAAAAGATAAAAACAAAAGTGAAGTGGCTCTAATGGGCTTCCGTATCAAATAGACACAATTTCGGTACAAAGCTATCCAACAACATCAGCATCATACGAATTTGAAATTTAGAAAAAAAGACCAGTATCAAGTATAAACGCACTTGTCATTGTCCTGTAAGGTCACACCGAAAATAACCCGCCGGTCATTAAACTAGTTGTGCAATACCAATATTTAGCTTTATTTTGAATTTATATATCTCTATATAGCTAGCTACGGACGGTACGGGAGTAATTGCAAGAGTTACCGTTCGCAACTAGGGGGTTGTCCTATTTTTGAGCTTTTCGAAATGCATTTTCCTGTGTTTTACGGCATTTAAATTCAGACTCCAACTGGTTGTAAACTACTGTGATATATATAAACTCTGTGGCTGAACTGCTGGCTGTGGTGGGGGGGGGGGGGGGGGGGGGGGTTGCAACCCCGGAACCCCCACCCCCTCTGGATCCGCCCCTGACAGAAGCATATTACAAACATATTCATACATTTATTATGTCTTTATTATTTCTTCACTAATTGGTACATGCATCTTGAAAGCACTCATTTGAAAAAGCCGCGTGTTAGTGGCTCGAATGTACAGTGGAACGAAGTTAACTCTTGCAATCTACTCCGGTACTCCCGTAGCTAGCGACGGACGGTACGGGAGTAATTGCAAGAGTTACCGTTCGCAACCAGGTGGTTGTCCTATTTTTGAGCTCTTCGAAATGCACTTTCCTGTGTTTTACGGCATTTAAATTCAGACTGATTGTAAGCTACTGTGATATATGTAAACTCCGTGGCTGAACGGGGGGGGGGGGGGGGGGGGGGGCGGGGGGGGGGGGGGGGGGGGGGGGGAGAGGGGGGGTAGGGGTGTATTATGTCTTTATTATTTCTTCACTAATTGGTACATGCATCTTAAAAGCACTCATTTGAACTCGAATGTACAGTGGAACGAACCTCTCTAAAGCGGATACCAAGAAAACTTCTGTTTCTTGGACATTTATCTCAGGTGACAAAGCATGTGCATGATCGCATAGCACACAACTCTGGCCCAGAATGATAAAATGCCTGATTTACAGGGAGACCCCTGGTTCGATTCCAACCTCGACCCGCTCCGAATGGCCGATTCGGCGTGTCCTTGGGCAAGACAACTTCGTGCTCGCCTAGTCCTAACGAACGGGGTCTTAAATAGTCGGTCATCGAACCAGTACCGTCGTTAAATCAAAGCATTTACATTTATAACAGTGGCCACATTTGAAGAAAAAAAACATATTTTCTTATCCCCCCCCCCCCCCCCCCCCGCGGATTCTATATAATAATGTAGAAAGTATGCATCTATGTTTAACACGTATATTCCCGGGTAAGCAATGTTTATGACCAGTTTCTGTTTCGTGACACAGACAGTAGAGAGACCTTGGACATCGCCCGCTGGTGGTCACGTATACAGGACATTATTACATTTTAATTACAGCATATGCATATATGTAATAATAAACGTGATATTAACGATGTACATTGTTTAAAGGGTGGATGAAGTTCAGGACCAATTATCTCATAATTCTGTCTATATAAAGAAAATTATTGTTTATTATAGTTTCACTCCTATTGAAAGGGTCCGACGGTTTTGGTTAATGAGACACTCTAATATCTGAACATCAGTACTTCTTAATTCCTATATTAAATATGAAACGAATCGATTGCATATTATAGTTTGTTGTGGACAACTTTATGAAATTATATGAATACAAATAACAGGGGCCCGTTTCACTAAACTTCGTACGACTAAAACGTTCGTAAGTGCACATTTAGGATCGTCTGGAAATTTCAACTGAAGGGTTTACATTTATTGAGCATAGGCTGCATATGCAGCCTATGATCAATAAATGTAAATCCAATAACTGTTTACAAGAAAACATTGTTAATGTTAAATTTACAGACTATCATAATGATCATTTTAGGCGTACGAAGTTTAGTGAAACGGCCCCCAGATTCGTTGGTTAGGTCGGGTGGTCCGTACAAGTTATGATGCAATTTTCAAGTAATGTTACAGCGCTCCAGATAAGGAATTAGTAATTGAGTATTGTCACTCCATCATTTCTTAAGCAATTGGGTATTTCAATTGGGTAGTTTAATTGGGTAAAATAAAATCACACTATTGTTTACACATCAGACAGCAATTATTGAACACTTTGCTTTGAAAGCAAAACATGTCTTGGTATTTCATTAGAATTGTCTGATTGGAGACAATTCTAATGAAGTACCAAGATGTGTTTTCTTAGAAAATAAGACAAATATGCTATATTTGTGGTCTAGATCTGTTTATTGTTTTCTGCAGCATGATAAAGGTACCATAACATTTGTATCGCTACTTCTGATTTCAATTGAGTTTTTGGCAATTTTAATTGGGTATTTAAGCAAATACGCAGCTTATCTGGAGCCCTGAATTGTTAAAAAGATCGTTTCGCGCGCTGAATGTTCCCAGTTTTCAAAGTTTTACTCTCCATTTTGCTGACCTTACCGCGCCTTGTTAATCCGGGGAAAGCATTAGACATGCATTCTTACTTAGCCTCAGTAGCCAAAATTGCAAAGTATACTTATCTTACTAAGTACACTTTGAGGGAGACATTTTCAATTTCAGGATAAAGTTATTAATTGTTATTACACTGAATGTATTACATTATCACAGCCATTTTGGCTGTGATAATGTAATAAATTCAGTATAATAATTCTATATATTGTTAATCATAAAATATATGCCGTCTTTCGTTCTATATGAAATAATGAATTTCGGGACAAATAAATGATTACTCCCTCAAAGTATATAAACTTAGCGAGATAAGTATTCTTTGTAATTTTGCTACTCAGATTTCGATATAAATCAACAAATGCCCGCTGTACTTCCTATTCGCAGACATTACAACCGTCACAAGGAGCCACTGATTGGCTAGGAAGGGGTGCTTTCTTTGCGGTCCGCTGTAAAATGTAGGTCAATCAGTTGTGTATGGTGTACGGGAATAGTATCGAATGTCAGGGTCGCTAATAAGTACAAATTAGTGGCGTAAAATATAAATACTTAGTGAGATAGCTCGTAGCATTTGTACCAGCTCATAACATTTCCCGACCTAGCAATGACGATAATTGTTTTACAACAAAACAATCGATAGCTCGAAAACGCGTTGACACAGCGCATCGGGGAATATATCGTTGCGGAATACTAACATTGTCCCAACTTCTGCAATAGGCGACAATGATATAACTTCGTGAGAGTCCGTTGTTTCGAGGCCGTCCGGGTTCGGCCTATTAAAAAGTTCGTAACCTTGGTATACTGAAGTATATGGAGGGGGTAAAACATTTGTTTAGCTTTTTTATTTTTTATTTATCGATGCTTTTAGGCATATTTAATGTATTTATAGACCTCGGTCCGTTACTTCAACCTGTGCATATCTTCGGTGAAATGAACTTATTTGAATGTAGGTTACGCTGATACAAACAGTTGAACCCGTCCATGTGAATGTATACCTTACGGAATATACGATAGTTAATAGAACCGATTTTCAGCATTGTTATATTTAAATCATGCCACCTGTTGGCGAACACGACATACACTTTCTCGTTTTTATCAACTGTTTCATTTTAAAATGCGTTAGGTCATATAGTCCACTGTATGCGCCACTATCGTGTTTCCAGTCTGTTTATATACAATACCGTGGGTTTTATAGCCTACAATTAGCCTAAAACACTTACATCATCTGTATAAATAAACCAAAATTGAAGGGAAATCCCCGTTTTTATGTCGTTTCTGATAAAAATCGTCGATCAAAACTTGACACATTGTGCACACCTGAACCTACGGGATCTCAGAATGTCCTCGGGCGACTCGTAAACCGTCGCTGCGACGGACGCGGTTGTTATGGTAATCGGCATGAACCTGAACCTGCTAGATCAGGTGTTCACGTCGATGTCGTTGCGGTTTTATTTGGCCGCTGATGAGTCAGAACGTAGTATGACCTGGTACATGGGAAAATAAGAACTCCGGCAAAATCACTGCGGAACATTTCGGTTTTCAAACCTGAATAACCAATATCATGCCAGATACCCATGTATTTAGCTTAACTTATTTTCTTCATTTCTAAATACAAATATATGATGTTACCACTCATTTGAACCGTCTCGGCGAGACGGTTCAAATGCGTGGTAACATCATATATTTTTATTTGTTGATGCTTGCGAATCAGTATTCGACATGGCATGGATTAACCAGCTAGCTACCCAGGAGGAGCCGATTGTAATATGCATAATCTTCTGGCGCAGCCACACGGTATGGCCAGGATATAATTATGTCATTTGCCAAAGTGGTAGTGCATGTAGAGTGGAAAATATCATCTCCACTTGTATCCACTTACTCTAGAAAGGAGGTCAAGCCTGTTTTCTTATGCCATGACCGTACTTCTCACCTGATAATGTTGTCTGGCTGCCGGGGACATATCCCTGAGAAAAACACCTTGTACAATGGACACGTGTACCGACGGGGTTTGCAATAAAGTTTGATTCAAGTTGAGCAATACGCAATAAGTTTTTGTCTCGCGGAATACGACTCTACGGAAGCCCATTAGGGCCACTTCACTTGTTTTCATTTCCATTTATTCAAGATCTTTTCTTGAATTTTAAGATCTTTTCTTGAATGTTCAAGTTCTTTTCTTGAAATTTCGAGATCTATAAAGGATATTTCAAGATATTTTCTTGAATTTTGTTCTTTTCTTGAATTTTCGAGATCTTTTCTTGAATTTTCAAGATACTTTCTTGAATTTTCGAGATATTTTCTTGAATTTTCAAGATTTTTTCTTGAATTTTCAAGTTCTTTTCTAAGTTATTTTCTTGAATTTTCAAGATATTTTCTTGAATGTTCAAGAAAAGATCTTAAACATTCAAGAAAAGAACAAGAAAACATCTTGAATAAATGGAAATTAAAACAAGAGGGCCATGATGGCCCTAATTCGCTCACCTGACTCCATGAACACCAGAGGAGCAAGTGTTTTAAAAAAATTGTGCTATTTTTAGATGGCGGTCATCTTGGATTAAGCGATGACTCTCATTTTACAAAATCTGAAAATGCTTCACCCAGCATCGGCCATGTGGTTCCTGAGAAAAAGACGTTAAAAATCTTGAATAAATGGACATTTTGGTGGCCATCATGGATGACATAATCATCCGATTCCGACAAATATTGCACCAGAGTGATTGCCTCATTGATACCTTCAATTTGATATATGACATGACCATATTCAGTCAAAAATAAAATTTGACCCCAATTTGACCCCAATTTGACCCCAAGGGCCACGCCCATTTTTGAACCCGGGGTCACCATTTTAACAACTTTCAAAGAGCAATGTACATCGATCATTCCTACCAAGTTTCGTCGAAATCTGCCTAGCGGTTCATGAGAAAAATTTTTTTTAAGAATTTATGCTATTTTTAGACGGCGGCCATCTTGGATTAGCGATGACCTCCATTTTAACAAATCTGAAAAGGCTTCACCCATGGACCATAACTTTTAAGTTTGGCTACCATGAGCCAAGCGGTTCATGTGAAGAAGAATTTTGAAATCTCTAATAAAAGAACGACCTTTTGACATTTCGGCGGCCATCTTGGATGACATAACAATCCGATTTGGACAAAAAATGTACCAGAGTGATCGCCTCATTGATACCTTCGATTTGTTATATAACATGACCATATTCGGTCAAAAATAAAATTTGACCCCACGGGCCACGCCCATTTTTGACCCCGGGGTCACCATTTTAACAACTTTGAAAGAGCATTGTACATCGATCATTCCTACCAAGTTTCGTCGAAATCCGGCTAGCGGTTCATGAGAAGAAGATTTTTTAAGAATGTATGCTATTTTTAGACGGCGGCCATCTTGGATTAGCGATGACCTCCATTTTAACAAATCTGAAAAGGCTTCACACATGGACCATAACTTTTAAGTTTGGCTACCATGTTGCCAAGCGGTTCATGTGAAGAAGAATTTTGAAATCTCTAATAAAATAACGACCTTTTGACCTTTCGGCGGCCATCTTGGATGACATAACAATCCGATTTCGACAGAAAATGCACCAGAGAGATCGCCTCATTGATACCTTCAATTTGATATATGACATGACCATATTCGGTCAAAAATAAAATTTGACCCAAATTTGACCCCATGGGCTACGCCCATTTTTGACCCCGGGGTCACCATTTTAACAACTTTGAAAGAGCAATGTACATCGATCATTCCTACCAAGTTTCGTCGAAATCCGGCAAGCGATGACCTCTATTTTAACAAATCTGAAAAGGCTTCACCCATGGACCATAACTTTTAAGTTTGGCTACCATGGGCAAAGCGGTTCATGTGAAGAAGAATTTTGAAGTCTCTAATAAAAGAACGACCTTTTGACCTTTCGGCGGCCATCTTGGATGACATAACAATCCGATTTTGACAGAAAATGCACCAGAGTGATCGCCTCATCGATACCTTCAATTTGATATATGACATGACCATATTCGGTCAAAACTAAAATTTGACCCCAATTTGACCCCACGGGCCACGCCCATTTTTGACCTCGGGGTCACCATTTTAACAACTTTGAAAGAGCAATGTACATCGATCATTCCTACCAAGTTTCGTCGAAATCCGGCAAGCGGTTCATGAAAAGAAGATTTTTTAAGAATTTATGCTATTTTTAGACGGCGGCCATCATGGATTAGCGATGACCTCCATTTTAACAAATTTGAAAAGGCTTCACCCATGGACCATGTTCATGTGAAGAAGAATTTTGAAATCTCTAATAAAAGAACGACCTTTTGACCTTTCGGCGGCCATCTTGGATGACATAACCATCCGATTTCGACAAAAAATGCACCAAAGTGATCGCCTTGTTGATACCTTCGATTTGATATATGACATGACCATATTCAGTCAAAAATAAAATTTGACCCCAATTTGACCCCACGGGCCACGCCCATTTTGTTGAGAAGAAGATTTTTTAAGAATTTGTGCTATTTTTAGACGGCGGCCATCTTGGATTACGTAATGACGTCATTTTAACAATTTTGTAATCCCCCTACCTAAGGACCATGACCATGAAGTTTGGTGACCATAGGCCCAATGGTTACCGAGGAGAAGACGTTTGAAAATGTTCACGGACGACGACAACGACGACGGACGACGACGGACGACGACGGACGACGGACACATTGCGGTAACAATAGCTCACATGAGCTTCGCTCAGGTGAGCTAAAAAAGTGAAGTGGCCCTAATGGGCTTCCGTACGACTCGCAGTAAAATGTTGCACTAAGTCTTGTTCATTGGATAATATAACTTTGTCAATGTTGACAACTATATGTAATAAACGCCTCGTAGCACGGGATCAAGTAAACCACTATATCAAATGTGACCATTTATTTCACAGCAAATTACAGGGCTCGGTGAAGGAGGGAAATAAGTGTATAATATATAGGTAGCCCCCTTTCCCCAATGATCCCTTCACTTGTGTTGAACGTCAACCAAGCATAGGGAAAATAAGTAAAAACTTGAAGAACCGACTGATACGAGTTAATTACGCACGAACGTGTCAAACGGTCAATGGTAATCGCCGACCATCCAGAACAACATGCATTTGCAAGAGCAGTTGACAACTTGTATAACACGTGGTCAGTTGTGTACAGGTTTGTGCTAAATTTATTGTCATTACTGAGGGGGCCGTTACACTAAACTTCGTACGACTAAAATGATCGTAAGTGCAAAATTATGATAATCTGTAAATTTAACATTAACAATGCTTTCTTGTAAACAGTTATTGGATTTACATTTATTGAGCATAGGCTGCAGCCTATGCTCAATAAATGTAAACCCATCAGTTGAAATTTCCAGACGATCCTAAATTTGAACTTACGAACGTTTTAGTCGTACGAAGTTTAGTGAAGCGGCCCCCGGATTCTTCCACACGTATACAATAGTCGTCGGTGACCAATGGTCGGTTCTACAATGGTTTAAATCTAGTAATATGCGTTTCGTCAAATCTTCCTATCCGCTTATGTCAGTGCAAACACATACGGACAAAGACGGGTTCATGTGACCTACCGTGTTCCCATCTGTCTACCGTTTCTTATTATTCTGGACGCAAGGTGGTATAAACTTAACACTTAAGTACATTTCCGGCTCTCAGTGTTGAATCCATATATTCATTGTACTAAGACAAGAGAACACTCCGACATGAATGGTATATTTCCGGAAATATATGTATCTGAAAAAGCACTCCGACGTGAATATCCGGAAATATATGTGTCTGAAAATGGGTACTAATTACACACTTATAAAATAAAAACACTTATACAATAAAAACACTTATGAAATTGCAACATTCACTGTCTGGATTTGTTTTAACCGAAGTCGGAATTACGTTAGTGTGTCTGTCACTGTGATGGAGGAAAATTAACCCTTTGAATCCGAAAGCAAACAGTGCAGATCCAGATGAACCGGCTCCTCACCAGGATCTGCACTTTTTGAAAGTAATTTTCATATTGTTGAGAACAAAAAATATCCCCTTTTCATAAATGGACTAGTATGAAAACCATTTTGTGGCGGTTGGATTGGTTGCCAAATTAACATGTCAAATATCAAATCCATTCCAGTCTGTTAGGTGTGAAAGGGTTAACCCTTAGACCGCTACATACAACAATTGTTGTCTGCTGTTGCTTTTATATATTGCATTATTTCTCAATAAAAAACATGGTTTCCAATGGAAATGATTCTGAAGTGCTGTCAAAGCATTTTGTAAATTATTCTAAAGTTTTGTCAAAGCATGTTTTTGATGATAAAAATGGAAAATAAACAGCAGACGACAAAAATAAAATAAGATAGCGGTGTAAGGGTTAAGATAGATGCTGCTGATTGCAACCGGAGTAGACTGTCAAATCGTAAATCCACGACAATCACCCAATCGTGTCATCTGTGTGGGCAATTTCATTGTCAATAGTTACACTAGCATTTTCCCGCCAAAATTTAACTGAATATCGTGTGCCGAGTATAGGATAGGGTATTCGTATGTTATAAAAGAGATTGTTAACCCTTAGCCTGCTGAATGAAATATTGTCGTCTGCTGTTTATGTTTTATTTTCGATTTTGCTCATCAAAAACATGCTTTGACAGCACTTTACAATTATTTCCATTGGTTTGCTATGCGATCACGAATAAACATTATCACCTGAGATAACTGACATAGAAACTCCTCAAAATTAAGATCACATGACTTTTCTTGGTGTCCGGTTTAGAGAGGTTCTACTGTACTACTAACCCATCAATACGGTCGCGAAATATCTTATTTTAGCCTGGTTGTACAGGCACATTGTCTCAGACAATCTCTCTGGTATAAACACTATGTTTTGTTGTGTAGCTTCGTGGACTACAAATGACATATCAACCAAACTCGCCATTTTATTTGATCAAATTTAACTGACGAGTCGTTTGTTGTTTTTCAGTACATTAAACTCTTTTTTTTACAAAACCAGGAATTATTTTCAGAGGACACAAAATAGTATGTGCAATTGCGTTCACGCTTATCTGCAATTACATTATGTTTTAATAATCTGCGTCATCACCTTCCGTAATATATCCGACACACGGTGCCTTTAAATCATCGACACTGTCAGATTCAGTGGGAAAGTGGCTTTAACGATATAAACCCCGGTAAAATCTTCTGGAATAACTAATCATATACTATACAGGTCCCAACGACAAGCATGCCGTCTCTATTCTGACAAATCGCATATCGACTGGGAGTTATTAATTTTACCCCTACATATCTAACATGAACTCGTCCTCATGAAAGGGATTTACTATCATGAAATATCCGCAAACAGTGCAGATCCTGATGAGACGGCTCGTTACGAGCCGTCTCATCTGGATCTACACTGTTTGAAAATCGAGATGTAGCTAGCTGTGTTCACAGTTGAAATTATTAAACTAACGGAGCCCCGCAGGGGACATGGATTTTTGTTAAACTAATTCGTTCCCACGAAATAACAATTCGTTCCCTCAATTTAACAATTCGTTCCCATGATATAACAATTTGTTCCATCAATTTAAAAATTCGTTCCCACGAAATGACAATTCGTTCCCTCAATTTAACAATATAAATGCTAAACTGAGGGAAAGAATTGCTATTGTTGGAACGAATTGTTATTTCGTGGGAACGAATTAATAAAAAAGATAATTATACGTCCCCTGCGGGGCTCCGTATACACTAGAACATAGCATTGTCTCCGACGTATTCACGGCCAGTAATCTGTTAGAACCATGCAATATTGAGCGTCTGGGAGTACTTACGATATCTATAGCATGAGTCATTTGATCTGGCGCTGTTACTCAGTCTTCACCGACTACCGATAAGGTCAAGGTCGAGGTCAAAGTACCATCGCGCAACTCAGTGAATACAAACTATTTTCCAGACAACTAAACATAATAGAACTCCGCTCGCCCCAGAAATGCTATTATCGGTAATAGGAAACAAAAGCAGCCGTCGCGTCTTGACAATGCCATGCTGCAATTTAGAGTTGTTCTGATCGTGTTTGATCGATTTCTATCGATATATACAACAGATCGATAGGCACATGTAGGTCAGAAGCTAAGTTGGTCGGTCTGTTTGCTTGCACTTGGTGAACTGGACGGTCACGTGACGTGACATAAGGTATTAACACCCATCTTCCTTATGGTGCTTCAAATATTTCAATTTTTAATCAGTATATATATGTTCGACGTAACACCACGTGGTGCGTCGCGAACATATCGATGGTCTAGTAACATAAGGTCGTAAGTGCTATGCTAAAGCATAGCACTTACGACCTTATGTTACTAGACCATCGATATGTGGCTGTGACTGCGTACACGGGGTTTATGGGTTTTGCGACAAGCGTAGATCCAGATCAGATTGATCAGGATCTGTACTGTTCACCAGTCCATCAATGAAACACCCGTCATGCTTCTAGCAAGCAATATATATCGTTATCCGGGAGCTACAGTGGCCACACGTCCCATAAGCCCAATTTCTCCAGTCACAGCCACATATGTCCAACATAATACCACCAACATACGGCACTGGCTGTGTGATCCACTCATTGTAAACTAAAATGACAGCTATCTATGTTGTGAACAGTGCAGACTCGAACCAAGTTAAACGTATTGACATTCTGAGTTAGACCTGAAAGTTAATACTACAAGTCCTGATTCACGTGACGGCTCAGATATACTGAAAATAAATTAGATAACTCTATATACACCCCTACCAATACCCCCATCTCTCTCTCGCTCATCCCCCCCCCCCCACGCACCCCCCCCCCCCCCCCCCCCCCCCCCCCCCCCCCCCCCCCCCCCACCCCCTCCCCGCTCTCTCTTTCTTTCTCGCGCTTGCAAACAAACAAAAAACAATGTTTGTCAGTACCATAAACATGTTTTTCCTACACAACGATTGTTGTCAAACGACTCGTCTGTATAATTAGTTGTGCCAAGTAACTCTATAAAACTCATGTGCCGTTACGGGAGTTTTTCAGAGTTACTTCCCGCAACCAAGGCAAAATTTGCTTCATGAACACGTCTGTATAGTGTTTCCCAGTACGTTCCTTAGTAGTACTGGGACTAAGTATTGTCAAGGGTGCTTATTATTTCCCGATTCCGTTATTATTTGCGTTTGATTTAAATTCAGTTTCTCTCAAGCCGGTACTGGGGCCCCTCGTGGCTTGGACTGTGGCTAGACTCGCAGGCCATGACATAACTGAACATGTGCCACAAAACCAGTAGCCTATTTCACAAACATTGCAAAGTATACTTTTCCAGCAAAGTATATTTTGAGGGAGAAATTTTCAATTTAAGAATAAATTTATTAATTTTTATTATTCTGAATTTATTACATTATCAGAGCCATTTTGGCTGTGATAATGTAATAAATTCAGTATAATAATTCTGCATACTTTTAAAGGTACATGCCCACTCAGCAGGCAAAAAATGTTCTTTATATCAGAGACATCATCTGAGACATTTTCTGGCAAAATAAACATTCATTCACCATTACCCCACGTATTGATTGGCATCATTATACATTTTATATCAGACATAAATTACCACACTGATATCAGGGGCGATAACCGTGTTTCCTTAACATGTTAACGGACATTACTATGTATTCTCTGTATGTATTGTTTGATGTTTGATCATACTTCACAATCTGTCGAAAATATTATTTTTGTAGGTGACACATTCAATTAGTATAAATAATTAAAAAATATCAATGCCCCATTTGCATATGAACATAGCCTGATACCACCGCGCGTCACTATCAGTAAAATAACTATTACTAAATGATTATATCTGTATAGAGGGCACTAATAATGTTTAGAACTGGTGGAATAGTGGCACAATTATACACCTATTTAATTAATATAAAGAACATTTTGTGCCTACTGAGTGGGCATGTACCTTTAATCATAAAATATATGCAGTTGTTAGTTCTATATGAAATAATGCATTTCAGAAAAAATAAATGATTACTCCCTCAAAGTATACTTTGCTAGAAAAGTATACTTTGCAATGTTGGTGAAATTGGCTACTGACCTTTTATGTACGTTGTTGTGATAGCGGTGTCGGTGATTGCCACGGAGTTCTTTACTTTGTCATGTAATGATCAATATGACATAGACAACATGATTACAAAAGGAGACCCATGAACCCACGCAAAGAGGAAACTAAAACATTTACATCGTGATAAAAAAACATGACACGCACAGAGTGGTAGTGGAGACTTCAACGCGACACAAAACATGCACTCAACGATCAGCGGTCTGTTGTCCCAACAAGAAAGCAACAGAACGTGAAATGTACACACAGGGACGTCGGAAGCATAATAAGATTGGTCCGGCGAAGGTAAGTGGTGCCCGCTCCTACCCCAAATTATGCGCGGATCCGTGTCCGGCGCACGCCCCCACTAAACCACTTTATACCTGGACAGATCTGTATACTATTCAGAGCTCCAGATAAGCTTTGTGTCTAAAGAGTACTATACCCACTGATTTCAAAATCATTGCGTATTTTACTGTTACAAATGGATTATTGATTTTCTTTATTACTTAATAGGAACAAATGATAACAAATGATAACAAATTTCACTTATTTGAGCTGCAAAATGCAAACACTGAAATCATTTGCTTTTGCAAGCTCAACTAAGTGGATTTTCCACTTTATGACAGCATTTTCACTACACAATTTGAAAATCAAAGCATATTTTCACATTGCTGTGCGTATTTTGTACTCCCACTTTTGATAATCAAGGCGTATTCAGCTAAAATAATTGCGCTAAAGACGCCAATACGCAGCTTATCTGGAGCTCTGGACTATTTTCTAATTTCTCTCCCAATCTGTATGGCGTTACCACTCAGGTGAACCGTCTCGTTGAGTCGTCGAGACGGTTCACCTGAGCGGTAACACCATACACATGGGCGGATTCATGGGGCGGGGGGGAGGGGGGGGAGGGGGGGGGCGGACCCGGCGCGCGCGCGCCCCCCCCCCCTAAAATTCGCCGAGTAAAGATTTTTTACAAGTTAAAAGGCACGTTTCATGCCAAGTGCAATGTATTCCATGCATTTTTCGGTCGTTTTCTTATTGTTTCAAAATTTAAACGTTTTCAATCAAAAATCATGTCTGAACATACTGTCACTGTCAATATTTTTGCTCCAAAATGCGCCAGAACGCAGGAAATGCGATGTAGATGAACTACCGGCAGTTGACGGTGTAATTCTGTATTTAGTTTGATCTCTTTGACATGTTGTCATTAAATCTTGTTACTGTTGTCATTCTATTGAATACAGCAATATACGGACCCGAGTGCGATTCGTTAGTCATACTCGGCTGATCATATAAAACAGTCTTATTAGAAAGATAGCGAGCATAAGATCACAAGTATTTCCCCTTATAACTATTTCCGGCGTTAAAATTGGCGGAGTTTATTGATTTGACGTCACGTTGCTTAGCTTAAACTAAGCAACGTGTTGCTTAGTTTAAACTAAGCAACGTGGCATCAAACCGACACATTCTGACAAATTTAAACTAAGCAACGGGACGTCAAATCTGCAAAATCCGCCAATGATGCCCTAGAAGTAGTTACTCGTGATTTTTAAAGTTCACTGGTATATTTTTAAGTCTTGTCTATGCTAGCGACTTTAGAAAGGACGACGTATGTGAGACCGCATGTTTATGTCATGTGATCCTGGTTAGCGCTGTAATCTGGCGCACTCTCAGCCGGTATTGTTACCGCGAGTATAACTAACCACCGAACTCGGCCGTGGGAACTCAACTACTCACGTACTCGTGCTGCAATGGCTGCCAGTCAACCTATCACGAGACAAAATCGCCAAAATCTCCGGTAAATGTTTATATGAAGCCACGCCTACTTGCCAAATTTGGAAGTAAGTTCGCAATGCGCATGCGCATCTAACATGCGTATTGACATGTCCACGTGGCTGATTAAAATTAGCTCGCGCGGAAGATACTAAGTGCGCAAAAAGAAATTATAGTACTTCACTACCTTTTAAGGCTATCAAGAGGATATATTTGTATTATCAGTTAGATCTGTCAACTAATACGGCAGGAATACACGGGAAAATGTGTCTTATCGTGTCCGGCTTCAGCCGCCAGCGTCTGAGCAGTTACCTGAACCGAGTAGACCAGGCGCATTTGCTGCTGATTATGTCAAAGGAAAGTAGTCAACATTGTGAAACAACATTCATGTTGTGGTACATTGTCTATAAGATCAGTATACGAGTATACGTGACCGTGACGTGACTGGATAGACGGGCCATGATTTTACTGTTATATTTATATTCAGTACACAGCCCTACTACGCAGGTAAAACGTATTGAAATTCAACCGGAGTCAGAAGAAAACCTGCGATATTGCGACCTTGCGCCGAGGCAAGCATGCGTCTGTGCGCACATTTTTACGACCATCTGTGTGTACACGGCTCGACATTCAATATGTTACGCATTCATAACGCATTCACATCCAACTGATGTCCCAGGCTTTTACATTCGTACTGATCAAGGGCTACACTCGTTGTATTTGCAATAGTGTCTCAATCAATTCTATATATAGAGTGAAACATTGGCGTAATAGGAGAAAAGGAAATTATAATGTTTGTAATTGCCAATATTAGCCGAAACGTGAGTTACGAACTGGAGCGTATCAACTGTCAATGTCAGGGCAGGAACGACAACACCAAAGATGTCCTGCTCATATCAGATTACCCCCCTTGGTTGGCCGTAAATGATTTGGAAAACCAGACAGATTTCCCGAGAAACGTTGTGAATAATGTCAGATCACGTGCAGTTATGAATTCCACATGCCAGGAAACATGTAGGAATTCCGGGAATCGACGAAAAAGTCTTACCACTTCCGAACTTGGGGGAATTTCACTAAACTTCGTACGATTAAAATGTTCGTAAGTGCAAATTTAGGATCGTCTTTCAATTGATGAATTTACATGTATTGAGCATAGGCTGCATATGCAGCCTATGCTCAATAAATGTAAATCCAATAATCGTTTACAAGAAAACACTGTTAATGTGAAATTTACAGACTATCATATGTTTGCACTTACGAACATTTTAGTCGTACGAAGCTTAGTGAAACGGCCCCCTGGTCTGATAAACGTGATATGGAAATACAATGACATTGTATGACACAACCATTGGTTATAGGCAAGGCCCGGTCGCTCAAAACCTATGTGCCCGTTCTATACATACTCATCGTTTGATTCAAAGATATTTGCTTTGTGAATATGATGTGATATATGTATTACAGATAACCTAATAAACGTTGGTAGCACATGTTGCAAGGACAATAATTTACAACGTACTATCAATTATATCATGCCCATGTATACACTATGATTGATACATTGGTTATCATTTCAAAAATCTACAATGGTCATGTTACACCGTGTAATTCATTAGGTCACTACACTCGCCTAATTTTAGAACTACAGGTTTGACAATATTACCACATATAGTCTGCTAGCAACACATTTATGATACACAATCAATATTCGTTATTGCACACAATACAGTATATATGGTAAATACTATGTGAACATGTAATATAGCCTATATGACTGTGCACTCTCGATAGCCTGTATAGAGATGTATGTGGCTTAACAAATGGGCACATTTATCGTCCGAAATCAGACTTCGTATTGACTTGGGCTACATATAATGGATATGATGGTGTTAATCATTTTGAAACATATTTCACTAAATGTTATTACTTTATTTGTCAAATTATGATCTGCCTGTGTCAAACGCTACAAGATTCAAAGACTTGTTTCGTATGAAAACTCGTTGAACACTTTCAACACTACATACCTGTATAGTGGTATTGGCAAACCGTGTAGATCCAGATGAGCCGGCTCGTGACGAGCCGTCTCATCAGGATCTGCACGTTTTGCAACTTATTTTCATACTTTGCATTTACATATGCATGTACTCATTTGCGATAATGATATTCATGTTTCAGCCTCGTTTAATATGACATTGTTTTCACTTGTACCTCATGATGCCATGTAAATTGGATTGAGTGTAATACAATTGAATTTAATTGATTGTTCAGCAACTGGGCCCTGTTTGCATTCTGCCACAGTGCCACAGAGCGAGGAGAATGTGTATACCTAGCCGCGGAACCCGAACCCGGAACCTCTGGTTGACAGTACAACCCGAACCCGGAACCTCTGATTGACAGTACAAGTGTTCCATCGACTGAGATAACCGACAGGTATGGCACACTGTAGTAACCCACCCGCCAGTCTATTACAGGACACGGACACTTATTACATACGTACTTTCCCATTGAAACACAATCGAGCGAAACCCTCAATATTGTTTCTAGGTTGATATAAAGTCGCGCAATGTCGCACGCGGAACTCGTATCGTGCAAATATCCAAATTGTATACAATACAATACATGTTATTCACTCTAAGCCACATGCGTGACACACGAGGTATACAACAGATTACATAATACAACGATGGGTTATATCGTTATAACCATAAAGCATTTCTTATAAAAAATAGCAAAATTATATACAAATAAAATAATAACACACGTCCCTCCCATAGTGAGCCACACATCGTGACACATGCACAGCGGGTTACTGTTACACTGCCTAAGGACATACTATATCTGTTCTATGTTAAGCGTACACCCAGTTTACCAAAACCTACCTACCCGGTAAAAATAAACAAGGCCTTGAACAAAACGACAGTAAATTTATGTTAAAACTTATTAAGTGGACATTCATGAACGTATTTAATACTTGAACAAGTCCCTCAACCGGTTTTCAGTTGACTTCACCGGTAAATAGTGTAACATAGCATACACATTGTGTTTGTTTTTTCACAGAACTACTTTCAAAACCTACCCGCACGCGGACTCTTAACAGAGAAAGAACTTGCTATGGCCTAATGTAACAAAACAACAACACATTTACAAACGGTCACTCAGCCCGTTGGAGTCATCTGACACCATCTGACACAAGACCGGTTTTATCAACGACAGCCCACGCGTTGCATAGAGAATAGTAGGTTAGTGCCGTGAATGGGAAAACATATCTGGCAAGGCTTAGGAAACGGGATGGGCGAGACTCTGCCGAGCACATCCCATTTCCGTGCCGCGCCAGATAGTTTTCCCATTCACGGCACGAGCCTACTATTCTATTTATCCCGTCAACACCTACAAATGGCTTTAAAATGCAAAATAAAAAAAACCCAGCCACCGCACATATTCATACGCAGTGATTAGGTCGTATTGACAGGATATCAAAAATGTTTCACGGCACCGTGTTTCACAGCACATACGCACTGTGTTGACGGGACAACCATGCTTAATTGGCGTCATTACAGGTGTCACTTGTCCTTTAATTTATTGCCGTCAACTGTCACGTCCGTTGTAGACGTCCACGTCTTGTCAACACGACACAACGTCCCTCGGTCGGGGCGAGCAGGTTTATCTAGGCCACCCTAAATAATGATATACAATACCCAGTCCTGTGCTTTGTTTAAGATCTGTTCATTGGCTCCCAAATTCATAACTACGACATCAAATATACCTAACTTCGAGGGGATAATATTACCGTTATCGGGACTTCCGTAATTAAATGCTGTGTACAGTTTATAAGACGAAGCACAAGGTGTTGTTCTATGTGGTTAGTGTGCACGGATGTACGTATTGTTCCATGAATGTGCCAGCGTTCCTGTCATCACGTCAGCCTCCTGGCAGCTCTGACCAGGTCACACCGGAACCACGACATAATGTCACAGCCGCCGATAAAACACTCGTATCGCAGTCTCATTTTTGCCTGCTAATTAATTTATAGAACATGCGAAATGTACTTCATGATTTTTTTTTGGTGAATTTAGCAAATATCAAATTATGTGAATTAGCCCTTTCGATACATTTGCCTTTATCCTATTTTCTTATAAATGGTGTAGATCGTAACGAGCCGGCTCATCTGGATCTGCACTGTTTGCATAAACCGATATAGCGGGCTTTCGGGTTCAAAGGGTTAAATACATGTATTTTCTTATAAACTATATTAACTATTTTCATCATTATTTACATGACAGGCATTTTGCCTATGCGGTCGTACTAACAATTTGGAGTAAATCTGTGAGTGAAAACGTATCGAACATAACATTTCCAGAAGATTTCTAAAATACAACTGGATGGCTAAATTCCGACGGGGCCATTTTCGAATCTGACCTGTATATTATCTAAATAAGAAGATTTTTTAAGAATTTATGCTATTTTTAGACGGCGGCCATCTTGGATTAGCGATGACCTCCATTTTAACAAATCTGAAAAGGCTTCACCCATGGACCATAACTTTTAAGTTTGGCTACCATGGGCCAAGCGGTTCATGTGAAGAAGAATTTTGAAATCTCTAATAAAAGAACGACCTTTTGACCTTTCGGCGGCCATCTTGGATGACATAGCAATCCGATTTCGACAGAAAATGCACCAGAGTGATCGCCTCATTGATACCTTCAATTTGATATATGACATGACCATATTCGTTCAAAAATAAAATTTGACCCCAATTTGACCCCACGGGCCACGCCCATTTCTGACCCCGGGGTCAGCATTTTAACAACTTTGAAAGAGCAATGTACATCGATCATTCCTACCAAGTTTCGTCGAAATCCGGCAAGCGGTTCATGAGAAGAAGATTTTTTAAGAATTTATGCTATTTTTAGACGGCGGCCATCTTGGATTACGTAATGACGTCATTTTAACAATTTTGTAATCCCCCTACCTAAGGACCATGACCATGAAGTTTGATGACTATAGACCCAATGGTTACCGAGGAGAAGACGTTTGAAAATGTTCACGGACGACGACGGACGACGACGGACGACGGACGACGGACGACGGACGACGGACACATTGCGGTAACAATAGCTCACATGAGCTTCGCTCAGGTGAGCTAACAAAAAACTCCATGTCCCTTGCGGGGCTCCGTACTATCAGTATCGATCGTCACAGTATCGTGACCCCGTACGATGTCAACAATGATTTCGAAAATAAAACTACGGGGCAAGATTGGGAAATATCGTAGCATGAACTATAAAACAAAACAACATACGTGTACTTATGCAGTAAAAACATGGTTTGGCAGCATTTTAGAATCATTTCCAATGGAAATGATTCTAAAGTGCTGCCAAACCATGTTTGGAATATCTCTAACTCGGACACCTTGAGCACATATCAAGGTGCCCGGTTTAGAGAGGTACCACTGTAATTCCACTGCTAATAAAAGCATTATACGACACGACGTTCAAGTACTTTGCAATCATGAACAGACATCAGCATCAAAGATAAATTAGACACGCCATGTGATTTTGTACATTCGGACAACTGCGTAATTTCATGAAATACGTTTACAATATTTGCAATATTTTCCATAAATGGCGTCAAAAGTTAACAACATTTTCAGAGTACAGTACTCTGAAAATTTTGTCAATTTTTGACTGCGTAATTTCATGAAATATGTTTACATAATTTACAATATGTTCCGTAAATGGCGTCAAAAGTTGACAAAATATTCAGAGTGCATGCGGAATTATATTCCGCATGTACTCTGAACATTTTGTCAACTTTTTTCCTTTATTTATGAAACAAATTGTAAATTTTGTAAACGTATTTAATGAACTTACTCCAAAGGTACAAAATCACATGACGTGTCTCAAATTACAGCGAATCCCATGGGTGCCGGGTATAGAGCGGTTCCGCCGTGGATTATTTTCAGGGTATAAACAATAAATTATTAAATTAAAACGTCACCACATACGCCAACATACGCCCACTTGTCCACGTGAGGTCTCGTATAATCCATACACAGTACAAATGTGATACAAACGCATCACAAACTGTCGAACCAGTGGCCTAAAATAGCTATACCCATAATTAAGGAAGTATAGACAATGACTATGAGTGTACATTAAAGGTACATGCCCACTCGGTAGGCACAAAATGTACTTTATATCTGAGACCTCATTGAGACATTTTCTGGCAAAATAAACATTCATTCACCATTACCCCACGTATTGATTGGAATTATTATACATTTTATATCCGACGCAAATTTCCACACTAATATCAGGGGCGATAACCGTGTTTCCTTAAAATGTAAACGGCCATTACTATTTATTCTGTGTATTATTTTGTTTATGTGCAATGATCATACTTTACAATATGTCGAAAATATTATTGTTTTAGGTGACGCATTTAATTATTGTAAATAATTAAATAATATCATGAAAATAGCCTGATACGACCGCGAGTAACTATCAGTAACATAAATATTAATAAATTATTATATCTGTATAGCGGGCACTCGTAATGTTTAGAACTGGTGGAATAGTGACACACTTATACACTTATTTAATTCCTATAAAGAACACTTTGTGTTCTTTATAGGAATTAAATAAGTTTATAAGTGTGTTGTGCTTACTGAGTGGGCATGTACATTTAACGTAGGTTGCCGTTGTTTGGGCGTTGCTATTTCTCGTTTGTTAAACTTACCTATTTCATCAGGTTGTGCAAGGGTTTACTTGTAAGTATATATATATGACAGGTGTGCCGAAATCTAGAAGGTTCGACCAAAATATAAAATACCCAGTTCGGAAAACTGGAATTTTCATACGTTGTAAACGTTATCATTTCTCCGAAATTTGTCCAATATATGACCATGTGAACTTGGGCAATTAGCCAAGTAAAGCGCACATGTACTGCGGTTGGCTATTTGCCCAAAATTAAAGGTATCTTGTCAACTATTAAGTCATATATATTCAATATGTTTTTACCGTTTTCTGAACTATGAATTGCCTCTATCAACAATCAAAGTACTGAAAGTACTGACTGGCGGGAGACAAGTAGCCACTTGTGAATTTGCATACTCAGAAATTCCTTGCTAGAAATGTATTCGATGTTGATTATTGGATGTACAATCTGCAAATTTGGAGAACTTGATCAGTTACTGGTGTTTGTAAAATACAGCCTGCTCTAAACACAAATAGGTTGATGAAGCAAAGGTGCTTTATGTCCGACTAATACACCATTTTACGAGGTATATTGCAGACGTATTATGTGAAATCTTTTCAAAATTATGACTGGGCGTAGGCCTACATACGTGTATGCTGCATGAACGGCAAAATGTTTTCATGAATTTTGTTTCGCTCACCCAGAGGGTAACTTTTCGAAAATCGCCCGTAAACCACAATATGAAAAAGAAATGGCCTTCGACGTCGCATTGCGACTGCGTGGTACACGATACGGGTGGCGTCTCAATAACAGCAATTTGTTCTCTTCAAAAGTAAAGTTGGGCATGCCAACTATTTTACACATAATGTTGAGCATTGCCGTTGCTATTAATAACTTGCTTTCAGTTCACTCGCTGACTTTAAATGTCACCTGACTGTTGTTAATTGCGAACGCAAATTGAGCCTATTGAGACGTCCCCCGATGAACAGAGAGCCACTTCCGAAAGTAGACCCGTGCAAACGGCCAGAATCACGATCCCAATAGCGTGGAGACAGTATCAAGCATCATCATCAATTTGTAAAACCTACCGCGTTTTGGTTACCCCATACGGAAATTAGATCTATTGCATAATAGATGCTTCTGCGGTACAATAACACAGTTGGTTAAAGGTACATGCCCGCTCAGTAGGCACAAAATGTTCTTTATATCAGGGACATCATCTGATACATTTTCTGGCAAAATAAACATTCATTCACCATTACACCACATATTGACTGACAGTATTATTTTATATCAGACGTAAATTTCCACACTGATATCAGGGGCGATAACCGTGTTTCCATAAAATGTTAACGGACATTACTATGTATTCTCTGTATTTATTTGTTGATGTGCAATGATCATACTTTATAATCTATCGAAAATATTATTTGTTCATGTGACACATTTAATTGGTATAAATAATCATTAAAAAATATCATGCCTCATTTGCATATAAAAATATCCTGATACCACCGCGAGTCACTATTAGAAAAATAAATATTACTAAATGATTATATCTGTATAGCGGACACTCGTACTTTTTAGAACTGGTGGAATAGTGACACAGTTATACACTTATTAAGTTCATATAAAGAACAGTTGGTGCCTACTAAGTGGGCATGTACCTTTAAGATCATTACTACACTAGTGTAATAAATGTGCAAATGACACCGTTTGATTTAATATGATATTGATTAAACTCGTTGACTGATTTCATAAGAAAATCGGCAAAGCATCGTTTCTTATGAAATCAAAAAACGTGTTGACGACGTGGAGACGATTCTCATGTGCTGTCAAAACCAATATCATTAAATCATCACTCATGCTATATCCTCTATTTCCATTTTACTGCAGAGCTCCAGATAAGGTGCGTATTTGCGTAAATACCCAATTAAAATTGCCAAAAACCCAATTGAAATCAGAAGTAGTTAGTATCAAAAAGCAATGAACAATTTGTGGTATCTTTATCATGCTACAGAAAACAATAAACAGATCACAAATATGGCATATTTTCTTATTTTTCTATGAAACCACATCTTGCCAAGGAGACAATTCTAATGAAATACCAAGATGTGTTTTCATTTAGAAGCAAAGTATTCAATAAATGCGGTCTGCTGATATGTAAACAGTAGTGTGATTCTATTTTACACAATTAAATTTTTTAAATACCAAATTGCTTCAGAAATGATGGAGTGACAATACTGAATTACTAATTCCTTATCTGGAGCCCTGAATTTTAGTGAATTAATTTACTCAAAATTAAATTAGGAACTTGGGGCCAGTTTCACTAAACTTCGTACTATAAAAATGTTAATACGAATATTGTTATTAATTTGCTTATCACACTCACATTAACGTGGTTAACGAATGCACGTTTTCCCCATGTTAAATCCCCATAGACATCTTCACGGAGTCACGGAGTGAAGATGTCTATGGGGATTTAACATGGGGAAATTTTGTGGTTACAACAACGTCGACCACTCCAAAGTAAGTATTACTTGGTATTTTCCTTAATATGCAACGGGTTTTGATGAAATATGGCTCAGGAAACACGTCTTAAAGACCTGCATTTGGTAGTCCATGGAGTTCGGCACAGACGTATGTCGTTTTTGTGAAGAAATCGATTCTTCACAAACACGACAGAAGTCTGGGCGAAAATACAGAGACCACCGAATACAGCTTAACAAGACGCGTTTGATGCGCCATATTTCATCAAAATCCGCTACGTAATAAGGACAATGTAAAAGAATACGTACTTTGAATCAGATGAAAGTTTCAATACTTGTTGTTGTTGTTAGTACCACGTGATCATACACCTTGTAATGACACATTCCGTAGACTGTATCAGGTAAACACAACATACGGAATAACTTAAAGGTACATGCCCACTCAGCAGATATTTTCCGGCAAAATAAACATTCAATCACCATTACCCCACGTATTGATTGGCATTATTATACATTTTATATCAAACATACATTTTCACACTGATATCAGGGGCGAAAACCGTGTTTCCTTAAAATGTTAACGGACATTACTATGTATTCTCTGTATTTATTTTTCGATGTGCAATGATAATTTTCGAAAATATAATTTTTTCAGGTGACGCATTTAATTAGTATAAATAATTAAAAACCATCATGCCTCATTTGCATATGAATATAGCCTGATACCACCGCGCGTCACTATCAGTAAAATAATTTTTCGTAATTTTTAGAACTGGTGGAATAGTGACAAGGTTATACACTTATTTAATTCCTATAAAGAACAGTTTGTGCCTACTGAGTGGGCATGTACCTTTAATCTACCTTGTATTGGAAACTATTTTGAAATCGCCGCCATTTCACATGACTATAAGTACACCGGTCACATACAGTGAAACCTCTCTAAACCTCTCTAAACCGGACAACATGGGAGGTTGGGAGGTCCCCAGGGTGTCCGGTTTAGAGAGGTTTCATTGCAAACTAGGCAGTTGATCATTCTGAGCAATAGTTGTGTGCTATGCGATCATGAACAGACATGATCACCTGAGATAAATGACCAAGAAACTCAGCAAAAATGAGATCACATGTGTTGTCTTGTTGTCCGGTTTAGAGAGGTACCACTGTAATTATAATATCAAGATAAACAAAAGTACTAACATACATACCGAAGTATATCTATTTTTTAGACATTAGTAAATCCGCATATACGTACACACATATAGTTCACGATGCACCGGCAACATGTGATAAACCGAAAGTGAAACTGTATTTTCTTATCAGGCATATTATGCCGTATATGTCAGGAAGCCGTACATGTATACAATGGGATCCCACAATTCCAATTAGATACTCCTCGCGTGACATTTTTGTGGTTGTCACGGGAAAAACGGGACGTATGTGATTTGTGACAAGTGTAGCTCCTTATCAGATAACACACACACATGTAGCGTGATAACAATATTTATCCCGTCAACACATTGCGTATGTGCCGTGAAACACGGTGCTGTGAAACATGTTTGATATCCTGTCAATACGACCTAATCACTGCGTATGAATATGTGATGTGGTTGGGGTTATTTTTTGCATTTTAAAGCCATTTGTAGGTGTTGACGGGATACATAGAATAGAAGGTTAGTGCCGTGAATGGGAAAAATATCTGGCGCGGCTCGGAAACGGGATGTGCTCGGAAGAGCCGAGCCCATCACGTTTCCTGAGCCTTGCCAGATATTTGTTCCCATTCACGGCACTAACCTACTATTCTCTATATAATCGCGTATTAGCACCATGAAGGGTGTTTCATTGATGTAATGGCGAATTGCTCAGATCCTGATCCACACAGTCTGATCTGGATCTACACTGGTCGCAAAACCCACACGATCTATTTCTCCAGTCACAGCCACATTTTGGGAAAATAGACCCTATAGCTAGCTGATAGAACATAGACTTCTGCGTATCTATGGTCTAGTAACATAAGGTCGTAACTGTTATGACCTTATGTTACTAGACCATCGGTATGTCTTTTACAACGTCATATTATTTGTATTACCATATATATTCCCATTTGTGACCGTCTATAACATACAATACCAGGCGCGGATCCAGGATTTTGGGCTAGCGGGGGGGGGGGGGGGCGTAACTATTTTGCAATACTTGACTATATTATCGAACGAGCTAAGCTCGTTCGATAATATAGTCAATTTTGTATTACAAAATAGTCGACCGAGCAGAGCGGGAAAATGCATGGAATACATGGCACTTGGCATGAAACGTGCCTTGTAACTTGTACAAAAAATCTTTACTCGGCGAATTTTAGGGGGGGAATATGTGCTCACTTCTTTATTTCAAAATACATGCACATCAATATTGGGCTCGAAATCAAGCAGCTTGAATGACTGAACCGGAACTAAATGATTATATCTGTGTAGCGACCCCTCGTAATTTTTAGAACTGGTGGAATAGTGACACAATTATACACTTATTTAATTTCTATAAAGAACATTTTGTGCCTACTGAGAGGGCAAGCACCTTTAAAAGTGCGCAATTCAATCAAACATTTACATTCTTTGTCAACAATGACAGGCTTTACGAATATTAATACCGAAGTTAAAAATAAAATTAAAGCAACCATAACACACATGTAAACTATGCATGTCGTGGTTTCGCTCGACACTTGGGATATGTAGCTACGTGAAATTTCGCACTTACGAGAGTATATGGTCGTATGTTTTTATGCAACCGCAAAAAATGGCAAACAGGTTGAGAAAATTGGGTCTACGGAGCCACGCAGGGCACGTAGAATTATTTTGTTTATTAATTCGTTCCCACGAAATAACAATTCGTTCCCAATTCGTTCCCTCAATTTTTTAACAATGTAGCAACATTTTGTGCCTACTGAGAGGGCAAGCACCTTTAAAAGTGCGCAATTCAATCAAACATTTACATTCTTTGTCAACAATGACAGGCTTTACGAATATTAATACCGAAGTTAAAAATAAAATTAAAGCAACCATAACACACATGTAAACTATGCATGTCGTGGTTTCGCTCGACACTTGGGATATGTAGCTACGTGAAATTTCGCACTTACGAGAGTATATGGTCGTATGTTTTTATGCAATCGCAAAAAATGGCAAACAGGTTGAGAAAATTGGGTCTACGGAGCCACGCAGGGCACGTAGAATTATTTTGTTTATTAATTCGTTCCCACGAAATAACAATTCGTTCCCAATTCGTTCCCTCAATTTTTTAACAATGTAGCAATTCGTTCCCAAGAATTATCAATTCGTTCCACGGGAACGAATTGTGTATTCGTGGGAACGAATTGTTATATCGTGGGAACGAATTGTTATTTCGAGGGAATGAATTGTTAAATTGAGGGAACGAATTATCATCAAGTTCGTGGGAACGAATTGATAATTCGAGGGTACGAATTGTTAATTCGAGGGAACGAATTGTTATATCGTGGGAACGAATTGCTAATTCGAGGGAATGGAATGGAATGGTGCTTTACGGCCCATCAACACAAAATAGTTAATTCGAGGGAACGAATTGTTAAATTGAGGGAACGAATTGTTATTTCGTGGGAACGAATTAATAAAAAAAATATATGTCAATTGCGGGGCTCTGTATATAGGATTCTGATTAAATGAAATGGTGTTCTAGATTTATATGTCAGTTACATGAAGCGAAAACCCACATCTTAGAAATTGTATGCTACCGCTGATAATAAAGCCGTATATATGGCCTGTCAGTTTGGATACAAACTTTACAAGGTCATTAGATCAATTGATTGTTTATCACAATACTATTTTGGAAACGAGAAGTACATGTACATTCTGTTTACGTTATCTCTGCATCAACATGGAAACAGTACTCTCGAATGACAAAGGACACCTTTAACGCTTTAACCAGCAAACATCGTGCTCTTTATGTATTTACGCGATTTATTTAACCTTTTCAACCCTAAGGAACTGGAATTGACTGTGATATGCTAATGTCCGACCAATGAAATGGTCACAAAATGATTTTCAGATTCGTCCATTTATGAAAAGGGGGTATTTGTTGTTCTCAAAAATATGAAAATTACTTTCAAACAGTGCAGATCCTGATGAGACGGCTCGTTACGAGCCGGCTCATCTGGATCTGCACTGTTTGCATAAACCGATATAGCGGGCTTTCGGGTTGAAAGGGTTAAATGACGTTATAAGAAGGCGAAAGGACTTCTATCGCAAGTTACTGACATTATCATCGAATCGTGGAGAGGAGGGACTAGAAAACAGTACAGCTATGCGTGGGACCGGTGGAAGGTTTGTAATAACCTTAGACTTAGCAATCCCTTTCAAACGTCTGAAATCATAGTAGTTCAGAACCCGTATTACTTGCTCAGGTGCGGGAAATCGTATTCTATACTTAACTCTCATAAGGCAATGTTACTACAGACATTACCATTCTTTGGTAACGGCTTGTGCAAATCAGGAGCTAACATCATTAGGCGATTCATGAAAGGAGTATTCTGCAAATCGCCGCCGAAGCAGAGATACAAGTTAACATGTGATGTGTCAGGGGTGTTATAATATCTCTCCTCACTTTTTCCACTTCGTAAATTATCGCTTAAACTGTTAACATTGAAGACTATTTCTCTTATCGCTGGCTTGTGCACCAAGAGCACAGACACTAGCATCCATGAGACTGGACCATATGTTTGTAGATGAAGAGTTTGTTACATTTGGCTTTCCAAACTTGTTGAAGACGTCTAGAGCGGGACATGCATTTACATTGAAATAGATCATTTTCACGATGAAAGTTTGTGTGCCATGCACACTCTATTACATTATTATAGGAATGAATGGCATTTTTGTGGAATTTATCGGGATATAAACTTGGAAAAGTCGCGGGAATACTGGACGAAGCGATAAAAAATTACAATTTTCGAAAAAAAAAAGAGAAAAAAAAATTTTTTATTTTTTTTTCTTTTTTTTTCGAAAATTGTAATTTCCCATGACATTTCCAAGTTTATATCCCCGATAAATTCCACAAAAAGGCCGTTCATTCCTTATAATTCCAGCATTTGAAATAAATTCATCAAGAAAATGTTACTGAAAGTAGTTCGGCGTGGGAGTTTACTGGGATATAAATTTTGGACGGAGACTTGCAACGGACCAATCAAATGTTAGGGAATTGTGTAAATATTTTTGTGCTGGAATTATATTAAAGTGACCGAACGGATCAGAAAATCCGATACATTGTTTATAAAGTTGTTTCTACGAGCACGTTAGCCAGATGGCTTAAAATGGTGTTACATAATACTGGTATTCAGATTGACAAGTTTCATGCTCATAGTTTTAGGTCAGCATCAGTTTCTGCTGCATTTAGTAAGGGGTGCTCAGTGAAACATATTTTGGATACAGCAGACTGGTCATCAGACAAGACGTTCAGACGATTCTATTTGATACAGCCTTTGGATGATAAGCAGATCACTTTTGCTGGTGCAGTGTTTTCGCAGAGCCGAGCACATCCCGTTTCCTGAGCCTTGCCAGATATTTTTTCACATTCACGGCACTAACCTACTATTCTCTACTATCACCTACTATTTCAGCACTAAATAGCAAACATTGACGCTTCCATTAATGCGCAGAAGTATTCATTCTTTGCGTGGGCGCATGCGTGGGCGCATGCGTGTATGTTTATACAAATCTGTACAATAATCTATTTTTTGTTCACCCTGATATAAATGCTGACCGGTTCGGATGACAATGACAAATACAGGTATACGGTACAATAGATCGAGTGGCACACACATGCCAGAATAAACAGAATAACTGCCGATGTAGCGCACCCACCGCTTACAGTGTGTCACTTCTGACGGCTATCTTTATGTTTCTGTCGCTCCAAACTTACCGCCATCAATTGTACCAACATGCAAAAACTCACACAGATCAACTGCAAACGCAAGTGAACGCCACATTTATTGTCTAAAATGGGGATTTGATACGGAGCCCCGCATGGGACATGGATTTGTTTTATTAATTCGTTCCCACTAAATAGCAATTCGTTCCCTCGAATTAACAATTCGTTCCCACGAAATTAAAATTCGTTCCCTCAATTTAACAATTCGTTCCATCGAATTAAAAATTCGTTCCCACGATATAACAATTCGTTCCAACGAATTAAAAATTCGTTCCCGTGGGAACAAATGTTATTTCGTGGGAACGAAATGTTATATTGAGGGAACGAATTATTAATTGAATTAATTATTAATTGTTTAATTCTACGTCCCCTGTGGGGCTCCGTAGTTTCCAGTGTAATAATTCAGTGCACTAAAATTCAACATACACAACTGTAATAAATATATATAAATAAATATTATGTAAATGAGTCGCTACATAATATAACCCGAATGTTCTGTCTTAAAAGCTACACTGATCAGTACAGCTTCAATGTATGGTGATTTGCTTATTCAATTAATCGAATCCAATAGTTGAGCTGATTTAATATCATATCTATTAAACTTGTTGACTCTATATATATACTGGCATAAGTCAATAAGAAACGAGAGATCAATTATCCCGCATATGCAGCCTATGATCAATAAATGTAAATTCAATAATTGTTTACAAGAAAAAATTGTTAATGTGAAATTTACAGACAACCATAATTTTGCACTTACGAACATTTTAGTCGTAAGAAGTTTAGTGAAACGGGCCACAGGTCGCTATGCCCCGTCTCCCAACTCGCAAACTTGAAATCTTAAAGGCACTATGTGTGAGATGATGTCCCCTATGTGGATGTCACTGGATAAATGGGGCTTATGGGATTTGTGACCAGTGTAGATCCTGGTCAAATAGCACACTCCTGTATCCTGATATTGATCCATATTGCTTGTTAGAAGCATGGCAGTATGGCGGGTGTTTCATTGATATAATGGCGAGCAATGCAGATCCTGATCAGACTGTGCGGATGCACAGGCTGATCTGGATCTACACTGGTCGCAAAACGCACAGGCTGATCTGGATCTACACTGGTCGCAAAACCCATAAATCCCATTTCTCCAACCAAAGCCACAAATAGTTAGTATGTGTTGTTGTTGTTGTTTTTCGCCAAGTATCTGGATCTGCACTGGTTGGCATTCCATCAATGAAACACCCGTCATGTTTCTAACATGCAATATACTGGATCACAGATCGTTATCAGCATACAGGGGTCCGTTTTACTAAACTTCGTACGACTAAAATGTTCGTAAGTGCAAATTTAGGATCGTCTGGAAATTTCAATTGATGGATTTACATTTATTGAGCATAGGCTGCGTATGCAGCCTATGCTCAATAAATGTAAATCCAATAATTGTTTACAAGAAAACATTGCTAATGTAAAATTTACAGACTATCATCATTTTGCACTTACGAACATTTTAGTCGTACGAAGTTTAGTGAAACGGCCCCCTGGATTGTGCTATTTGTTCAGGAGCTACACTGGTCACAAATCCCATACGCCTCATTTCTCCAGTCACATATGAGACACGCCATGTGATTGTTGTGTACTTTCCGACATCTGCGTAACTTCATTATATACGTTTACAAAGTAGACAATATTTTTCATAAATAAGTCCAAAATTGACAATGCATGCAATTAAACATATTACCTGTGTCTTCCTGGTTATAGGAAACTTCGCCTTCCTTGTCATTGGAGACAACGAAAACATTGGGGTTCATAATATATAACGTCTTCAAGAATCAGTTTCATCATTCACCAGCTACCGGTGATGTAACGTCAAACATGGGACCCACAGGTGCATGTAGCAGAATGCATGTTTACAAAATTTACCATATTTTTCATAAATAAAGTCCAAAAGTTGACACAATGCATGAAATTAAACATATTACCTGTGTCTTCCTGGCTATAGGAAACTTCGCCTTCCTGGTCATTGAAGATAACGAAAACATTGGGGTTCATAATATATAGCGTATTCAAGGCGTATGATCACGTGGTACTAACAACAACAACACGTACTGAAACTTACAGAATCCATCCGATTCAAAGTACGTATTATTTTGTATTGTCCTTATTACGTAACGGATTTTGATGAAATATGGAGCATCAAACGCGTCTTGTTAAGCTGCATTTGGTGGTCTCGGTACTTTGGCCCAAATTTCTGTCGTTTTTGCGAAGAATCGATTTCCGTGTCGGTAATCGATTCTTCGCAAAAACGACATAAGTCTGTGCCGAACTCCCTGGACGACCAAATAAAGCTCATGAAGACGCGCGTTTGCTGCGCCATATTTCATGAAAATCCGTTTCATATTAAGGACAATATCAAATAATACTTACTTTGGAGTGGGCAAGATCATTGAAGATAAAACATAATACATTTCAGTTTCATAATTCACCAGCTACCGGTCATGTAACGTCAAACATGGAACCCACAGGTGCCTGTAGCAGGAACACATTCACAAAACAAGGCGATCGCCGGGGAGTGTCTCACCCACTAAGCAAGTGGATTGCCACGAAGGTCAATGTCACCATGGTCAAGGTCACAATATGAAGAAGTCCAAAATTATTGATACAAAGGTTACGGTCACCAAGGTCAAGGTCAAACAAATGACACGGTGTGGATAGCCATCACAGTGAGGAAGCTATTGGTGAATGTTGGTAATGATCCGACTAACTGATCCGGAAATATTCAAAATTTGGACGTACATCCACAATTATTGACTCGAAAGTCAATGTCACCAAGGTGACGTCCAAGGAATGACACTGGATGGTAGCTATCAATGTGAGAAAGGTATGTATGCAGTTTGGTAATGATATGTCTAACGGATCAGGTGATATTCAATAGTTGGATGTATGTCCACAATTACTGACACAAGGTCAATGTCAACCGAATTACCCTGGTGGGTATCCATAAATGTGAAGAAGCTAACGGATCAAGAGATATTCAACATTGGATGTACGTCCAACATTATTGACATGAAGGTCAAGGTCACACCAGAATGACACTAAATGGATATCTATGCATGTAAAGAAGCTATCAATATGAAGTTTGGTCTTGATCCAACTGTAGAGATATTCAACATTTGGACGTACGTCCAATATTGTTGACACCAAGGTCAATGGCACCATGGTCACGGGCACCAGAATGACACTGGCTGGATAGCCATGCACCAATGTGACAACGCTATTTATGACATTGTGGAAGGATCCGACTAATGAATCAGGAGATATTCAACATTTGAATGTACGTCCAAAACTGTTGACACTAATGTCAAGGTCGCCAATGTCACGGTCACCCGTAATGACACTGGATAGATAGCCATTAATGTGAGGAAGCTATTGATGACGTTTGGTAAGGATCCGACTAACGGATCAGGAGGTATTAAACATTTTGACGTATGTACACACTTATTGACACAAATGTTAAGGTCACTAAGGTGAATGTCAAGGTTACCCGAATGACAGTGGGCCATCGATGTGAGAGAGCTATTGATTGGTAAAGATCCGACTAACGGATCAGGAGATATTAAACATTTGGACGTATGTACACACTTATTGACACAAATGTGTCGTTACTGAAACAGACTAGTGGGCCTTCGCATGAGAAGGTTTACCTAGCCACTTCTTTTGTCGCGTGTATCGTGCAAACAGCCCAAAATATGTTGTCTCCCCTTAGAATTGTTTACGCCATTTGTAATCCCGCATGGTGAAATCACCACGTTTCTTACGTGGTTCTATCCAAATATTCAGTCGTTTCAACCAGTCAATTTGGCCACAAAGTGTTAGTTGACATATTTTACCTTGCTCATGTTATTTGGTGACCAACTTTGTGCAGAAAACAAGCCGATTCGCACTCGCACCGTTTCGGACTCGACTTGCAATCATATCCTGTGAACATATCCGTCATGCATCATTTGCATATTGTTTCATACAGGAGTTACACTCCAAAGCCTGTACAAAGCTATATTCTCGGCAAGTATATAAAGACAGCATAACAAATGTTAAGGTCACTAAGGTGAATGTCAAGGTTACCCGAATAACAGTGGGTGGATAGCCATCGATGTGAGAGAGCTGTTGATTGGTAAAGATCCGACTAACGGATCAGGGGGCCGTTTCACTAAACTTCTTACGACTAAAATGTTCGTAAGCGCAAATTTAGAATCGTCTGTAAATTTCAATTGATGTATTTACATTTATTGAGCATAGGCTGCATATGCAGCCTATGATCAATAAATGTAAATGCAACAATTGTTTACAAGAAAACATTGTGAATGTGAAATTTACAGACTATCATAATTGTGCACTTACGAACATTTTAGTCGTAGGAAGTTTAGTGAAACGGGCCCCAGGAGGTATTCAACAATTGGACGTACGTCCACAATTATTGACACAGCGGTTAAGTGAAGGTCAATGCCGCATGACTGACACTGGATCGATAGCCATCGATGTGAGGAAGCCTTTGATGAAGTTTGGTAAGGATCCGACAAACGGATCAGGAAAAGTGAACGAGTTTAACGTCCCAGAAGCAGCTAAGGTCAAATAGAAACGGGACCGCGGTTTAAAGTCTCATCCGACAGACCAGTGGGATGGAAATACTATGCAAATATTGTTGATGCCTAAGGCGAGGTTTGAGCCCACAACCTCCACATTGGAAGTCAAGTGTAGGCCACAACCCATACCCTAACGGATCAGGAGGTATTCAACCTTTTGACGTACATCCAAAGTTATTGACACAAAGTTTAAGGTCACCAAGGTGAATGTCAATGTCAACTGAATGGCACTGGGTGGATGCCATCGATGTGAGGAAGCTATTGACGACGTTTGGTAAGGATAAGAGTTTGGACGTATGTACACAATTTTTGACACAATGGTAAATGTCACCAATGTGAATGTCAAGGTCACCCGAATGACAATGGGTAGATAGTCATCAATATGAAAGAGTTAGTGATGACATTTGGTAAAGAACCGACTAATGGATAAAGAGGTATTCAACACTTGGACGTGCGTCCAAAATTATTGACATAAAGGTTAATGCTACCTTGGTGAAGGCAAAGGTCATCAGAATGACACTGGATGGATATCCATCGATGTGAATAAGCTATTGATGAAATTTGGTAAGGATCCGATTAGCGGATCAGGAAGTATTCAACAGTTGGGCGTACGTCCAAAACTATTGACAGAGAGGTTAAGGTCACCAATGCGAAGGTCAGGGTCACCCGAATGACAGTTGGTAGATAGCCATCGATGTGAGAGAGATAAATATGAAATTTGGCAAAGATCCGACTAACGGATTAGGAGGTATTCAACATTTAAAAGTGCGTCCGAGATTATTGACACACAGGTTAATATGGTGAAGGTCTATTTCACCCGAATGACACTGGATGGTTATTCCAGGCGCGGATCCAGGATTTCGGGTTGGGGGGGGGGCGTAACTATTTTTGCAATACTTGACTATATTATCGAACGAGCTAAGCTCGTTCGATAATACAGTCAAGTATTGTAAAATAGTCGACCGAGCGGAGCGGAGCGGAGCGGAAAAATGCATGGAATACATGGCACTTGGCATGAAACGTGCCTTGTGATTTGTAAAAAATCTTTACTCGGCGAATTTTAGTTATTGATGAAGTTTGGTAAGGATCGGACTATCAGATCAGGAGGTATTCAACATTTTGACGTACGTCCAAAATTATTGACACAGAGGTTAAGGTCACCAATGTGAATGTCAGTGTCACCCGAATGACACTGGGTGCATAGCTATCAATGTGTGGAAGTTATTGATGAAGTTTGGTAATGATCTGACTAACGGATCAAGAGCTATGCGAAAATTAGACAACGGGACATGGATTTTTTTTATTAATTCGTTCCCACGAAATAGCAATTCGTTCCCTCAATTTAACAATTCGTTCCCACGATATAACAATTCGTTCCCACGAAATAACAATTCGTTCCCACGATATAACAATTCGTTCCCTCGAATTGACAATTTGTTCCCACGAAATAACAATTCGTTCCCTCAATTTAACAATTCGTTCCCTCGATTTAACAATTAACAATTCGTTCCCACTGTATAACAATTCTGTCCCCATGAAATAACAATTGTTATATCGTGGGAACAAATTGTTAAATTGAGAGAACGAATTGTTATTTCGTGGGAAAGAATTGTTATTTCGTGGAAATGGATTAATAAAAAAAAATTATACTTCCGTTAACTGGGTGAGACAATTAGTAATTGTTCCTTTTCATAAATAAATCATGTGTTTATCTTTGTCATTGTACTGCAGGGCTCCAGATAAGGAATTAGTAATTGGGTATTGTTACTCCAACATTTCTTAAGTAATTGGGTATTTCAAAATTTATTTGGGTAAAATAAAATCACACTACTGTTTACACATCAACAGACATCAATTATCGAATAGTTTGTTTCGAAATGAAAACAATTTTTGGCATTTCATTAGAAATGTCTCCTTGGAAATACCAAGATGTGCTTTCTTGGAAAATAAGAAAAATATGCTATATTTGTGGTCTATTTATTGTTTTCTGAAGCATAAAATTTGTATTGCTACATCTTTGTCATTGTACTACAGGGCTCCAGATAAGGAATTAGTAATTGGGTATTGTTACTCCAACATTGCTTTCAGTTGGGTTTTTGGCAAATTTAATTGGGTATTCAAGCAAACACGCAGCTTATCTGGAGCCCTGGTATCCTTTTAGTTATAGTTACAATGTTCACCTCTAAACTGTATAGTGTACTGCATAGGATCTAGGAAGACTGTAGGTGCGTGCGAAATCATCTGAGTCTAGATATGTTGATGAGGCTGAATAAAAAGGACCTTAAGTGTTACGCGACCAGTGTAGCCCCAGATCAGCCTGCGCATCCGCGCAGTCTGATCTGGGGCTGCACTGTTCGCCATTCACTGAATGAAACATCCGTAATGTTTCTATGTATAGATCAGGCTTCAGGAGTGCGTTAGAAGATCATAATATCCACAAATCCCGTAAGTCCCATTTCTCCATTCACGTCCACATAAAAGGTTATATATTACTTTCATCTTATTCCAACGGTTTGCTAGATAAAACGGGCCCAGGGTATCCGGTTTAGAGAGTTCCACTGTATATTCATGTATGAACACTGGAATGTGTATATAACAGTACCTATTTTACCAACATTGCAAAGTATACTTATCTAGCAAAGCATACTTTGAGGGAGAAATTTTCAATTTAAGAATACATTTATTAATTTTTATTATACTGAATATGTTACATTATCACAGCCATTTTGGCTGTGATAATGTAATCCATTCAGTATAATAATTCTGCATACTTTTAATCATCAAATATATGCAGTACTTAGTTCTATACGAAATAATGAATTTTGGCAAAAATAAATGGTTACTCCCCAAAAGTATACTTTGCTAGATAAGTAAACTTTGTAATTTTCATGAAGTCGGCTACTGGTCAAAACAAACAATGGATTCGTCTTCAAACAAGGTGAACTTAAGTCCTCAGTGACCTTGACCTTGGGCGGTCAGACGTGGTTCGTATGCAAGATAGAGCACCACCCCTAAACACACACTGTGGCCAAATATTATCAAAATATGTGAAGCGATTCATAAAGTACTGACAAATGAAAGGTGTTGCCAATCCACGCACGTACATACACGTACGCATGTACATGGACTAACGCTATATCACATCTTCCCTATCGGCGAGGGATAATAATGCTTACAAACAGTGTATATCCAGATGATACAGCTTAACGGTGGTATTGTTGGGAATCAGGTAGAGTCTTGAGTCACGAATGACTCACGTCCAATACCAGATTTTGGCAATGATTCTCAGACATAATAATGTGATAATAAGGCGCATGGTATTGGTATGAAGTCTAGCGCCTGGGGCCCGTTTCACTAAACTTCGTTTACTAAAACTAAAATGTTCCTAAGTGCAACTTTAGGATTGTCTGGAAATTTCAATTGATGGATTTACATTTATTGAGCATAGGCTGCATATGCAGCCTATGCTCAATAAATGTAAATCAAATCATTGTTTAGAAGAAAACACTGTTAATGTGAAATTTACAGACTATCATAATTTTGCACTTACGAACATTTTAGTCGTACGAAGTTTAGTGAAACGGCCTCCAGATCTGCTACAGTCTGATATGGGTGTATGCACGTTGTGTTAAGAATGACGTATCTTGCAATGAATAGCCAACATTGCACACCCGTTGATCAGTGTCTACATTTGTTACATATGCCACTAGTCTCTTTTCTCGATTCCAGCTGGGTATGCGAGTAATTGACTCCAGTCGTTATGTCACCGAGGGGGTTAAGTTGTCAATTCTGATTACTAGTTGTTCCAATTTCTTTTCAGCTGAACTCATTTTGGCAAGCATATGTAGTTTTATTACATTTACATGCTCCAGATAAGGAATTAGTAATTGAGTATTGCACTCCATCATTTCTTAAGCAATTGGGTATTTCGAAATTTGAATTGGGTAAAATAAAATCACACTACTGTTTACACATCAACACACAGCAATTAATGAATAGTTTGCTTCGAAATGAAAACAAGTCTTGGTATTCATTAGAATTGTCTCCTTGGACAATTGTAATGAAATACCAATGTTTTTTCTTAGAAAATAAGAAAAATAGGCTATATTTGTGGTCTGTTTATTGTTTTCTGCAGCATGATAAAGGTATCATAACATTTGTATTGCTTTTTGATGCTCGCTACTTCTGATTTCAATTGGGTTTTTGGCAATTTTAATTAGCTATTTAAGCAAATTCGCAGCTTATCTGGAGCTCTTTATTTAATACTATATCCAGTCTCAAGTAATCTATCATATATAATACCCTCTTAACACGTTTATTTGACGATATTCCACTTTATCTCATGATTAATTTGTCGCTTATTCTACATGTACATTAACGTTACCATATATAGGCTAAAATGGATAAAACGAGCAATTGAGTCAGAAAACTCGGTATATATAACGTTACAATGATTAAATTAATCATCCTCAGTCCACTCGAAATTGACGACCTTCAGCAGAACGCATCCGGAGCACACTCAATATTACTAAGTGATAGAATTGCACATATTTCTTGCGATTACAGGGACTGCCGTTGAGCGTATCCAAGGTGTATGATCACGTGGTACTAACAACAACAACAAGTACTGAAATTTCCAGAATCCATCTGATTCAAAGTACGTATTCTTTTATAGTGTCCTTATTACGTAACGGATTTTGATGAAATATAGCGCATCAAACGCGTCTTGTTAAGCTGCATTTCGTGGTCTCTGTATTTTCGCCCAAACTTATGTCGTTTTTTGCTAAGAATCGATTTCCGTGTCTACCGACACGGAAATCGATTCTTCGCAAAAACGACATAAGTCTGTGCCAAACTCCCTGGACCATCAAATGCAGCTCATGAAGACGCGTTTGCTGTGCCATATTTCATCAAAATCCGTTGCATATTAAGGAAAATATCAAATAATAGTTACATTGGAGTGGACGACGTTGTTGTTGTTGTTGTTGTTGTAACCACGTGACCTAGATATGAAAAGGAAATCCTCATCATGGAAATACACATGTTTAAGTTTATATGTAAAACACAAACATTACCCGTATTAGCTATAAACAAATGTTGTACCCAGCATCATCCACCCCACACGCCATGCCACAGGCTCCAGATAAGGCGCAAATTGTCGTATTTTACGCACTTATTTTACCAGAAAACGCATTGATTATCAAACGTGGGAGTACAAAATACGCACAGCAATTTGAAAATACGCATTGATTTTCAAATTGAGTAGTGAAACTACTGTCATAAAGCTGACAATTTACTTAGTTGAACTGCACACAAATAAGTGAATTTTTAAATTTGTTTTATTTGTTATCATTTGTTCCTATTTAATACGGAAGAAAATCAATAATACATGGTAAAAGTAAAATACCACGCATTTAATTTGAAATATGGTTGTACAATACTCTTTAAAGATACAAAACTTATCTGGAGTGCGCCATGCAGTTGAAAATTCACTACCACAGGTGGCCTCACTCGGCCGCCAGCGTAAAATGTTTCACATCGAAATAGGCGCCGGATTCCTGACGAATTCCCATTCAGCTACATGCAGAAGATAATGCATACACACATTTTCGTCTAGTAACTGGCGCCAAAAAAATCGCAGGTTACTACACGAAAATAAATGCGTTTATGTGATAGCTCTACCTCGAGCTGGGTGGCATCTCGTCAAGAAACCGGTGCATTTTTCGATTCGGCGTGCATCATCAGTGACTACGGGATCAGAGTAAAAACTATTTAACCCTTAGACCGCTATCTTTATTTCTTTTGTCGTCTGCTGTTTATTTTCTATTTTCCATTTCTATCATCAAAAACATGCTTTGACAGCACTTATAACATGCTTTGACAGCACTTCAGAATCATTTCCATTGGAAATGATTCTGAAGTGCTGTCAAACCATGTTTGTATTGAGAAATAAGGCAGGGCATAAAAGCAACACCGGACGACAATTGTTGTGAGTAGCGGTCTAAGGGTGATATTGTTATTGCATGCAGGTGCGGAAACGTTTTCAAAAGAAAATTCGCAAATTTTGATCATTTTATTTTTCTTAAAGTCCTCTATCCGGGATGATATAGACAGGAGGTGGCAACATATATACGACGGAAAAAAAACGTATTCGATCAGCTAATACGTCGAAACTGGCGGTCTTTCGCGGTTGGTTGAACATTTCCGAACATTTGTTTGTGTGAAAGGTACATTGCATCACGAAATTACAATGTAATTGTATAAAAACATCCACAAATTGCATATTGTTCTGTATAAAAGGATTTTGTGTTGCAATTAAAATCTGCAGAAAGCGGGGAATGTCAGCAACACGTGTTCCGTTCCACGCGCTTTCGCTCGTAATAATTGTACCGGCTATATATATAACTAAAATAGGTCACAGAAGCACATAGACAAAAACGGTGTTATTCTGCCAAATTATACATTTTAGATCGATGTACAATATAAAGATAAAATGTTACCGTTACCTCGAACATCTTCTCCAACCTGCTCTCTTTGCCAGTTGCGTGCATTGTGATGTTTTCTGCTCGTTGGTTGCAAAAACATGTTCAGACACGCTGTCTAAAAATAGACTGGGAATTTCCGGAGTTAAAACGTTGATGTAACGCTAACCTATATATGGCTGTCATTGGCGCAATGGGGTTATTGCCTTTGCGATCAATGAAGACCCAGAAAGGACTGCGCATGATCAGCGTCTACATTGTTTGAAATTTAGGCAATGAAACCAGGCGCGGATCCAGGATTTCTGGTTAGGGGGTGGGGGCGTAACTATTTTGCAATACTTGACTATATTATCGAACGAGCTAAGCTCGTTCGATAATATAGTCAAGTATTGCAAAATAGTCGACCGAGCGGAGGCTAGGGGGGTCCGGGGGTATTCCCCCCGGAATTTTTTTGAAATCTACATCGCATTTCCTGCGTTCTGGCGCATTTTGGAGCAAAAATATTGACACTGTCACAGTATGTTTAGACATGATTTTTGATTGAAAACGTTTAAATTTTGAAACAATAAGAAAACGACCGAAAAATGGCACTTGGCATGAAACGTGCCCTGTAACTCGGCGAATTTTAGGGCCCCCCCCCCCCCCCCCCCCCCCCCCCCCCCCCCCACCCCCTGAATCCGCCCATGGAAACAACCGTCGGTCTCTTTGCAAATAACATAGATCCTCCATAAATGCGCTAAAAGATCAGGTACTACGCTGGTCACAAATGGCATAGGTCCATTTCTCTAGTCACATCCACAGTATAAGCACTTGATGGACAAAAAGGACCTTACGATGTTTGGGACTATGGGACTCGGACATCTGCGTAATTTCATGAAATACGTTTACAAAAATTACATTATTTTTCATAAATAAAGTCAAAAATTATATTCCGCATGTACTCTGAAACTTTTGTCAACATTTGACTTTATTTATGAAAAATATTGTAAATTTTGTAATATAATTCCGCATGTACTCTCAACTTTTGTCAACTTTTGGCTTTACATGTATTTATGAAAAATATTCTATATTTTGTAAACGTATTTAATGAAATTACGCGGATGTCCTCTGTCCGCCAAGCAAAACATTGAGCAGTGATGTTATGAAATGATGTATGATCGGTGAATTTACAGTGAAACCCCGCTAAACCGGACACCCTGGGAGGTCCCCCGGGTGTCCGGTGTAGCGAGGTTTCGCTGTAAATCAAGCATTTGATTATTCCGAGCCATAGTTGTGTGCTAAGCGATCACGAACAGGCAGTGTCACTTGAGATAAATGACCAAGACACCCATCAAAATTATGATCACATATGTTGTCCGGTTTAGAGAGGTCCACTGTATCAGATACTACAACCCCACCGAGAAAAAGTACTTTAACATTTCTGCGACCAGCGTAGCCATCCGCGCAGGCTGATCTGGGCTACGCTGGTCGCAGAGATGTTAAAGATCCGCGCAGGCTGATCTGGGCTACGCTGGTCGCAGAAATGTTAAAGTACTACGCTGTTCGCAATTCACTCACCGAAATAGGAAACGTATTTTACCATACTCGTACTGTGTAACGGTGATAGCTGATCTACACTTGTTGCAAATATCGTAAGGTACATTTTCTCAGCCGGCGGTTCGTATATTTTAACACGGAAATAGTGAAGTGGAAATGTATTGCGTGACTATAGCAATATGATTCACTACGACAAACATCTTATATATTTAGTTGGCGACCAACATAGGCCAACAGTAGCGGACGCATTCCGGTCAGGAACCTACACGGTTCACTATTAAACTGGACAGTATTCTTGCGAAATAAGTACTTGAATGGTGTTCGGTCGAGCTAGCTAATCAGGAATACTCCGATGCGCAGTCTTATCTGGGACTACGCTGATCGCACACGTGATGAGGTTCTTTTTCTCAGCCGACGGGGAATATCTATAAGTAGTAACGCAGCGTGCCCAGACTTGTCTAGAAGCACTGGGATTTGGGATTCGCGTGCATCATTTCCTGCCAAATCGGTATTATTGTCATCACTTCCACGCGCGGGCCCACTTCCAACCGCAATTGTTGTTTCTTTTATACATTTTATTCAGTTATCATGTATATCCCCACTCAGTAAGCACAACATGTTCTTCATAGGAATTAAATCAGATAGTTTTGTATATTCTGTAGATATGACATTTTCTGGCAAAATAAATATTCATTCACTACCCCACGTAGTGATTTGTATCACTATACATTTTATATCAGAAGTAAATGTCCATACTGATATCCGGGGCGATGACCGTGCTTCCTTAAAATGTTAACGGACATTACTATTTATTCTCAGTATTTATTTTTCAATGTACAAAGATCCTACTTTATCCTAATCTGTCGAAAATATTATTTTTTCAGGTGACGCATTTAATAGTATAAATAATTAAAGAATGTCTCGCCTCATTTGCATATGAAACTAGCCTGATATCACCGTGAGTCACTATCAGTAAAACTAATATTACTAAATGATTATATCTGTATAGCGGGCACTCGTAATGTTTGGAACTGGTGGAATAGTGACACAGGAATGAAAACAACTCTTATATAATTCCTATAAAGAACATTGTGTGTCTATGAGTGGGCATGTACAGTGGAACCTCTCTAAACCGGACACCAAGAAAACACATGTGATCTTATTTTGATGACTTTCTTCGTCATTTATCTCAGGTGATAATGTCTGTTCGTGATCGCTTAGCACATAACTATGGCTCAGACTGATCAAATGCCTGATTTACAGTGAAACCTCTCTAAGCCGGACACCCTGGGAGGTCCCCAGAGTGTCCAGTTTAGAGAGGTTTCACTGTGCATTGAAAGGCACTGTGTCTCAGACGATACCTCAGATATTCAATAATATAATGATCTTCGCTTCATACAAGGATTTTGTTAGAATAATATTTATGTCTCTGCTTCATCCACTTTATATATGGGACACGCCATGTGATTTTGTACCTTCGGACATCTGCGTAATTTCATTAAATACGTTTACAAAAATTAAAATATTGTTTTCATAAATAAAGTCAAAAGTTGACAAAATGTTCAGAGTGCATGCGGAATATAATTCCGCATGCACTCTGAACATTTTGTCAACTTTTGACGCCATTTACGGAAATATTGTAAATTATGTAAACATATTTCATGAAATTACGCAGATGTCCGAAGGTACACAGTGCCTTTAATATGTGGCAGATATGATCAGATGGCTGTAAATATTGAAACCTTCTGTTGCCTATTCCAGCATATCGTTATTTGCAAAAACAAAAGTGTGTAGAATTTCCCGAAAAGTATTTTCCAAAAGGTGATTCCCATTATACCACTGTTTGGTGCACGTTACTATTATTGTCTTCGTGGATTATAAATACATTATTGATGTAACAGTAGAGCATGTACCTGCATAAAAAATCCGAAGTGTTGTACGAATATAACCCTTATCACATATTTGTTACATTCTCAAGTTTTGTTTCTACATTTACACAGCACATGGGAAATGTATGGACACGAGGACGTGATACTACAGTTAGATCACGGTTCGTCCGCATGTACGAGGAGATATCCCAGTAAGCTCCCATGTAACTACTTTCCGTAACCGTGAGGCGCAGTTAAAATAATTCTTAAGAAAACGGAAAATAAACACATTTTCTTGATGAATTTATTTCAAATGCTGGGCTTATAAGGAATGTATGGCCTTTTTGTGGAATGTATCGGGGATATAAACTTGGAAAAGTCGCGGGAATACTGGACGAAGGCCTGCCTTCGTCCAGTATTCCCGCGACTTTTCCAAGTTTATATCCCGATAAATTAGGCCTTCGTCCAGTATTCCCGCGACTTTTCCAAGTTTATATCCCGATAAATTCCACAAAAAGGCCATTCATTCCTATAATAAACCAATAGGATAAAAATAAACAATTGGCGATAAAAAAATACAATTGTTTATTTTTATCGCCAATTGCGAAAGTGGCTTTTCCAAGTTTATAGCCCGATAAATTCCACAAAAAGGCCATTCATTCCTATATTGACCAGCCTCCTGATCTGCTTTCGACTAAGGGCGTACGGTGTAGTTCATGAGCAGACTGATTCACGTCTAAATAGGCGCCGGTTTTCTGACGACTCACATTCCGATACATGCAGAAGATGCTGAATAAAACATATCTTCGTCTAGTAACCGGCGCAGATTTCTAGACGAAAATAGATTTATGAGATAGCTCGATGTAGAGCGGAGTGGCATCTCGTCAAAACACAGGTGCATTTATCGACGTGAAACAGAGTGCAGAGTGCAGCATCAGTGAAATACACGTAAACACATAGGTCTAAGTTGTTAGCAAAGGCCGCGTTCTAAGGCTCTAACGTCAATATTTGTATTGGCAAGTTCATATGATCATTTGAGAAGTATCGATATACTGCATAAATACATAGAATGCATAGAAAATTACAATTTAAACATGTTATTTTGTTATGATACGAGGTCGTGTCCGACCAAAGTTAGAAGCCTTGCACTCTGAACATTTTGTCAACTTTTGACGCAATTTACGGAAAATATTGTAAATTATGTAAACATATTTCATGAAATTACGCAGATGTCCGAGGGTACAAAGTGCCTTTAATGTGTCGTATATAATCATTCAGTTTTGTGGCAGGTATGTACGGAAGCCCATTAGGGCCACTTCACTTTTTTTTACCTTTTCTTGAATTTTCGAGATCTTTTCTTGAATTTTGAAGATGTTTTCTTGAATTTTCAAGTTCTTTTCTTGAATTTTCAAGATCTTTTCTTGAAAATTCAAGAAAAGATCTTGAAAATTCAAGAAAACATCTTGAAAATTGAAAAGATCTTGAAAATTCAAGAAAACATCCTGAATAAATGGAAATTAAAAAAAAGTGAAGTGGCCCTAATGGGCTTCTGTAGATGTGATCAGATGGCTGTAAATATTGAAACTTTCTGCTGCCTATTACAGTATATCGTTATCTGCAAAAACAAATAGTGTAGAATTTCCCGAAAAGTATTTACTAAAAGGTGATTCGCATTATACCACTGATTGGTGCATGTTACTATTATTGTCTTCGGGGATTATACATAAATTACCGATGTAACAGTAGAGCTTGTACCTGCATAAAACATCCGAAGTGTTGTACGAATATACCCCTTCTCACATATTTGATACATTTTCAAGTTTTTTTCTGCATTTACGCAGCACCTGGGCAATGTATGAACATGAGGAAGTGATAATACAGTTAAATCACGTTCGTCCGCATGTACGATCGATAATCTCCTCGTACATGCGGACGAACCGTGATCTAACTGTGGCTTATGTACGAATATGTTACTGTGTGCATGGTGATTTAGCACAAAGGGTTAATGCATTAGTCTTCATCTGCATGTGATTGGAGAAATGTGGTTTATGATATTTTGACCAGCCTCCTGGGGGCCGTTTCACTAAACTTCTTACGACTAAAATGTTCGTAAGCGCAAATTTAGAATCGTCTGTAAATTTCAATTGATGGATTTACATTTATTGAGCATAGGCTGCATATGCAGCCTATGCTCAATAAATGTAAATGCAACAATTGTTTACAAGAAAACATTGTTAATGTGAAATTTACAGACTATCATAATTGTGCACTTACGAACATTTTAGTCGTAGGAAGTTTAGTGAAAGGGGCCCCTGATCTGCTTTCGCCTAAGGGCGTACGGGGCAGTTCAGGGGGCCGTTTCACTAAACTTCGTACGACTAAAATGTTCCTACATACCTGCACAGTCTGCTCCGGAACTGCAGTATTTGCCAGATTCATATTGTCACACTTGTATTGCAATCAGTGTAGACACATATGTCCAGTCTGATCTGGGTCTACTCTGTTTGCAAAACTCAATTTTCGTGCTAGTCAGTAAGAAATAAACGCGGAAATACAGCATAGGGCCGGATTTGTATAAATATATTTACGAAGGGAGATAACTAGCTACGATCGCTCATTGTCAGCTATACTAGCTATACTAGCTGCCATATGAAATGACACGGATGAGCACCCAGGCATTCGGCGTGTTTCGGCTTTATCGGTATATTTATGAACTATGTTATTTCTGCAGTAACTAACTTTGGCCGGACACGCCCTCGTATCATAGCACATTCCGCGATTTTACTCATGCTAATGTGAATATATTTGAGAATTATTGTTATCTTGCTGAAATAACATAGTTAGAACATATTGATGCAAATAATATCGAATTACAGCTCCTTTTCTTACGTCGGACACAACCTCGTATCATAACAAATGAAATGATGTGTGTATGTCTCTAACGTCCATATTGTAGTGGCAAATTCATATAATCATTTGAGAATTATCGATATACTGCAGAAATACATAGAATGCATTGAAAATTACAATTTAAACATGTTATTTTGTTATGGTAGGAGGTCGTGTCCGACCAAAGTTAGCAGCTTAACAAGACGCGTTTGATGCGCCATATTTAATCAAAATCCGTTACGTAATAAGGACAATATAAAAGAATACGTACTTTGAATCAGATGGATTCTGGAAGTTTCAGTACTTGTTGTTGTTGTTAGTACCACGTGATCATACACCTTGGAAATGGCGTTCCATAGAACATAATGTTCCAGTATTCACAGTCTCCACACAGTCCACCCCTGCGGGCGGATAGACACTAATGGCTGAAGCTGTACGACAGCTTAACTATTTCACCCCTAAGCAACTTGAATGGATTTTGATATGTTAATTTTGCAACCAATTCAACAGTCACAAAATGATTTTCAGACTAGTGCATTTATGAAAAGTGGGTGTTTTTTGTCTTTTGCAAAAGTGCAGATCACGAGCCGGCTCATCTGAATCTACACTGTTTGACAATACCGCTATACAGGCATGTGGTGTTGAAAGGGTTATACGAGACATGTGTATTTTGTTTTCTATCTTGTTCCCACGACATGACATCATGTTACCACGAGTTAGCTATCTGGTTTCCACGACATAGAGTCTCGTTTCTCACATGGGCAATGTATAGACACGAGGAAGTGATAATACAGTTAGATCACGTTCGTCCGCATGGCCGATCGATAATCCACTCGCTAAACCGGAGTATCTACTCGTACGAACCGTGATCTAACTGCGACTTATTTACGAATATGTTTCTGTGTGGTAATGTAGCACAACCGGTTAATGCATTAATCTGCATGTGATTGAAGAAATGGGGCTTATGACTTTTGACCAGCGTCCTGATCTGCTTTCGCCTAAGGGCGTACGTTGTAGTTCAAGAGCAGACTGATTCACGTCGAAAGAGGCGCCGGTTTTCTGACGACTCCCATTCCGGTACATGCAAAAGATGCTGATTATAAACACACAGTCGTCTAGTAACCGGCGCAGATTTCTAGACGAAAATAGATTTATGAGATGTTACCACGAGTTAGCTATCTGGTTCCTACGTCATAGAGTCTCGTTCCGACGAGATAGCATTTCGTTACCACGAGTGAGCTATCTCATTCACATCTCGTTCGAACGACATAATAAGCCAATGGAATATCAAGTATTACTCAACCATCATGAACGACAATGATGCTATATTTTCATTAGCTGAATATGTCGTGGGAACGAGATAGCTAACTCGTGGTAACCAGATACCATGTCGTGGGAACGAGATCATAGTAACGGGATGTAATGTCGTAGTAACGAGACGCTATGTTGTGGGAACGAGATAGCTAACTCGTGGTAACGAGGTGATATGTCGTGGGAACGATATGTCGTTGGAACGAGATGCGATGACTCACGACGGAACATTCTAAATATTGTTCTTATTTCATATCGGAAGTAGATGTCGTGACCACCAGTTGAACCGTCTCGCCGAGACAGTTCAAATGAGTGGTCACAACATATACTTTCATTGAGAAACAAGACAAACATGTGAACAAAGCTTGATTGCTTATGTCAATATAGGGGGTCAGCGTGTAAGTGCACACACGAACGAACACGACAGGTTGGTTCCAACCTGTCGTGTTCGTTCGTGTGTACACTTACACGCTGACCCCAGTTTACCGCATGCAATGGGATACCTGTATTGCGTATAGCGGCGACGATATAGATTTCCACGAATGTTTACAATGACTATTACTGTCGCGGTGTCACAGTTAGCATACGTGTGTGTGTGTATACACAAACACCATAATACTGGTTTCCCAGAGTTGGAATATGATTTATCTACATCACAACTTACATATGTACTAAACTGGTCCACGCATTGTCGTATAGTTTATAAGTTTATACGGTCGATATTTATATATATGTATGTACATATGTTGGCCTATAATGTTTTTTGCCCCTGTTGGAGTTTAGCCTGTACTATAATTCTACAGACATCGGTGTATTACCAATTCCTAATTAAATAGGTAGAAATAGCCTGTTAAATCATACGCATTAGCTCCGAAATATATTTCACATACTGTTTTAACCTTTAAACCTAAGGAGCCCCGCAGGGGACGTATACTTCTTTTTAGTATTATTTCGTCCCTCAATTTGTTCCCATTCGTTCCCTCAATTTAACAATTCGTTACCACAAAATAACAATTGTAATACATGTATAGTTATTATATATCGTGGGAAAGAATTGTTAATTCGAGGGAATGAATTGTTAAATTGAGGGAACGAATTGTCATTTCGTGGGAACGAATTGTTAATTCGAGGGAACGAATTGTTATATCGTGGGAACGAATTGTTAATTCAAGGGAACGAATTGATAAAACAAAATCCATGTCCCCTGCGCCTTATAAACCATACAGACCGTAAATTCATGTGCAAACAATAAACTGAGCAGCCATCTCGTCCGGAGCTGTATCATTTGTCAGTCGTGTGGTGGGTGGCAGGTGGGAGAGATAGATAGATATGTGGTGGATTGGTGTTCATCCTTACCGGAATCCCGACGGGAGACCAGTAGCCTATTTCATCAAAATTGCAAAGTATACTTTTCCAGCAAAGTATACTTTGAGAGAGAAATCATTTATTTTTCCCGAAATGCATTTTCTTTTATATAGAACTAACGACTGCATATATTTGATGATTAAAAGTATGCAGAATTATTATACTGAATTTATTACATTATCACAGCCAAAAGGCTGTGATAATGTAATACATTCAGTATAATTAAAATTAATAAATGTATCATTAAATTGAAAATTTCTCCCTCAAAGTATACTTTCCTAGATAAGTATACTTTGCAAGTTTGATGAAATAGGCTACTGGTTTGGCCCTCATGTACGTCGTTGGCATTCTTGTACGTGACATTTGAATCTATTTATACCCCTTATGTGAGTATTACGATTATTCGTAATCCTATTACTTTTAGAGGAAGGGTCCGAGTGACTTTGGTGTGGTATGGACCTGGCACCAGGCCAGGTTAGTCGTGTCATATTTTTTAACAATCCGCATTTCCTCTACTCGTATTCAGTATGCAATCTGGATCTATAGCCTAAAACATGTATTTACCATTTGATAGTCTACTCTAGTTACTAATTGCAAGGATCTTTTTTGAGATTCACAATACAATGACACACACATTCATTATGCAATATGGATCTATTCTAAAACAATTACGAAGACGTTGAATGAATTGGGATACCACTATGTAATTAGTATATGTGTTGAAACATACAGTGTAACCTCTCTATAACAGCCACCCATGGAAAGACGGCAAACTGGCTGTTGTAGAGAGGTGGCTGTTGTAAGGAAGTTACAGTGGGGTCAGCGTGCAAGTGCACACACGAACCAACACGACAGGTTGGAACCAACCTGTCGTGTTCGTTCGTGTGTGCACTTACACGCTGACCCCACTGTAATGCTAAATTAAATTTTGTCGTCCACTGTTTATTTATTTTCTTCGATAAATATCATCAAACACATTTTGGATTTGTTTTTCTTAGAATAAATGAGCCTATGTCTTACTCATCTTATATACAGTGCAGACATGTTGTAACTTATGGGAAAGTAAGTTCTTCAATATATATATACAAATAAAAGTAGCAGTGACTGGGGTATACATGGGGTACTCGGTTAAATTATACAGTAATACTGTCTATAGTGTTTTCTAACCCCGTTAAATTGGTTCGCGGTACAGCTACGTGCAAATATCACGTATTCGCGTATAGTATACTGAAACGATTTAAAAACGCAACAAGCAGGTAGACAGTCATGCAACACCCCGATGTGATTATTACGGTGTTCCGGTTAGGCCATCGTAATATCGATATCGGGTCGATATCGGGTCGATATTACCATAACACGATACTACGATACTACGATGACGGCAGTACGATACTACGATGACGATAGTACGATGCTACAATGACGATATCACGATGGTACGATGACGATAGTACCATGCTACGATGGCGATAGTACGATACTACGAAACAACGATTACGATACTACGGTATAAGCGTCATCGTGCTATCCTTATATCGCGTTATCGTCATCGTGCTATCGTACTATCGCCATCGTGGCATCGTATTATCGTCATCGTAGTATTGTGATATAGTACTGTCGTTAACATACTATCGTATTGACCCGATAGCGATATCACGTTGGCCTAAACGGGACACCGTAGATTATCCATGTGATCGCAGAGTACCGCACGACTTTGATGTATCGATTATGTGTTATTTGTATGGATAAGAAATTGCTATTATCATCATATTAAAATGTTTTTCCAAGTGATTAAATAATAATAAATAACATGTTGCCCTCCTTATTGCGTTTTTAAATCATTTCAGGATATATTTATCGTCGGTATTATATAATAATTTTAATCATCTGGGGGGCGTTTCATTAAACTTCGTACGACTAAAATGTTCGTAAGTGCAAATTTAGAAATGTCTGGAAATTGAAATTTATGGATTTACATTTATTGAGCATAGGCTGCATATGCAGCCTATGCTCAATAAATGTAAATCCAATAATTGGTGACAAAAAAACATTGTTAATGTGAAATTTGCAGGCTATCATAATGTTGCACTTACGAACATTTTAGTCGTACGAAATTTAGTGAAACGGGCCCCCCTGGAAGTTAGCTCGCGATAAACGTATAATAATAGCTTCTGTCACTACAAAGAAACACAATATTGTCTTCGGATAACATGATACATTGCGGTTTCGGTGAAATTTTTAATTACTTTATATTTAGATTTATCGTCATTGTGACAAATAAGGTCCAGCAATCCAGCCAGACATCGATCGGTCCGCCGTAATCCCGAGGTCTGACGGGGACGCCCGATGACGAATTTCGGCCGGCCCATGTCCCAGTCATTAACTCCGGAAGGGCGGGTCCCGTCTATAGCATGAGTCATTCTCCCTACAGACAGTTACTCGCCGGGCACACAGGGGGGAACGTACCAAGTTTGGGTGAAATAAACCGAAAATAGTTGAGCATACCAGAGCATACACGTGTCTCCTTCCGAAAATAACGTTGATGTGCAGATATACCGGCAACTAGCGTAGACCCAGATCAGCATGCACGCTTGTGCATGCTGATCTGAGTATACGCTGGTTGTAATGCTTTTTCTCTACTGACGACACGGATCAATGATCAATTGATGATACACTTGACACAATGACCAAGGTACATGGTCACGTGGTTACAACAACAACAACGTCGCCCACTCCAAAGTAAGTATTATTTGATAGTTGCAACGGATTTTGATGAAATATGGCGCAGCAAACGCGTCTTCATGAGCTGCATTTGGTGGTCTATGGAGTTTGGCACAGACTTATGTCGTTTTTGCGAAGAATCGATTTCCGTGTCGGAGACACGGAAATCGATTCTTCGCAAAACCGACAGAAGTTTGGGCGAAAATACAGAGACCATCAAAATCCGTTACGTAATAAGGACACTATAAAAGAATACGTACTTTGAATCGGTACTTGTTGTTGTTGTTAGTACCACGTGATCATACACCTTCATGACTAAGTGGCGGAAATAACGACAGGAGCCCAATGTCCCAGTGAGGTTTTCTTTCGAGATCCGCCAACAAACAAACACACGAGGCCAGAATTTATACAAACACGTTTTGCACCTTCGAAACTTTGGTTTCGAATATTTGGATACAGGTTTCGATAAATCATTCCAGAAACGAAATGTTCTTACAGGCATTTTCTGAAAGATGCAACTTGTAAAACTGTATCTGTATTGGCCTTATTCGTCACAGAAGAGTTACACAAAACTTTCCAGATTGTATGTTATGGTATGTATATCCGAGAAAATAAAATAAAAACGCGCAATGTTTTTAGAATAAAAATTACGGTGCGCAAAAGTATCCACATGTTAAATAGATAATTTACCGAGTGGGCTGCATATTGTCTGCTTACAATATTTGAGAGAATGTGTGATTGATGTTGAATTTGTTGGCATACTGCACCAATATACAATATTGAATATTCAGTCCAATTGCGGGGAATCGCATTCACGGTCGTGTACACAAGACCTTTCGAGTTATCTCCCTTAAATTGACAACTAAGCTATATTACACTCGATTTCACTGTCAAATATCTCTGTAGCCAATTTCATAATGATTGCAAAGTATACTTATCTAGCAAAGTATACTTTGAGGGAGTAATCATTTATTTTTCCCAAAATGCATTATTTCATATAGAACTAACTGCATATACTGAATTTATTACATTATCACAGCCATTTTGGCTGTGATAATGTAATAAATTCAGTATAATAACAATTATTAAATGAATCCTTAAATTGAAAATTTCTCCCTCAAAGTATACTTTGCTAGATAAGTATACTTTGCAATGTTGGTGAAATAGGCTACTGATGTTTCTCGGTGCTCATGATTACACTGCACATATTCATGTATGTCACCGCTCATACGCTGGACTTACAGTGAAACATATCTAAACCGGAGACCCTGTGGACCTCTCAGGGTGTCCGGTTTAGAGAGGTTCCACGGTATATTCAAATATGTTCAATACAATGTAAATACCGATTACATCTGTAGACCGTGATGTGAGAACTGAGGGAAAACTTGTGTTATTTAAAGGTACATACCCACTCAATAGACATAAACTGGTATTTATAGGAATTAAATAAGTGTATAAGTAGTATATAAGAGTCACAATGATACCATCACCTCTGGAAGGTACCAGCTACGCGCGGCACCTTCCACAGCATGATGGTATCATTTGTGACTCTTATATACTACTACCGCGAGACCATATATTTATGACATGAGAAGATACACCCTATTAGAGATAAGAATCCCTATGTTATACTCAGTATATATATACAACATAATGGTTCTAGTTAAGTGTGCATGGTTGAAGACAGGTAGTCACGAGAGATGTTTTCGCACCGGTATTTACGAATATTGCAAACATCACCGTGCATGGATGCGAAGAGGTTCCGTTTCGCCTCGCCCATGTCGACATTGTGGGGTAGGGACCAAAGCCGAGTCACTGCTATGTCCACCATGATGGTGGCCACTCAGGCTACTCATCGAATGGTTAACAAGGGATTACGTGCACGCAAGTATTATCGATTAGTAATAATTCAAATCGGAAAAGTCAGTTAGAAAGATAGAAATCGATCTAATAAGTCACGGTGTTTCTACAGCATTAAAACACTGTAAAAAACATTATCAAACTAATTTTATAAAATTGAACAGAAAAAACAAGTACCAATATAAACGAGAAAATGGATAATACAATACAATTGGAATTGAAAGTTTTTAATGGCTGTGTTTGAAGAAGTTTACGAAGAATACGGGGGTTATAATCCTGTATATAAATTCTATAAAATGAGAACACTAGGCGATATCGAATATATGAAATACCAGCGTAATTTATTACGCTCCGACAAAAACGTTGCATTTACAATATTATACCGGCAATTATGTCAACTATACAAGAGGCAAATACGAACATTAAGACAGATAATGCGTATCGGATATGAAACTAAGGCGTATTATATAAAACTATTAAAACCTAACGATTCGTTTACGAACGTACATTTCTACGATATCACTTATAAATTTATGTTGTAATCACAACACCAAGCAGACGACAATGTTTCACTTACACGTGTTATGAACATGCAAATTATGTGTCCTACCTTACACGTATATTAAGTGTCCATTTTATAGAGAGATTACACGATTACGTCTTCCGGGATGAAAAATAAACACACTGTAATATATACTACACACACGAGGGTGTGTATTACACAACCCGCTATCGATATTCCGGAAGTATTTCTTACATTGTGATTGGTTGGCATGTTTTTAATTTTTTTAATTTTACTTTTAATAATTTAGAACGTTATAACCTATATTATTAAATAAAAAACGAACTTATTATATAAAAAGCAAATAAAAAAAAAAGGAGTAAATATTTGGTATTGCACAACACGGTTTTAGCTTAATATATGTAAAATTAACAACAATACTTTGTCTTGGGGGACGCCCCTTGACGAAAAATGAGCGCTCAGTGCACCCGTGCTGACACTTCCAAGGTTGCCTAGACTTTCGACACTAATTACTAGATCAGCCGAGAGATGGGGTGTGCAGTACGGGTAGCTACACCTCGCTAAGCCAAACAGAAAAAGAATGAATGAATGAATGAATGAAAGAGAGTGGCTTAGCGGGGTGGAACCAGAAGGGTTTTGCTGGCGCGGGTTCGAGCATCGGTGTGACCCAACTTTTTTTTTTTTTAAATTGTTTATAATTTTCCTAAAATAAATTAATAAATTGTTTACTGCACCAATATAATTATTTAATAAAAATATTAATTTCTTCCGACTTTATCTCCAAGTTTTTCCCTAAATTTATCCCAATCAGTACACTCAATTTTGGGCATGGTGGCGCGCGCCTTGATTCTTATATCATTTTTTAATTTTTCATATCTCCCCATTTCTTCCACCACGGATTCAAACTCTAAATTTGATATTTTCTTATCGGCCAACGCTTTGGACACCATAACGTCGATGGTATTTTTCTTCGACCTGGCGAGAACAGATATTCTATCATGTTTTCTACATTTTTTCTCGAGTTTTCCACCCCCCGACGCCCTAATTACCATACACAACAACCCAGAAACGGCCGACACCGCACATAAAATCCCCGCTACAGGAACCGTTATAATGGTGGATATAGTTGCAGCTGTCACCGCCCACAACACAGAAACACTCGCTAGAGCCGTGCTAGATGCTTCAGCCGTGTTCACCGCGCGTCTATATTTGTTAGCGTTTCTTTTTCATTTGTATATTCTCTAACTAAAATATCCTGCATAGCGACGATATTATTCAACCTAAAATCTGAACTTCTTTCGTTAATTGTACACAGTGTTGATGGAGTGGTATTGACAATTGGAAGCGTTGATTCGTTCATGATTTTCAATTATATTTGTATTTACAAAATAAGTTCAATTAACAATGAGACAATAGTGCAAGAACTCTCTGGGTCACCGATTTTCGTAACAAAGTTAATAACACTACCTTTGGAAAGTCTAATTCGATCATAACCGGAGAACGAAACCACCGTCGAACTATCTCCAGAGATTTTAGTGACTCCAACCGCCCGTTCTTCCCCATCTACTACAATATTTATCGCGACCGCGCCCACAGGTTTACCACTACCATTAACCGAGCAGACCGCCATTTGGATAACTTCACCTGCAGCTGTCATAGTGTATCCCCCACATGTATTACTCGCTTTGGCACCGAACGAATATTCATAGTGCCCCTCAACCAATGGGCCCCGCTTCTCAGCCCAAACTGTTATGGCACGTTTTGGCGTTTTCATTGTTCGCACTATTCCGGCAAGCGCACTGTTTGCGTTATATGCCTCAGTACGAATCTTATAAGAGGCCTCCTCAAGAGCTTTGGTCGCGGCTATACGATCATGTTTCAGTTTATCGGAAACTTCGGTTATCTTTCCGTCTAGTTCGGTAAGTGCCGCTTCTCTGCTGAGAGAGTCCTCTAAGCGCAACGCATCATAAGCCTCCGTAATGGTCGCCTGGTGGCCTTCTAGGGCTTTCTTAACACCCGACCGTGCCTCTTTTTGAAATTCGGTTATTTTCCCGTCTAGTTCAGCAACCGCAGCTTCTCTGATGAGAGAGTCCTCTGAGCGCAACACCTCATAAGCCTTCGCAAGGGCTGCCTAGTGGTCTTCTCGGGCTTTCTCAACACCCGACCGGGCCTCTTTTTGAAATTCGGTTATTTTTTTGTCTAGTTCACCAACCGCCGCTTCTCTGTTGAGAGATTCCTTTAAGAGCAACGCATCATAAGCCTCCGTAAGGTCCGCCTGGTGGTCTTCTCGGACTTTATCAATCCCCAACCGGGCCTCTTTTCGAAATTTGGTTATTTTTTCGTCTAGTTCAGTAAGTGCCGCTTCTCTGTTGAGAGAGTCCTCTGAGCGCAACGCCCCATAAGCCTCCGCAATGGCCTCCTTGTGGTCCTCTCGGACCCCCTCAACCCCCAACCGGATCTCTTTCAGAAATTCGGCTATTTTCCCGTCTAGTTCAGTAAGTGTCGCTTCTTTACTGAGATAGTCCTCTAAGCGCAACGCATCATAAGCCTCCGCAAGGGCCTCCGCAAGGTTCGACTGGTGGTCTTCTCGGACTTTATCAATACCCGACCGGGTCTCTTTTCGAAATTTGGTTATTTTTTTATCTAGTTCGGCAACCGCCGCTTCTCTGACGAGAGAGTCCTCTGAGCGCAACACCTCATAAGCCTCCGTAAGGTCCGCCTGGTGGTCTTCTCGGGCTTTCTCAATACCCGACGTGGCCTCTTTTCGAAATTTGGTTATTTTTTTATCTAGTTCGGTAAGTGCCGCATCTCTAATGAGAGAGTCCTCTAAGCGCAACGTATCATAACCCTCCATAAGGGCTGCCTGGTGGTCTTCTCGGACTTTATCAATATCCGACCTGCTCTCTTTTTGAAATTTTGTTTTTTTCCCGTCTAGTTCGGTAAGTGTCGCTTCACCGATGAGAGAGTCCTCTAAACGCAACGCATCGTAAGCCTCCGTAAGGTCCGCCTGGTGGTCTTCTCGGACTTTATCAATCCCCAACCGGGCCTCTTTTCGAAATTTTGTTATTTTTTCACCTAGTTCGTTTAGTTCCGTTTCTCTGATGAGAGAGTCCTCTGAGCGCAACACCTTATAAGCCGCCTGATCTTTCTCAATATCCGTTCGGACTCCCTCAATTTGTGCAGTCGCCGTCTGCACTTCTACTCTAACATCTGATATACTCCTGTGAATCCCGTTTGTGACCCTCGATATAGTTTTATTTATCAAGGCCTTGGTTTTTCCAGTAGTTAAAATGTCGCCCTGTGTCGGGATGAATCCACCTTCTGCCGGTTCCAAATTCTTTGAATTTGTCACCCAATCGGAAGAACTACCTGGTCCGTATATACTCATAAATAAAATTAATTAAAATTTATTAAATATTGGGCACCTATACTCAATTAGAATTAAAATTTCGAGAACTACCGAAATCGGGTAATCGTTTTTTCAACTTTCTCGCTTGATCATCGAGAATAGAGACCGTAAATTCGTGGATATGTCCCGATTCCAAAACGTTCATCTCGGGGTGTGGGAGGTCTAAGGTCACAGTCTCACCATAGAAACAGTCGCTGGCTTGCACGGTTTTCAGTAATGTGCTGGGAGTGTCGTCTACCGTGTTGTACGATGTGTTCACCCGATCCAGTTGCACCCTGAGAGTTTTCGTGAAGGCGAAGTCCACCGGGTTATCACCGACGTACTCACCCGGGGTAAACACTCCTTTGTTTGAGGAGTATGTCTCTCTAAAACCGAGTTGAATACCCAACCCCGGGGAGACCACTACCTTATTATCAGTGCTGATGGTCATTGTTGCGAGCCCGGTAGCATTCGATACTGTGAGGTTGATTATACCGTCAAGCTCTGAGTTGACAACATCTTTGAGCTGTCTTATTCCCCACAGTCCGTGAGGCAGCTTTACACCGAATTGTTGTCCATCCTTCACATAGTAAAACCCTTCGCTCTTCCCCACATTCTGCCATCCAACCGTGAACGTGATTGATCTAAGGCCTACCCGACGTTTTCCGCAGCAGTTGTCGATTGACTTTTGAAGTTCACAACTCCCTTTTTGAACATTAGTGATAGTAGCAAACATAATAATATCTTTCAATGGATACCAAAGCATTTAGCTTTAATTCTAATGCAAAGTACGCGGTCGGAGGTAAATACAAGCAAAAAGACGTTGTTAACCGCCTTGTACACCCAACCGTACCGGTTAGACCGGACAGTGGCTTTGCCACCAATTTCCCTAACACGTTTGAGAAATATGTAGTTCCAAAGACTACTAGTCAAGATGTATTACTAAGATGGGAGTTTTCCCATATGAACTTCTGGCAGAACCAGCTAAATTTAGCTGTATGGTACGCAACGGCCGGATGCGAAGTTTCGCATCCAGACCATTTGACATCCGAGAATATCATGCTCCGAAGTGTCTACAACTTTCACGTGTATTACACAATTAGGAGGATTCTCAAAGAACTAGGTATTCCACTGCCTCAAGACGATGGCTGGGATCCCATTTCCAGCGCATACGACCGTAAGGCGTTCGAAAGATTGTGTAGCGAATTTGGGGTATCAAAAGACGCCGACTGGAGACTGAAAGTATACACCCCGACCAACAGTTTAGGGTTAGTTCACCTTAAAGGCTTAGTTAGTGGGGAGCGTCTGGATAAAGTTCCAATATATTTCTCAGGGCTATGGAGCGCTCGAGGGGCCACCCCACCACCAGTTAGAAAAATGGCAACATGGACTAAATATAATTATAAGTTGAATAAGATGACGTTCGGTGCTGAAGTGCTTGGTGGACTTGCGTGTAATGACGGTGATTGCCATTGGCTGCCTACTAAAGTAGCCCATGTGGAATACCTAGACCTGGGTGATACTCCACAGATGCGAAATGCTTGGACCACATTTATGTTAGATGAAAGCACTGGATTTACGCAGGGTGGGGTTATTCGTCTCAACGAATCCATTCGCATATACGTATGGGCAATCCTCGCCTCACAGAAGCAAACGCGCAGCGCTATACTTGGTACGGGAACGGCCTTTGACGCACAAAAACAGTTCTTGGCACTTGTCGAGGACGCCATCTCAGCTAAGGTGGACCTCCAGAAGGCGATCCAGAATTATCAAGACGTTTTGCAGACTGCCCGCACCCCGGTAGACTACACATTTGGAATAGGTCTTTATATGGCGCCGAGCAATATGATACTACGAGACGACCCGGTTGACGGTTACAATAATCAGATCGTAGTCGCAACCACCAATCAAAAAATCGGCCGCAACGGGAACGTGAACACGGGTATCATCAAGCTCCCACCCAAGATGATCGGGCGCGGAGTTGTAAATTCAAATAAATTTGAAAAAGATTTCATAAAACGCCCAAAACACAAAATGGATACACCTCCCTCAACACAATCGAACCCAGTACCCCCAATTCGTAAATTGGATGCACCATCGAGTTCCCCCAATCCAATCATCAACAATGTTGAAACACCAATAGAGATTGGAAGCACAACACACGAGGAGGAGAATTTAGCGCTCGTCGTCGCCCTCGTGGCGATCGGATTATTTACGCTTTGGTTTTAGGAACTCTCTGGCGAAGAATAGTAGGAGATCGGCGATTGCCACGATTAAAGCCCAGGTATTCTCGGCGAGCCATCCGACCGTTTTTGATAATATAGATAACAAGAAGGAGAGTAGACCTCCTATCAAACCAGGCAGCGCGGCAGCCAACTTTCCTGCTAATTTAGCCAGGAGACTGGCGAGGGCTTTTAGTTGTTTTTTTATCCACTCTTTGGCTCCGTCGGATGGCGCGGGTGCTGGTGCGGGTGCTGGTGCGGGTGCTGGTGCGGCACCAGCATTGACAGCTACAAATAGAGACGATATAGATAGAATTAGGGTCGATATAATCATGCTGAAAGCTGCGATGATGGTTACTATCGTGACGCCCTTCTCTCTGAACAGAGTGCGAAGACGCTCACCGAGTGTCGTGTCCTCGTGCAGAACCCTCGATATTGTTTCGCGGCTCCGACTTAATTGGCCGGAAAGTGCCTCACGGTTAGTCGAAACAGCCTCCAAGCGAGCTTCTCTTTCGTCCCGCAACGACCGCAGGAGTTTGTTGATCCGTTCGGTAGATTCTCTATCGTCACGGACTTCCCCAAGTTTTCTTTCTTCTAGCGCGATATGTTTGTCCAGCGCCGTGAGTTTGGAGAGGTTATTGACCAGTTCGCCACGAGTTGTTTGCAGAGCCTTATCAAGTCCCAGGAGTTCGCGAAGAGGTAATGGTGGGTCATATTTCGTGCCGTTCATTTCGTTGACCGTAGTTTCCACTGTGTTAATAGCGTCGGTGGCTATACGAGGGACATCGCTGAGCTCGCTCATTTCTATAGCGGCGGCCGTCTTCGCCAGCGTTTCGTCGGTAGACTGTAGGGTTTTTACCATTTGTTGAGGCAGCTGCGACCGATCATCGATCACTCCGAGAGCTCGAGCGAGGGATACTCCATATCGGTTCACGGAAGAGGGGCTGAGGAACCGTGTCGGGTCGTTCTTGTACGTCAGCAACTTCCAGCTATTACCCCATTTAACCCACAAGTCTCCTCTTTTAGTGCTGCGGAACTCCAACGTGGCCTTGATGCCGTTTTTAGACACCTCACTCTCCCACCGTTTCACCAGAGAATCCGTTTACTTGAGAGGCGCCAGCTCATTCTTGGAGATCCCCGCAGGAATCTCGGCAACGCCCGCCCATGCCGGAGTTGCGGATGGAGCCTCCCAGGGGAACGTAGTCTCGGGTGAAGTTCCCATTGGTATGGCTGTTAAGGGCGTAATTCGGGGGTCGACATACCTAGGATCTTTATGTGTCTCTATGAAGGTCGTATCGTCATAGTCATCGATGTCATCATCATCGCGGAAATCGTCTCTGCCGATTTCATCCATGTTAATATCGTAATCATCCATCTTTATAACTTTCTTAAAATTAATTATGTATTAAAGACAAACCATACGGGTTTAATATAGTTTCACTAAATTATGTCTTCGAGTCAATATGGTCGCAAACTCAATCCATACCGCAGACTGCGTGAGCCCCTCGGGGCAAAAGGCGTGAGACAGAGTGTCGTTATTACGAACAACCGATCGACGATCGACCAGAACCAACAGCTCTTGGTCCGCTTCCCCAACCTCGGAGCTAACGACGTCATTGTGCCGGGGACTGTTCGCCTCGCTTTCACTATTTCGCTGACGTCGACGGACGAGAACCGAACCATCGTTCCGAACCTAGGTCGCGCCATCGTCAAGAAGACCATGATAAAGATGGTAATGAGGTGATGTCGATCGATGACAGCGACGTCTACCATTGTTATCAGGACCTATGGATGACGGCGCATGAGCGTGAAAACGCTGTCTATCAGGGTATTGACACCAGCAAAAATAAGAACGTAACCAAACTTAGAATCGGGGCTGGTAACAAGGTAGATAACAACGCGAGTGACAATGCGGTCGCGGGCGCTTACGGCAACCGCTTCTACATCCCGCTCGACTTTGAGTTGCTGGAGAGTCACATGCCCTACTATCAGAGCGCTTTGGCTGACCACCTCGAATACGAACTAACGTTCAACGACTACGGCCGAGTTCTCATAACCAGCGACATGTTATCGACTTGTACGATCGATAATGTTTCGCTGGAGTACGACATGGTCACGATGCCCGAACTCGCGCGATTGATCAGAACCCAGTACGCCTGGCGCGTTGCCATACTTTACGACCGAGTTCTTCGCCATCGCAAGATGACGAAAGACAAAGGCGACACATTGTGGAATATTAACGTCAACGTACCCGCCCGCTCGATGAAAGGCATACTGATGTTGTTCGAGGATGCTCGGTTCGCGTTCGGTGCTAGAAAAACAGACAAATTCTATAACCCCAAAATCACGAAGGTAGAGGTGACGATCGAGGGAGTACCCAATCAACTCTACAGCGCGGGTCTTCGCGCGCACCAGCAGTGGGACGAAGTAAGAAAGCAGTTTGCTGCCGGCTCTAAGCGCTCTCCGGAGGTTGCAGCAGTTGCCAAAGACCTGCATCTCTCGGCCGTCTCCCTCGCGGATTTCCTGAATACCAAATACGCGTTATGGCTAGACATGCGAGCCAGCGACGACGACCAAATACACTGCAACGGACGCCAAGTTGAGAACGCTATTGAGGGTGTGACGATCCAGATAACCAAAGAGGCGGACGGAGCCGGGCCATTGAACGTGTATTTATATATAATTACAGACGCACAACTCAACATCGAAGATGGTCGATACGTCTCAGCACTCTACTAAATCTAACGATTTATTAATTAATTTTAAGAAAATTAGCAATCAATACCAATTCACGATTGGAGATGCTCACTCTGCCATAATATGTGGGCAGACAGGATGTGGAAAAACGGTTTTCATCCTCGACTTGCTCGAGGGCTCCTACCGCGATGCCTTTCGTCACATTGTGATCCTGTGTCCCACTGTGCGGCACAACGATACTTATCAGCGGCGCCCGTGGATATGGACCGACCCTGAGGTATACATTATTGACCCCGGTGATAGGCTTCACGATTGGCTGCGTGGTTTATACCAAAGATTCCAGCGTGAGCCCACCCTATACGTGATTGACGATTGCTCGGCCAAGGCCGCGATGACCAAAAAGAAGGACATGCTCTCCGAGTCGCATTTTCTGGCCGCCATGCTAGGCAAAGCGTATGGATATCCACTCAAAAGTACAACGCCGTCCTCAAGGATCTGCGCGAGCAAACGAAATGGGTCGCCCTATTTCACTGCAAGGACCGAGACTCATTTGATGACTGTCTTCGAGAGAATGACGTTATCCCAACGCGCGAGGAGCGCCTGGAGGTTCGACAGATGCTTTCGGAAACTAAACACGCCAAGCTTTTGCTAAAGACTGATCAACCAACTACTTACGAAGTTATCAATTAATTAATAATTAATTAGCAATTACTGAACAAATGCTGAACAATGCTGAACAATGCTTAGCAATTACTGAACAATGCTGAACAATGCTTAACAAATGCTTAACAAATGTTGAACAAATGCTGAACAATGGTTAACAATGTTAACAATTTGGTGCTCCGCTGCGAGCTTTGTTGCGAGCATAATGGTGATCATAAGTATCGGGTGGTGCGCTTGGCAATATGTTAAAGTGATGAGACTTGTTAGAATAGTTAAATTAATTTTAAGAAAAATGAACTGCGACGAACTTCTCGATCAGCTAATGGAAGAAACCTCAACTCCGACTGCCAACACAGATAATGATCCGACAGAGCAATCGGAATCAACTCCAACCCCAACGGCGGTTGGTATTGGGTTGAGTGCAACGACTCCGAATGAAAATGAAAATGCGGCGCGACGAGAGCGGCTAGCTGCGCTGGTTGCTGGGGGACAATCGGAGCATTATCTCGGTAGGCGTCTCTCAGTTTTTCAGGTGGATAAGATGTCAGATGCGGAGATCGATAAAATGTATGCGCGATACGAATCAAGGTTAGGTGCGGAGATGACAAAAACCGTTAGTATACTTCTCCCTATACCAAACACCGCGGGATTGATTGATGATCTAGAGACTGACCCTTTTAGGGGTCACACTCTTAGAACAGCCTGCTGCTCAATTTATCACAAGTTTGGAATGTACTTAGCTCCGCTGACAACCGCGTTGACCACGGGTAAACACTGTCAATTTGGACATATATGCCCACGAACTATAAGCCCTAATATTAATATCATAAATGATGACACAAGACACACCCGCGAGAGTGACGGAGTTGAACCCGATTGCTCCAACCCAATCGAACCCGAGTGTTACTCCGCCACTGGATGACATACCGCATATAAAAAATCCCAAAAGACAGGCAGCTGGGCGGGCGGCGGCTGCCACCCGAAAAGTTAAACAAGATAAAATACTCGCCGAGCTTCGAGAGGCTAAACAGTCGTTGCAATCAGGGACGGAGACAGCAAAACATCTGAAGACAGAGTTGAGTACAACAACACCCCCAATTCACGAATTGGAAGCACACTCAACACCCAATCGAGGTTGGGCGAATCCGATTGAACCCAAATTCGTGAATTGGAGTTGGGTTGTTGGTGGTGGTCTGGCAGTTGTTGGTGCCCTGTGCGTGTGGAAATACCCCCTATTGTCGAAAAAACAACCAGCCAGTGTTCAGAAGAAAGTTACGAAACACCAATCGCGATTGGATGCGCCCATTTAAACATTGATCGCGACCCCTTTTATATGCAATAATTATAATGGCTGAACAAGACGGTAAAATGTTATGTAATGCGCTTTATCACGCCGTGGTGATATCGGGTTTCAGTATCGGGTATGCTCGACTATCAAAGATGGCCCTAGGAGGATCCGCTCCCAAATTGGACTTTACTGTGAGAGACGTAGGGCTCGCGACCTTAGATGTAGCGGCCGCAGTTTGGACCCGAGATTATCTAGTTAAAGCTGGAATTCTACCAGTTAATATATGGAAATAAATGGCTTCAATCGCAGTAATAGTAGGTGGTGCGCTCGTAAACGCATTGGCGTTCAGCGGTAGCAACTTTATATTCTCTAAAATGAGAAGCTCGAACGTGGATGAGGAGCGTAAGCGTCACGATTTAGCTGTAGAACAACTCAATAGCGCAAAGGAAGCGTGGTCGAAAAAACGAACCGCCCATCTGGACTGTGTCAATGAAGAGCTTCGCCGCGAAAATCACGCCGCACAAACTTTTCAGAACGTTGAAGAAGCCAACTGCGAGTACGCGCTGGCATATCCGCAGAAAAGTCTCGCGCCGCTGGATCGTTAGCCCCAACTTTCAGATTTCTATGTACCGTCAGAGCCCCAAAAAGACCGCGAGATCGCGTTCATCGTCGTGGGAATGGGTGTGGTGGGGCTCGTCGGCTACTATATTCAAGCGAGATTTTAAATTAATTATTTTAAATAACATTTTTTATAAATATATATATATAGAACGATGTCAGTTGACGAACTTTATTTTGCTATGATTGATGTAGGCTACACTGCCCTTAAACACCGCACGGTTGGTGCAAAGGGTATGATTCGTCTGGCCCGAGATTCTCTCGAGACGTGGCGGGAGGACGAAAAAGCGGCCACCCTTTTCGCAAAGCGGATGTTAGATTCCTCCACCAATCCTGGGGGATTAGATTTTCCCAAGTTCCTTCAGAACTTAACCTCCAATCGCGATTGTACTTCCAACAAAGGTTTATTATTATCGACGCAGTTACCGGACGATCTGGGGAGGGCATGTTGGAGATTGTCCGATATATTAGAATACATCGCATATGATGAACACGCGCAAACTTAATACCAAACTATCGGTTCGCCTAACGCGCAAGCTAGCGAACATGTACTATAGCCCCCGCGGCTACTGGAAGGGACTCGCTGCCGTCAAGAACCTCGCGGCGGCGACCAAGGTTTCAGAAAACGCTGTCAAGGAATGGCTCAAGAAGCAGGCCATCTGGCAGATCTATTTACCCGCGCCTCACAATATTCCGCGCCCGAAATTCGACGTGCCGGTACCGAACCAAGTTCACCAAGCGGATCTCCTGTTTCTCCCTCACGATCGCGTCGGTCGTAAGACGTACAAGTACGCACTGACAGTCGTTGACGTAGCGAGTCGTTATAAGGTGGCTGAGCCGTTGGCCACTAAAGAGTCTAAGGAGGTGGCCGAGGCTCTCTCCCGAATATATAAGAGGAGTCCTCGCAAATGGCCGAATCTTCTCCAGGTCGATCCCGGCCGCGAGTTCATGGGCGCGGTCTCTCATCTATTGTCTAAGCACAAAGTTTCTGTCAGACGCGGCCGCGTCAACATACACCGGGACCAGGGGATAGTGGAGCGCTTCAATCGAACCCTGGCTGAGAGACTGTTCGGACACCAATACGCCAAAGAACTTGTAGACCCTCATTCGCGATCGACCGAGTGGGTGGCCAGACTGCCCGCCGTGGTCTCCGCATTGAACGGAGAGGTGACCAGATTGATAGGTAAGAAGCCTGTAGATGCTATCAAGCTTAAAAGGGTGACGAGCGAGCCCTCTGCCGTCTCGCGCGGGCGACCCGTTGGTTTAGAGGAGCAGCAATCGCCGATTGCACTTCCATCGGACGTTGACGTCAGGTACCTCTATCAACCGGGAGAGCTCGAAGGTGGCAGCCGCCGCGCGACTGATCCCGTGTGGTCTCTCAATGTATATCATCTAGATCGATCTATTACCAAGCCCGATGAGCCCGTGCTCTACTATTTGGATGATGGGCCATCTCGAGGGTTTGTTCGCGAAGAACTTCTTGCGGTGCCTTCTGACACCCAGCTACCCCCGAATCATCAGAGTCTTTAGTATTCTCTCTCAGAGTTCTTTTTTTTGTTTACCTATCCTATAGGCTCGGTGTGTAACCCGTCTTCCATCACTCTCCTCTTGTCGTAGTACGCCGAGAGTCCTAATTTTTGTTGACAGTACGTCTTCATCACCCCGTTAATCATTCGGAATCCCCTGTTCTCCGCCATATCCCTACCCCCTTCGAGAGCACTCTTATACCTCCCCCAAGTCAGATCGTTAGATCTCTTCGACATCCCCTTGGCCGAGTGCTTAGATTTTCCATCACCGCTCACGTAGTAACACTTGCTACACAGAGCGATGGCTCTATCCCCTTCGAATTCCAGCTTGAACAGTCCAGGAGTTCTGTTGCTCCACACGTCCCACGCCAACCACTCGGTCTTCTGCTTATTAAACTTTCTCTTCATATTCTTTCTCACCACCGCCGCCAGCGTCTTCTCCGACAGCGCGAAGTACATGCTGTCAGTGTCCATCTGTATCAGTTCGAAATCTCCGCGATCCACGTACTTGTCCAAGAAATCGTAGTAGAACTCCAGCATCCGGAGCTTGGCCAACTGGTAGACCGCTATGCCACACTGAAACGGTCTGTTGATCACCACTCGAGTCTTCCTGCTCGATATCTCGTAAGCCTCCCCAATTTCCTCCAGGTCTTCGAACCACGCCGACCTCAGTGCCCGATCGACAGTCTTCTCATCCTTCGTATATGTGGTGTTCAGGTGTCTCTCTTGTGCCTCTATCAGCTTGCCACAACACGCGTTGCCAACTAGTTTGAATATCTCCGCCAACACCGCCTTGCTCTTGTCGACGTCCCCCGTCCGTCTAGCAGCGGTGACCTCTTTAACGAACCATTGAAACGGTTTGCCGGGCGTGTAGTCTATCACCTATGCACCGCCTTGAGGATCAGACCGTGCTCCAGATACCACTTTAGCAGCGGGGAGTATATGATCATCTTCTTGGCGGACATTGCCCCCACGAGCTTTCTCTGTCCTTCGACTCTTTTCCTACCAGTCCTGGCCAGGTAGTCCTTCATGTGCTGCGGAACCTCGTTCTCATCGACTTCTCGATTAACGAACAGCGGTGACATTTCCGAGAACTTGTCTCTCAACGTTTCAGGGACCTCTATATCCAACTCCGCAAATCCGAACCACTTTTCACTCCTGACCTTCCTCACGAAACGGTCTATATACGACTGTCTTTCCGGGTCGTCACACGTCCATATCTGCTCCTCACCTCACGGCATGTCCTTCGACAGAGTAGATAGGTACAGAGCATTGGCATCGTACCCCAGCACCGCCTTGCACATCTTCTCCTCCCGACTCCCCACCTGACCCCTGATCGTTGACCTTCCAGCCTCGGCGTATCTGGAGAATACTATGGATGGACCACCGACCAATCCCTGCTTCATCATCTCGTAAGTTTCAGACTTCGGTGACCACAGCTCGGGTGTGTCCGCCTTCCCATCGATCGACCCGCGGAGTAGGTACTGAAGGGAAACACCGGGCAGAGACACAGCATCCTTGAGTATGTCCACGCCTATTCCCCTGTAGAACTCCGTCATTTTAGTCAGAGCCTCCATGAACGGTCCTACATCCAAGTCGTTGTAGTGTTGCAACCATTCCTTGAACGTCTTCATCCCCTTTTCTCGGAATACCTTCTTACACTCTTTCCACTCGGACAACGACAGAAGGAACTCACCCTTCAACTTCGAGTACCACTCGGGATAGTCTGGCAGCCCCGGATGGTCGAGCTTGTCCGCGCTATCGAACCACTCGTACGGAAAGTGAGACTTTACCGTTTTACAGTCGTACGCCTTAACCCACCGGTCGTACGTGGTACCGGGTCCCAGATACTGGATGATGTCGAGAAATCTAAAGTCCGGGGTAAACAGAAACATCGTCGTGCTGGCTCTCTTTCCGACCATCACCTTATTCACGGTGGCCGCCAACTTCTCTACAAAGTACTGCTTGATGAGGTTCAGGTCGTACCTGCTACAGTTGAACCCCACCACCGGGACTTGGTCAATCCAAGAGATAATCTTTGCTTGCTGAGACTTCGATAACATATATATGTCGGCCGGCAGATACTTCTTCCTAACCCCCTCCCTGATTGCCTTGCCTCTCATCTGCAGCTCGGTCACGAACTTCTCGACTAGCGTGTCGGGATCTCGTTCGCATCGGTGTGTGATCCCTTCATGTATCGTATCCCCCAACGACACCGATATAGGAAAGTGCTCGACCTCGAAGGTCAGGTCTTTGGTGGGTCGCGTGGTTTTTGACTTGTCGAGATACGCCTCGAAGTCGTAGACTATCTGGTGGGGGTACAGAGTCGTCTCCTCCTCGCGCGGCGATTGTGGATAGTAGGTATTCACCTCATTCAACCACTCGCACTCACACATCACCACCAGCTCGTAACCCGCCTTCCTTATCTTGGCGTCTTGAATTTTCGTCCTCTTGTACAGCGATCTCGCGTTACCGCTCATGCAATGCCTCGGACACCCGTGCCAGTAGCATCCGTGAAACTGAAACACGGTCTCGGTCTCGTGACAGTAACCGTCGACCGGATCACCGGCCACCCACCTATCACCACCGTGACCGCAGTCGGCGTGATGTATGTGCTTTCCCACCCTCTCCTCTTCTCTGCTCAACCATTGAATCGACCTCACACTCGCTGACCCCTTAGGATAGAACGCCTTCTCGTAGGCCAACTGTGGTCTCTCTACCCTCTTACCTGGACATGTCACCACGGTCTTCCCACCCATGCAGGTGGTCGCGTGCCTGTGCATGTTACACGACTTTGTGAACCGTTGTTGACATCCGGTGCACCCGTACTCGTTCGTCATCTTGCGGAGATTCGTTATGAGGAACGAGTGACCTCCAAACATTCCTATCGTCATTGTCTTCCCCCCAACCACGTCGTAATTTGCCGGAACCTTCATGAGGTACCACACTCCATCGGCGGTGGGCTCGTAAACGCGAATACCCAGCTTGAAATGCTCTTCAACCTTCTTAATATCGTCCAGGGGAATTCCCTGGCTACCCGGTCCGTTATCATGCCCGAGATATTCGCCAGAGCTCGTGCCTTCTCACAACACCGTTCACAACACCGTTCTGGTCTCCCTCCACGTTGGATGGCTATGCACCTAAACAGACATAAGTAGTCGTCGTACGTGTCGACGGAATACATTCCCTTTTTCTGTCTTAACCAGTCTGGGAGTTTTCCCGCTCCCATGAGAAGTTGTTACGCGTCGATGATCATCTTCACCTCGACCGATATCCAACGAACGAAGGTCCATTTTGTGTTTGGTGCTTTGCCTCTATCGACTGCCGATGTCCATTCGACCTTTCTCTCTATCGGATATCCAACTCTCGGCTTTGGCGATCTCGTTTATCCACGGACTGCCCTTTGATTGTTTGTGATAGATCATAGTAGCGTCGGTCTCTATGTTCCTAATACGATACGAGCTCGAATACCTCAGATAACATGCCGTGGTCATCTCTGGGCGAATTTTATTCATTATGCGATTAGCGATCTCCCCGTCTACCCCCCTCTCGAAAGTCCATACTATCTTCCTCCTACCCCTATCAACAGTTTCCCTAACTTCGGCTTCTTCGGCGAGAATCCTGGGACCCTCCTCCACCAAAGCTCTGGCGATATCTCTCCTCTTCTTGGGAGGTCCCCCCACCAACCCTTGATAAATCTTATTGTAGTACGCCTTGTATAGGGGTTTTCTACGTGCGCTGGGATCTTCTTTTACACGCTGCGCGTAAGCGGTGGCGCGCAGACTGGCCGTCGTCTCGTTCCCCAATTTCTCGGAGCGTTTTTCGGGGTCGGCGGGCAGTCGTCCGGTCGAAACCGCACGCCGCAGCCTCTCCTCGTAGACGACGGCTCGCGCGTCACTTATCCTATCTGCTATATCTTTCTTGAGTCTCAAACCTCTTAGGGAAATTCCCCAACTCTTAGCTTGCTCTCTCATTTGCTTTATGGTAGGCATTATACTGAGTATAACCAATAGATTTTTTATCTTCAATAGGGTGTAAGTTTATATTTATTCGTAATAAATATATGACAGATTGTTGTAATATACTTAGTATAACTTATGGATAACTTGTCTTTAATAGGGTGTCAGTTTATATTTGTGACAGATTGGTGTAAAATACTGAGTATAACTTATAGATTTCTTATCTTTAATAGGGTGTCAGTTTATATTTTATTCGTAATAAAAGTATGACAGATTGTTGTATATATATACTGAGTATAACTTATGGATAGCTTGTCTTTAATAGGGTGTCAGTTTATATTTGTGATAGATTGCTGTAAAATACTGAGTGGATTTCTTATCTTTAATAGGGTGTCAGTTGTTATTTTATTCGTAATAAAAGTATGACAGATTGTTGTATATATACTGAGTATAACATAGGGATTTTTATCTCTAATAGGGTGTATCTTCTCATGTCATAAATATATGGTCTCGCGGTAGTAGTATATAAGAGTCACAAATGATACCATCATGCTGTGGAAAGTGCCGCGCGTAGCTGGTACCTTCCAGAGGTGATGGTATCATTGTGACTCTTATATACTACTGTATAATTGTGTCACTATTCCACCAGTTCTAAACATTACGAGTGCCCGCTATACAGATATAATCATTTGGTAATTTATTTTACTGATAGTGACGCGCGGTGGTATCAGGCTATTTTCATATGCAAATGAGGAATTATATTTTTTAATTATTTATACTAATTAAATGCGTCACCCGAAAAAAAAAAAAATCCACGGATTATAAAGTATGATCATTGCACATCAAAAAATAAATACAGAAAATGTAATTAGTAATGTCCGTTAACATTTTAAGGAAACACGGTTATCGCCTCTGGAAATTTATGTCTGATAATAAAATGTATAATAATGCCAATCAATACGTGGGGTAATGGTGAATGAATGTTTATTTTGCCAGAAAATGTCTCAGATGATGTCTGAACATATACAGAACAGGGGCCCGTTTCACTAAACTTCCTACGACTAAAATGTTCGTAAGTGCAAATTTAAGATTGTCTGTACATTTCAATTGATGGATTTACATTTATTGAGCATAGGCTGCATATGCAGCCTATGCTCAATAAATGTAAATCCAACAATTATTTACAAGAAAACATTGTTAATGTGAAATTTACAGACTATCATAATTTTGCCTACTGAGTGGGCATGTACCTTTAATGTCGACCATGTAGGTCCTGATCAGCATTCATGTACACGGTCAATATTAAACTGATCTGTGCCAATTCAGTATGTTAGTATTTCTTTATTTCGTTGTATACTCCGAAGATAAAGGCTGGGTAATATCCAAGGTGTATGATCACGTGGTTCTAACAACAACAACAACATGTACCGATTCAAAGTACGTATTCTTGTATAGTGTCCTTATTACGTAACGGATTTTGATGAAATATGGCGCATCAAAAGCGTCTCGTTAAGCTGCATTTGGTGGTCTCTGTATTTTCGCCCACACTTCTGTACGATTCTTCGCAAAAACGACATAAGTCTGTGCCAAACTCCATAGACCACCAAATGAAAAAGCGTTTGCTGCGCCATATTTCATGAAAATCCGTTGCATATTAAAGAAAATATCAAATAATACTTACTTTGGAGTGGGCGACGTTGTTGTTGTTGTAACCACGTGATCATGCACCTTGATATCGTGACTTAACTGGGCTTGGGCTTTGTCAGGTAACGGAGCTTGATGTGGCTAAATACGTAGTACTGAGTGATAACATAATGTCGTAGCAGGTAACGAATTGAAAACTGACATTTCATACGGCGTCACATGACGTTATCGAATGACGTTGGTGTACTGATGCAAAGTGAACAAGTCCATGTTCTTTTCAGAGAAAATCATTTGACCATCGGCTAGCGTAACACACTACCTGATAAATAGAATATCCGCATAGTGTCTGCTAATATCATGTTTTTCTGGATCGCCTCAGAAATAGCAGAAATTGCTCGGAGAGCCTAGCAATTCCTTCGCGTTTTCTAACCATGCCTGGTAACGTGATACCAACGGACCCTAGCCTGATTATACTGATATTCTCCATGCTTTCTGCAGAAACATAAATACACCCGAGTGTTCGTAACAATTGTGTCAGAAAACTCGCTGAACGGGAGACAACCGCAACTCTACTTCAACCCTGTAGATGCAAGAGTTATCATTCCAAGAAGCGGACGAACTCGAAATCGAGAGCAAAAGCTTGGGTTTGCGCCTTGTCATAATGTCCTATCAGTATATAATATATGGGTCGTCACTTATCACTATTTAATATATTCATCCTACTAGCGCTAGATAATACTGTCCGTAACTACGGTACTAACGCACTATATCACTCATAATGAAAATAAGTAATACGTAGTCATCCAGTGTACCTCCTAATTCGTCTGATACTGAGCTGGATACATTTCGGAATAAAATATCTGTATATACATGTCCACTGACTAAACGGAACACGTTTATTACATACACCATGTATTGATCTATAATTCCAGCACAAACATATTTACTCTATTCCCTAGCATTTGATTGGCCCGTAGCAAGTCTCTGTCCAATATTTATATCCCAGTAAACTCCCACGCCGAACTACTTTCTACAAGTGCGTTGTCAGTGCTGTCAATGTAAATAAATGGCTGCCGTCTGTCAAAATAAACACATTTTCTTGATGAATTTATTTCAAATGCTGGAATTATAAGGAATTAATGACCTTTTTGTTGAATTTATCGGGGATATAAACTTGGAAAAGTCGCGGGAATACTGAACGAGGCGTTCCGGCCTTCGTCCAGTATTCCCGCGACTTTTCCAAGTTTATACCCCGATAAATTCCACAAAAAGTCCATTAATTCCTTATAATTTTGACAAAAATATTATTAATTTAGAATTCATATGTATACATGTATATATATATAAAATGGCCAGGCTTGTAATTATTATTAATACTATTGTATAAACATGAACTATGTATTTCTCATATTGTTGAATTCAACATTACTTTTCGGTTTTGTTTTTTGTGTCGGCTTGAACTCGTTTGATAATAATTATATTTGCCGATGCACAAATCTCTAAATATTTTTTTCTGAAATTTGTATCATCTCACCAAAAGTTTATGTTCAACTGAGTGGTAACAACATGTACACTTTGGGTGTGTGGTGGGTGGGATCCCCGACCATCGCCGGACCAATCTTATGATGCTTCAGACGCCCCTGACTAATGTTCCATTTTCCCACGAACTGTATACAGTGTATATCAAATCAGGTCAAGGCTTGACTAGCCTACACTGTCCGAGTACGTGAGATTAACGGGTCACTTTGCTTTCAATGATGCATGACGAGTGTTTCATTGATGGAATGGCGAACAGTGCAGATCCTGATCAGACTGTGCCGATGCAAAGGCTGATCTGGATCCACATTGGTCGCAAAATCAATAATCCATATTTTTTCCATTATACTCGTACTCCCTGAAGATCAGGGGGCCGTTTCACTAAACTTCGTGAGACTAAAATGTTCGTAAGTGCAAAATTATGATAGTCTGTAAATATCACAATAACAATATTTTCTTGTAAACAATTATTGATTTACATTTATTGAGCATAGGCTGCATGTGCAGCCTATGCTCAATAAATGAAAATCGATACATTGAAATTCCATTCGATCCTAAAAAAATTGCACTTACGAACATTTTAGTCGTACGAAGTTTAGTGAAACGGGCCCCAGTATAGTGTACCACTAAAATGTTCGTAAGTGCAAAATTAAGATGCAGCCTATGCTCAATATATGTAAATCCATCAATTGAAATTTCCAGACGATCCTAAATTTGCACTTACGAACATTTTAGTCGTACGAAGTTTAGTGAAACAGCCTTCTGTATAGTGTACATGTGTAGAACATGGTTCGTCATCTTGTATTACGAGATCTGGCAGCAGGTTTTCCGCTTTAGAGGCAATAGACCTAGATGTTTCTCAAAGTTGTTGTGTGGTTTAATAAAATTATAGCAAATATTGTAACATGTGTTTGGTGTTCATTGAATGATTTTTAAATACAATGCATTACACTTGGGAAATTGCATTATTTACATGTCCGAATTTAATACAAAAACCAATGGTTTGTGTTTCGTTAGCTTTCTTTCTTATTGCATAATTGAATTCACATACCAACTGTAACATTTATACATTTTGGACAAGGTGGAAACTGCGCTTTGATCGTTTGATGCGTACATGTACTTTTAAATGGTATACACACATGCTTGCATAAGCACAACAATGCTGTTCTGTGCATGCAATAACATTCATTATTATTATAGGGTTAACTGTATTGTAATTTTCAAATTTGCGGCGTATATCAGAAAATGATAGGTCGGAAAATCTGTTTAATGGCGACGCGCTAACGCGTCGCCATTAAACATGTTTTCCGACCTATCATTTTCTGATATACACGCCGCAAATTTCAAAATTACAATGCGGTTAACCTATTTCTAATGCACTCCTTTACTACTGGCGTAGGAATACATATTGAAATAATTTGCGACCGTTCATCAACAATGATATACCTGTTGTGTATGACCATCAGCCAATCAGATTGCGTGATATGTATAGAGTGCATTAGAAATCGTTGTAACACGACGATAGTGTGAGTTTTGAAGTAGATCATTGTGACCACATTTACATGTGCTTTACATGTACAATTCTCATATTCAACTACGTTAATTCAAGATGCACTATTTATTTCATCAACGAAATTTGATCATATCCATGTAGGAAGTACACATGCCCATCAACATGTTATTGTCTACAACGTTACTTATGCATTACAATGAAACAATAAAATACATGGTTGTGTCTGTTGTACACCCATGTGAATGACCGCCAGACACCGATTGCAAAATGCAGCTTTAAAATGTAATTATTTTAAAATAAACTATACGTAGTTGTCTTGCAAATATATTGTACAGATCAGCTAACTTATATGATTATCTTCAGGACTGAAGTATAAAGTTCATATGACATTCTAATGCACTCTATAAATACCACGCAATCTCATTTGCTGATGGTCATACATTACAGGTATATCATTGTTGATGAACGGTCGTAAATTATTTCAATATGTATTCCTACGCCAGTAGTAAAGGAGTGCATTAGAAATAGGTTAACCGCATTGTAATTTTGAAATTTGCGGCGTATATCAGAAAATGATAGGTCGAAAAATCTGTTTAATGGCTACTAGCGCGTCGCCATTAAACAGATTTTCCGACCAATCATTTTCTGATATACGCCGCAAATTTGAAAATTACAATATAGTTAACCCTATACTTAATGTCAGCATGTGCTAGACAATAAACATCTATGATGGCACACATGCCAATATCACTTACATCTGAATCACCAACATATAACATATATTTGGCCTAACCTTGAGCTATGCCATCGCGATGGACATTCTAATAAGTATGTATGCACGTGATGTGAGACCAATGAAGAACATACATTATGTGTGTGTGTCATAATTCTTGGCTGATCTTTGAACATTTTGAGAAATTGTTTATTCTATATGGGGCATGGGGCATGGGGCATGTACAAACATTTTGAGAATCCCTAAATATGTACGAGTGGAGGTCTTATCATACTTTGGCTGGTAACTTATTTTCAATTATGTCAAACTAATTGGTGTGTATATCAAAACGCCTCTATATGAATGGGAGTTTATTTCATTGCATGGTATTTAGTATTCTTTTAAATAAATAAATGGAATGACAATTTGTTTAGTGTCAGAACCATTTACTGTCTGTTCCACGTTTTGCTGCCGACGAACGTTTAGCTATTACACACATTAAATCCAAACACATATTTGAATGTATGTACCTTTTCATCAACACCACGCCGAATGCCAGTGGGGTTAGATGATCTGTATTCGATTGCCATTAATAAAGAATGTGAATGTGTACAAATTATAATATAAACACATAATAAATATATAATAAAAATAAATACATATTTTAAAAAGAAAAAAAATATCCTCACCGATACGGACGTGAACTCACATTTCGCATGCGCATATAAGTTGTTATCATACAGTGGGGTCAGTATGTTCGTTCGTGTGTGCACTTACACGCTGACCCCACTGTACATGTGAACGCTACCACCAAACCACGCAGGAATGTATGCTTATACACTGTATACTTATTTTTATCCCGTCAACACAGTGCGTATGTGCCGTGAAACACGGTGCCGTGAAACATTTTTCATATCCAGTCAATACAATTTTTGCATTTTACAGCCATTTGAAGGTGTTGACGGGATAAATAGAATAGTAGGTTAGTGCCGTGAATGGGAACAAATATCTGGCGAGGCACGGAAACGGGATGTGCTTGGCAGAGCCTCGCCCATCCCGTTTCCTGAGCCTTACCAGATATTTTTTCCCATTCACGGCACTAACCTACTATTCTCTATATAGCTAGTTGAGCGATTTGTTGATTCGGTTGTGTGTGAATATCGCTAACAATAACTAGCCTAGTTTACCTGTTATTTGGAAATGAAATGTTCCAGTAAAGTCTCGTTATCGAAATATATCTATAACTGAATGTTCCAAATGATACTGATGTCAACAATTCATATGTTTAGCAAAATTGAGGCAAACTTGCAGCACATAACGCCAAATGTAAACGGTGCATATATTGACTTTAATTGTATTCTATTACTCTATGACGGATTTAGTATTGTACATGTAATTTTGATGCAAGAAAAAGGTTTAGAAGGATAGGAAACATCGCGTTTTCTCGGAAAACCCGGTGTACCTATCACATGTTATGGTTACTTGGGAGAATTAAGTTGACGCATGCGTGGCTTGTTACCTTAGCCATTGAATGCCAGTTGACGCATTCGCGTCTCGCTATTTTGCATGATTAAGCGATGTAATACCAGAAAATGTATTAATATTGAGAATATGAAACATAAAATGTTCACATGTCTTGCTTAAGCGTAGTCTATCCTATCAGGAAGTGGTTAATCTTGTTATTGCAAAAGGAATAACCTAAATATAGCAATAAATAGAAAAACTAGTAGCGTGAGAACTCTGGCGACTGGCTATTTGTTTAGCGAAAACAGCTAAAAGACTGGCTATTTGTTTAGCGAAAACAGCTAAAATATAATATTAATTGTGTTAAAATACTAAGGATATGACACAGAAAATGTATTGTTTTCTTGCTTAAAAGTAGTCTATCCTCTCAAGAAATGGTTACTCTTGTTATTACAAAAGCAATATATAACAAGAGTGCCGAAGGTCACAATATACGCCCGTCGAGGCAAGGCCAGTTAACAAGGGGAGATAACTCACCGACAATTAATAGGGTTCTTGCCGTGATAACATGTCTTTTGAATTTGGTCACGATCTGTCAACATCAATAGACTTCTTCGTCTTGTCGTGTTAAACATTTATACCGAATTTGGTTACGAGTAATAAAGTAGAACTTGAGTTATTGCGTGGACAAGGATACAGAGTGCGAAAAATAAAAATGGCCGCCAAGGGGAGATAAGTCATCGGAAATTTTTCATAATCAATAGGCTTCTTCGTCTTGCCATGATACACATGTATACTGAATTTGGTTACGATCGGTGTAGTAGAACTTGAGTTACTGCGTGGACAAGGATACAGAGTGCGAAAAATAAAAATGGCCGCCAAGGGGAGATACGAAATTGGAAATTTTAAAAATAAATAGGCTTCTTCATTTTGCCGTGATAAACATGTATACCGAATTTGGTTACGATCGGTGAAGTAGAACTTGAGTTATCGCGTGGACAAGGATACAGAGTGCGAACAATAAAAATGGCCGCCAGGGGGAGATAAGTCATCGGAAATCAATAGGCTTCTTCATCTTGCCGTGATAAACATGGAAACCGAATTTGGTTAAAATCCGTCAAGTAGAACTCTAGTTATTGCGTGGACAAGCTGTGCCGCCTGCCGCCGCCCGCCCGCCGCCCGCCCGCCGCCCGTACAAGATGATACATAATACGTCCCGTTTTTTCAAACGGCCGTATAAAAACTAGTGCAAGTTTCGCCGAGATTGGCTGGTGAACAATTGTCCCAGTGTCTCGCTTGAATTTAAACGTACACCAGGTAAACGCAATCGATTAATACCTTATATAAGTATACCAGCCTGACATGGCGTTGTTTACATGCTTTGTTTATATAAACATTGGTGCATAAATAAATATGGAATTCCTGTAGGTATTTCCCTGTTTATTATGGCGCGTCGCTATAGTCATGATCGATATATTGCGATTGACAAAACAGTTTCTCATACTGCAGCAGTGGGTAAACTGGCGACCAACGGTGACACTTGATTTTAATTTTGCACTGCATGCGTTCGATCCTCACTTTGGCCATTATATATATATTATATATATGCAAAATTAAAATCGTGGATGTATGTGGTTCATAATTACCATGTCAATTGTTGTTACATGTAACAACAATTGACATGGTAATTATGAACCACATACATCCACGTTTATTTATTTATTTGTTTATTATCTGAAGTGAGAGGTTTATTTATCGACATGGAGTTCTCCGTAACATATTTGCATTTGTAGTGAGTCGAGGTGAACTTTCACAATAACACACGAATGTGCAGAATGCATTTCACAATGATTAGGTTCAAAGTGAAGTGTTTTATAATGTTGTGTAAAAGTAAATGCACGACTGTTTCGGGATGTGTGCGTTACCTCTGGTGCCAAAATAGTAAAAGCGAGAGAAAAATGTATGCCTTTGGCAGGATTCGAACTTACGACCGTCCGATTACCAAACAGCAGATTTACCCACTAGAGCACTAAACGGTGTTACTATTATTAGCAATTATATCGAATGTTAATGCGTTTGCGCTGTTATACAAATACCATGTCTACAACATATGACGTAAACTATTTAAAAACAGCACGTGTTTACAATAATATTTACAATAATAACGCGCCAGCTCAAAGCGGTACACCTCTATAACAAGTTACTCGTCTCTGTATACGTATCTGCTTAAGCTACTGATCTTCATAATTTAATTTTCATATTACTATATACAAGTAAATGCATTTCATATCTATGTTGCAGATCATAGACCAATGAATCGAAACAATACAGTCACGTTACGCGTGCAACCGTATTGTGAATCAGCGAGAGGTTAGTAAGACATTGTAGCAAAATTGCAAGTGCCTATGACATCCAGTGACTGATGCTGACAATGATTTCCTACATCACGACAGCTATCAGCTATGTCATGTTGTTGCTGTTTAGATGGAGACGATACGACGTATTCGTCAGCAACGTTATAAAACACTGCCGAAAGCGACATGTGAGAATAAATCTGCCCGGTTTACCCGACGCGTTGGATGAAGTGACCAGACTACCAGTTGGCATCTCTGATAACCTCGAATTCGTTGGGTTCGATTCCAAAGGTTATTGGCTGTCAAGAGGTAATGATTGATGTTCCTAGCGTCGGACGTTTCCGGCACGAGCAGGTCAAGGTCACCGAGAATGCTGATGGCGATGGGCATTCGGAAACGGGACTGTCACTAAATGTCGGTAAGGCTATGAAACACTGGAGAGTTCAGGTCGTCTCCAGTCCATAGGTGATGGCGAAACAAGTGAGCAGATACACGGAGTTATCTCCCTGTACTGGCAGTGCCTGTCGGATCCATTCAGCGATTGGGCAACACCATCCAACTGGCAACTCGCCAAGTCGCTATCACGGGATGGAATGCGTCGTTTGTTGTCGCGGCTATTCAATGTCACCCATGTGAATTATGAGCAGTGGGGCGAATTGTGGGGGAGGATTTATATTGAGGGCCATGGGGAACAAAATATTAGACTAAAAAGCTGCAAACGTCGAGAACTGTTCAGTACTGAGGTTGACACAGAGACAACATCACGAAGCAGCACACATCTGGTAATGGACACGAAAGGTTTGATGTTAACATATTCGGCACTGATGCAAAATAATAAAACGCATGACTCGCGTGGGTTTATCACTTATCCTATCAGTGCTAGCCACGTGGCTGACGTCATGATTGATACAGACACGTTAGTTAGCAAACCAACTGCAGTAACATTGAGTTTGAACAATGCAGCCTATAACTTACAGTTACGAGCACGGAGAAATTCATTAATATTCGGCAACGGAAATCAGAATCGCTCTAACTACGTCATCTTCGACTTGAATGGACGTATGTGTTATGGATTAGAAAGTGTGCGATTATGTGACGATACCTTGTTTGATAGAAATATTGTTGTAGACAGAGCTACCTGTAAGGCGTTTGGCGGAATAGACCACACAACGATAGCAATTACATTGACAGAATACAAAGGCACAAGTAGATTGCTATGTGGCTGCAAAGGAGCATCATTAGCAGTGTTAACACAGTCCGAGTTTAGGGTCCCGGCTGGAATATGCTTAACGGCTAATGCATTCCGGCAATACATTCAATCTAACCACGTCGTATGCGAAGCCATAGAACGAATTGACAACAGCAGTGCCTGTTTTACAGACGAGAGCCTACAAACTAGTTGTGCCGATGCTATGAGAATATGTATAGCATCCGACCTAGATGGTAACTTAAAGGAAATAGTTGAGGATTCGTTAGTAAAACATGTTGGGCGTTCTGTTGTAGACACGTGGTTCGCCGTTCGGTCGTCTGCAGTGGACGAGGATGGGCTGGAAACATCGATGGCTGGCCAACTGCAGTCATCGCTCGGCGTCCGCGGATTACGTCAGGTTTATGACGCTATTCGAAAATGCTGGGCATCTACTCTGACATTTAGGGTAAATATTTATGAGGGTTAACTCGAATGCCCGATATAGGGGTTTATGCAAACAATGCAGATCCAGATGAGCCGAGCCGTCTCATAAATCCTTTTTCATAAATGCACTAGTCTGAAAATAATTTTATGATGGTTGGATTGGCTACAGAATTAACATATCAAATACCACTCCAGTTACTTAGGGGTGACAGGGTTAATATTCATTCCACCATCTAATTGCGTCTGTGGTTTTCGACAACACCTGTGTGAAACATGAATACATTATTCCAATACGTGTTTTGTTTCGGTGACGCATTTATTTATATTTGTCCATCTGTTTGTGCTTTGTATTTATAGAAATTGGTAGCTAAACTTACAATACATAGTCAAACGCCCCATGATTATCGCCGAACACGACTACCAGATAACAAATGTATTGCAAGGGCGGTAATACTATAATTATTCATTTGTGTCTTTATTAACTGTGCTGTATTGTCACAGCCCATGACACAACAGCCTCCTAAGATTGGCTTAACCCTTTCACCCCTAAGTAATTGGAATGGATTTTGATATGTTAATTTTGCAGCCAATCCAATCATCAGAAAATAATTTTCAGACTAGTCCATTTATGAAAAAGGGGTGTTATTCTCAGAAAATATGAAAATTACTTTCAAAAAGTGCAGATCCTGATGAGACGGCTCGTTACGAGCCGGCTCATCTGGATCTGCACTGTTTGCATAAACCGCTATAGCGGGCTTTCGGGTTCAAAGGGTTAAGCAAACTCATTGTAAAGATGACACAATGTAAAAAATAGGCAAACATGTTCACAACTGTTGACATGACAGTCGTGCTCAACGGCAACCAAGGATCGGGAAAATAACACATCACTAGCATAACGCACATTAAACATATTGCTCCGAGGTGCTGTGGATCGCGGGGCAATATGTTTTGACTGTCCCCCGAATGACCATGAAATAACTGTTTTATTACTCAACCTATAGTAGTATACTGTATGTGATACAATGAACGTGATTTTGTGGTGCGGCGCATCGATGGACTGATATCAATTGCGTAGAATTTGATGACGTGATTTTCGACAAAACGTCTTGACGTCATGATTTTCTGGGGAGAAAATAGTTTTGACTATTCCAGGCACGTCAAAACCGATGGAAATAGTCAAAACTATGGAATATCAATTAGGGAACTTGGTAATAATTTGGTTTGCCGCCATGGTGAAAAATTACATTGAATTGAAATAAACCAACACTTCACATTCTATATACAGAAACACTCAAAAGTTAGTACTGATGTGACTTTTAAGGTGGTTAAGTACAGACGGCAGAACGGACATCCACCGACGATTCCGACAGCCGTCATCATTCAAACCATGATCGCTGCCGACACATCAGGCGTGCTGTTCACAAGCGATCCGGTTACAGGTACGGCACGTTGCATGTTACAGATTGAAGAACTCACGTTTGGAGAACTCACATGGGTCAGTCAGTGGTCAGCAGTTTTTCTGCTAAACATGTATTAGAATTAGAATAGATTGATTTGTATCAAAGTGATGCAGTTTGCATAACATTTCTATATCCGTGTACTAATAGTTGCGAACGGTAACTCTTGCAATTACTCCCGTACCGTCCGTAGCTACGGACGGTACGGGAGTAGATTGCAAGAGTTACCTTCGCAACTAGAGAATCCCCCCCCCCCCCGCGTTCCCCAAATGCTGGATCCGCCCCTGACAAGTATTGCATGTTTGCTCATGATACAGTTGTCTCGATTATAATCGATTCTATAAAATGTCGGATCCCCGGACGAATTCACAGCATGTGAGACCTTTACCATACATTTCTCTAAACGATAGTACGACACAAATATCAGAGTGATTTACAATGATGATGCAACTGTGCGACATCAGTCACAGTATTATACGTTGCTTGCAGGTAGTCCTTGCGAGATGGTGATGAATGCTGCCCCAGGGCTTGGAGAGACCATTGTGTCCGGGGAAGTGAATCCGGACACATTCAGGGTACGCCGGAATAAGGACGGACTCTATTACTGACAGAGTGGCCGGCGACAAACAGCACAGACTTGTACTTGACACAGAAGACGGGCTACAGAAACTGCCTAATGCACAAAATGAAATCGCCGCGTATTCCCTGACGGATGAAAACATATTGCGTATTTGCGAGATAGGACTTGAGATCGAGGCATTGTTTGATAACATACCGCAAGATATTGAATGGGCGAGACAAGATAATGAACTATTCATTCTACAGTCTAGGGCAATTACTAACATTGAGATTGAGACCGATGAAGAAGTGGTGCATGAGTTCGACAGTCCCGTAGCTTCTGATGAGATGTATTTAACTACATGCAATGCGAGTGAGGTATGCCCAGAAATACCGACGCAGTTGATGAGAACGGAACACGGGGCTCTGGTTGATATGGCGATGAAAAACTACAGCGGCACTGTAACGGAGACGTACTTCCCGCGTTATCCCGACATCATGCTACCGTCATTCACGGGGCGCTTTATGATTAACATGACCGCGTTTGACTATGGAAGCACAATCGTATTTGGGGATAAAAGCGACGCCGAACTTGCAATCATGGGGAAGTTGATATCAGAATGCAAGACAGAAAATGTATTGGAATGTTTCGGAGAAAATAATACATCTACATTGCAGAAGGTCGCTCTTTTCATAGCTTCGATATTCAAGGCAAAGTCATACACAAAGAATTACCATATGAATTGGGAGATAGCAGATGCTATTTCGTTTCCTGATGATATGCCTCTTGAAAAACTATATGAAAAAATTGACCAGTCATTGGAATTCTTACGAAACACATGGTATGCATACATATTTATGCTGAACGAATCAGTTAAATGGACTGGGGTGTTGGTAAAAATACTGAAGGGAGGCGAGACGTAAGACGAGCTGCCACTGCGAGTAAAGTCGGACTTAGCTTTGCTGCTCTCGGACTGCCCGAACGTGGTGAGTGCAGATATTCCCCGAACGTTAGATGGTTTGACGAAACTGATAGCGATCTCCGATATTAAAGATAATTTCACCACATCGCCGACAAACATGCTACATGACTTGTTAATGCATTCAAATAATTCGGAGCTCAAGAAATCATACAAGCAATTTCTGAAACTTCATGGTCATAGAGGCTATATGGAATATGATTTCCACTTCAAATCGTGGGCAATGGATCCAGATCCATTGATGGAAATGCTTCAACGCATGCTACTAAATGACAATAGGAAACCAAAACGCAAATCTGTGATCGGCGTAGAGGAAGCAGTGGACGGCATAGAAACAATCATTTCGCCAATAATGAAATACATAATGAAGAAGTTTCTCGTCCCATATGCGAGGGTTGGTGTAGCCACGCGCGAACAAGGGAAGTCCGTTCTGGTGAAAACTGTAGATGTTGTCAAGAAAGGCTACTGGAAGCTAGCAAGCCAACTCGTTCGCGAAAGGAGACTGCCCGATGAAAGACTATTATTCTATTTCACGCATCCCGAGTTAGGAAAGCTCATAGAAACACGGTCTGTCCGTCTGATTAGAAAAGCCAGGCGCAGAATGAAGCTAACCAAATTTCAGACAGACTTAACTTACCCGATATTTAGTGTCGGTAAACCTATTCCAATATGTCCGGAACCAGGAGAGCTTCCGGTATCGCGTACCTTAATAGGACTGCCAGTTTGTCGCGGCATAGTACGGAGTCGTGCTCGGGTCCTGAAGAAACTGAGTCACTATTCAGAGGGGGACATTTTGATTTGCCCATTAACCGATGTGGGCTGGTCACCATGTTTCCCTCTACTGAGTGGCCTGGTGACAGAAATAGGAGGCCTTATTTCGCACGGAGCCGTAATTGCTAGAGAGTATGGAATTCCGTGTGTAGTCGCTGTCGAAGGAGCCACGGCCGTTTTCCAGTCTGGAGATACCGTTATCTTAGATGGTACCGCTGGAACAGTGGAACTGATCGGATGAATTAGAAACAAAACCCATTAAATCTTAGCATGTCTAACAACCAAAACAATATTCATGTATACACAATAAGTAATTGCGCCTATTGCCGTATATTGTCATTGATTATATGATATGACAAGAGGAGAGATAATACATGAATTCTATATTACACATGCACATGATGTCATGCCATTGAGTAAAACAAGCACAGAGGGTAATACATGCAGCTACCAGAGTACTGACTACGACTACATGTACTCCAGAATTTCGGCATAGTACAACTAATATGCACATTATGTTTTGCCTACATAGCCTTTTGAAATACATGTACCTATCTGGATCACACTATTATAGGAGATCGTGTTATCATCTCACCTAATCGACCCTTGGTCATTCAGACTCAAACCGGGTAAGGTGCTTTCGATATAATGTGATCTCTTTTCGGTTAGTAAATCAGTTGTTTTCATATTACTTACTTGTATCAGTGTATTATAGCTTTAAGGTATGTTGTTGCATTCATGCACATTAGTAAGTTTTTATCATGAGGATTTATGAACTGTGTGGTTTATTTATGCAGCTGGGACTGTTGTTTTTTCTGTAGTTCATTTGGGAAATGTCTGTTGTGAGACTTTCTTTTCATTTACGAACACGACAGGTTGGTTCCATCCTGTCGTGTTCGCTCGTGTGTGCACTTACACGCTGACCCCACTGTATGTTATGCTTTAATCAATTACAGAGAGTTCTCATATTTGCCAGGCGGCGACAATCGACAGAGTCCCGGCATTTATATAATATCAATTCATCAGCGAAACCAAAATATTTACACCATACATACATTCATAAAGCAATATCTCAATGAAATACATTAGCCCCACGTGACGTCGCGCGACGCTGTTGATTGGTTCAAGTTTTGTTTACGTCATTAATGTCAACGACGTTTTCAATAACATCACAGTATTGATCGGCATCGTCGTTGAATTGTGACAAAATGGCATTCCTTTTATGTCCTGATATATCTCTATGGGAATTTAACATGGGGGAAGAGCTGCAGGAACTGAAGGAGCTGAATTGAAGTTTGTGACACAGAATTGAGTTTTGTGGCACAAAAGTGAATTTTGTTGACAAAATCGGTGTATATTTAATTTTGTTTTGTTTTTGTCATGTTTATAGGTACAAAAATGAATTTTGTTGACAAAATTGAGCCATGTCCCACTTGGCGCCCCGTAGACAGAGTAGTAAAAACGAAAACCATTTGGAAATTGGCTCTGAAACACCGCTAGTTAGCTTGAAATTCAAGGTGCATGATCACGTGGTTACAACAACAACAACGTCGCCCACACCAAGTATTATTTGCTATTTTCCTTAATATGCAACGGATTTTGATGAAATATGGCGCAGTAAACGCGTCTTCATGAGCTGCAATTGGTGGTCTATGGAGTTTAGCACAGACTTATGTCGTTTTTGCGAAGAATCGATTTCCGTGTCGGAGACACGGAAATCGATTCGACACGGAAATCGATTATTCGCAAAAACGACAGAAGTTTGGGCGAAAATAAAGAGACCACCAATTGCAGCTTAACAAGACGCGTTTGATGCGCCATATTACATCAAAATCCGTTACGTAATAAGGACACTATAAAATAATACGTACTTTGAATCGGTACTTGTTGTTGTTGTTGTTAGTACCACGTGATCATACACCTTGAAATTGTCTAACTAACAAAACAAAAGTTAAAGTTTGAAAATCGGTTCACTATTTCTGAAATGAGAAATATAATGCCCATGTTAAATCCCTATAGACATCATCTCCTGGGTATATGCACAATGCAAAAACAATTATTTTGTTTTTTTAGATAATGTTAAATTTTATCAACATTTAAGAATGAGCCTTCATTTTATTTCGTGAAATTTGGTCCAATATCGATTTTATTGCGAAAAAATAATTTAAAAAGTAATGGTAGTGAACAAAATAATATTTTTACATTGTGGATATTTGGGCATGTTTCGTGAAACAGACAGTAGTAGGAATTAACATACTTGAACTATCAACGAGATAATGTTGGAATATTTAAATATTCAATATATAAAACGGAACACATTGTAATGTATATGACATTTGCTGCCTTTTATTACAAAAACAAAGACACGTGCATATTTATCAATATTACTAATTAGCATTGGGTCTGTGGAAAACCAAAACATTGTATGATAAACACGGCCAGAAACAATGATCACGACATGTTATTTACATAATAAATAAGATAACATAGGATTGTAATGACATACTTATTAAATATGTTGAAATGATATCATTTATAGCATTTGTGTACAGTGGGGTCAGCGTGTAAGTGCACACACGAACGAACACGACAGGTTGGTTCCAACCTGTCGTGTTCGTTCGTGTGTGCACTTACACGCTGACCCCACTGTAATACGTCCTATGAGTTCCAACAATCACACACAGCGTATCTATTTCAATACTACGGTGAAACCTCTCTAAACCGGACACCCTGGGAGGTCCCCAGGGTGTCCGGTTTAGAGAGGCTCCACTGTAAATCAGGCATATGGGCTCTGCAACGCATGTATATGTTGTTTTCGATCATGAACTGACGTTATCAACGACGAGAGATGACAATAAACACATACAATTAAGCGGACATAGATTGTATGGGTGTCGGTTTACAGAGGCTCTACTGTATAATGTTTCCTCACGATGTTAAACCTGCTGTCCCACATACCAAGTCGTAATATAGGGCTACATATTTGTTCATTCAATCTCTAGATATGACATTTATTTCAGGCAAAATAAACATTCATTAACCGGACATGTTTGACATTGAGTATTTTGTACTGCCACTTTTGATAATCAATGCGTCTTCTGCTAAAATAAGTGCGTAAAATACGCCAATACGCACCTTATATGGAGATCTGTTTATTGCATCGAATATTACTGAGGACTAGCACTGCTTAAATGAAATAAAATACTGGTGAAATAAACATTATATCTGATAATGATGGTAAACATTAGAATCAACAGTCTCATTTAATAATGAAATACATGTATGTATGAATGAAACGAAGATGTCATTAGCATTACGTGCTTGAGTATGGAAATTTTAATCAATGCAGTATGATTCAAGTAAAGATACACAGTACTATATGAACACAATTTCAGCTGCAGGGTATACTTAACCTGATTTAATTTGTTTTAAAACATATTTAACACGATTCATATTTAGTAAATAGTTAACAATATACATATATGCGACTGAAAGCCATTTTGCACATGCAGTAAACATAAGCATATATTTGTACCTCGGATGTGACATGGATCATATGATATACTCTCAACAACTGGGGCCCGTTTCACTAAAGTTCGTACGACTAAAATGTTCGTAATTGCAAATATAGGATCGTCTGGAAATTTCAATTGATGGATTTACATTTATTGAGCATAGGCTGCATATGCAGCCTATGCTCAATAAATGTAAATCCAATAATTGTTTACAAGAACACTTTGTTAATGTTAAATTTACAGACTATCATAATTTTGCACTTACGAACATGTTAGTCGTACGAAGTTTAGTGAAACGGCCCCAGATGATTCGCATGGTCTGATCAGGGTCTACGCATCTCACCATGTGTGACTGTGATTGGATACATGGACCGTATGGGATTTGTGACAAGTGTATTAGCACACTCCTGTAGCCTGATAATGATCTATATATATTCCTTGTTAGAAGCGGTTGGTTCATTGATGGAATGGCGAACAATGCAGATCCTGATCAGACTGTGCGGATGCACAGGCTGATCTGGATCTACACTGGTCGCAAAACGCATCAGTCCCATTTCTCCAGTCACAGCCACATTTAGTTAAGCAACATTTGTTTATGACGCCAAATAACAGTTACAATCTATGGAGCCCGACAGGGGACATGTTTTTTTTTTATTTAACAATTCGTTCCCTCGAATTAACAATTCGTTCCCACGAAATAACAATTCGTTCCCTCAATTTAACAATTCGTTCCCTCGAATTAACAATTCGTTCCCACGAAATAACAATTCGTTCCCTCGAATCGACAATTCGTTCCCACGAAACAACAATTCGTTCCCTCAATTTAACAATTCAAACAGCTTCAAAGTAGATCAAAGGTGTTGCGCGCGCAGCTGGACGCCAAAACCATTCGTCGGAACGAATTGCTAATTCGAGGGAACGAATTGTTAATTCGTGGGAACGAATTGTTAAATTGAGGGAACGAATTGTTATGTTGTGGGAACGAATTGTTATTTCGTGCGAAAGAATTGTTAGTTCGTGGGAACGTATTAATAAAAAATAATTCTACGTCCCCTGTGGGGCTCCATAACAATAAGTCTTGGGCTGCATGAGAATATAATATGAGTATGTATATTGGTCATACCTGTGTGGTCAGTCAGCGGCTCCTATACTATAATTCACAAGCTGTCGGCAAACACATCAGTCAGCGGCTCCTATACTATAAGTCACAAGACGTCGACAAACACGTCAGTCAGCGGCTCTTATACTATAAGTCACAAGCTGTCGACAAACACGTCAGTCAGCGGCTCCTATACTATATTCACAACTGTCACAAACACGCAGTCAGCGGCTCTATACTATAAGTCACAAGCTGTCGACAAACACGTCAGTCAGCGGCTCCTATACTATGAGTCACAAGCTGTCGACAAACACGTCAGTCAGCGGCTCCTATACTATGAGTCACAAGCTGTCGACAAACACGCATCAAGCGCTCCTATACTATGTCACAAGCGCGACAAACACGTCAGTCACGGCTCTACCATATGAGTCACAAGCTGTCGACAAACACGTCAGTCAGCGGCTCCTATACTATGTCACAAGCTGTGTCAAACACGGCAGTCAGCGGCTTATACTATATTCACAAGCTCGTCAACGTCAGTCAGCGGCTCCTATACTATAAGTCACAAGCTGTCGACAAACACGTCAGTCAGCGGCTCCTACAATATAAGTCACAAGCTGTCGACAAACACGTCAGTCAGCGGCTCCTATACTATAATCACAAGGTCGACAAACAACGTCAATCAGCGGCTCCTATTCTATAAGTCACAAGCTGTCGACAAACACGTCAATCAGCGGCTCCTATACTATAAGTCACAAGCTGTCGACAAACACGTCAGTCAGCGGCTCCTATAATATATAAGTCACAAGCTGTCGACAAACACTACTGCCCATGTTTGTTCATTTCTGTATTACAAAATACTTGACTAGTGCGCTTTAAAGCAATGAGCTTGATTTGTTGAGTCTGAAATGTGCTACAGCTCAGCTTCAGCCACTCAAACTGTTTGATTCCGAGTTGATATTTACAACAGATGTTCAGAAACGTTGAGCAAGATTAACGCAGGCGGTGGTGTATTTAGTACCAACTGCAGACAGTATACAGAAGACATACAAAAGAATACAAGGATAAGATACTATATTATGAGACAATTATAAAACTTCCCAAACTGAAAAGTAGAATTCCTATGCTGCATTTCAGCTATCATTGAAGCTTCGAACAATTATATAATACAATTTCTATAATTCAACGATATTTACATTGCTTGTTAGAAGCGTTTGTAACGGGCATTTCATCGACATATTGGCGAACAGTGCAGATCCTGATCAGACTGTGCGGATGCACAGGCTGATCTGGATCTACATTGCTCGCAAAATTCAAAAGCCATTTCTCCAGTGACAGCCACATATGCGAACACACATACATGGATATGTAAGAAAACAGTGACGCCATTTTTAGCGCAGATCCACACATCAACAACACACATTACATGATACAATAGCGTACGCTAACACTTTCAACAATATATACCATACAGCCAGTTTTCGCAAACACTGTAGGACCAGGGGGCGTTTCACAAAACTTCGTACGACTAAAATGTTCGTAAGTGAAAAAATATGATAGTCTGTAAATTTCACATTAACAATGTTTTCTTGTAAACAATTATTGGATGTATATTTATTGAGCATAGGCAGCCTATGCTCAATAAATGTAAATCCATCAATTGAAATTTCCAGACGATTCTAAATGTGCACTTACGAAGATTTTAGTCGTACGCAGTTTAGTGAAACGGTCCCCAGTAGGCATCGCAGGGGTTTGTTTACAATGGTACTGTGATTGGAAAAATGGGACTTATTGGTTTTGTGACCAATGTAGCTCCTGATAATCAACTATAATCCTTGTTAAAGGCATGACAAGTGTTTTATTGATGGAATGGCGAAACTCATAAGTCACATTTCTCCAGTCACAGCCACATATAATATATTGGGCCCATCCATGACGCAAATTGTCACGTTCAAGCATACCACATTTGCAATGTATGTATATGTATATTTATCCCGTCAACACAGTGCATATGTGCCGTGAAACACGGTGCCGTGAAACATTTTTGATATCCTGTCAATACGACATAATCACTGCGTATGAATATGTGCGGTGGCTGGGGTTATTTGTATTGCATTTTGAAGCCATGTGTAGATGTTGACGGGATAAATAGAATAGTAGGTTAGTGCCGTGAATGGGAAAAATATCTGGCGCGGCACGGAAACGGGATGTGCTCGGCAGAGCCTCGCCCATCCCATTTCCTGAGCCTTGCCAGATATTTTGTCCCATTCACGGCACTAACCTACTATTCTCTATGTATGTACATGTACATGTATATGTATATCAAGGTGTATGATCACGTGGTACTAACAACAACAACACGTACTGAAACTTCCAGAATCCATCCGGTTCAAAGTACGTATTCTTTTATATTGTCCTTATTACGTAACGGATTTTGATGAAATATGGCGCATCAAACGCGTCTTGTAAATGCATTTGGTGGTCTCTGTTCTTTGGCCCAAACTTCTGTCGCTTTTGCGAAGATTTTTTTTTTCCGTGTCGATAGACACGGAAATCGATTCTTCGCAGAAACGACATCAGTCTGTGCCGAACTCCCTGGACGACCAAATGCAGCTCATGAAGACGCGTTTGCTGCGCCATATTTCATCAAAATCCGTTTCATATTAAGGAAAATATCAAATAATACTTACTTTGGATTTCAACACTTTCAGCTACTGTTGTTGTTGTTATAACCACGTGATCATGCACCTTGTATATATGTCTATGGTAATCATGCTCTGCGATTCTCATGGAAAACATGGTTTTGCATTTCAATGGTTTCATTATTAAATGACAAAATGGACAACATATGAGAATCAACTCCGCTAGGGAGTACACACATGCTTGCAGCTTATAATGTACACAATATAAATAATATAAATAAATAATGTATATGAATTCACACGTCTTCACAGTATGAGCATATAAAAGTGCAAGCAGGCTACACAATAACTTCATTATCATCTAGATCCACGTCTTGCACCATTGGAATAAACTTTCTTGACGCTTTCGTTCTAGATCGCGATTTGTGCAACTCTATATTGATATCTTTCACCTTTGTTTTTCGCGGGGAGAGCGTCCTGCCTTCGGACCAATCATTTGCACCACACGGTAAGTCCTCATGTCTCAACAACCTCGTCGGGCTGCGTTCATGTGCTCTGTCAGCGTCCATCGCGAAGTCATGAAATTTAAATGTCTCTATGTCTCGTAACTCCATCGGTTGCACGCTCGCCGTCCCCCCACCCTTGTCTGTATCATACAGCGGGTTTCTGTACCTTCGCAGGTTGGCGAAGTTTTGCACGTTTTGGTTATTCCTTTTTATACTGTCTTCCGAGTAGTTGGTGGTTTTGATCCACTGGCGGACGTCCTTCTGGCGCCGGATGTGCCACATAACGAGGAGAATGAGAGAGATGATGCCGAACACGCCGATGATAGTACACACGAGCGGCACAACGTACGAGTCTGTAACATACAGTGGGGTCAGCGTGTAAGTGCACACACGAACGAACACGACAGGTTGGTTCGCTACCCACCCAAAGTGTATGTTGTTACCACTCGGTGAGACGGTTCAACTGAGTGGTAACAACATACACTTTTGATGCGAAACGAGAAAAAATGCAGAAAAATATTTACATTTTTTTTATACATGTACATGAATTACATTGGGGTCAGCGTGTTAGTGCACACACGAACGAACACGACAGGTTGGAACCAACCTGTCGTGTTCGTTCGTGTGTGCACTTACACGCTGACCCCACTGTATGTTGTTGGGACGTTCAACTCTTTCACGATCACTTTTATATGTATATGTTATTGTTCACATATTGGATTTAAAGAATTAAATGCGAGGGAGCGATAGTGACCGCAGCATTTGGTTCTTTAAAATCCAATGTGTCAACAATAACATACTTATAATTAGCCAGGTTTATAATGCAGTCTCTCATTCGAGTATTGATTTTCCATTTCCTGTCGAACAGGTAGTCGTTAAATCTGGCAATATGTAACTTATTGGGGTTAAATCTTACAATATGTGGAATAGGTGGAGCGTGACTCTGAACAGCGATTGGTTTAGAAAGTAGGGCGCATTATAAGTATAGTTGGTGTTTTTGTTACGTACCACGTGATCCACCGTCCTCCTCGGTCGTCTCCACCTGCACCTCAATGACGGCTGCCAGGGCCGCACTGTTTGTCCGCTTGTGACTGATCAATGACGTCACATGGTCCACTACCGTGTGTAGATGGCTGTATTGGTTATTGCCTGATCTCGCCTCTACTGACTAGAAATGAAAATAGACGGAGTTGGCTGTTAGGACGTATGTATTCTGAGACACGCCATGTGATTTTGTACCTACTGTCTGTTTCACGAAACCTGCCCGAAGTTTACGGCTATATAATTAATGCAAAAACAATATATTTCCAATATTCAAAACCTCTGTTAGCTTAACGGACTGATAAATCCGTAACCGTTTGCTCTAAACCTCTGTTAGCTTAAGGGACTGTTAAATCCTTAACACTGTTCAAAATATATGTTAGCTTAACGAACTGTTAACTCCTTAAGCGTGCTCAAAACCTCTGTTAGCTTAACGGACTGTTAAATCCTTAGCATTGCTCAAAACCTCTGTTAACTTAACGGACTGTTAAATCCTTAGCATTGCTCAAAACCTCTGTTAGCTTAACGGACTGTTAAATCCTTAGCATTGCTCAAAACCTCTGTTAACTTAACGGACTGTTAAATTCTTAGCATTGCTCAAAACCTCTGTTAGCTTAACGGACTGTTAAATCCTTAGCATTGCTCAAAACCTCTGTTAACTTAACGGACTGTTAAATCCTTAAGAGTGCTCAAAACCTATATTAGCTTAACGAACTATTAAATCTTAACAGTGCCCAAAACCTCTGTTAGCCTAACGGACGGTTTTTAAATAATTAACAGAGCTAACAGGTTTCGAGCAATCAAGAATGTTAAGGATTTAACTGTCAGTTAAGCTAACAGAGAGATCATGTTGCGCAATGTTAAGGATTTAACAGTCAGTTAGGCTAACAGAGGTTTTGAGCAACCGGGCCCATATTTTGAGACAATTCTTGGTGTAAATGTGCAATGTATATGATGATAATATTTAACTTACAATGAATATTTGGATGGAATCATTATGTGCTGCCTGTACGCCACATGTAATGTATATGGTGGTCCGGTTGACGAGGGAAGCTATGTCCGGGAGCCCACGGATGGTGGCACAAATCCCTTCTACTGATACACCCTGTGTGACAAATACAAACACGAAATTTACTCTAATCCTCAATTCATAGAAGTTTTCCAAAACAAATAGTGTCCAAATTGAGGGTTATTACGGTATTACAGTAAGTGCAGTGTTGTGCCGAGATAATATTGTTCATGGAACGTAATGAACCCCTAATTATGTTTTAAGCGGACATTGTAAAATTTTGAGGGACAACAAAAATTGCAAAAAAATACAAATTACTTTAGTACTTACTTACATCATTATAGGATGGAGACGGACCGAAAGGTAGTAATATGCCAACAAAAGCCTCAATCTACATAAACTCACATAGGACTAAGTGAAAGTGAATGCTTTAACCCTTAGACCGCTACACACAACAAGTGTCGTCTGCTGTTCCTTTTATAGCTTGCCTTATTTCTCAATAAAAACAAGGTTTGACAGCACTTCAGAATCATTTCCAATGGAAATGATTCTGAAGTGCTGTCAAATCATGTTGTAAATTACTATAATGTAGTGTCAAAACATGTTTTTGATGATAAAAATTGAAACTAGAAAATAAACAGCAGGCGACAAAAAAATAAGATAGCGGTGTAAGGGTTAATCGAATATGTACTCGGCGCTGTATTGTTTTCATGCAACATTATGCAGATAGAGAGTATTATATTGTAACTACGCGGAGATATATCAATTAATATAAAAAAAAATCTCACTTAGTATAAATTAACCCGAATTTTCTGTCTGTAACGCAAACGACATACGTCGCCCTGGATGACAACCAGGAAATTCGGGTTAAGTCTAGATGTATCTAACAATACTAGTAGTTTAAGAAAGTATGCGTGTCATTACGCTCGTAGACTTTTAATGATGTACAGTAGAACCTCTCTAAACCGGACACGAAGGTAGAGTCTGTGTCCTTAATTGTACTGATGTCCTTGTCATCCATCTCTGATATTAACGCTTGTTCAAGTGCGCAAAGCACACCCGCATGCTTTCGCAAGGTTACATGTCTGATTTACAGTGGAACATCACTAAACCGGACACCCTGGGACCTCCCAGGGTGTCCGGTTTAGAGAGGTTCCACTGTAGATAACATGATTGTCTGAATAAAGGATTCTTCATTGTGATGTGGAACATAAAGCTACATCAAGTTTGGACACAACAAATAGTCAAATCTGTGAATAAAGGCCAGCCATGGGAAGAGAAAAAATTATTAATTTATGTAGTAATTGAATAAATGGGAAAACAAAAGCGTGGCTGCTATAGACAGGTAATTGTTAATCGGAGGTGGCTTTTGTACTCGCATATTCGACTACTGTATTCTAGCCGATTTATAGTGGAACCTCTCTAATCCAGACAGCAATAAAATATATCATATCTCATTTTGAGAGGTTTCTTGGTAACGCATCTCAGATAATAAGGCATGTTCATGATTGCAAAAGACATACATATGTCCCAGAATGGTGATATGCCTGATTTACAATGCAACATCTCTAGACCGGACACCCTGGGGACCTCCCAGGGTGTCCGTTGTAGAGAGGGTTCACTGTAATTAATTGTGTGGATTACAAGTCGAGACTGTTCAACTATGTGGTAACAATATAGTTTTGGTGAGAAATAAGAACACCAAGTCAGGGATTCCGCTGAGAAATAAGAACACCAAGTCAGGGATTCCGCTGAGAAATAAGAACACCAAGTCAGGGATTCCGCTGAGAAATAAGAACACCAAGTCAGGGATTCCGCTGGGAAAAATAAAAAAATCGCCAGCGGAATCCCTGCCAAATCCGTCGTATTCCATGGGAAATAGTATGTATCTTCACCATGGTTAATTTCCGCTTACCAGAGGTGTTTTGGACTTGTCAAATACTAGAGTAATCTTGGCACAGTTGGCACTGAGCTGTGTTGTACGTGGAATGCATTGAGAGTGGGCCCTAGGGGCCACGGATGCCTGCACTAGGCGCCGGAGCCGGCACTGACCCCAGGGCAGACACGGCGGGGTGAAGCAGGTCTGGTCCGTCTCCACCACACACGTGTCCGACTCGGAGCACGCCATTGTCGGCCATGTTAGGTTGGGGTGCACTGCGCAGTTACTCGGGCCACACCATAACTGAAAAGGTCAAAGGTAAACGTACATCGCCGTGCTACACTATCATCTGCGATAATCTTGCAAATATTTGTGAATTTCTTCATTTCAAAATACTTGAATATTGTGCTTGATTTGCTGAGCCTGAGCCTGAGCCTGAGCTGTGCTACAGCTCATGCTCAGACAATCACACTGCTTGATTGCGAGTTGGTATGGCAAATAGATGTTCAGAAACGTCGGCAATCAGGGCAAGACTAACGCATAAACGTATAAATGACGACGTCAGTAGTTGAAGGGGACCAAGTTCATAGCGCAATCCCTTCTTCCACTGACCCCTTCATGTGTGGCTGTGAAGTGAGAAATGGGGCTTATGAGCTTTGCGACCAGTGTAGATCCAGATCAGCCTGTGCATCCGCACAGTCTGATCAGGATCTGCACTGTTCGCCATTCCATCAATGAATCACCCGTCATGCTTCTAACAAGAAATTTAGACTGATATCAGGCTACACAGTAGTGTGCTATTTGATCAGGAGCTACCGTGGTCACAAATCACATAAGACACATTTCTCCAGCCACAGCCACATGTACGGAATAACATTTCTGCTCCCCATATGTTTGCATGCACAACATATGTTTGGTTTCAGTCTAACAACAATTTACCTACTCAACAGAATCAGAGGCCCGTTTCACTAAACTTCGTACGACTAAAATGTTCGTAAGTGCAAATTTAGGATCGTCTGGAAATTTAAATTGATGGATTTACATTTATTGAGCATAGGCTGCATATGCAGCCTATGCTCAATAAATGTAAATCCAATAATTGTTTACAATAAAACATTGTTAATGTGACATTTACAGACTATCATAATTTTACACTTACGAACATTTTAGTCGTAAGAAGTTTAGTGAAACGACCCCCTGGTACGCATAGATCATGTAGAAATGGAGTCTACTAATATGTGGCTGTGACTGAAGAATGGTGCTTATGGGATTTGTGACCAGTGTAGATCCTGATCAGCCTGTACACCTGTGCCATTCCATCAATGAAACACCAGTTATGCTTCGAACAAGCAATATCGCTCACAGGCTACAGGAATGTAATATTTGATCAGGAGCTACGCGGGTCACACATGTCATAAGCCATATTTCTCCAGTCACAGCCACATATATACAAGATGGCATACTAAGTTGACATGCCATGATTTTAATTTCAGCACTGTCAGCATTGGCCTTTAATATGGGAAGTACTGATTTCACACAATCGTGTAAGTTTCACATTGTTAACTATCCGAGTGACACACTTCTGGAAGACACTCATTCACATCTATACGTACTGAATATGTTCCACTTCATTGTCAGACAGCGATATTATGATTCGAAAACATGGGCTCCCATTGATGTGCTTATTGTGAGTAAATGGTATAAACATGTATGCAAAGATACCTTATAATGCACTCTATAAATATCACGCAAACTGATTGGCTGATGGTCAAACATTACAGGTATATCATTGTTGGTGAACGGTCGCAAATTATTTCAATATGTATTCCTACGCCAGTAGTAAAGGAGTGCAATAGAAATAGGTTAGCCGCATTGTAATTTTGAAATTTGCGGCGTATATCAGAAAATGATAGGTCGGAAAACATGTTTAATGGCTCCGCTAGCGCGTCGCCATTAAACAGATTCTCCGACCTATCATTTTCTGATATACGCCGCAAATTTGAAAATTACAATACAGTTATCCCTATAGTAATTCAACGGTGACCCTACCTGCGTGCAGGACACTTGGCCATCATTGCATTTGCACAGGTTGCACTCATGTTCCCAGGACGTGTTGTCGTGGTACGTGCGCCGGTTAAACTGGCACGACATCGGCGTGGGAATTTGACCTATGACCTTCTCACATCTAACCCCTGACCTTCCCGCTGGGCAGATACAGCGGAACTCGCCGATGCCGTCAATACACGTGCTACCGTACGTACATGGGCTGGACTGGCACTCGTTGATATCTGTAACACACAGTGTCGGATTGAAGCACAGTTCATAGTATGCGACGTCAAACCGAGGTTCGAATTATTGTGCACATCGATACCTCAAACCCGGGTTGGAGTTCTATGTTAAGCGTCCACCCGGTTGACCAAAACCTACATACGTATCCGGTAAAAACAAGCAAGGCCTTGAACAAAAACGAAAGTAAATTTATGTTAAAAGATTTTAGCATAAATTTAAATTTCAACCAGAAAACTTCGGGTTACGATACCTCAAACTCGGATTTGGAGAGCTCAAACACAGGTTTGAAGAGCTAAACCCGGGTTTGCAAAATTATTGTGCACATGGATACCTAGAACCTGGGTTTATATATATTGTATATGTCTATATGTAGGGAGTAAACTAATTTTTGTTAGCTTATTTTCTTTTCATTTATTGATGCTTTTAGGAATAGTTTAGGCATATTTAATGTTTATAGACCTCGGTCCGTTACTTCAATCTGTGAAACGCAGGTGCTGTTCATATGGAGACGGGCCCAGTACAGAACCTTCCTGTCTAAATTTCTATAGTCAGGCCCGTACGCAGAGGGGGTGCGACGGGTGCGTACGCACCCCCTTAACCCTTACAACACCACAGGCCTGTATAGTGGTATTGGCAAAAAGTGTAGATCCAGATGAGCCGGCTCGTGACGAGCCGGCTCATCAGGATCTGCACTTTTTGCAAGTAATTTTCATATTTTTGAGAACAAAAACACCCCATGTTCATAAATGGACTGGTCTGAAAATCATTTTGTGATGATCGGATTGGTTGCAAAATTAACATATCAAAGTCCATTTCATTTACTAGGGATGAAAGGGTTAATCTGCTGAGGTCTGTACGTGGATGTGCAAAAAACAAATGTTGGCCCTTCGCGCCGTCGATAACACACGCCCCTGAATTAATTCAGGTGTACGGGCCTGATAGTGGATATCAACCGTCGAGTAGACATCATAAGGTTGTGGCCAATTCGCGAATATATTTGGGATCTCAACGGCATTGTGTACACTGTCTCATAAACTATACGACCGGTGATAAGTATAAGTTATTGTTCACATATTGGATTTATATGATTTATATAATTCCAGCACAAAAATATTTACACAATTCCCTAACATTTGATTGGCCCGTAGCAAGTCTCTGTTCAAAATTTATATCCCTGTAAACTCCCACGCCGAACTACTTTCCGTAACCGTGAGGCGCAGTTAAAATAATTCTTACGAAAACGGAAAATAAACACATTTTCTTGATGAATTTATTTCAAATGCTGGAATTATAAGGAATTAATGGCCTTTTTGTGAAATGTATTGGGGATATAAACTTGGAAAAGTCGCGGGAATACTGGACGAGGCCTTAACAAATTACAATTTTGGAAACAAAAATAAAAAGATTTTTTTTTTTTTTTTTTTCGATAATTGTAATTTTTTATCGCTTCGTCCAGTATTCCCGCGACTTTTCCAAGTTTATACCCCGATAAATTCCACAAAAAGGCCATTCATTCCTATAATATTGGATTTATATGATTTATATGTAGCTCACGCTTCCTCGAATTTAATTCCTTAAAATCCAATATGTGAACAATAAGATACTTATCATTAGTTAGGTTTATAATGCAGTCTCCTATCCGAGTATTGATGTTTTCATTTCCTGTTGAACTGGTAGTCATTAAATATGGTATAAATAACTCATATGGGTTAAATCTTGTAATATGTGAAATAAGTGGAGCACACTACTGACCAGCGCTTGGCTTAGAAAGTATGGCGAAATGTAATTGCCTTTATAATATCTACGTAATGAGTTCTGAAATAATATTAATGCATAATGACAATAGTTTGAGATATACTCACTGACTCTGCAGTCTGGTCCGGAGAAGCCCGGGGCACATTGGCACACATACCAGTTGATTCCGTCTATACACAGCCCGCCGTTGTAACTGCAATAGTGGACGTGGCGTTAGCAGCGAAGTAACCCTCCACCCCTAATTAACTGGCATGAATTCTGATTACAGTGAAATCTCTTTAAACCGGACACCCTGGGGACTTTAGAGAGGTGTCACTGTAATTTATTTTCCCGACCAATCCAATAATCACAAGATGATTTTCAACTAGTCCATTATAAACATGGGTGTGTTTTTTTGTTTTAAAAATATGACAATTACTTGCAAACGTGCAGGTCCTGATGAGACGGCTCATCACGAGCAGTCTCATCTGATCTACACTGTTTGTAAATACCGCTATAGAGGGACGTAGTGTTGAAAGGGTTAAATTGCAAATAATTCCAGCACAAAAATATTTACACAATTCCCTAACATTTGATTGGTCCGTAGCAAGTCTCTGTCCAAAATTTATATCCCAGTAAACTCCCATGCCGAACTACTTTCCGTAACCGGGAGGCGCAGTTAAAATAATTCTTAAGAAAACGGAAAATAAACACATTTTCTTGATGAATTTATTTCAAATGCTGGAATTATAAGGAATTAATGGCCATTTTGTTGACCAGTGTAACAAAAGTAATAAGCCCCATTCTTGCAGTCACATACACACATAACATTGTTCTGTGTAACATTTATACGTCTATGAGAAATACATCAATTTATTTTCACTCAATATGATCTGTACTATTCGACAGTCTATCAATGGAACAGCCGTCGTGCTTCTAACAATCAGTATATATATATATATATAAAGAATACCAGGTTAGTGTCGTTTGATATTAAGTGTATCAGGCTCGGCTCGGAAACGGTAGGAATTCCTCGGCAAGCCTCCTACGCATTTCCTAGCCTTGCCTGATCAAGACACTGGGATGGTATTCAATTCTACAGGAGTGTGCTATATGATCAGGAGTTACACTGGATACAAATCCTATAAGCCCCATTTCTCCAGTCACAGCCTCGTTTGTATTACACATGTACCGCTAATGATTAGTGAGAGTTATGTCCCTGTCGCTACTAGTCTACCCACCAGGGGAAGGGGTTACAATCGTTGACGTTGTGCTGGCACGTACGGCCCTCGAACCCCTCGGTACACATACAGGTAAAGCTGTCCCCGCTGTTCACACACGTGCCGTCGTGGGTACACGGGTTCGAGTCGCAAGACCGCACAGTCGCTACCAATACAAACATATACCAACTTTTATATACATGTAACTACAGTGGAACCACTCTAAACCGGACACCCTCGGAGGGTGTCCGGTTTAGAGAGGTTCCACTGTAGTTAAACACTCGATGGCCAATTTTCGATATGTTATGTTATGAATAGACACGATAATGGCATACATTACATTGAAACCCATCTACATTAGACACAATATGGTCCCTAGGGTATTCGGATTAGAGGGGATCCACTGTAACATGATTTATTGATGATCAAGTCACATATAAGTTAAAGGGGCCGCCCATCGGATGCAGTTGTGTTTCATCTACATGTTATAGACTGATCACAAGTTATTTTTATATTAGCTTGGAGTATGCATGACTTGCTCTGACGTCATAGATGTTAACTTTAATAGAAAAACAAATATTGCATTATTGAAATGAACTTGCTGTGCTGTCACATTTATTTTTATTTTCAGACAACGAACTACATGTATTATTTTGCCAAGCAAGTTGGTACATTTAAGCATGCGCCAGTCATACATACGTGTGTGGCACGTGCTGCCCTCCCAACCCCCGGGACACCTGCACGTGAACGTGTTCCCCAGGTCCAGGCACGTGCCGCCATTGGCGCATGTGAATTGGTCGCACTGACTATCCCCTACAACATACCGAGCGTGAAATGGACACTACGGCCGCAGCACGGGGGATATATGTGGCTGTGACGGGTGCGTAGTGCGTCGCACCCCCCGCACCCCTAAATTCGCCGAGGTCCGCTATTTTTCAAACAGTAATCTCAACAAATCTTGAAATGCATTACTACACAGGTAATTTGCATGAAAATGCCACCGTTGAAATCCGAATTTAAATGACATAAAATGCAGGAGAGTGCATTTCAGGCCATCTAGGTTTAAACAATTTAATGGGGGTGCGTCAGGGGCGAGCCCCATGTAGTGGCGCGAGTACGCCTAGCGTACTCGCGCCACTACATGGGGCTCGCCACTGACGCACACCCCAATAGAAAATCCTGCGTACGTGCCTGGTATCTACACTTGCAGCGACACCAATACGCCCCATTTCTCCAGTCACGGCCACATTTAAGATCGTTTTTGAAACTTACATCAGTACAAATTAAGTAATCTGCATTGAACTGGCAATTGAAGGGGTCCGTGGAAAAACGTACATAAGGTGACTAAGCTCCGTTCTTCCACGGATCACTTCACTCATGATTGAATGCTATCGGTCACTGCTACACAGACTGATGAGTCCGAAGACGTCGTTGATGTTGCCAGACTTAGGAAAGAAAGTCAGTTATGCTATTCGGAAATATTTTGTTTCTACGCCTCAAGGTGTACGTCCGAAGTCTTAACAAGTCATTGTCTGTGAATGGTTTGAACAATTGATGTTCGCTGGGGTAGTATATGTACCAATTGATTGTTTCAAGAAGAAAGAAACTAGAGGGAAGTCAATGTCACGCCATAGCAATATCCATTATTTCTCCCTTTTTTGGACCAAAAGGAGGTGACATGAGGGCCGTTTCACTAAACTTCGTACGACTAAAATGTTCGTAAGTGCAACATTATGATACTTTGCAAATTTCACATTAACTCTTTTTTCTTGTAAACATTTATTGGATTTACAATTATTGAGCATAGGCTGCATATGCAGCCTATGCTCAATAAATGTAAATCCATCAATTGAAATTTCCAGACGATCATAACGGGTCCCAGTTCGTGACCTGGGGTTAAATACAAAAATCAAAATGCATAAGGAAGCGTGATACAGCATATCAAGTATCCAGCTATTACGGTTTAAAACGTTTAAGATACGTTTTTATGGACGGACGTGGTATACAAACATTCGTTGTTTTCAAATAAAGGAGTTTCCACCTAAGGCACACTGTGCTTAAGTGTCTTACTCCACACCTTCTTATTCAGTAGCATATTTCACAAAGCATACTTATATAGCAAAGTGTACTTTGAGGGAGAAATCATTTATTTTTCCCGAAATGCATTATGTCATATAGAACTAACGACTGCATATATTTGATGATTACACGTATGCAGACTTATTATACTGAATTTATTACATTATCACAGCCAAAATGGCTGTGATAATGTAATAAATTCAGTATAATAAAAATTAATAAATGTATCCTTAAATGGAAAATTTCTCCCTCAAAGTGTACTTAGCAAGATAAGTATACTTTGCGATTTTTGTGAATTCGGCTACTGGTTGCGGCCGCCAAACAACCAAATACCGGATGTTCCGTTCCCCACTTGAAGCCTACTACAGTGAAACCTCTCTAAACCAGACACCCTGGGAGGTATCCAGGGTGTCCGGCTTAGAGAAGTTTCACTGTAAATCAGGCATGTGATCATTCTGAGACATAGTCGTGTGATATGCGATCATGAACAAACCTTATCACCTGACATAAATTAGCAATTCATCAACAAATAGGAGCAGCGGTGTTTTCTTGCAGCCCGTTTTAGATAGGTTCCACTGTACAATAATCAATAAATTGTACATTATGTATAAATCTGATATCTGCAAAATGGTTCTTCTGCACAAAACTGGGGTCCGGTTCACAAACTACCATTCTACTCAGACGTGCGTAAGTGGAAAACTGTGATGTACAATAACACGGTCAACAGATGTGCACACACAAACGAACACGACAGGTTGGTTCCAACCTGTCGTGTTCGTTCGTGTGTGCACGTACACGCTGACCCCACTGTATAAATACCGGTGGACAATAGTAGCATTAGTCAAACATGTTCGTATGAGAAGAAAATGTATAGTGCAGTGATAGACAAAAACAATTTTGGATTACAAGGAATGCTTACTGAGTGTACATGTTTTCCCTTTCCAGTCGTCGACGCACTGGCAGACATATCCCGCCACAAGGTCGATACACGTGCCGCGGTTACGGCAAGGGTTCGGGTGGCATTCATCCTTATCTGCAACAAACACATTTATAATAATCGGAACGTGCAGTCAATTTTGGGACATATTTGGTGTACTTGATCAGATTTAATGACCTGTACATGTAGATGAAAAATTGCAGTATCAATGAGCCGCGTTAATGTGTTAAATTCATATATACAAGTCTTCGTACGAACGTTTTTGTCTTACGACGTTTATTGAAACGGGCCCCTGCAACACTATTTTCTCATACGTTTCAACTTGACACCGACATGCAGGTCAATCACGAACTTTTAAACTGAGTTATCCGTGCCAATTTCTGTTTTACACAGTATTAATGGATTGCATTTTATACACGTATAAACGTTCAGGTTGAAATAAGAAATACCAGAAAAATCTTCTGAATGCTGCAACAAATGCATACGCAAATCACAACACGTCCTGGGGGACCGTTTCACTGAACTTAGTACGACTAAATATCCGTAAGTACACAATTATGAGTCTGTACATTTCACATTAACAATGTTTTCTTGTAAACAATTATTGGATTTGAATTTATTGAGTGTATGCTGCATTTGCAGCCTATGCTCAATGAATGTAAACCCATCAATTGAAATTTCCAGATGATCCTAAATTTGCATTTTAGTCGTACGAAGCTTAGTGAAATAGTGAAATGCCCACTGGACCGTAACGTGTTCATCACCTCCTATTGTTCACCATCCCCTATTGTCACCCTCCCCTATTGTTGCCGTCCTACAATGCCTGCCCAGTCAGGGCACAGTGACATGCTGGCATATATATACGACATTGTGCAACTTGACTTATCGCTGCACGTTTTCCGCTTTATAGGCAACAGGTTGCTATATATCGCTACACCACACTACACAGTAAATATGTGCGTAATAACATTTACACTTTACGCACTAAAATATATAAAAAAAACCTGCAGGGCGTTGACGTTCATACTTCCCAATAATGTTATTGAGAGACTATTCTACAATATGACACAAATATATTACCATAATTAAACAAACCTAATGCAGTGTGCGTTAGCACAATTCTTAAGGCGCTCTCCGCGAAGTAGAAAGTGAACAAAGAACGCTTCGAAAGCACATTTGGTAAGACTACTCCGTCATAACTCGTATGTAATGCAGTGTAATGAAATATAATTATAGTTATGTGCTCAGAACTACTTGACTTACTGATATTGCACAGGGCGCCCTCCCAGCCGTCCCGACAGATACACTGGTAGGAGTTGATGAGATCCACACATGTACCGGAGTTCTGGCACGGACTGCTCTTACAGTCGTTGATGTCTACGAGGAAACGACAGCAATGGGTTCATAGACGACCAACGGTATACAACACATAATGCCTAGGTATTAACAAGAGGTAGCTCTTACAGTCGTTGATGTCTGCGAGTACAGTGCAACCTCTCTAAACCGAACATGCATGCAGTATCTGTATCCTTAGTTGTATGGATTTCATTATAGGAATGAATGGCCTTATTGTGGAATTTATCGGGGTATAAACTTGGAAAAGTCGCGGGAATACTGGACGAAGGCCGGAAGGCCTCGTACAGTATTCCCGCGACTTTTCCAAGTTTATATCCCCGATAAATTCAACAAAATGGCCATTCATTCCTTATAATTCCAGCATTTGAAATAAATTCATCAAGAAAATGTGTTTATTTTCCGTTTTCTTAAGAATTATTTAACTGCGCCTCACGGTTACGGAAAGTAATTCGGCGTGGGAGTTTACTGGGATATAAATTTTGGACAGAGACTTGCTACGGGCAAATCAAATGTTAGGGAATTGTGTAAATATTTTTGTGCTGGAATTATTGTACTGTAAGTATCTCTGGGCTTCCTCATGAAGTTATCGATGCAGGCAAGTAGTTATCCCCGGAGGTACAAATGTTGCAAATGTGCGCCTTCCACTATAGGGCACGCGGAATACGATATACATGGAAGTAGTCGTGGCCGCCTATTGGATAAGACATCCGCATAGCAACGGAAGGTCAAGTGTTCGGGATCTGCCCGTTCTGACATGGCCAGTTGGTGAGCTGTTAGTTAAATAAAAGATTTCCTACCGGTCTGATGCATTTCATAAAGAATATTATAGATTAGAGGGTTTCATAAGGCAAAATGACTGGCCCATTCAATATAAGAGTGACACTATAATAAACACACTTTTGTAGCAACTAATAATAATAAGAATACTATACCATTATTGTCTGTTGATAAGGTGTACATGAGATTTACGGAGATGAGACACTTTTCGAAGGTACGTACATATCATGTACACCGACTAAAATAAAACTATAATTGTTTTATTATATGACCGTTACCACGATTTCACTCCCACAAGAACAATATTTTTACAAACTTCTCCAGAAATAAATAGTGTGTTTCAAAACAATAGTTGCATAAACTTTATATTCAGTAAAATAATTCAGATTTACACATGCGCTCTTAGGAGGTGAACAATAGGTTTGTTTACATGAATAAACACATCTCGGACCGGTCTCTTATGAAAGACATTGCTAATGTGGATCATTGTTCGAAATAGTTACTGTAGCCTACTTTGGGTTTAATTTGGTTAATATATACATCATGACTGTCTATCATCGCACATTAACCCTTTGAACTCGAAAGCCCGCTATAACGGTTTATGCAAACAGTGCAGATCCAGATGAGCCGGCTCGTAACGAGCCGTCTCATCAGGATCTGCACTTTTTGAAAGTAATTTTAATATTTTTACAACAAAAACACCCCCTTTTCATAAATGGACTAGTCTTGACCAGACCATTTTGGGACTGTTGGATTTGTTGCACAATTAACATATCAAACTCCATTCCAGTTACTGAAGGTGAAAGGGTTAAAGCTGAGTAGACTCTGATGATACACTAACGACACAATGTGGATGATATTGATGGTGCAGTGACTCACTGGCGTGGCAGTAGTCTCCGGTATATCCGATACTGCAAGAGCAGTCGAACTCGCCACCGGGCTTGCTGATACAGAGGCCGTGCTTGCCGCAGATCCCCGAGGACAGAAGTTGGACCCCGCCCACAGTCGTGTTGGTCGGGATGGATATTGTACAGCTGTCGATTGCTGCAACACAAATTACAAGTGTATATTGATTTGTTTACAATGTTTAGTTTGGATCGTCCACATTGGTCTATCGCTGCGACACACATTAAATGATTTTAGCGTTGATGTTGTGTAGATGTAGGTCCATAATCATCAACGGTGTGCGCATTACTACACCGGATAAACAATTAATGTCCGGTCTAGTAACATCCGAAAGTAGCCGCTATCAATTAAATCTGCAAGTAAATTGCGAAACATGAAAACGACAGCGTAGAATACCCGATGAAGAACAAGAAGACGTTAAGTCAAGACTAGTAATGACCCAATCATGAGTATAATACACACACACACGTTTATTTCAGGATGACGTGAACGTCAAACCAGCATTGATATGCCACGCCATTAGGATCGTCATTTAAAACGGCTTCATTTTCTTCGTTTGGCATAACGTTAGGGCATAATACTAATTAAGGTGTTGCGGCTAGCCAATCAAATTCGCTCAAGGTGTTGTTATACGTGTGTATATCACTTTTATAAATGGGTTGCAGAAGGTCATAACAAGGTTTTTATATGTTATCTCCCTTGAGATAGCATATTGTGTCACGTACATTTCTATGGGGGCAGCCATTGTCGTGATACGCCTGAATGGTGAGTACGACAAAGAAAATAGTGCCCTATCCTATGGTGTTTTGGTCTGTTTTGCTTTGTATCTAAATCTCTACATATACTCTTCTCTATAGTTTTCACAGTTTTTGTGCTCAGTTTATCAGTTAAATTCTGGAAGATAAGAATGAAGACATTTCATGCGTATGAATACAGCAGCTATCATCTTTAGGTCTCACGGGACAGTACGAAGCTAGCAGTAAAAGGGGGTGCACGATTTTCTATATATTTCAGTACAGACCCTGCAAGTTACACCAGTGTGTTTTACAAAGTTAACTTACCCACACAGCGATCAGTTTGCGTGGATATAACATAGTTCAGTACTTTCAGTACTTTGATTATGTGATACTAGTAAGCTCTGTCATGCACGTTCCCATAGAATATCCCCGAGGGACTTACTGTTGACGGTGACGACCCGCGACTGTTTACAGTTCTTGCCGCTGTATGAGCCGGGGCAGAAACAGAAGTAGTCGTCCTCCGTAACGTAACACGTGGCTCCGTTAACGCACGGGTTCGGACTGCACGGGTCGGTGTCGATCTAAAAATCGCGGACATGTTTAGTTATGGCCGTGTCTAGAGAGATGGGGCGTATGACAAGTGTAGCCCTTGGTCTGAGGACATACCTGTTCCACTACAGTACATTGCATTACATAAGCGTTATGACAGAGTGGTATTTCCAAATTTGCGTTTGAAGAGGTCTTTGTCTACAGGCCTGTATAGTGGTACATATTGGCAAAAGTGTAGATCCAGATGAGCCGGCTCGTGACGAGCCGTCTCATCAGGATCTGCACTTTTTGCAAGTAATTTTCATAATTTTGAGAACAAAAACACCTCATGTTCATAAATGGACTGGTCTCAAAATCATTTTGTGATGATTGGAATGGGTTGCAAAATTAACATATCAAAATCCATTCCAGTTATTTAGGGGTGAAATGGTGACATTTGATAATACATACTTTATTATGTGAGTTTAGGAGAATAGTTCTGTTTCATATGCTTGCATTTTCTTCCAATATAAATATAGCAAAGGAAGTATGAACATGAAACCTTGCGCATCTACTCATCAGGTCTGTAGCTATTACGGTGTAAACGTTTTACGAGTCACAAGGCAAACTTGCCAAATACTAAGTCGAAAAGGGGGATATAATCCATGACCGGGTGTAGAATGAAAAATCGAAATAAACTCATCTACTCATCATAAGGAAGCTACATACCAAGTTTCAGGTACTATGCAGCTAGTACCGTATTTAAGTTGTACGACTTACAATGTTTGTGAAAGGACGGACGGACGGACAAGGGTAACATTAAATGCCCCCTCCACTATCGTGGTGGGGCATAAAAATGTAGCCGGATTAGCTCAGTAGGTAGAGAGTCGGACTGCGGATCCAGAGACCCCCGACTTCGTGCTAGCCTAGTCCTATCGGATGGTCCCGACATCGGTGCCGACATGCAAGGCCATCGAGCCAGTGCCGTAGTTAAATCAAAGCATTTACAGTTAGATAAATAAAATCGCGATACCTAAATATAGTAACATACATCGGACGGTGCCATAACTGTATCTGACGATCATAACTGTATCTAACGATACAGTAAAACGATCTATAAATGGCGTTTATTGACGTATTTTTTTTGTTGATTTTCAGAGCTAGGTGTAGTTTTGCTTGTTTCTAAACAGAAAAATGTGAATTGTACATATTGTACCATCCTACTACCGGTTATTGTATGAAGCTTAATGCTAATATATACAGGGATTCCGCTGGGAAAATGAAAAAATCGCCACTTCAAAAAAAAAAAAATTAAAAAAAAAAAAGGAATTACCAATAGGATAAAAATAAACAATTGGCGATAGAAAATGGATTTTTTTGTTTTTTTTCGAAAATTGTAATTTTTTATCACCAATTGTTTATTTTTATCACCAATTGCGAAAGTGGCGATCGCCAGCGGAATCCCTGTATATATTTATCTCCTAATTCCTAATTAGGAGATAGTATCTCCTAATTAGGACTTATTATCTCCAAATTAGGACTTAGTATCCAATTAGGAGATAAAACATGTTTCAGCATCGGCACAGACAGTATCTCCTAATAATTAGGAGATACTAACTCCTACTTAGAATATACTAAGTCCTAATTAGGAGATAGTAAGTCCTAATTAGGAGATCTCCTAATTAGGATAACAAATATGTTAGCATTGGCACCAGGACGCTTCCATCGTATTGACCTGTGACTCGTACCTGGCAGTTAAAGCCGCTGTAACCGTCCATACACTGGCACGTGTATCCGGGCACGTGGTCGACACAGCGCGCCTGGTTACTGCACGGACTGGTGTCACACTCGTGTATCTCGTCCCCGCAGTCCTTACCCTCGTACCCCGGTCGGCACACGCAGTAGTAGTCCGCTATCAGGTCCTGTCGGGGCGGACAGAAATACCATATGTGGCTGTGACTGGAGAAATGGGGCTGGTGGGATTTGTGACCGGGTGAGGTACATATCAAATAGCACACTCGTGTAGCCTGATAGTGGTCTATATTGCTTGCCTTCACACCAGCCAAAGTGTGTTTATATCACTTGCGAGCACAGGGGCGGATCCAGTATTTAGAGAACGGGGGTGGGGGGGATTGTCTAGTTGCGAAGGTAACTCTTGCAAGCTAGCTACGGACGGTATGGGAGTAATTGCAAGAGTTACAGTTCGCAACTAGGGGTTGTCCTATTTTCGAGCTCTTCGAAATGCACTTACGGGAGTAGATATCAAGAGTTACTGTTCGCAACTACATAAACACCATGGCAATTAGCTGTATGCATTCGGTAGTACTTGATACAGCGGCTATAATGTCACACTAGTGGCGAACAGTAACTCTTGAAATCTACGGGAGTTACTGTTCGCAACTACATAAACACTATTGAAATGTCTGGGGCAAGTAGCTATAATAATAAATTAATGTAACTGTCCAACTCACCACGCACTGTCCACCGTGTTGACACTGACCATGGCAATCATCAATGTCTGAAAGAAAAATTTGATATGTGTATACTGTAAACCAACGATCTTTCGCGGCTATTAAAGTTCGTGGTTTTCATAATTGGTCATTTTCGCGACGATATTCGTTCGCGAGCCGATGGGGCCTTCACGATCAGTGCAGACATGGTGCACGGTGAGACAAAATATTATGATAAAATCACCTAATATAGTGTGATATTAGCAAAATATTTAGGTAATTATCCACGAAGTAGGAAACAAACAAAGAAACCTTCAAACGCAAATTTGGAAATAGTACTCCATCATAACGTTTATGTAATGCAATGTAATGTACTAGACTTATTGTTATGTATACAGATCAACAATACATGTAGACACGGCTCTTAGGACACTTACTGACGTCACAATTCTTGCCCGTCCAGCCGGGCTGGCAATCACAATGGTAGTCCCCGAGCAGGTCCCGGCACGTGTGGGCGTTGAGGCAGGGCCGCCCGGCACACTCGTTGGCGTCCAGCTGGCAATGCGGTCCAGTCCAGCCCGGGGCACACAGGCACGTGTACCCGTTCACGCGGTCCACACACGTGGCGGCGTGCAAGCAAGGCGACGACTGACACTCGTTCACGTCTACCAATATATAGGATGGGTATTATGTCTTGTTATGAGCTGTCATAATGAAATAAATTCAGTATAATAATTCTGCATACTTTTAATCATCAAATATATGCAGCCGTTAATTCTATAACACATAATGCATTTTGGGGACTATAAATAATTACTCCCTCAAAGTATACTTTGCTAGATAAGTATTCTTTGCAATTTTGATGAAATCGGCTACAGGACAGAACACGGATAAGTTGTATCCATACATGTTTTTATTGTCACAAATGAATATATTGGAACATTGTATTACCGAAAAAAACAAACACTTTTATTTAACGGTTTATTGTGGTAGGCAAAAGCATATACATGTAGTTTGTCACATAGAGTCCGAATTACAATGAACGCAAAACCCGATTGTTGTATTATTTATCTTGATTTTCTGATGATTTCAAAACGCAAATAACCGAAATTTAGGTTAATCTTGTGTTACGCCATTCAGTCGTAATTCATAGAACAGCGATGTTGTCGGTCAAGAGTTAAGTTAAATTAACCGTCTCATAACCTCCTGTATTTAAAGCACACATTTCGAATGCATTGCAACTAATACTAAATTCGGAAAGAAAAACGGGTCAACGGCTATTGGCTACCCTTAAATATAAGATAAAAAATTGATTGGATATGCAATGAGCAAAGGAGTCAGATATTCAAATTGTATTGCATATAAACTTTATGATTGGATTCACCAAACAAATGATAATTAGTTTAAATCTATGTTTCACGTTTGTCTGATCACCTCCTTTTAGGTTATTAAACGGATTGAATATAATAAAAACATTCATTTTTTGGATGGCGTCTTTTTATTCATCACAACAAAATGTGTATTTTTTATATTTTTCGTATTAATTGTGTTTAATCATGATGGTCAAAAGTAGATCGGTAGGAACACGTGGAACAACATTAGTTACATTCCCCGGTAGTTTCATGCATGCTAACTTTGTTTGGAGTACTTCCCCCTTCAATAGTACAGTGTATGAGTTCGGGATCACGTGAGAGACCCACCTGTCTGACAGTGGGGCCCGACGAAGCCCGGGGCACAGCTACACACGTAGCCCATGCCCGTGTCCCGGCACGACCCCGCGTTGTAGCACGGGCTCGAGGCACACGGATCGTCCGCTGAAACAACGTGCATGGAGGACCTTATATTACTGGTAATCTAATAAATATGATATTTATTGAACTCGTTGATTGAGTTCATCAAAAACGATGCATAGAAACGAGTCTTCCGCTGAAACAAAGTATATAGAACAGTGTATATGAGACACGCCATGTGATCTTGTACCTAAGAACCTGAAAACTAGTCACAAAATTAACGGTATTTCCGTAAATGACGTCTAACAATGACGAAATAATCGTGAGACTAATTGCACTGATAAAGGTAATACTATGCACATCGTAGCAATGAATCGCTGTGTATTATTGCCATGCATCATATACGAGACACGTTTATATAACATTTAAACTATATTTCAGCTGTATACACCACCGACTGTGTTAATCTTGCCAAGATGTCAACGTTTCTGAACATCCATTGGCAATATAAATTGGCATTCAAGCAGTTTGATTGGCTGTGCCTGAGCTGTAGCACAGCTCAGGCTCAGCCAATCAAGCTGCTCACGTTCAAACACAATACTCAAGTATTTTGAAATAAAAACATTTACAAATATCGGCAAAATTAGCGCTGGCGGTGGTGTATTATGCGCGGTCTGACATTCTCTATTCACGACTCACCAATCTCACAGTTTCTCCCGGAGATACCCTTGGGACAGACGCATGTGTAGGCGTCCGGTGCGGAGTTCATGCACAGTCCGTGGTTCTGACAGGGCTGGTGTCGACACGAGTTCAAGTCTGGAAAATGTCAGTTTATATTTAAGGGTGGGGAATGGCTCAAATACATTCCATACCCGGACAAATGACACACGCCGTTTGATATTGTACCGAAGAACATGTGCGATTGTTTATGACACATAGTTGCAGAAACTGTGATAGTGATATTTTCTATAAATGACGTCGAAAGATGACGCAACTTTCATTCCGCATTTGCCATGAAGTTTCTGTCACATTTCGACGTCATTTATGGAAAATATCGTAAATGTTATAAATATTTGTTAATTATTATCGCACATGTTCTTAGGTACAAAAACACACGGCGTGTCTCAAGTATAAGTCGATAAAGAGACGGGGCGGGGCGTTCATGATGTTGATGTTGGGCCAGAACGGACCCCCGGACCATGTACGTGCTAAACGTGCAGAAATGTTGGATTTTTTGTGTCAAACAGTACACAGGTGAACTACGCGGAATTATCCCCTGTGCACTGTATGGCGATATGTGTGGTTTGGTTATTATATTTTGTATTTAACTTACATTTAAGGGATGTAATTTGCTCGAAGACCTTCCATACCCGGAAATATATGTCCGAAAAGGCTGGATATTGAAGTGTTTTGTGTGATAAATGTTGGTGCAAGGCGGATGCATATGTGTAAGTAGTATATGAGAGTTAAAATGATACCGGTTGATACCGTCCCAATTGTGGATGCAAATTGCATGCAACACCCTTTTTGAGCCAACATACGCGTGGAAAGCAGGTGAATTTTTATCTCCAAAATATGAGAAATATGACACACGAGGATGAGAATTTGAGTTGTCTTTCTTTCCGTTCAAATTTTTTTTTCTACCTCCTTTGGGAGAGGTTTTCTGTTTTTCGATGTGGTCTACATTTTGTTTTGCTCTTGGGAGACGATTTTTCTTCGACTTTCCCAAAAGTCCAAATGTGGACAATTGGGTGGTATCATTTTTCTACCTAGTTTGGGGAGAGGTTCTCTGGTGTTTTGTTTGCCGTTGGGAGTCGAGATGGGGCAAACTGGCCAGTGCAAAAAGTGGGGGAATCCCCCTCTCTCTACAGATCAAGATCTGTCCAATCGATCTCGTCGTCGTCGCCGTCGATGTTCTCGTGTCTCGCTCCCTCGCGAGGTTTTCCATCCCGCAGTCTAGCTACCTCCTCCTCCAACTCTACCACCCTCCTCTCCAGTACCAGGATCCTCTTCCTGGTCGCAGCCTTCTTCTTGCTACCCTCCGTGGTTCTATCCTCCGGGCCCCCGGGACACCTGTTCGAGCGATGTTGCCAGAGAGTCTTGTAGGTGGCGAACTTCCCTCCACATCCGGGACACTCTCTCGTGGGAGGTCTGCACGGATTCTTGCGACCCACGTGTCTTCGAAGATTTGTGGTCTTGTCGAAACCCTTGCCGCATGTCTCGCATTCCTTGTATGGCATGGCTAGTTGTAGTCTATTCCAATGGGGTCCCATATCTTCAAATGGGCGTCCGATTGTGGATGTGCCGAGGCGAGACGAGGTATCGAGACGAGACGAGGTGGCCAGGTTGGGTGGGGGAATCCTCCAAAAAGTGTGGCTCCGTGCAGAATGGACTAGAACCCCCATCCACTATTGGACGAAAGCGTCGTCTTTTGTACTAGCAGTCCCAATTGTGGATATCGTGTCCAAATTGTGGATTTCTCTACCTTTTTTTCCACTCTCGAGGTGGCGAGGTTGGGTGGGGAAATCCTCCAAAAAGTGTGGCTCCGTGCAGAATGGACTAGAACCCCCATCCACTATTGGGCAAAAACGTCGTATTTTGTGCTACCAGTGCAATTGTGGATCTCGGCCTTTTCCCATTCTCGTATGTCATATTTACTCATATTTTGGTGATTTTTGGTCGATTTTTTGGTGGTACGATTGTGGATGTTTTTGTCACAATTGTGGATGTTTTTGCCGATTTTTGCAATTATCCACTATTGGGACTAAAAACATCCACTATTGGGACGCGATTATCCACAATTCGTACCGATATACACAATTGGGACTGGTAGTACAAAAGACGCCGTTTTGGTCACAATAGTGGATGTTTTCGTCCCAATAGTGGATACATACGACAGAAAAACACAAATTCTCATCCTCGTGTGTCATATTTCTCATATTTTGGAGATAAAAATTCACCTGCTTTCCACGCGTATGTTGGCTCAAAAAGGGTGTTGCATGCAATTTGCATCCACAATTGGGACGGTATCAACCGGTATCATTTTAACTCTCATATAATACTGTGTATTATATGTGTGTTGAAATGGGACACTGCTTAGCTCCGAATACTCTTGAAAACGGACCAGTACTAATGTTTATAAAACATTCAGAGCACGTACTCGGTTCTCATCCCCGAAATCAGGAAGTTTCATTGGTCGAGACTCAGTTTCGAACAATCAAACTGCCTGAGTTCGTGTACGAATTGCGAAAACGCGCTCCGAAAGCATCATCAGCACAGACAATGTCGTACCTTTGTCACAGAGGATTCCGCCCCAATTGACGTCACAGCTGCACGTCCAGGGGGAGTGGTGGCACGTGCCGTGATGGCAACCCGGGTGGGGAATACACTGGTCGCACAGCGCACCCTGCCAGCCGAACGCACACCTGTTCACAGACGAGAAACATGATGTATTAAATTGCCGTTATTTTGTCGTCGGCTGTTATTTTTTGTTTCAATATTTCTCAACAAAACAATGCCTTGACAACGAATATGAATTCTCTGTAGATGAGACGATTGATGATTCTCATCTGCTTTCAAAATACGTTTTGATAAGAAATACGACAGCAAACGACAATATAGTTTTCCCGCATTTTCGGGTTAACTAATATTCATACGCGTGTCATGGAGGCCACCCGGGTGTGGATACACTGGTCACACAGCAGACTGTCAGTCGACTGCGCACCTGTACACATCGATTTTGCCATTGTTCTGTCGTCTGCTAATTGGGCGTGTTATTTATAAAATGTTTAGCAAATTAGGCTTTGACAGCACATGCGAATCCCCTCTAGCGGATACAATTCTCGAAACATACATAGTATTCTTATATGACTTTGAAAATGATACCGTTTAGTCAGCAAACTAACGATTTAGAACATAATAACCAGATGAAGTAATGTAGCCTGCGTTTATCAAGACAAGCAGAGGGCCGTTTCACTAAACTTCGTACGACTAAACTGTTCGTAAGTGTAAAATTATGACAGTCAGTACATTTCACATTAACAATTTTTTCTTGTAAACAATTAGTGGATTTACATTTATTGACCATAGGCTGCATGCTCAATAAATGTATATCCATCAATTGAAATTCCTAAATTGCACTTACGAACATCTTAGTCCTAGGAGCCCGTTTCACTAAACTTCGTACGACTAAGAAGTTCGTAAGTGCAAAACTTAAATCCACAATAACATTTTTTCTAACAGCCGATTTTGGAAAATATTTCGTGGATGTGCTGCATTTAATGACATGAACCCGTAGATACAAAATGCTAGCATTAAAGAAACACGTTAATGTGAGAAGCTAATTCATAGAAATCTTCGTACGAACATTTTTATCGTATGAAGTTTAATGAAATGGGCCCCAGGTGTCTGTCTGCCTTCAGTTTCAGTACTTCGAATTACGTTTGATGAAGTAATGAGCCACACTGTCTGTCTGTACAGCCAGTTTAGATACGTGATCAAACGTCACACGGACGTGTAATGGTGGAACTTATTAGTGGATGTGACTGAAGAAATGGGGCTTATGGGATTTGTGATCATTGTAGCTCCTGGTCAAATTGCACACTCCTGTAGCCTGATAACGATCTGTATCGCTTGTTAGAAGTATGGCGAGCGTTCATTAATGTAATGGCGAACAGTGCATATCCTGATCAGACTGTGCAGATGCACAGGCAGATCTGGATCTACACTTGTCACAAAACCCATAAGCCCCATTTCTCCAGTCACAGCCACATTAGAAGATGCAGGACGTACGCTATACTGTATACAGCCATTTCATGATCAGGAGCCCGTTTCACTAAACTTCGTACGATAAAAATGTTCGTACGAATATTTCTATAAAATCATTTAACACGTTAACATGGTTATGGAATGTTACCACGTTCCGCCTTTATGTGTGGGTTATTTAACCCTTTCCCTGACAGAAACGACTTTTCACGCCTCTGCAGAAAATGTCTTTTGAAAACATTGTGGGAAAAGGAGAAATTGCTTGTAACAAGCAATTTCTCCTTTTCCCACAATGTTTTCTACTCTATCAGATAATTTGATAATAACCATCATTTGACCCAGTATTTTATTCTTTTATTCAGATGGTTTTGCATTTGGAAGAGTCGAAATATCGCAAAACAGGGAAAGGGTTAATCTGAACACATCTACCACAGATTTCCCAAAATGCGCTGCTTATGCGAGCTTTACTGTACATTTCAGTTTTGCACTTACGAACTTCTTAGTCGTACGAAGTTTTAGTGAAACGGGACCCAGTCCGCCATGTATATGAGACACGCTGTGTGAGTTTGTACCTAAAAAACATGTGCGATATCTCATGAAAAATATTTACCAAATTTACGATATTTTCGGTGAATGACGTCGAAACTTGGCGAAATATTCATAGAAAATGCGGAATTCGATTACGCATTTTCTATGAAAATTTCGCCATCGTTCGACGTCATTTACAGAAAATATGAGTTTTCGCAAATTTATTTCATTAAAAAAATCGCACATGTTTTTAAGTACAAAATCACATGGCGTATCTAATATGTGAATTAAAGTCTGTTCCACGTAAACTCCCGGAATGGGTTTTGGTCAGTTAAAGATATTAAATCTAGAACATACACAACATCAAGTATGTTGTGTTGTCTTTTTTCGAAATAATAAAAATGGTACCTGTGACATTTTTTTATTTGAAGAAATTCCGTCAAGTATTGATGTAAGTGCGAAATAAATCGAGAATTTAACATGGGTCAAAATGGAGTGGTAGAGTGGTTAATAGGTATAAAGACTAACACAATAAATGACGCCGAATCTTATCACGAAAATGATCTAAGAAACAAAAGTTAAATTTTGAAAATCCCTCCACAATTTTTGTTTTTAAATCCATTTAGCACAATAATTTAAATAAAATGCCAAGCAAATAGTTTTTTAGCAAGACAAGCAATATTTGACGGAATTTCATCAAATAACAAACAACATTTTTAGTATTTACAGAAATGCACTTAGATTAGAAGTTGATAACATTGAAAATGAATAGATCTACGTGTATTTACCCAAAACTCATCGCCGGACTTTAAGTAAAACAGACACCGCTTTTCTTCAGTAAAAGTTCTAGCTAGCATAATTGATCATTGCTTCATCAAATGGTAAACTGACTTCAGATGTAATACGCTGACGACAGACATGTTTTCATGATGTTCTACCAAAGGTCTTCAATCACCAGCTATTCAATTAAAAGCATGTTATATTAAATTGGCTAGTTCGTGAGAAAAGAAGATGTGACCGTGGAATCGTAACAACCGAGAATCGGGAACAACCTAACTCGTATTTGTGTCGCCGATGTGTCTCTAAATATGAAGCAGCATAATATCTCTCATCCATTATTGATACACATATGAGAAAAGGCCATGTGATTTTGTACCGATTTTGTGCGATATCTTTTAACAATATTTACTAAATTTAGGTACGATATTTTCCGTAAATAACGTCGAAAGTTGACGAAATGTTCATAGCAAATGCGGAAGCGCATTTGCTATGAACATTTCGTCAACTTTCGACGTCATTTACAGAAAATATCACAGTTTCTGTAAATATATTTCATGAAAAATCTCACAGGTTGTGAAGCCCTCTTTCCGTATGAAAGGATCCAAATTAACCTCATCAATAACACTGGTGGATGCAGATTTCATAATTGGCCTGTGGTTGGCAGAACGTATCTATCACGCTTGCCAACAGTGTAGTCCCTGGTCCGTTCATTTCATAAAGATGTATGCACATCTGATATCCAAGCACTTGTTTATCCGCTTTGCTACTCGCCCGAACACCAGGTGACACTCAGGATTTACATTTAAAGGTACATTCCCACTCAGTAGACACAAAATGTTCTTTATATCAGAGACATCATCTGAGACATTTTCTGGCAAAATAAACATCATTCACAATTACCCCACGTATTGATTGGCATTATTATACTTTGTATATCAGACGTAAATTTCCACACTGATATCAGGGGCATTAACCGTGTTTCCTTGACATGTTAACGGACATTACTATTTATTCTCTGTATTTACTTTTTTATGTGCAATGGTCATACTTTATGATCTGTCGAAAATATTATTTTTTCAGGTTAAATAATTATATCTGTATAGCAGGCACTCGTAAATTTTAGAACTGGTGGAATAATGACACAATTATACACTTATTTAATTCCTATAAAGAACATTATGTGCCTACTGAGTGGGCATGTACCTTTAAATGTAACTATAATAGGAGTATTTCTGCTGATGGAAGACATGTGAAGGCGAACAAAACAACCATCAATCACTGTTCTGTGTGCGCATGCTCTGTGATCTTTGAGTTGTATTCAAGAATAAAAACTGTACTGGTAGACACTACGCATGACACGTTGCAGACTTGGGGTGCACGTCTATAAAACTGGTTACAATGTAACGTTATAGCAATACCATATGTTGTAGTGTATTGTATTGCATTGTATTGTATTGTTTGTATTGTTTGTATTGTTTGTATTGTTTGTATTGTAATCCAACGTCGGGTGTAAACCTGAGACTTCCTATACTTCCTATACGTATCTTGTGTCGTATGTATTAACTATTGTGCTTTCCATGCACGGCAATATTAATTGCATTCGCAACCCCGGCTCCAAATTACCTCCCTTATCGCATCGCCGTATCTCGCCAATATTGATTTTGAAAACCATCCATATTTTCCGTGAATGACGTCGAAAGTTGACATAAACTGCAGAACTCTGAAATTTATGTCAACTTTCGCAGTCATTTTCTCTGTAATTTATGTCAACTTTCGTCGTCATTTACGGGAAATATTGCATTTTTTCGAAATCATTAACGTCTAAAAACGGTGATGTGATAATGAAGGTAATACAACGGGACACGCTACCCCACGCACTACAAACTGTGCTGAATTTCATATGAACATTTCATATGCAAATATTTCATATGTATTTTATAGGCAAATCATAGGAATGTCATATGTAGAAACATGTCCATGTCATATTCCCTATTTGCATATGAATGTCTTATGTTTTTCATATGTTTTTATATGTTCTACATATTAACAGCGTATGTATTTCTCATATGAATATTTAATTTTCATATGAAAATTTCATTTTCACATGAAATAAAGTGAGACAATATGCAATTCATATGGAAAAAGTTCATATACATTTCATGTGAAAATCATATGAATTTCATAATGATGCAATTCATAAGACTTTCATATGCAGCACCATGTCCATGTCATATGTGCTAATCTCATATGAATTTCTTATGTAATTCGTTATTTTTCTTCATATGTTCTACATATGAACAGCATATCTTTATGTTCATATGAAATTGTGTATGTGGCACATTTTGTTGTATACCAATGATGCAGTATGCAGCATATGGCCGTCCTCTTCTGCACCTGCGTTCCCCGGGAGCTTGAGAAATACAGTTGGTGCGTTAGCAAAGCCAACGTGACACACTATACCCCATAACAGTTTCAGATTCATCATCGGCCCGAAGTTATAGAACATTTTCGGTACTCAGCTTACACCCATGTTCAACTGGGATGACTCCGACTCACACGAGTTAAGGGTATATTTACGGCATTTATGGAACGCCAAATCTACATCAATTTAATAATTAGAGATATCATTAAATATTTAGAGCTAGCATTAACTGTTTAGAGCTAGCATTAATTATTTGAGTTTATGTAGGCGTTCCTAGAATAATAAAATGATTTAGAGAACACTTCAGTTAGTTACAATTACTTAACGCTAGCTCTAATGATTATTTAGAGCCAGCATTAATAATTTTAGTTTATGTAGAACGCCAAATATACATAAACTCAAGTAAGTATTGGTAGCATTACATATGTAAAGCTAGTATTATTTATTTGGGTTTATGCAGATTTGGCGTTCCATACTGTTTGGGCTCGCTCCTTATGTACATGGATACAGTCCATATAGTGTGTAACAAACACAATACACATTGCATGTTACTCAAAGGTGAACAAGGGTATGCTTTGAGTATTGAAAACGTATTATAACCTCGTGGTCAAGGTCGTACTACTGCGTACCTGCATTCCCCAGGTACCCGGCATGAACCGTGCAGGGCGTGACATCCGGTCTTGCAGATGGCTGAAATCACGGGCAACACACATGTAATCGAAGAGGTCAGTGAAAGAAGGGGGCTAACTCCCTTATGGAGTTAGCCCCCTTCTTCAACTGATCCCTTCAAATATAAGTAGAATTAGGACACAGCCATCTCACGTATACATGAAAACAGCAAGCACTTTATAAACACTCTTCAACAAATGGCACATGCCGAGAATCAATTGCTGTGTAAGTTCACAGGTTGAAGTAACGGACCGAGGTCTATAAATACATTTTTACATATTTATAGACCTCGGTCCGTTACTTCAACCTGTGGGTAAGTTGTATTATTTGTGATCACGACTATTATGTATTAAGGTGTCAACAAGGTAAACAGAAAACAAGGTATGTGACTACTTACTTCAATGAATGATGCTGTGGTTTTGTAATAAATAAAATCTAAACTTTGTGTTCCTTTGATAAGATATATATTACACTCGTTCACTGATTTCATAAGAAACGAGGCATAGCCTCGTTTCTTATGAAATCAGTAAACGAGTTTGTTTTAGCACAATAAATATAAATATAATATTAATTAAATCATTACTCATGTAATAACTGCTAGTTATGACAGACCATGTTCCACCGCTGGCATGTTACCGGCCTCAAATAACGGAATGGTACACCCTCCAACCACGAGCTCTTACATGCAGATATTATCACTATATGATGTACTCATTAATTTGTATAAGAAGATATAAAACAGATGGACCAAATTGTAAATTATATTACTGTTTCTTTTTATCAAAGGAACTGGTTTCCTGGGTTACACAGAAAGCCATTACATATGAATAGGATGGTGATGTATGGATTACCTCCTAAGTCATAAAGGATGTACTAAAGCATGGCAAGTTATGATCATGAGTTAGTACAACCTTCACTCGTAATTCACCGGAGTTTGTCATGTTCACAAGTGTATACGAAACTGTTGAGGTGAGGCACTTTGAAACGTGAATTCTGAACGGCATCTACCGTCAATATGAGTCATGTGATCAAAACATATTGGCGATTTAATAAGCTAATCCCCTCGCTGGCAGCCTTGATAACAAGAAAATTAACGCATTTGCCTTACACACAAGGTCAACATATGTCCTCAGTGACCCTGAGCGTGGGCTGTCGGACGTGGGTCGTATGCAAAACAAAGCACCATCCATAGACACACATTGTGGCCAAATATTATCAAAATCGATGAAGCGTTCATAAGCTATTGAAAAATGAAAGGCGTTACTAATGTACGTACGCACGCACGTACGCACGCACATACACACGTTAACGCTATATCTCCTCTTGCCTATCGGCGAGGGGATAATACATCCGAGGTCTAGGAAGAAACTGGGTAACCCGTTTTATGTTATGTGTTATATTTTATATAACATAGCCCACGGAATGTGTGGTCTCTTGCTGAACACGCTGGACTATGGTGGCATAACACATATATGGTGGGCATTTCAGCCAACCACATGGCGTGACGGTTAAGTCGTCTTAATACAGACTATAAATCGTGCTAACTACGTAAATATCGAGTCAAGACGACTTACTAAATTATAACTAATGAAGACGAGATATCAACTTGACGAAATAACTAAGACGAAATGTCGTCAAAACCGTGATACTGCCCATTAGCGATAACGATTTTTAATTTAATTTCTACATGATTGTCTTGTGAAATTACGACAATATGACGACTTGATCAGTTAGTAACTCGTCTTGACGCGCGTCGAAATGACTTATTAACTGGCCAAGACGTGATAAAATGTAATTAAGTCGATGTTACTATACTGGAGAGTTATACATTTCCGACGAGATTCTGTTATTTATCTCGCCTGATATATCTCATCCTGACCAATTTTTAAGTCGTCTTGATGCGCAAATTATGTAGTTAATACGACTTATAAGGTGTATTAAGACGACTTATGTATCACGTTATCACGTTAAGTAGATAGCAGAATACCATACACCATACACCCATACACTGTCGCCATACGCCCCCAATGCTAACCCAACACAGATAGTACAATGAAACCTCTCTAAACCGGACACCCTGGTTCCCAGGGTGTCCGGTTTAGAGAGGTTTCACTGCAAATCAGGCATTTTATAATTCTGCGCAATAGTGTGTGATATGCGATCATGAACACCCGAGATAAATGACCAAGAAACTCATCAAAAATATGATCAGACATGTTTTATTGGTGTCCGGTTTAGAGAGGTTCCACCGTACCTATGTCACACTGTGCGCCGAGCCAGCCGTCCAGGCACACTTTATCGCCGTTTGTGTTGCACGTGTAGTGCCCCACGTGGATGTCGTTGTGCGGGCGACAGAACTTGGAGCACGTGCTGTTGTAGTAATGCTGGTCGCAGACGACCCGGACGCGGTATGCGAGGTTTGCCGTGGGTCCGTTGTGGGTGAGGGTGTGCCACAATTGGCCGGGCAGGATGATGCCCGAGTGCGCAGAGCGCTCTATGAGGTTACCGCCCACTCCTGAAATATGTTCGAACATACGGGCTTACATTATATGTATTGATAACGGATGGTCAATATACATTTACAATACAATAGAAAAATAGCATCGTTATCACTAAGCTAATACCCTCGCTGGCAGCCTTCATAATAAAAGAAATTAACATGTTTGCCTTACACACAATGTGAACATAAGTCCTCTCCTCAGTAACATTGACATTGGGCGGTCATCGTTGGTCGTATGCAAAACAAAACACCACCCATAGACACCTATTGTGGCCAAATATTATCAAAATCGGTGAAGCGGTTCATAAGTTATTGAAACATGAAATGAGTTACTAACGTAAGGACGTATATATGCACGTACGTATACACATGTACGTACATGCACTAACGCTATACACCATATTGCCTATAGGCGAGTGGATAATAACCAGGGGCCTGTTTCAATAAACTTACGTACGACTAAAATGTTCGTAAGTGCAAAATTATGATAGTCTGTAGATTTCACAGTACCAATTTTTTCTTGTAAACAATTATTGGATTTACCTTTATTGAGCATAGGCTATAATTTCGTTCATTATCTGGAACTGGGTCAATGCACTATCTTCCATAATACAACCACCGAAGCGTCTATGTAAGAACATCTCTGATTGGTTAAACCTAAAAATAGACGCGAGGACTTTCCCTTTTCAGGGTTTCCGGAATACATAATCTGATAGTACGCGAATCATGAAAGAAAGTCAATAAAATTAGAAAAAAGTGTTTTTTAGATCGGCGAACGATCACAATTGGACGAACTTTGTATGGTTGGAGTCTCTAATGTATATGATCATGGTGCACGACTTTAGTTTGAGCTGGCGATCAGCTATCGGCCAAATATGACCGATAATCCAGCCGGACGGCCTCCGATTCTGTGTGAGATTCTTTCGTACACGCAACTTTCGCTTTGGATGGGGTAATCAAAACGCGAATAACTCAATAAATACTTGAAACAGCGATTTGAAGTGAGTATATTCACACACCTAATACCTTTATCGATTGCCAGAGACATATTTCATACATTTAATCGATGTTTATTGTGTTTGTGCGAGCCGGAAAAAAAGAGGGCTCTTTCTATAATAGCGCTATTTATGCTCACCTTGAATTAACGTATAGTACTGTACGAGACCAAGTGGGTGGGGTAATGGGATTTTTTTAATAGGCATTTTTTTGGTGTCATAGGTCCGAGTCTTCCACCTGTGCACTAGCCTGGTATTGTCTATGTAGCCATTCTGGCACAATGAGTAGCGCAAATGGGCGCGTGGACTACCCCGATGTATATTCATATACATGTATAGAGGGTCTTACATGAGCGATGCCTTGATATGATATTTATTAAACGAGTTTATTGAAACCAGGGGGCCGTTTCCCTAAACTTCTTACGACTAAGATGTTCGTAAGTGCAAACTTATGATCGTCTGTAAATTTCACATTACAACTGTTTTCTTGTAAACAATTATTGGATTTACATTTATTGAGCATAGGCTGCACACATCAGCCTCACCTACTCACATCAGGTTGTCTGTAGCGGGATCATTTGCATATTGATTACACTAGTGTATGACAGTGCTCCAGATAAGCAATTAGTCAGTGAGAATTGTCACTTCATAATTTCTGAAGCAATTTGGTATTTCAAAATTGTAATTGGGTAAAATAAAATCACACTACTGTTTACACATCAACAGACAGCAATTATTGAATAGTTTGCTTCGAAATGAAAACATGTCTTGGCATTTCATTAGAATTGTCTCCTTGTTTTCATGGAAAAGAAGAAAAATATGCTATATTTGTGGTCTGTTTATTGTTTTCTGCAGCATGATAAAGGTACCACAAATCTTTTAATGCCTTTTGATACTCTCTACTTCTGATTTCAATTGGGCTTTTGGTAATTTTAATCGGGTATTTAAGCAAATACGCAGCTTACCTGGAGTCCTGAGTATTATGAGTTTTATTACACTGTGTTAATACACTGTGAGCGCCCATTGCATGCTATAAATTCATATACATGTACATGCATATTGTTGTCGTTGTCTGTCAATACCATTTTCTCAAGTGTAATGTTCAATGCATAATGACACACAGCATGCACAGGCGCATTGCATTTTCAATGAATTTTAATTCATAATCCCCGTGATTTAGTTACGACAGAGCGGAATTCAATTTTCCAAATGGGCGATTTCTATTATTTTTCCATAATTGATTGAAGCAATTCTCTCAGTCCATTGCATTTGTCAACAAGGTCACATACGTGATTAGCAGATAGCTGGGTAAAACGCTCGGAAACAGCTCGTATGTGGCTGTGACTGAAGAAAAATGGGGCTTATGGATTAGTGACCAACGTAGCTCCTGATCAAGTAGCACACTCCTGTATCCTGATAACGATCTAAATTACTTGTTAGAAGCATGACGGGTGTTTGATTGATGGAATGGCGACCAGTGCAGATCCTGATCAGACTGTGCGGATGCACAGGCTGATCTGGATCTACACTGGTCGCAAAATCCTTAAGCCCCAGTTCTCCAATCGGGTAAATACCGACTGGGTATCAGTCAGCAGTTGGCTAATTGCAAATTAAATCTTTGCTGTATACTGGCCCCGGATCCGGTAATGCTTCATTTATCACTTCGCCGATATTGATTCCGAAATAATGCACATTTTGTAGATGACGTTGAAAAAATTATTTTTGACAGTTTTCTACCTCATTCACCGAATATATGACCGAGTTTTCTAAATCGATATCGGCGAAATAGTGAGATGTGCAAGGGAGATAATTCGAGAGACTGGCACGTATAGGGTTAAATAAGTGTATAGGGAACACGCATACTGTGGAACCTCTGTGCATCGTACATCCTTGGAAGTCCCCAGGGTGACCGATATGGAGACTTTACACTGTCATTCTGTCATATGAGCACTTGAAAGCAGGGGGCAGTTTCACTAAACTTCGTGCGACTAAAATGTTCGTAAGTGCAGATTTAGGATCGTCTGGAAATTTCAATTGATGGATTTACATTTATTGAGCATAGGCTGCATATGCAGCCTATGCTCAATAAATGTAAATCCAATAATTGTTTACAAGAAAATATTGTTAATGTGAAATTTACAGACTATCCTATGTTTGCACTTACGAACATTATAGTCGTACGAAGTTTAGTGAAACGTTCCCCAGGTGTATGAGCACTTTGCAACCTGAACAGAGATTCTATTTCGTAAAAGACAAGCAGAGTGCGGTTTTCTGTGCGTCCGTATGCGCATGTACAGTGGGGTCAGCGTGTAAGTGCACACACGAACGAACACGACAGGTTCCAACCTGTCGTGTTCGTTCGTGTGTGCACTTACACGCGGACCCCACTGTATCATCGGCTGGTACTACATAATGATGCAGCTGTAACCTAGCTACAATAATTCGCCCCCGATATGTTATCTAAGGCTACAATTTGACCCATTAAAAAAATGTGAGCAACCGAAGTGCCTGTTGCATGCAGGTCAAAATATAGTAAACTTTATATTTTATACCTTATAACAAATAATCTTTGATGTAGAACTAGTAAATTGCAAAATATAATAGAACAGGGAAATGATTTTCCCATGGAAGCCATCGTTTCTGTAGTTGTTGCTCTCAACATTCAACATAACGAAATGAAGCTTTCCAATTTACAAGATATACAAGTAAATGTCAGATAAATACCTTTACACGGTAAAATAACCAATTTCTGCATGTGTATGTTCTTTATTAATAATGTATTGATACAGCTTTGATAGTTTTATATCGCTTAAGCCCCGGGCACAACGGATCGTACGAAATGTTGTCCTGGTAGACCCATAAAATATTTGTCGTGGCCAGATCTTGCAACATGCCCGAAATTTATTTCGAGTGGTCACAAGGGCTACGACACATTAAAGATGGTTTGGCGATGGGGACGCGACAGAAAAAAATATGTGTCGTGGCTATGTCGCAGTTCAGTCGTGCGACAGTCGTGGGACCACCCTGAGTTGTCGGGCATTGTCGGGGGGCTGTTTTTCACGCAAGACTGCCGCACAACAGTCGTGGGTCACTCGTGGGACGCTCGCGCGTCCGTCTCCCGACTATATAACGAGGCCCGGTCTGTTGCCTGCCATTGGCTCTCGAGATTTTTCAGTGGAAACTTCAAAGTTCTGCCCGAATTTTTGACATTTTTCACTTTATTTTATTCAACTTTTTGCAAATTCAACGCCAACAGCACTATATTATGCTCGTGCTGGAGTTCCGCCAGACGCCCTCTCAGCAGGGCCAGGCGTAGTCGCTCAGGTGGAATAGCCATCCTCTCTCAGCGCGAGACAGTTTTTATTTCCAAGCGTTCATTCGCCCGAGCTATATACCCCTCAAAAAACGAAAATATGTTGCAAGACAAACGCAAGACTAACGCACGACAGACTTGCAATGGTGTGCGAGCCTCTTACGAAATATAATATTCGTGAGACAATCTTGCAACTGTCTTCTTCTGGTACCCACGACAAGATATTTATCGCACGACAGTCGCAAGACTGTCGCAAGACTGTCGTAGGACAGACTCGCGACAGCCACAAGACATAGATACCACAAAAAATCGTCGAACAAAAAAGGTGCATGTCCAGTTTTGCCTCACGACGGCAAGTCGATGCCACGATGCTCAAAATTTCGTAGGACTGTCTTGCGACGACCCCCGATGACCCACGATTTGCCCAAATTTTCTGTCGTGTCGTGGCACAAATGCGTCGTGGGTTCGTTGTGACCAAGCCTTAACATATCAAACACGCCGGATAACCGATTGCAAAAATCACTCTTTCATGCGTTACATTAAAGAGATGGGGTTAAAGTGCTATCTTCGCGAGAGCGGTAGAGCGGGGTAGCCATTTTTTTTCTAGTTGTAGCCCGGTAAGTGTCCCACCCACCCCACCCGACCACGTTAGCGGTACATACCTGAGTTGGATACTTGGTCCCACGCTGTGACGATGAGGGTGTATGATCTCTGAAATGCAACAAAATCACATAGTAGTATATACAAGGTGCATGATCACGTGGTTACAACAACAACAATCTCGCCCACGCAAAGTAAGTATTATTTGATATGTTCCTTAATATGCAACGGATTTTGATGAAATACGGCGCAGCAAACGCGTCTTCACGAGCTGCATTTGGTGGTCTACGGAGTTTGGCACAGACTTATGTCGTTTTTGCGAAGAATCGATTTCCGTGTAAGAGACACGGAAATCGATTCTTCGCAAAAACGACAGAAGTTTGGGCGAAAATACAGAAACCACCAAATGCAGCTTAACAAGACGCGTTTGATGCGCCATATTTCATCAAAATCCGTTACGTAAAAAGGACACTATAAAATAATACGTACTTTGAATCGGTACTTGTTGTTGTTGTTGTTGTTGTTAGTACCACGTGATCATACACCTTGATATAGATATAGTGGAATAAAATAACGTTTGTAGCGGATTAGACCATGTATGTTTGCCTTTACGCGTTGCGATTTATCATTGTCACTGTTTCTGTAAATGATGTTCATGAAAAATCGCATATTTTCTAGGTACAACATCGCATGGCATGTCTCATTTGTAACTGATTTCAGAAATGGGGCTTGTGGATTTTGCGATCAGTGTAGATCCAGATCAGCCTGTGCATCCGCACAGTCTGAACAGGATACGCACTGTTCGTCATTCCGGCAATGAAACACCCGCCATGCTTGTAACAAGCAATACAGATATCGTTATCGGGCTGCATGAGTGTGTTGTGTGATCAGGAGATATACTGGTCAGAAAACCCATAAGCCCCCACTTCTCCAGTCACAGCCACATAATTATGTCCTTAGGTGCATGTCTTAGTACGGCCCATTTATATGGAACGCCAAATCTACATAAACTCAAATATTTATTGCTAGCTCTAAATAATTACAGCTATCATTACATATTTAGAGCTAGCTCCAAATCATTTGAAGAGCTCTCTAAATCATTTGGAGCTAGCTCAAAATATTTAATGCTAGCTCTAATTATTTAATGTTAGCTCTAATTATTTAGAGCGAGCAATAATTATTTGAGTTTATGTAGATTTGGCGTTCCAGGAACGCCAAATCAACATAAAGTCAGATAATTAATGCTAGCTCTATATATTTAATGCTAGCTCTAAATAGTTAATGCTCTCTCTAAATATTTAATGATTTACAGCGCGAGCAATACTTATTTGAGTTTATGTAGAATTGGCGTTCCATACATTTAACGTTTTCCCATATAGTATTACCTCTAAACGTTCCTGACGAGACGTGAATTGGCGCTACGAGCTAGCATCTGTAGCGATTTACTATACGTTTACTACAAGTGTATACCTGGCTGTTGTTTTGGTGATAAAAGCTCTGCAGAATGTGCAGCTATGCATAATTCCGTGCATTCGTTGGATGTTTACATGTTGTTTTGCTGGATACGCTATCAATCATGGAAATGTTCCCAGGCTATCAGAGAAACTGCCATGAATTTCAGTACTAGAGAAATCGTATGCCAGAAATAAACTATATTCAAAACAGATAGGCTTTTAAGTTGTAGTTAAATGCACTTGCTTTGGCGCATAGCCGTATTTCGTAGATATTGACTACGATAATCTGACGTCGAAAAGTGGTAAAACAATCATAGATAAGTTTGATTTTTCGGTCGTTTTTTTATTTTATGTACGGATAATATCGTATTTTTCGAAAGTCAATATAATAATATAATGATTGATATACATGTATATTGAAAATGGCAATGTGTATATGCGACCAGTAAATCTTGAAATCTACTCCTGTACCGTACGTAGCAACGGACTGGAGTTAAAGGTACATACCCACTTACTAGCTTATAATATAGGGAGACAGATAGTTTTGTATATTCTGTAGATATTACATTTTGTGGCAAAATAAACATTCATTCACTACTACCCACGTATTGATTGGCATTATTATCCATTGTATATCAGCCGTATATGTTCACACTGATATATGGGCGATAACCGTGTTTCCTTAACATGTTAACGGACATTACTATTTATTCTCTGTATATATGTTTTGATGTGCAATGATCATACTTTATAATCTGTCGAAAATATTACTTTTTCGGGTTACGCATTTGATTAATATAAATAATTAAAAAATATCATGCCTCATTTGCATATGGAAATAGCTTGATACCACCGCGCGTCACTGTCAGTAAAATAAATATTACTAAAGGATTATATATGTATAGCTGGCACTCGTAATATGTAGAACTGGTGGAATAGTGACACAATTATACATTTATTTAATTCCAATAAAGAACAGTTTGTGCCTACTGAGTGGGCATGTACCGTTAACCCTTTCAACCCTAAAGAACTGGAATGGACTGTGATATGCTAATGTTCCGACCAATCCAATGGTCACAAATGATTTTCAGATTCGTTCATTTATGAAAAGGGGGTGTTTTTGTCCTCAAAAATATTAAAATTACTTTCAAAAAGTGCAGATCCTGATGAGACGGCTCGTTACGAGCCGGCTCATCTGGATCTGCTCTTTTTGCATAAACCGATATAGCGGGATTTCGGGTTCAAAGGGTTAAGTTATGGTCCTTCGGTTATTTCTTAGACTGTTGAAATGTGAGTTTATACCTAAGAACATTATGCGATTTTTTCATGAAATATATTTACAGAAACTGTGATATTTTCTGTAAATGACGTCGAACGATGACGAAATTTTCAAAGAAAAATAAAATTTCGTCAACCTTTGATGTCATTGACGGAACACATCGTAAATAGTTTTCATAAGATATCGCACATATTCTTAGGTACAAACGCAAAAGACGTGTCTCATAATAGTAATATTAGTCCGGCCGTCAGGGGCTTAACCTTGTTTTGAATAACATAGTTTTTTTGTATTGGTGATTTTATATGTCTAGGCCATTCCCATTTAGAATCCGAGTGATGCCACGCTGGCATCCTTGAGCAATTTGAGATATTTGCATAAATCCAAGATGGCCGCCAAATTTCAATAGTATCCCATATATTTGCATTTATATGTCATATTTACGAATTGTACAGCGGTTATTGGGCACAACTAATTATTTGGGAACTTTTATGATGTAAATGACATATTGACTCATTTGCATAAATCCAAGATGGCCACCAAATTTCAATATTATTCCATATACATGTATTTGCATTTATATGGCATATTTACTCATTTTCACACTTTGTAACGCGGTTACTGGGCACAAGTAATCATTTGGGTACTTGTATGATGTAAATGACAGATGGACTCATTTGCATAAATCCAAGATGGCCGCCAAATATATTTATTTCGCAATATATGTATATATATATATATATATTTATATATATATAAGAAAACGTAATACGGTGATGGCAACGTATTCATTAATACCAACAAGATGTCTATGAAATATACGCGAACCACATCAGATGACCACCATGACCACAGCGGAATGTTTATAATCCAGCGACAGGGCGATGCCTACCAGATGGGTATTGCAATCCCTGATTGATATGCTGGTGGTGTATCGTCTTGTATCTTAGTTTTCTAACAGCTCCATTCTGTGGGGCCTTATTTCTATATATTGAAATTTTAGTTCACAATTTCTTCATGAGGACCTTACAGGGCTGCATATAGTCGTATTTTAGTTGAGTGTTGTTCAAAGAGCCTTTCAACCTTCATTACACGGGCAATAGTTTGTTCGATATGAACGACCGTCTTGTGTCTCCTTCATTCAACTTCTATGTCGACAGCACTCCACCGAACTATTGAGAACATTACAGCAGTTTGTTGCACGACATGCCCAAAATATAGTGCATGCAAACTTCGATTTGCTACGCCAACATTTCTTAGTGTTGCACGGGGTGTCTGTTGCACACGAGTACTTGATGAGCGCAACATATATACAGGTGCAACATCTACATTGCTGTGTACAATAGTAGGTGAAGAGGATTTGGCTTGATCATCTTTTAACCAACCATACTGAACTGGATCAAGCTGGACAGGCTGTTATCCCAATGCCTCTTTCAATAACGCTTCAGTGGTTGAAGGGAGAGAACTAAGTTTTGGAGTGGATGCCGTTCTAGTCCCAATTCTTAGAGCCCAAACTTTCAGACGTGCTTCATACATTATGACATGGTTCGGTTGTCCATTGCATGATACAATGATGTACTTGCTTATTCGATGACCTGTGGCATTCCGACATCTATGTCACCCAGCAGGGAGAGTGAGTATCCTGCCCGTAGTGTCGTCAATACCTTGCCTTTGCAGATACCAAAAAGAATTCCGATAGTGCGTGAGCAGCTATACGTCCTGGTAGTATGGCTTTATGCTTAGCTGCCGTTGCCCGGATGTCCACAACAGCTCTGTCATGCACTGGAGGTTTCATCAGGAATGGAGATGTCAGTTTCTACTGGGAGTAGTGGTACAGTAGTAACACAAACACGTCTGTGTCATCACACACGACCGATACGCCAGTGTTATCATTGGCAGCCATAATCGATTGCTTAACAACAATGGTATCGGCTTGCTGTGAAGACTGTGAACGTCTGTCTTGATTGTGCCGTCATCCTCTGTGTCTCTACCAAGGCTGTCATCGTTGTGTCGGGATCCGCAGGTGGCATATCTATGAGTGGCTGGTAAGCCGCTTTCGTCGCTGGTGTCAGTGTGATCTTGTTCCCGTGATACCCAAGTGTTGTAGCCTTTGAACTCAGGACATTTATCCTCGGAATGTACGTCTTTAAAAACTTGAACTTATTTGCCCTCTTCCGCGATACAGCAGCTTGTGCAAGCACTTTCAGTGGTAGAACTGTCTTCTTTGCAACTGCTCCTGGCATTTCTGGATTCTTTCCGCCTTTATATCGTTCAATGTTGACATTGTGAGCTATTTCATCCGCCATTTCAGACTAGGATATGCGAGGAAAATTCCCATTTGCTGCTTCTCTATCTATTTCTATTTATTTCAAGCGCCGTATTACGTCGTAAGCGTACGTTACTTGGAACTTATTCAGTTGTTTCACAAGTGACTTGGAATCTCTCACCAGAATCCAAAGAGCAGTCTGCAAATTAGTCGATTGATTACGCAACAAACTGGTAACTATATTACAAATAATTAATGCAGGCAGAGTGGTACACAGCTTTGGAGATATGGGTGCGAGCAAGTTATGGAACGTGTTGCTCACAGACTCTTCCGCTATATCTTTGTCTATCCGGGCATTGTGGTTCTTTTCCAAGGATAGATCTTTGGTTTCCTTGGTAACTCGTTTACTGATTTTCGAAATACCCAAATCGATTTCATCGTCTTCATCGGGTGCTATGGTTAGAAGAGTAACAGCCTTACTCTTGAACATCACCATGCTGGCCACACCTGGGAATGCCAGAGTTAATACGTCATCACCGAAACGAGCAGACAATTGGGACAACAATAGGTGTTTAGACAGAATACGACCACCTTGTCTGTGTATGCTTCAAACAGCTCTACTGAGTTCCAAACGTGACTCAATTCAGACTTGATAACTTCAACTAGAGATTCAAATGCCGGGTCAATTGGACCAGCCTCTTTTGTGTTTGCCTAACAGCACTCGACATGAATTTCAGTTTGCAGTCCTTGTATTAGTGTTAATCGGTGGCATGGAGGTCCACGCGAAGTCGCACTTGTAACGCCCATTCATATCAGGGCCCGCGCTCCTCACATTTAGCTAGTATTGCATCTCTAAGTGATTGGTTACTTTGTCCTTTCTCTACTCGCCGAACTAGGTACGCCAGTCTCCATCGCTTTGGATGTTTGTGGTCTTATTTTTTAATTGCATCAATTGCCACAGAACACACACTGCTGCTTAAAGACGAATGGACGTTCCACTGATCGTCTTAGATATTTCGGTTTGGATAAATGGATGTTGTCAGTGTGGCTTTCTATTTACGCTTCATGTGGTGCGATGACATATGAGTTGACACAAGTACGCTGATACTGTACTGTACAGGCGTCATCATTCTCCAGCAATTGCTCAAGACCCACGTGAACACCATAATCGTACTATTTTCTGCAACGAATTATTGTGCTCACCATATCGGGTGCGGCTGTGGATAGCGACTCTTTTTTGTTTGTACATTGAAACGTATTCTGAAACACACAACCTTCCATTATGCTCATTACAGTTGTATCTGCCTTGTTAGATCTAATATATATAATAGATTCTAAAACGCAAAGGATTAATATATACAAACGCGTTGCACTCTAGTGGCGGGAAGCAACTGCAACGTGCAACGACGTCTGTAACTGAACAATGCGCGTCTAACCACGATATGCTCTTTTCTCAGAACATTTTGTAGATACGCAACTGTAACGTTGCATTAACAATTATTGCCAATTTCAGAAAATCTACACAGCTGTATATATCGAGAAATACAAGCAACCATCATATTTCTGGAACTGTTCAAGGATTGTATAATGGTAAAGGACTGAGTCCAAAAGCAGAATACTCTATGTAAATATGTATTTGCGCACCAGTCTCATGCAAAAAAGGCAATATATAGTACATGTTCGCAATCTGAGAGAAATTATGTGGCCAAATTTGAGATTCGGCGGCCATCTTGGATTTCCTGAAAATACGAAATGATCTATTTACCATATAAATGTAGTAAAAAAACACATAACTAGCAGTTTTAAATATATAAATGTATCACATAGTGGCGAATAAATGAAATATTTTTGATATATGGAGGCCATCTTTAATTTATGCAAATATCTCAAAATGCTCAAGGATACCAGTGTGGCATCACTCGGATTCTAAATGTGGATGGTCTGGATATGTAAAATCGCCAATAAAAAAAACTATGTTACTCAAAACAAGGTTCAGCCCAAAATCTCATTCTGACGGCCGGACTATATATGCCATGGGCCAATATTTTGCATATTTAATTACCCCACCTACTCCATTTCAATGGTAACACATGTATTGCCACACATCTCTTCCCATACGGTATTCATAAATTGTAACTATGGAAAATATACATGCAAGTGCTCATGAAACATGTGCAAACTATAGTTCCTGTTTTTCTTATGCTTACTGCACATGATACTAAGTCAACCACAACTGAATTTGAAACCGTTACCCCACCCACTAAATCTACAATGTACATTTTACACATATTGAGTTTCATTAGCTGTCTCCACTTACATTTACTTTTAACTGGTACATATGAATAGTCAACTACTTCAACATGACACTGACGTCATTGAATACAAACAAATATCGTGAGTTGTCATGATGAAAGTGCATGGAGTGAAGTATGTATTGCAGCAAGTGTGAAGAAAAAAGAGAATTTCCCCACATTATCAGGCAAGAAATGATTCGATATTTACAACAAGATCAATGCTATATTGTGAAATAGAACATGTTAAATGTGAGCATCGATATAATGCACAACAACAGTTATAGACGTCCGTTGACTGATTTGCGTATGATTATACAACAAGCTAATTAATTTTCATTCAAGGTTTGAAGCATCGCGCCTGTGGCGGGGACAATCCCCACAACATCAGGTAAGAAACTATTCATTCTTTGCATCGTCACATCAAATATGGTTCATGAAATAATTTACATATACATAGCATCACATATATATAGACATACATACACACAGTTACATAATGTGTCCAGGCCTTTCATCGTTCTTGATTTGTGCATGATTATACAACAAGGTAATTAATTTTCACTCAGGATTGAAAGCCTCGACACCAGGTAAGAAATATTTCGATATTTGCAATAACAGATGAAATAAAATATTGTACAAAATATCATATTCATATCAGCATATATAGACATACATACAGTTACATAATGTGTCCGGTGCATTTGTTGTTCTTACACCTGTGGCGGATTCAATACCCACGGCATCAGGTACGTAACTCTTCGATATTTGGATGTTTCCAGTGTTCCGTTTATGACCTCCCACCTACGGCCATTTGGTGGCGGTATGCATGCATTCGATTGGTCAGCGCTGCACCAAATGAGGGTTTGGTGATTAGCTCTCATTATATATATTCTCAACGATGACCTGCATGGTGGCAGAATGCTAAGATCAGCGCCATTGTAACTTGAGAGCAGCTCTCCTGACTTGGGACTGAACTTTTGCAGGAATAGCTCCATGCGCAGTTTGTTTATGTCTGTAATACTAGTACCAGTACTCCTGTACATCAGACACACAAAGTGGTCAAGGTCTTCGAAGAGTTGTGGTTCTACAGAAGGGGACATACCCAACTGCATGAATGTGTCAGTGTGTCTCCGATACATGCGATGCATGGTGCAAACAATGCAATACCAGCCGTGTGTCTGCTTCCTCTTGTGACGAATTCAGTTCTGATATTTCGTCAGTGTGTGTTGATATGCCATCCATACTAGTTAATTTGACGCATTTGGTTTCACACATAAACACAATTGTTCTTCCCTTCACCTTGTGTGCGTATTTATCTTGCATCCATTCATTAAGTAGGAGTTTGCACAATTGTGTCTTGTTCACATCGTTCGAGAGGAACTGCTTCCAGTCACGTGGAACCTTTGTCAGCGGTCCCTTGATCAAGTAGGTATTTGTGGTACCTCTTCGTTGTCGTTCATTGGTTTTAATTGACAGAGGATGGTACGTGTCTGTTACAAAATCCACGCGTTCTGCTTTCGGCATTTGGTCATATAGACTCTCCGCCAGATCTGCAAATGTGTTTGGCAAAGCAGTTTGCATATGTAGAATTGCATTTCCGTCAATGATGTAGCTCACCTGTTCTAGCGGAGGCCTGTCAACCATATGCGTCTGCCCTTCCAGTTGGTGCATCAATTTGGCTTTGTCAGTCCTTGCCGGTGATCCATCAGCTGTTGCAAGCGACCATGGAACTGGACCTAACGGGTAACTGAAGACCTTAGCCATGTCAATGTTGTTCATTAGTGCAATGGAAACGAGCTGTCACCGATTATGCAAGCGTTGCAAATGTCTTGAGTTTTTGTTGCTTTATTGGCGCATGGAAGCTGGCAGATCTTTCTACAAACAGACTTCAGTCTGCACCTGGCAGCTAATTTGTGACGTTGACTGACAAAATGTACCGAAAATTAATTTGAGACCAACGTAACGCCAGATGTGACAGTATGATAATGGCACATGCTGTTCGCTATTCAATCTATATTATGAAGTGTCATTTATATTCAATATATTAGATCCAGAACAGACTGCATGTCAATACATGTGTAAGTCAAGACATCCATAGGTCGTATATGTCATAAGATTAGGCTATGGGCCAAATATGGAAAACCTACCCCTGCGTAAAACACACATTATATTACGCAATTGTCATGTATATTAATATCCACCATGGCATTAATTTGCGGTGTAAAAAGTGGTTCAAATGCCACTTATCATGGAAAATTGTTAACATGGAAAATTGTTGAAAAAACGCCTTTTTTGGCGGCCATTTTGAAAATTTCCACCATTTGTATCATGCTGTCAAGTCAATCTGTATTACATAATTGATATGCATATTGATATGCATTAAATGGTATAAGTTACAATGTTAATAGCGGTTCCAATAACACTTAACAGCAGCTACAGCGAAATAATTTCGCAAAAACACACTTTTTGGCGGCCATTTTGAAAATGGCGGCCCTTTGGTAAAATAAGTTAAATAAAATAAATCGGTCCTAATACCGGTTAACAGGCGATAAAGCTAGTCCTGTAAACCAAAACAATTGTTATTGACGGCCATCTTGGAAACTGGCCGCCATTTGCTCATCCAGCGGCTTTTTAATGGCAGACCTTCTGGAATGACAGACAATTGACTACTGAATTTGAAAATCATAGTGGCGTTATGTACCACAGGGGGGGGGTGGGGGGGGGGGTTATTGGTGGCCCAAAGACTAATATGAGCGCTACGCGTTTATATAATCGATATAAGCAGCGTATACATAAGTATACAGACATGTATTTCATTTACTGACATTTGAAGAGGGAGTATGTGTTGTTGTTAGATGTTTTGGGTTGAACGTGAAGGGGTGAATGTCTGGGGAAACGTCTACACACCGCTCCATCCATCCACCATACAGACACGTGCCAAATATTCTATCTAACGGTGTTTGATTGACTTCATCTAATACTGTTTATCTCGGTAGTTACGGGGCAACCGTTATCACATTTATGTCTGTGACTGGAGAAATGGGACTTATAGGTTTTGCGATCATTGTAGATCCAGATCAGACTGTGCATCGGCACAGTCTGATCAGGATCTACACTGTTCGCCTTTCAATCAATGTAACACCCGCCATGGTCCTAGCAATATAGAGATTGCTATGAGGCTACAGGTGTGACTTATTTGATCAGGAGCTATTATTGGAAGAAACCCCATAAGCCCCATTTCGCCAGGCACAGCCACATTTATGTCCCTGCGAGTGACGTAACACAGCATCAATGTGAATGCATTTCATCGGGATCCGTCTACAGATGTTTCATTATTTCTATATACATGTACCACATGGGACGCGGAATGAGAAACAGTACCAGTGTAGACCCTGGTGATCATGTGAATATACTGGTATACAGATAAACATGAATAAACCATGTTCAATTGATGGAATGGCGACCAGCGTGGCACCAGATCAGACTGCGCACTGCGCAGGCTGATCTGGGGCGACACTGGTCGTATACTATGGTACATTTTCTCAGCAAGTATATACTGTATATATGTCTACATGATAGATTTTACAAAGCAATAGCTTTAACCTCATTTTCATAAACAACGTTGCCGCCATTGTAAAACACAACTGATACAGTAGTTTTATGTTGCATGACGGAAGCAAATGTTAATGTGGCAATTTCAGTGCAAATTCGTGTTGTAATTAACGCAGTGCACTGAGTATATACTAATCCCAACAAGTTAAGCCTAAAGGTACATGCCCTCTCAGTAGACACACAATGTTCTGTATATCAGAGACATCATCTGCGACATTTGTTTGGGCAAATAAACATTATCATCAAATATATGCAGTCGTTAGTTCTATATCAAATAATGCATTTCGGGAAAAATAAATGATTACTCCCTCAACGTATACTTAGCTAGATAAGTATGCTTAGAAATGTTGCTGAAATCGGCTACAGAATGTGCGGATGTAGAATCTCAACTTGGACTACCCTGGTCACAAATGGCATATGCCTCAGTCGCCAGGCACAGCCACAGATGATGAAAGTTACTATATATAATATACAGTGGAACATCTCTAAACCGCACACCCCTGGGTGTCCGGTTTAGAGAGGTTCCACTGTAAAACAGACAGACAACTACTCCAAGACACGCGTGGGTATTTTGCGATCGCGAACAGACATACTCAGCGGAGATAAATATCAATGAACCCGATTACAATTAAGTAGAAGTAACGTTGATCTGTGTCCGGTTTAGAGGGGTTCGACTGCATTGTAAAGTGTGTGCCTGTTTTCTCCTGGCCCGTGATACTGATATCAATTGATACAAACTGATTGTTGGCTGCTTTCCCAGGCATTAAACTCATATAAAACAATGTTATTATGCCGATGATCATGACAAAAACACGTATTCACAAATCCTGAGCCCAATGCAATATAGATGCCCCCGCGTACAATGGTGTAAGACGATATACAGACACCTTGAAATTCTGCAACTGCTTGAAAACGACGCAAGGGGACGAGTTCCATTTTCAACGGTTCCGCCATACAGAACATTTGTGTCGACCTTCTTTGGAAACGTTGCTGTCGCTATACCAGGGGGCCGTTTCACTAAACTTCGTATGACTTAAATGATCAAATTTAGATAGTCTAAAAATTTCAATTGATGGATTTACATTTATTGAGCATAGGCTGCATAAGCAGCCTATGCTCAATAAATGTATATTCAATAATTGTTTACAAGACAACGTTGTTAATGTGAAATTTACAGACTATCATAAATTTGCACTTACGAACATTTTTGTCGTACGAAGTTTAGTTAAACGCGCCACCTGGAACGCAAGAGAAACGTTAGCAAATGCGAATTGTGTTAATGACATAAGCATGGGCACATGAAACGGATGAACCTTTGAACACAATCGAAGAGCTTGCATGCCGAACCCCTACCGCATTTTATTTTTTGTTTTGTATCTAACCGCAGAAATCGGTTTTAAACCATTAATGCTATTTCACCTGGTTCCATCCGCAATATATGTACCGTTTAGTTGTATTATATCTCGACATTCATGTGAGACAGTCACGTGATACACATTCACGGAGAAATAAGATGACTACAAGTGTATTAACCAATTTCATGCTGAAGATACATTTTTTTCTCAGAATTATTTTTCTTATTTCTCACCAAAGGTATATGTCGTTACCACTCAGTTGAACCGTCTCGTCGGCGCGGTTCAAATGAGTGGTGACGACATATACTTTCATCGGGAAATAAAGAACATAGAGAGAGAAGAAATGTGGTAAATGTTGATACCTGTGAATCAATATGTGGTTTTTAAGTGTTATTGTTTCTTGTAGTGTGTTTGATCAGCTGAGTGAGAATCCTAGCATACCTGTAGCTACTCAAGCATTGAGCGCCAGCCGCCGTTGGCAATACTATCGCCTCCCGACGGGAGCCGTGTTATGGAATCCAATACGCAATGAGAACGCTCTCACGGGGGAAATCACGCAACTATGTGGACGTGGCTGGAGAAACGGGGCTTACGGCATTGATGGTCAGTCTAGTCTTCATGCACAACCGTCTGTGTTAATCTTACCAAGGCGTCAACGTTTCTGAACATCTATTGGCAATGTCAACTCGCAATAAAGCAGTTTGATAGTTTGTGTCTGAGCTGTAGTACAGAATTAGTCAAAACTATGGATCAACTTATATAGGAAGTTGGGTAATAATTGCATATGTTCACCCGTAACTGTAGCCTGTTTCACCAACATTGCAAAGTATACTTTGAGGGAGTAATCATTTATTTTTCCCGAAATGCATTATGTCATATAGATGCAGAATTATTATACTGAATGTATTACATTATCACAACCAAAATGGCTGTGATAATGTAATAAATTCAGTATAATAAAAATTAATAAATTTATCCTTAAATTGAAAATTTCTCCATCAAAGTATACTTTGCTAGATAAGTATACTTTGCAATGTTGGTGAAATAGGCTGCTGGTCGGGCTGCAGTTTCTATATTCATATTCTTTACCGGTCCATATTGTATGTAAGTGTAGGCGAGTTACATAAATACGGCGCAGCGGGTCACGGGGCCGGTATAGTTTATGTCGAACTGTTCCCCCGCTACATACGCCAGCCGGTATAGTGTTCTTGGAAATGCACCAGCCTGTCATGACATATTGCGCTGCAGAACATAACAGAACAGAACTTTATTATGCAAAATTTCAGACCACAACATGCACAATGTATATGATCACGTGGTTACAACAACAACAACACGTATTGAAACTTCCAGAATGCTTCCGATTCAAAGTACGTATTTTTTTTATATTGTCCTGATTATGTAACGGATTTTGATGAAATATGGCGCATCCAACGCATTTTGTTAAGCTGTAGTCCAGGCTAGAGCCCATGCAAAAGTGGTCCAACCTTGTTTTGTTATTTATCCCGTCAACACAGTGCATATGTGCCATGAAACACGGTGCCGTGGAACATTTTTGATATCCAGTCAATACTATTTTTTTGCATTTTACAGCCATTTGTAGGTGTTGACGGGATAAATAGAATAGTAGGTTAGTGCCGTGAATGAGAAAAAATATCTGGCGCGGCACGGAAACGGGATGTGCTAGGCAGAGCCTCGCCCATCCCGTTTCCTGAGCCTTGCCAGATATGTTTTCCCATTCACGGCACTAACCTACTATTCTCTATATATACAACATTTGTTTTTGCAGTTCCTATATTTATTTGATGTGCTGAATCCGAATCCGTTGAGTGCCACTCGTGATACCTTGAGCATTTTTGTAGAAATGCATAAATCCAAGATGGCCGCCAGTTTTTGAAAATGTTCCATATATTGGCACGCATATGTTCTATTTTGATTATTTAAAATGCTATAATTTAGTTTTCAGGATCAGAAATGTGTATGCAAATGTATTAATTAACTCGATATTTATATATAAATTTTGATTTCATACGTAAATGCGATCAGATTAAATGTTTCTCAATTTAATTTGTCGAACTGGAATGTGTTCGGAGAGCAAATCGCATTGATAACTGCATTTGGTGGTCTCGTTACTTTGGCCCAAACTTCTGTCATTTTTTCGATTTCCATGTCTACTGACGACATACGAATGTGCGCGCGACGCACGACGTCAAAACTATCACATGACACCCGATACCAGAAACACAAATATTGAGAGCGATTGACGCCGCCACCATATGTAGTACAATACAAATCGCTTTCAACCTGACACCAGAAACTGTACTGTTGGCCTTTCTAGTATCATGTTGAACATGGTTAAGACGTCCGAATCAAAACACCAATTCACAAAGTAACACAATCACATTACACACCAATACTTGCTGTATGCATGTTTTGTCAGCAAATAACTATGCTGTTGCATGTTTTGGTTAGCAAATGACTAGGCTGTAAAATGCTGTTTGTAGCAATGACTATGCTATATTGCATTTGTGTTTAAGCAGTGACATCAGTAATGTATACATATTTGTTAGCAATGACTAAGATATCATGTGTGGTTTAGCAACTGACAATGCAGTAGCATGTTTGTTAGCAATGAACTAGGCTGTATGCAAGTTTGTTAGCAATGACTAGCTGTATTTTTGCTGTTTGTTAGCAATGACTATGCTATATGCATTTGTGTTAGCAGTGACTATGCTGTAATGTATACATATTTGTTAGCAATGACTATGATGTATGCATGTGTGTTAGCAATGACTATGATGTATGCGTGTTTGTTAGCAATGACTATGCTGTATGCGTGTTTGTTAGCAATGCCTATGCTGTATTCGTGTTTCTTAGCATTTACTATGCTGTATGCGTGTTTGTTAGCAATGACTATGCTGTATGCATGTTTGTTAGCAATGACTATGTTGTATGCATGTTTATTAGCAATGACTATGCTGTATGCATGTTTGTTAGCAATGACTATGCTGTATGTATGTTTGTTAGCAATGACTATGCTGTATGTATGTTTGTTAGCAATGACTATTTAAAATGCTATAATTTAGTTTTCAGGATCAGAAATGTGTATGCAAATGTATTAATTAACTCGATATTTATATATAAATTTTGATTTCATACGTAAATGCGATCAGATTAAATGTTTCTCAATTTAATTTGTCGAACTGGAATGTGTTCGGAGAGCAAATCGCATTGATAACTGCATTTGGTGGTCTCGTTACTTTGGCCCAAACTTCTGTCATTTTTTCGATTTCCATGTCTACTGACGACATACGAATGTGCGCGCGACGCACGACGTCAAAACTATCACATGACACCCGATACCAGAAACACAAATATTGAGAGCGATTGACGCCGCCACCATATGTAGTACAATACAAATCGCTTTCAACCTGACACCAGAAACTGTACTGTTGGCCTTTCTAGTATCATGTTGAACATGGTTAAGACGTCCGAATCAAAACACCAATTCACATGTAACACTTCACATTACACTCAATGACTATGCTGTATGCATGTTTGTCAGCAATAACTATGCTGTATGCATGTTATGCTGTATGCATGTTTGTTAGCAATGACTATGCTGTATGCATGTTTGTTAGCAATGACTATGCTATATGCATTTGTGTTAGCAGTGACTATGCTGTAATGTATACATATTTGTTAGCAATGACTATGATGTATGCATGTGTGTTAGCAATGACTATGATGTATGCGTGTTTGTTAGCAATGACTATGCTGTATGCGTGTTTGTTAGCAATGCCTATGCTGTATTCGTGTTTCTTAGCATTTACTATGCTGTATGCGTGTTTGTTAGCAATGACTATGCTGTATGCATGTTTGTTAGCAATGACTATGTTGTATGCATGTTCATTAGCAATGACTATGCTGTATGCATGTTTGTTAGCAATGACTATGCTGTATGTATGTTTGTTAGCAATGACTATGCTGTATGTATGTTTGTTAGCAATGACTATGCTGTATGTATGTTTGTTAGCAATGACTATGCTGTATGCTGCTTTGTTAGCAATACTATTGCTGTATGCATGTTTTCGTTAGCAATGACTATGCTGTATTCATGTTTCGTTAGCAATGACTATGCTGTGATGCGTGTTTTGTTAGCAAATGACTATTGCTGTATGTATGTTTGTTAGCAATGACTAGCTGTATGCATATGTGTTAGCAATGACTATGCTGTATGCATGTTTGTTAGCAATGACTATGTTGTATGTATGTTTGTTAGCAATGACTATGTTGTATGTATGTTTGTTACCAATGACTATGTTGTATGTATGTTTATTTTGTTACCAATGACTATGTTGTATGTATGTGTTTATGTTAGCGCAATGACTATGGTGTAAATGTATGTTTGTTTGTAATGACTATGAATATATGTATGTTTGTTACAATGACTATGTTTAATTGGTGTTTGTGTTTGTGAATAAACGTGATTTATGTTTTGTTAGGTGTGTTTTTTTGGTAGGCAAATGACTTATGCTGTATGTATGTTTGTTAGCAATGACTATGCTGTATGTATGTTTGGTTTGCAATGACTATGCTGTATGCATGCCTCTTTGTTAGCAAATGACTATGCTGTATGCTTGTTATGTTACAATGACTATGGTTTGTATGTATGTTTGCTACCATGACTATGTTGTATGCCATATGTGTTACCCAATGACTAAGTTTGTATGTATGTATTTGACAATGTACCTAATTTGTTGATGTTATTGTTGATGGTGTTAACCAATGACTAAGTTGTATGTAATGTTTTGTTTAACCAATTGACTTTGTTGTATGTATGTTTGTTACAAGACTATGTTGTAATGTATGTATTTGTTACCAATGACCTAGTTGTATGGTATGTTTTGTTTACAAATGACTATGTATGTATGTGTTACCACTGATTCTATTTTTTGTGTAGTAGTATGTTTGTTAGCAATGACTGATGTTGTTAATGTATTGTATGTATTCCAATGACTATTTGTTAATAGTATGTATTTGTTACCAATGACTATGTTGTATGTATGTTTGTTAGCATGACTAGTTGTATGTATGTTTGTTTACCAATGACTGTGTTGTATGTATGTATGTTACAAATGACTATGGTGTATGTATGTATGTTACCAATGACTATGTTGTATGTATGTTTGTAGCATGACTAGGTGTAGTTATTTGCAATGACTATGTTGTATGTATGTTTGTTACCAATGACTATTTTGTATGTATGTTTGTTACCAATGACTATGTTGTATGTATGTTTGTTACCAATGACTATGGTGTTTGTATGTTTGTTAACAATGACTATGTTGCATGTGTGTTTGTTACCAATGACTATGGTGTATGCATGTATGTTACCAATGACTATGTTGTATGTATGTTTGTTAGCAATGACTATGTTGTATGTATGTGTGTTACCAATGACTATGTTGTATGTATGTATGTTTACCAATGACTATGTTGTATGTATGTATGTTACCAATGACTATGTTGTATGTATGTTTGTTAGCAATGACTATGTTGTATGTATGTTTGTTACCAATGACTATGTTGTATGTATGTTTGTTACCAATGACTATGGTGTTTGTATGTTTGCTAACAATGACTATGTTGTATGTGTGTTTGTTACCAATGACTATGGTGTATGCATGTATGTTACCAATGACTATGTTGTATGTATGTATGTTACCAATGACTATGTTGTATGTATGAGGTTGTGTCCGACCTAGGAAAAGCAGCTGTAATTCGACATTCTTTGCATAATTATGTTCCAACTATGCTATTTTAGCAATATAACAATAATTCTCAAAAGAGCATGTGCAATTTCTGCCAAAATATTCACATTAGCGTTAATAAAATCGCGGAATTTGTTATCATACGAGATCGTGTCCGACCAAAGTTAGAAGCCTTGTTCATATAAATAGAATTATGACGATGAAAGCCGAAATACGCCGAACGTATGTGCGTATTGTCACTTGTATTGTATTTTGCAAATAACAATTCATCACACCTGCCCTGATTGACACCCGCTGAATGTTCCAGTGTTCATACATGACCAGTAGCCGATTTCACCAACATTGCAAAGTATACTTTTCTAGCAAAGTATACTTTGAGAGAAATTTTCAATTTAAGGATAAATTTATTAATTTTTATTATACTGAATTTATTACATTATCACAGCCATTATGGCTGTGATAATGTAATAAATTCAGTATAATAATTCCGCATACTTTTAATCATCAAATATATGCAGTCGTTAGTTTTATATGAAATAATGAATTTCAGGAAAAATAAATGATTACTCCCTCAAAGTATACTTTGCTAGAAAAGTATACTTTGCAATGTTGGTGAAATGGGCTACTGATAACCATATATTGTGGAACGTATAGAGCGGCTCATCATCAAACAAAAATACCGTCATTCGGAATGACATTCTGTTGAAATGATGCAGCATTTGTCACCAGCGCATGGAATACGGCTTAAGGCGGTTTAGGAATCGATGTGTTTGTCGTTAAACTGATATCGCTTTAATTGCCATAAACCACTTCCGCAATGAACAACGTCAACCGCTATCTCCGCCATCTTAGCCGTAATTTGATTGGACGTTCAGTCGAGGAGAAAGGCAGATTCTACGGAGCCCCATGGCTTGTTTCCTCGATATAACAATTCGTTCCCACAAATTAACAATTCGTTCCCACGAAATAGCAATTCATTCTCTCGATATAACAATTTGTTCCCACGAAATAACAATTCGTTCCCACGAAATAACAATTCGTTCCCTCAATTTAACAATTCGTTCCCTCAATTTAACAATTCGTTCCCACGATATAACAATTCTGTTTCCTCGAAATAACAATTATTATTTCGTGGGAACGAATTGTTATTTCGTGGGAACGAATTAATAAAAAGTATACGTCCCCTGCGGGGCTCCGTCCGTAAGATTCCCACTCCATAATCCAGTGCGATTGGCGAATGGCATCATATTGGCCACGGTGTGTCACGCGCTGTAGCTTCCAATGTGTCTGTATTATAGGGATGCCTGGGGCCCGTTTTACTAAACGTCGTTCGACTAAAATGTTCGTAAGTGAAAATTTATGATTGTCTGGAAATTTGAATTGATGGATTTACATTTATTGAGTATACGCAGCCTATGCTCAATAAATGTAAATCCAATAATTGTTTACAAGAAAACAGTGTAAATGTGAAATTTACAGACTATCATAATTTTGCACTTACGAACATGTTAGTCGTACGAAGTTTAGTGAAACGGCCCCTTGGTACGAAACCGCAAATCAAACCATGCTACATGTATAACATGGAGATGGCCGACGAGTTTTTCACCGACGAGGGTCAATGTGACCAAGGTCAATGTCACCCGAATGACGCTGGTGGATAGTCATCAACGTAAGGACGCTATTGATAAAGTTGGTAATAATCCCACTAACGTATTAGGATATATGTTTTTAAAACATGGACGAAATTTCTGACGCCTACCACGCCGCCGACGACGACAACGATGCCGTTGGAATTGTGACGACGATATCTCACTTTCCACACACGAGACACGCCCTGCGATTTTGTACCTACAGTGGGGTCAGCGTGTAAGTGCACACACGAACGAACACGACAGGTTGGAACCAACCTGTCTTGTTCATTCGTGTGTGCACGTACACGCTGACCCCACTGTAAGAACATCAGCGATATTTCATGAAACATATTTACAGAAAATGGGATGTTTTCCGTAAATGTCAGAAGTTGACACAAATTTCAAAATACATGAGGAATATGTACTCTGACGTTTTTGTCAAATTTCGACTTCATTTACGGGAAATTTGTTGAATTTGTAAACGTTTATCATGAAATAGCGCAGTTGTCAGAAGGTACAAAATCACATGGCGTGTCTCAACATTTAACGTGGATGAGATAATAAAACTCTCATTCGTTGTCTGTTAAAATTGAGAACGCATTATAGTCAGAGGTGATATTAATATTAAAGTTATATGTGCAATGGAGATGATAAATATATTATCCACGAACAATTTGAAAGATGATTATCAGCATGAATTTAAAAGCGCATACAGAACAGTGTGAACTGACACGCTAAACGTGCACTGTGACTGAAGAAATGGGGCTTATGGGATTTGTGACCAGTGTATATCAAAATGAACACTTGTGTAGCCTGATAATGGTCAATAAAGACGCTAGTTTCTCGACCAATGAAAGAACGGCATTTCGTCTCCATAAATCGCATATTGCGACGCTTTCGCCAATATGTAATAAATTAATCATTACATGTTCAGCGCTATATTTAGAACTGAGTTTATGCGTAGGTGTCATCAATTCACGAGACGCAAAGCATATTACCGCCCACACACGCGCTCACTTCGTGTCACACCGCCAATCACATGCTAAAATAGCGATTGAAATCACTGTTAGGGGCGGAGCTTCGCGATTGGGATGATAAACAATAAGTCCGTTATAGTTCACATATTGTATTTTTAATAAATTATTTTCATAACGAGCGCCAGCGAGCGAAAAATTAATTTATTAAAAATCCAATATGTGAACTATAACTATTACATGTTGATTGCGAGAAGCATGACGGGTGTTTCAATAATGTAATGGCGAACAGTGCAGATCCTGATAAGAATGTGCGGATGCACATGCTGATCTGGGTATACAGTGGACGCAAAGCCCATAAGTCCAGTTACATAAATAATGACGCCTGTTCAAAAGAGACAAAGCGAAATTAATATCCGTTTAATAATTTCTGTAATTTTGAAATTGATGTATTGTTTTATCGCATTTTAAATTTGTTCCGGCTCGTGAGTCATGGCATGTGCCGTCAAGAGGAAGTTCAATCTATAGCAATTAGAATTAGCTGAGGGCCGGGGAAACACTTCCTAATGACCCAAGCAGCGATCGATGGCGCCCAGAAAATGTGTGTACAGTGCAGAAGAAAAACAGGCATTTTGAATTGTCGGGGCTAAGCTTAGCTCGGCCGTTCCAACTTACTGACATCCAGAACTGTACAGTCACGAGCAAAAGCAATAGGATAAGGAAAATAAAAAGACATTTACTGCCGCTGTGCAACAATTATTGACCAGTCACGGTTTGTAAACACATTCTTCTTACAGTTCAACATCTCCCAGTATGACCCTCAATAAGTCAAATTGTTATATTATAGTATTCTATGTAATGTGTCAGTACTCGAGACTCCACCACCCCCCCCCCCCTTTCCCCTCCCTCGTAAATCACAACCATATATTTCGGAGTATGCATGCACAATAATACAATATACAATACAACAGGTTTATTCACTCAAAGACATATAACTTGACACACGAGGTATAGTGTATGAGCCAGAAGGGGCCAACCGGATACTATGAAGACCACCCAACTTCGTACTACTAAAATGTTCGTAAGTGCAAATTTGGGATCGTCTGGAAATTTCAAATGATGGATTTACATTTATTGAGCATAGGCTGCATATGCAGCCTATGCTCAATAAATGTAAATCCAATACTTGTTTACAAGAATACAGTCAGTTAATGTGCAATCATAATGTTGCACTTATGAACATTTTAGTCGTAGGAAGTTTAGTGAAACGGCCCCCAGAACATGAACAATGTCTTTCAGTGAGTGGAAATTACCATATACAAATTAGAAAATATACGAATCAAAGGTTGCCGCTTGATTTTTGTAAGTGACATGTATGCTTCAGTTAAAATTAATGTGGTTTGAACACTGTATTTGCGTACGTTTGGCCATTGTAATGGCGAATAAAAAATATCCAATGGGACCGATAAACTCATGTAAACCGAATTCTAACGCATTAATATGCGATACAAAATATACATGCATGGGCCAACTTACTACCCTAAAAGCAAAGAAACGGTATAAAAAATGTATACGCGTAGTAAAGAAAACATAAAACCACTGCAAGAATGCCCCACAACAAACAGTCCCAACGAAACATCGAGAAGAAACACGCACACTAAAGTACAGTACAGACAAATTATCTGGAACACGCTATACTACACTCATATTTACAATGTTGATATTTTTTAAATGTTCATGTTTAATTCTCATCAAAAGCATGCTTGGACAGCACTTTAGAATCATTTCCATTGGAAATGATTCTCAAGTGTTGTCAAAGCATGCTTTTGATGAGAAAGAAGACAAAATATAAAACATCAGACGACAATTTTCTTTTCCCGCGTTCTAAGTTTAAAATAAAGCCTGCACGACAATCGTGTTTAGCTGATCGTGTTCTCAGCTTGACAAGATGATTCGAGATATCACGTAATAAACTAAAACTGTGTAATTATACCACGCTGATGTGGGACTTGCATGCAATAATGCGAAATATAATGAAGTGTTTCTGAATAATTGCCACCAAAGTGATTTATCGACGTGCATGTGAATAATGGTTATCGGAATATGATTGTTTTCAAATAGTAGTACGAATATTGTTATACGTAAATGGGGTATGAGGAAAACAGATTGTTCAGAAATTAAAGCAAAACCACACATCTCTTTAGCCTCACAATTCTGCCGTGCTATGTGACAAGGTACGATGGGCAGAAGCAAGGTGTATGATCACGTGGTACTAACAACAACAACACGTACCGATTCAAAGTACGTATTATTTTATAGTGTCCTTATTACGTAACGGATGTTGATGTAATACGGCGCATCAAACGCGTCTTGTTAAGCTGCAGTTGGTGGTCTCTGTATTTTCGCCCAAACTTATGTCGGAGAAACGGAAATCGATTCTTCGCAAAAACGACATAAGTCTGTGCCAAACTCCCTAGACCACCAAATGCAGCGACGTTGTTGTTGTTGTAACCACGCGATCATGCACCTTGAGAAGGTGTGTATTCATGTCCGGTTATCTCAGTCAGTTACAGCGATGGTGCGGTAAACCAGAGATCCCGGGGTCGGTTCCCGGACCGGTGCACATTATTCTCGCCCTGTGAAAAACCAACTTTTTCGAATCGACATCTAAATAGAGAATAGTAGGTTAGTGTCGTTTCCGTTTCCGTGCCGCGCCAGATATTTTTTTCCATTCACGGCACTAACCTACTATTCTATTTATCCCGTCAACACCTACAAATGGCTGTAAAATGCAAAAATAGTATTGACTGGATATCAAAAATGTTTCACGGCACCGTGTTTTGATATCCTGTCAATACGACCTACTCACTGCATATGGATATGTGCGGTTGCTGGCATTATTTCTTTGCATTTTAAAGCCATTTGTATGTGTTGACGGGATAAATGTAATAGTAGGTTAGTGCCGTGAATGGGAAAAAATATCTGGCGCGGCACGGAAACGGAATGTGCTCGGCAGAGCCTCGCCCATCCCGTTTCCTGAGCCTTGCCAGATATGTTTTCCCATTCACGGCACTAACCTACTATTCTCTATGTATGTATGACATTCATTCGCATGTACATACATACATAGGAACCTATATAAACCGGACACTCGGGAAAATATGGATGTTTACCTTAGAAGTGTTTCGCTGTTATGTATCCCTGATTACAATGACTGTTCATGATTGCAAAACACTAGAATGCGTAATGAAGCACTAACACGTCTGATTTACAGTGGAACCTCTACAAACCGGGCACCCTGGGGACTTCCCAGGGTGTCCGGTTTGGATAGGTTCCGCTATACGAGAATTCCGAGACATGCGTGTTTGCTTTGCAATTATAACACACAGGTATTGCTAGATAGAAAGTAGAAGGAAACCCATGGACATTTTAAAACCTTTACAATGGTTGAATTAATTGTTGTGGTTTGCTGTGCATTTTTTAACTTCAGTATCCTCAAAAACATGTTTTTACAACACTTTGGAATCATTTCCAATGGAAATGATTCTAAAGTGCTGGGAAAGTATGTTTTATTTGGGACAACATTCAAACCATGAAACAACAGCAGACGACAGTCAACGCTTCCCGAATTCTAATGGTTGAATACATTTATAGTTTCAGGGTGTCCGTCTTAGAGAGGTTCTATTATAGCAAACTGGGTATATTTTGTATATAACCCAGTAACCAACGTAATCAAAATAATACAATTATGTCGGCTGCTATTTATTATTTTAAATTACATTGTTTATCCTCAAAAACATACATAGTTTGGCAGCACTTTAGAATCATTTGGAAATGATTCTAAAGTGCTGCCAAGCCATGTTTTAATGAATAAAAAGGCAAGATATTAAATAACAGCAGACGACATCCAGTACTCAAGTAATCAGCCCGTCGCTGGGGTTTAATCAAACAGCAGCGGGCGATCAACATCCACCTGACAACGGGCGCCTTTCACGGGCCTTATCGCGTCCATAGCAGGCAGACGGCAGATTAAACTGTAATTATTTTAAAGCCGGATCGTGACAGTAATTGCCGCGACAATTTGTATTGGAATTGAACTGTTTGTAGAGTTATGTCAGTTCTGTAGCCGATTTCATCAACATTGCAAAGTATACTTTACTAGCAAAGTATACTTTGAGGGAGTAATCATTTATTTTTCCTGAAATGCATTATTTCATATAGAACTAACAAATGCATATATTTCATGATTAAAAGTATGCAGAATTATTATACTGAATTTATTACATTATCACAGCCAAATTGGCTGTGATAATGTAATAAATTCAGTATAATAAAAATTAATAAATTTATCATAAAATTGAAAATTTCTCCCTCAAAGTATACTTTGCTAGAAAAGTATACTTTGCAATGTTGATGAAATAGGCTACTGAAACGCATCCGTGAAGTTAGTTAGTTCTGAGTACATAGCTCTAATTACATTACATAAGTAAAGCGTTATGACGGTGTAGTATTTCCAAATTTGCGTTTGAAGTGTTTATTTCGTGGAGAGTGACCTAAGAGAATTGCTAATACACACTTTATTAGGCGAGTTTATGATAATATGTTTTCTCATTTTGTAGAATATTCTATCAATAACAATATAGCGAAGTATGAGAGTCAATTCCCTGCAGATTATTGCTATTATTATTGTAATACACTATGTTTTTTGGCACTGCGGAATGGTATTAACGCAATAAATTATTTATTGCGTTAATGCCATTCCGCAGTGCCAAAAAACATAGTGTATTACAATAATACTACACTTAGTCTAGTGTAATGTACATGTATGTATGTAAATGAGACCGCTAGAGAAGGCAGTGTATGTATCACTATAGCTTCAATTTATGAGGTCGTACTTATGCAATAATATAATCTAACATTTTAGCTGATTTTAAATTATATATTTTTACACTCCTCGACTGATTTAGTAAGCAACTCGGCATAGTATCGTTTGTTGTTAAATAATAAACTCGTTTAATAAAATAAATCTCATATTAATCTGTAAAATCCTCCGTTAGACTCGCAGCCAGATTGTGATCCGGATCAACATGTTTAATCAGTTTTCATACGAAATACACACAGCTCAGGCTCAGCGAATCAAGATGTTTGATTTTAAGCACAGTATTCAAGTATTTGAAATAAAATAATTACAAATATTGGCAAGATTAGCGCAGACGGTGGTGTAGCTGCGTAGTTACATATTTCGTTGCGCCAACGCGAACATTGAGGCAAGCGCCAATACAGGGTGCTTACAAAATATAACCCGAGTGTTCTGGTTGACGCGCAGGGCGACTTACTAACATTCGGGTTAACAACATTCGTGTAGTAGGAATGGAAATGCAAATTAATTTGACGGTCACTTGGCAGTATTGGTGTCAACTTTTCAAGTTTCAGAATATCACAACATCACGTATGCCCAAACGCACAGGCATTCGGCTTGTTTCGGCTTTCATCGGTATAACTCTATATATATGAACAAGGTTGCTAACTTTGTGTCCGACCAAAGTTAGAAGCATTGTTCTAAGTTTGGCTTCCAACGACATGTGCATGGGTATGATCCAACCACCACAGCGACATGGAATATATGCCGTTGGGGCCGTTCTTGTTTGTATTAAAATGAAAGTTTCAGAGCAAATGGAGAATTAAATTGTTTTAGAAAAAATAACGACAATGATTGACGTAAGATACATTTACGCAAATACGTAAGAAACTGTCTATGTGTGAGACAATTTGATCGCATGCGAATACGGTTATTTAACCAACACGCGTGTGGCACGGCATATGGGTCGTCGACTTAAAACAGGAACCTTACCACTTTTCCGACTAGCGTAGACCCAGATCAGACTGCGCATTCTGGTTCTACGCTGGTCTCCATTACACCATTGTCATACACTTACTGCCGTCACTATCATGATATATCGTTGCGGCGATGCGAACGAATTCCAGAATCGGTAATCATTGCTACGTCACAAGGTCCCCTTTCTCCGCCGTCGGCCCGTATATCCATGATGGATCAGGATGGGCGTATCTGATCTATACGACACACGAAGCATACGATGCCGGGTGTCGCTAATCTGATCAACAGGGCTAATCTACAAACAATCAACAGATAAAATCTAATAGTGGGAACCGCGTTGTTGTCAACTGAATTAGACTAACACGAATCTACGATCAGCGCAAACACAAACAACTGATTAAAATGTGCAAACCACCACCTGAGACTGTCCTCATGGTGTTACTACGTTTACAACCCGTTCCCGTATTCGTCGGCTATTGCTACGCAATGACAACAATTCCGACGACACCGTCGAATATTAAAGGTACATGCCCACTCAGTAGGCACATAATGTTCTTTATATCAGAGACATCATCTGAGACATTTTCTGGCAAAATGAACATCCATTCACCATTACCCCACGTATTGATTGGCAGTATTATACATTTTATATCAGGCGGGCATGTACCTTTAATAATGGGTAATGTTCCTCTCCAATCGAAGTAAACTGTTTCTTTCAAAAATGTGGGAACAACCACCTGTGTCACTAAACTAAACTAAACTAAAAGATGTTCGTAAGTGCAAATTTCGGATCGTCTGCAAATTTCAATTGATGGATTTACATTTATTGAGCATAGGCTGCATATGCAGTCTATGCTCAATAAATGTAAATCCAATAATTGTTTACAAGAAAACAATGTTAATATGAAATTTACAGACTATCATAATTTTGCACTTACGAACATTTAACTTAACGCCTTTGCGTTACGTACGGAAAGAATCGGGTTACATGCTGTGGTGTTAAGTTAAGAGGCCCTGCGTTGCAGAAAGAAACTTCGGGTTATAGGTAACATAAAGTCCGTGTCCCGGTAAATTCTAGCGTCACATGCTACGAACTTGAAGGGCAGCTGACAAGCTGATAAATGAATACTCACTAATTTAATTAGAGCATTTTCTTCTAATTATTTGGTTGCGGAAATTGAAATTTATGCTAAAAACTTCCTCTGCAAAGGGTTGAGGAAGTTGTTAACATAAATTTGCATTCGTTTTTTTTTTCAAGATCTTGTTCGTTTTTACCGGATACGTAGCTAGGTTTTGGCCATTTGGGTGGACGCTTAACAGAGACAAATAATGGCATGGCATAAATATAAATAGATGCCATGACTGCTGATGCACAACCCACATGTGAATGCTTCCAAACCAAATGTTGAATGTTCTCTTGAACTGGTCTCCAGTGTTATATGGCGCATGTTTCTCTCACAGTTCCATACCTGACATAAACATGCGTTCACGCGTTAAAACGTGTTGTTCGGTATGTCCCTGCAGCGTAGACCATAAAACAACAATTCCAGTAATCATCGTATTCGATTAGAACCTCTTATAAATGACAAGCTGAACTGTAATCGTGGAATAGTGATCATTGCGGATCCGGTTCAAACTAAACGATCGCATAATGCGTTAAAAGTGTGTATGCTGATTGCAATCTTGAAGGCATCGTTGTAGCTTATCACGTGCATTTGTTAAACATGCTTTGGGGTAAAAATAACCTAGCCTGGGAAAATTGTAGGTTTCTACCTGGAAATATTACAATACAGCGCTGAGTGCATATCAGAAAATCAAGCCTGACATAACGAGATCAAAGCTTGCAAAGCACGTGCATCAGTAAAGTAATCGCGTGAGAACTGGAATTGCAGAAATGCTCTGAAACGTTGCGTGAAATGTTAACAGTTTCACCCATATAGATGTAATGTGAATGCGTCGACAAACAGCGAGGATCCAGATGAGACGGCTCGTAACGATAAAATTGAATTATCGACATGAACGTGTCTTATGCCCGATTTTTCGAGCGAGTCGTATAGATGGACAACAATCGGTGAGGTGTGACCAAATGTGTAATGTTGGACGGTTCCGAAAAAGAGGGGTGTGGATTGAAAATAAAACCGTTATTTATTGACTTTTTACCTACAAAAACATAAACTAATTAAAAAAAAAAAAAAAAACCAATAAGAACACAAATTTAATGAATATTATATAAAAAAAATACATTTCTGTCAGATGGGAGGCCCGAACTCGCAACCTTCTGGTTAAAGCCACGAGTGTCATTGTATGGTATCTTCCCCTAAACTTGGACTCGCCCGGCGATCTTTGAACATTCAGGCTTTGTTGTCCATCTATACTTGTCCCCATTGTAACTGGGATCAAGTGAACAATGTTCTCGGACCACACAAACATAACGGCTATTTCTAAGTATTGTAAATGTGAATTGACCAGCCGCTATCAACAACCGTAGCATAAGTTCGAAAAGGCGGGAATTCGACTTGTGTGTGTAATATAGTTATATATATGCTACACTACCGCTTGTGCTAATCTCGCCAATATTTGGCAATGTTTTATTACGAAATATTTGCATATTGTGCTTGAAAGAAAACAGCTTGATTGGCTGAGCCTGAGCTGTGCTACAGCTCAGGCACAGCCAATCAAACTGCTTAATTGAGGGTTAGCATTGCCAATAGATGTTCAGAAACGTTTATAATCTGGACAATATTAACGCAGGCGATTATGTAAGTACTTATTGCCTGGCACATGATGTTGTGGAATCCAATGAAGATTCCCGTATTTCCCGTGTCTGATATAGAAGCACTAGAAAGCATAGTTTCACAGGAGCACCGTGACCCAGTGAAGGCGTACCTGAGCAATTACTCCATACTCCGTAAACACTTCTTGAACCTTGATAGGCAGTATTTCTCGTTTACCAATAGCCTTTATCAAGGTCAACCGCAGCCTCTATCAATGTCATAATTGGTATAAAGTTAGTTCTGAGTACAAAACTCTAATTACATTTCATTACACTGCAATACATATGTATTATGACGGAATAGTCTGTCCAAATGTGCGTTTGAAGCGTTCTTTGTTTACTCTCTACTTCGTGGAGAGTGACCTAAGAATTGTGCTAATACACACTGTATTAGGTAAGTTTATGGTGCTATTTTTGTGTCATATTGTAGAATTATCTCTCAATAACAATATAGAAAAGCATGAACGTCACCGCCCTGCAGGTTTTTTCTACATTTTAGCACACAAAGTGTAAATGCTATTACACATATTTGTATTGTTTAGCGTGGTGTAGCGATATAGTGCAACATTTTGACTATAAAGCGGAAAACGTGCAGCTTGTATTAAAATAAACGTATACATGCGGATATGTGGATGTGACTTTAGAAAAGTGAAAATTGAATGGGTTTAACGTCCCAGCAATAGTCAAGGTCATACAGAGACGGGACCACAGTTGAAAGTCTCATCCGACAGTGGGGTGAAAATACTATGTTAGTATTTGCCACACCAAGGGTGAGCATTGAACTCACAACCTCCAGTATTGAAGACCGATGCCATATATCCTAAGCCACGGCCCATCTCTCTGTGACTGGAGAAATGGTGCCTGTGTGTTATGCGACCAGTGCAGATCCAGACCAGCCTGCGCATCCGCGCAGTCTGATCAAGATATGCACTGTTCGCCATTTCATCTCTGAAACCCACAGCATGCTATTCCAACAAGTAATCTGATGCTGAGTAATACAATACACGGTCGTGGCGTCAACGTTCAAGGTTTCTTGCTACATACGTGTAATATTTGATCAGGAGCTACACTATTCCATAAGCCCCATTTCTCCAGTCACAGCCACATGTATGTTCACATCGTAGTGTCAATGATACAGTTAAACACAATTGGGTCCCCATGGTGTCCGGTTTAGAGAGGGTCTACTGTACCATGTAATGCTGGTTTCCCATCACCGGTTACATTTGTAACATGCTTTTGGGCCAATTTTCATATTTCTGTCGTTTTTGCGAAGAATCGATGTCCGTGTCTACCGACACGGACATTGATTCTTCGCAAACACGACTTGCTTTGCCATTGCTAATATGTGAATTTGTATACAATTTACAATACAGTTTTTATGACATTATGTTTATGTATGACCCTTGGTGTACATACATTCATGTTTTGTGAGATATACATCCTTTGTGAATAAGTGTTAGAACATGTTTCCAAGCAGCGTACTCGGGTTTATTATGTATGTCAAGGTGAGCACCGAGTTATTGCTCGTTACTGAAACCATTAACCGCTTACATGTTACGTATTCACTCTGCAGTCACTCATGTTGGAATACTTTCCTATCCATATACTCAAACCATAGTTATACCAGTTTACCAATGTGTTATGCAAGCAGCGTAGTATATTTGGGAAATCACATAGATGCACGATGATTCAATGTCCAGGGGCGGACGCTATGACACCCGTATGGGAAACGTTTCCTGTGGTTTATTGTCAGAACCTGGGGGCCGTTTCACTAAACTTCCTACGACTAAAATGTTCGTAAGTGCAAAATTATGATAGTCTGTAAATTGCACATTAATAATGTTTTCTTGTAAACAATTGATGGATTTACATTTATTGAGCATAGGCTGCATATGCAGCCTATGCTCAATAAATGTAAATCCATCAATTTAAATATACAGACGATCCTAAATCTGCACTTACGAACATTTTAGTCGTAGGAAGTTTAGTGAAACGGGCCACTGGTGTCTCTTGTTCTACTATGAACATATTAATCAATGAAGGGGTCAGTGGAAGAAGGTGGATAAGTCCACGAGGGACTTATCCCCCTTCTTCCACTGACCCCTTCAATGTATTGGCAAACCCGAATGTTCTGGCGTTTCCTGTGCAAACCCAAATGTTCTGACGTTCCTGCGCAAACCCGAATGTTCTGGCGCTTCCTGTGCAAACCCAAATGTTCTGACGTTCCTGCGCAAACCCGAATGTTCTGGCGCTTCCTGCGCAAACCCAAATGTTCTGGCGTTCCCTAATGTTCTGGCGTTCCTGCGCAAACCCGAAGTTCTGGCGTTCCTGCGCAAACACCCGAATGTTCCTGGCCCGCTTCCAAGTGGCAAACAAAATGTTCTGGACTTCCTGCGCAAACCCGAATGTTCTGGCGCTTCCTGCGCAAACCCAAATGTTCTGGCGTTCCCTAATGTTCTGGCGTTCCTGCGCAAACCCGAATGTCTTGGCGCTTCCTGCGCAAACCCAAATGTTCTGGTGTTTCCTGCTCAAACCCGAATGTTTTGGCGTTTCCTGCGCAAACCCAAATGGTCTGCTTCGCAAACCCAAATTTTCTTGCGTTCCTGCGCAAACCCAAATATTCTGGCGTATCCTGCACAAACCCAAACTGTTCTGGCCTTTCCTGAGCAAACCTGAATGTTCAGGCGTTTCTTGCGCAAACCTGAATTTTCTGGCGTTCTCTGTGCAAAAGACAGGAAATTCGGGTTATGTTACGAGGCAGTACAAATATAATGTTGATCGTGTCTGAGGAACACGTATCGTATTATGTAACGTTCTGCTGCGGAATGATTGATTGCAGGACGTAATTGATTTCTCTTGACATGAGCGGATGGGCATGGGGCGGAACGAGCGATTACCAGTAATGAGTTGTTTAATGTCCTTGTGTCCTGCGGTACCAGTAACATAATATGAACTGGTTTGTTTCGAGATTGATCGTCACTACACAGTTAGACAACAAATGAATGGTCATTGGAAACGGAGCTAAGTCCAAGTTCGAGCCCCGATTACGGCACTCGTAGGCATGCCACAGTAATGAAACTAGAATATCCACATATTCAGCAAAGCTGATTCTACAGGTTAGACTATCTAATAAACAAATAGCTGCGTTCAAAATACACTCCTGGGGCTCGTTTCACTAAACTTCGTACGACTAAAATGTTCGTAAGTGCAAATTTAGGATCGTCTGTAAATTGCAATTGATGGATTTACATTTATTGAGCTTAGGCTGCAAATGCAGCCTATGCTCAATAAATATAAATCCAATAATTGTTTACAAGAAAACATTGTTAATGTGAAATTTACAGACTATCATAATGTTGCACTTACGAACATTTTAGTCGTACGAAGTTTAGTGAAACGGCCGCCAGTTGGCCCCCGATACGAAAGTCCCCCAATGTTTTAGGGGTTAGTACCGATTTCGAGCCCAGATCTGGGCACTCATATGCATGTCAGAGTAATGAAACCAGTACCAAACTGTTCAGCAAACATATTTCTACATGGTATCAGAATACTACGGAAGCCCATTAGGGTCACTTCACTTTTTTTAATTTCCATTTATTTCAAGATGTTTTCTTGAATTTTCAAGTTCTTTTCTTGAATTTTCAAGATATTTTTTGAATTTTCAAGAAAAGATCTTGAAAATTCAAGAAAATAACTTGAAAATTCAAGAAAACATCTTGAAAACAAAATGTTTTCTTGAATTTTCAAGTTCTTTTCTTGAATTTTACTTTTCTTTAATTTTCAAGATCTTTTGAATTTTCAAGTTCTTTCTTGAAATTTTATTTCAAGATTTTTTTTTATTTTTTAATTTTCAAAAAAGATCTTGAAAATTCAAGAAAATATCTTGAAAATTCAAGAAAACATCCTTGAAAACAAAAGGTTTTTCTTGAATTTTCAAGTTTCAAAATTTTCTTGAATTTTTACTTTTCATTGAATTTTCAAGATCTTTCGATCTTTTTCTTGAAAATTTTCAAGATGTTTTCTTGAATTTTCAAGAAAAGATCTTGAAAATTCAAGAAAAGATCTCGAAAATTCAAGAAAAGATAAAAAAAAAAGTGAAGTGGCCCTAATGGGCTTCCGTAGAATACACTAGCCTGGTATTCACTATCTTCCATCTGTAAGTGATAACTTACATGCAATAATGAGCGATTCTCGAAATTATATCTGGGACGGTTGGTCCAGCACACTTCCCATAGGCTATTTCGGAAGAATATCAAACATAATATAAATATACACTGGCCTGGTATTCACTATATTCCATATGTATGTACTACCTTACAATACCCATAAGTGATACCTATGCAATAAGTTCTCTGTGGGTGGGGGGGGGGGGGGAGGTCTAAACATAGTTATCCCGTCAACACAGTGCGTATGTGCCGTGAAACACGGTGTCGTGAAACATTTTTGATATCCAGTCAATACTATTTTTGCATTTTACAAAGCCATTTGTAGGTGTTGACGGGATAAATAGAATAGTAGGTTAATGCCGTGAATGGGAAAAAATATCTGGCGCGGCACGGAAACGGGATGTGCTCGGCAGAGCCTCACCCATCCCGTTTCCTGAGCCTTGCCAGATATTTTTTCCAATCACGGCACTAACCTACTATTCTCTATACGTTTTATAATACTTTTGGATTTTGTGGACCGATTTTCAAAATGTAACTGTTATGTTAGTTTAAACAGTATGTTATTTACACAGTAGTATTGGAGGACTGAGGAGAACTCAAACATGCTTGTATAATGCCTCTTTTCTAACTTTTGTTTTCTTAGTTACATCAATTCCAAGCTATCAAGTCAAGTAGAGTTAATTTCCTTCTTCTTTTTTTTCTTTTTTTTTTCGACCCTCCAGGTGACTTCCCATCTCCATTTTTATCCCATATTAAATTCCCATAGTCTTTTTCACAATAAAATAATAATTTGGTGGAATTTCATCAAATAATGTTTTTTTGTGGAAAGAGTGACTTTTTGTTATTGATGCAAAAGTACTTACATTCAACATTTATTTTAGAATTAATGTGCTTAATACCTAACATTTTGTCGGCAGTAAAACGTGAAACAGACAGTAGTTGTGAGCAGGTTACATACACGTGCCGATCGGAACTTAAGCATTATATTGCTGCCACTTAAATTTACTGTATTTTAATATGGCTTACATTTGTGGCGGGGCTTCATGTGTTGTTGGAGTCAGGTGGTACATTCACAACACGAGTGGATTGTGTGTATTGATTAATGAACATTTACAGTGGATCCCTTCTAAACCGGGCACTCGGAAAAATATAGATGTTTACCTGAGATGTGTTTCGCTGTTATGTATCTCTGATTACAATGATTTTTCATGATTGCAAAACACCAGAATGTGTCATGACGTGCTCACATGTCTGATTTACTGTGGAACATCTCCAAACTGGACACCCTGGGGACCTCCCAGGGTGTCCGGTTTGGAGAGGTTCCACTGTACATGAATAGAAATGCGATCTTTGGCTAATAATTATCAAAAATGGAGTGGGGCATACGTTAAAACGGCTAGCCTGTTGTATTTTGTAATTTTTGCTAATTGCTATTTTGTCATTATGCTACAGTGGGGTCAGCGTGTAGGTGCACACACGAACGAACACGACAGGTTGGTTCCAACCTGTCGTGTTCGTTCGTGTGTGCAATTACACGCTGACCCCACTGTAAGTGTTATTGTTATTGCGGATATTCAGCGGCAGTGAATGTAGCATTCGCCGTTCGTGTTGTTGTTGTTGTTGTTGTTTCTTGTCTCACCGATAGATGCAACATACTATATAGTAGAACATAATTCACGTTTCTGCCAACCAACATAAAACGTGCACACCGAGCGTGCATGTAACATCGTATTCAATTTGTCAATGACAATTTGTAAAGATGTAGTTGTGGCACTTTGATGTGAATTGCAGTGCTGGATAAAGCATACCGTAATTACGGCGGTTACCCGGGAAATACTCATCTACTCCACAATGCGGTTCCCACGGCGTCCGGCAGGCTCTTACAACCTAAGATAGTCCAATCAAGTTTGCCCCTGATTGTTATGAAATCAATGTTGGTATACGCTATTACCAATCCATCCAATGTTGTTTTTTTTGTTATCACTCTAAGCGGCCCTGTTAAAATTTAAAAACAAACGGCGCAAAGCTGGGTTCTTCAAGGTACTAACAACAACAACAAGTACCGATTCAAAGTACGTATTGTAGTATAGTGTCCGTATTACGTAACAGATTTTTATGAAATATTGCGCATCAAACGCGTCTTGTTAAGCTGCATTTTGGTATGTTCGCCCAAACTTCTGTCGTTTTTGCGAAGAATCGATTTGCGCATCTGACTTCGCAAAAACAACATAAGTCTGTGCCAAACTCCCTAGACCACCAAATGAAGCTCATGAAGACGCGTTTGCTGTTCCATATTTCATCAAAATCCGTTGCATATTAAGAAAAATATCAAATAATACTTACTTTGGAGTGGGCGACATTGTTGTTTTTGTAACCACGTGATCATGCCCCTTGTTCTTGGTCCCATTGCAGACGTAAAACGAGCGATAACCAAAATCTAATTTATATTGACAATACGAGATACGTCGAAGAAATCAAAAGGTTTATACTAAGGTTGGATGTTACTGAGACCCGCAGTTTAAAAACAGTTTAAAATTTAAAAACAAACGGCGCAAAGCTGGGTTCTTCAAGGTGTATGATCACGTGGTACTAACAACAACAACAAGTACCGATTCAAAGTACGTATTGTAGTATAGTGTCCGTATTACGTAACAGATTTTTATGAAATATTGCGCATCAAACGCGTCTTGTTAAGCTGCATTTTGGTATGTTCGCCCAAACTTCTGTCGCTTTTGCAAAGAATCGATTTGCGCGTCTGACTTCGCAAAAACGACATAAGTCTGTGCCGAACTCCCGGGACCACCAAATGCAGCTCATGAAGACGCGTTTGCTGCGCCATATTTCATCATAATCCGTTGCATATTAAGGAAAATATCAAATAATACTTACTTTGGAGTGGGCGAGCTTTCAGCACTTTCAGCCATTGATGTTGTTGTTGTAACCACGTGATCATGCACCTTGAAATATATAGCAGCTATTGTTTACGTCGACACACGTTTTCGTGCAGATGTGCCCTTCCCAACAACCCAGTGTGTACACATTGACGGGACGCCAATAAAGTCAATGGCACAATAAAGTCAATGGCACAACTGTGTGCACAGTCACCCAGGTAATAAACATCTTCTTGTACGGTTCATCTGCTTTGTTTTATTATTGTTTTGTTCTCAGTGCAAAATAAACAAACATGCACGCCGTGTGTTCTGTAGAACCGCCTTGAATTATCCGATTCTAAATTTCTTCCCAACCATGGTGTTGTTGATGTTTTTGTGTCGATAACGGTGAAACTGTTGTACAACCAGCTGGTTATCTCGGCTCTTACTGTCTGTTTCATGAAACCTGCCAGAATGTTACGGCTGTATATCCAATGCAAACACATATCTTTTTCGATAAAGTTAATTTTTTGCAAAATTTGTGAACGAGTTTATTTCGTGAAGTTTGGTCCAATATTGATTTTTGTTTGCAAGTTCCCCATGTTAAATCCCCATAGATATCTTCACATGGGGATTTAACATGGGGATATTTTTCTAATGTCTGAAAGTGTGGACTTATTTTCAAAATTAAACTACGTGTATGTAGACCATTCTCAAGCTATCTAGCCAGGTTTAAGACTCAATTTTCTCTTCTTCTTTTTTTCGACGTTTCCTTCAGTTCTTTACCTTCATCATGGAACATCAAATCATTTTTCATACAGTGTAATACAATCAATATTTGGCCAAAGTTCACGAAATAAAAAGAAGGTTCATTCTTAACCCGTTCAACCCTAAGGAACTGGAATGGACTGTGATATGCTAATGTTCCGACCAATCCAATGGTCACAAAATGATTTTCAGATTCGTCCATTTATGAAAAGGGGGTGTTTTTGTTCTCAAAAATATTAAAATTACTTTCAAAAAGTGCAGATCCTGATGAGACGGCTCGTTACGAGCCGGCTCATCTGGATCTGAACTTTTTGCATAAACCGATATAGCGGGATTTCGGGTTAAAAGGGTTAAATTATATAAAAAAAATATTGCCTTATATGTGGGCAGGTTTCGTGATACAGACAGTAGGCCCTGGTATTGGTTGCTGAAGCAAGTGATTCAAGTAACCATTCATGCTCGATACTCGCTGTTCAAACAATAGCAGTATCGGGTAGACAGGCTGTTTCAACGTTCCGTTTGTTCAAATGCACGATAACCAAATAAATACCACACAGCACACGCGAAAACACACATAAGTGCAATGTTCAGCCTCTGATCAGCATGCGCTTTGTTAATGGTTCCCGAAATTGTGAACACTCGGTTGGAAAATCCGGCTTCTATATGTTTATCATACCGGATATAGGATCATGCGGATGCGTAGTGGACTGGTTGTATGACGGGCGCATGCGCCAAGATGCGTGTTTACTCATTCCCAATAATCAAATATTTGTTCGGAAATTTGTTCCGGTAATTACGGAGTTATCAGTAAAACAGCTAATATCGGTATTTATAATAGAGAGTTTGCATGAAATGTTTTTTCAGACTTTCGGAACCAATATCAGGTCAGGGTCATACTGCAGGGCCATTCGGTGCAGCCATGTTTCGTTTTATTATTAACACACACTATTATACCCGAACACGTATGAGACATTTCATCGCGTGCACACTGCTACTGTAACTTTTGCATGAATGGCGTAAACGCGTTTAAATGTTCTCTGACAGTCCCACTGCTTCCGGACTCACATATCTCTGAAATGAAAGTTGTATCTGCTCGTTTCCATGGTACTAATTATCTCTATAAACACCATTCAAACTATAGCCTTGAATACTGGGACAATGATGGCGAATAACGCTTGAAGAACATTGCTAACATAGTAGCATGTTTTAAACTTGAACCAGATAAAAATGACGGAATGGAACATGGTGGTGCCTGATATCGTTTCTCCGAATTCCACGGATACTGATTCGGAAAAATGACGATAATTTCGGTATGGATCTCGAAAGTTGAAAAAAAAGTTCAGAGAACACGCGGAATTTCCGCGTGCTCTATGAACTTTTTTGTCAACGTCCGAATTCATTTATAAAACCTAGTACCGATCTTCTAAATGAATAATGGAAACTCCTTCTATGCAATAAGGCATGAAGCCTCTTACATCGCCCAAATTGTGTCTTTACGCAACACAACCATTCACTGCAAAGAGGAAACAGATAGAATGGCTGAAATTACCAGTTGTGTGTACGCAGGGAGGTGATGATGACAGGATCTCATTCGGGATCTGAGAATAAGGTTTGTGCCGCCTGTCTCCCGATGGTATCGCGCCCCATCCGTGCTACCAAGCAGCTGGGGATTGAAACGGCGAGAACGGCGCAAAACAACACGACAGCTTCATGATACAGTGAGACCTCTCTAAACCGGACACACTGGGAGGTCAGGTTTAGAGAGGTTTGTAAATCTGATCATTCTTAAGCTGGGGGTTGTGAAACGGCGAGAACGGCGCAAAACAACACGAAAGCTTCATGATACAGTGATACCTCTCTAAAACCGCACACCGTGTCCGGTTTAGAGAGGTTTCACTATAAATCCGATATTTGATCATTCTTAACCATAGTTTTTTGCTACGCGATCATGAACAGATATTATCAGCTGAGATAAATGACGAAGAAACTCATCAAAAATAAGATCACGGATGTGTCTGATTTAGAGGGGTTACACTATACTGGTAATGATGGGTTAATTATATGCGGTACAGAGACATTAACCGAGTTTGATAATGTGAAAAAAAAGATTTTGTTTTCTTCTTTTTTTTCCAAAATTGTAATTTTTTAGGGCCTCGTCCAGTATTCCCGCGACTTTTCCAAGTTTAGATCCCCGATAAATTCCACAAAAAGGCCATTCATTCCTTATAATTCCAGAATTTGAAATAAATTCATGAAGAAAATGTGTTTATCTTCCGTTTTCTTAAGAATTATTTTAACTGCGCCTCACGGTTACGGAAAGTAGTTCGGTTTAGGAGTTTACTGGGATATAAATTTTGGACATAGACTTGCTACGGGCCAATCAAATGTTAGGGAATTGTGTAAATATTTTTGTGCTGGAATTATAATTGGTTGGGATGATGTATGGTATGAAGACCTAAACATTTGGGATGTTAGTAAATACTGTACATCCATTATTAGTCTCAATGTCACCAAATACATATACTACATCAAATTTTATTATTGCCCAACTCCCTATATAAGTTGATATTCCATAGTTTTTACTAATTCCCTGGGTTTTGACGTGCCTGAGCAGTAGTTCCCCGTGCCCGGTCAATAGTTCCGCGTGCCAGTGGAATATTATAGTCAAAACTATTTCACACCTGGAAATCATGACGTCATGCTTTTTGTCGAAGAATACGTCATAAAATTGAACGTAAATTAGATTGGTCTGTCGATGCGCCCCACGACACATTAACGTTCATTGTGTCACATACACGGTTACAGGTTGAGTAATAAAACAGTTATTTCATGGTAATTTGAGGAACAGTCAAACATATTGCCCAGCCCGATGCACTATTGCCCTCGGCCTTCGGCCTCGAGGCAATAGTGACTTGGGTCGTCCACAACACCTCGGGCCAATAGTTTTGACTGTTTCCCGAATGACCATAATATAGCTGTATACTGTTTGCCATCAAATCAGACGACATAAAACCAGCTGACTCTGGCCTCCTTTGACTATCTGTATAAGCCAGGTTCGGCAGACAAAGACTCAGTATAGTACAATACATGTATAGTATGACCGCCATTTAAAATACATATTCGATAGGCGTATATTTCTGATGTCAAACACGTGTTTGTACACTGTATTATAATTCCAGCACAAAAATATTTACACAATTACCTAACATTTGATTGGCCCGTAGCAAGTCTCTGTCCAAAATTTATATCCCAGTAAACTCCCACGCCGAACTACTTTCCGTAACCGTGAGGCGCAGTTAAAATAATTCTTAAGAAAACGGAAAATAAACACATTTTCTTGATGAATTTATTTCAAATGCTGGAATTATAAGGAATGAATGACCTTTTTGTTGAATTTATTGGGGATATAAACTTGGAAAAGTCGCGGGAATACTGGACGAGGCCTTCCGGCCTTCGTCCAGTATTCCCGCGACTTTTCCAAGTTTATACCCCGATAAATTCCACAAAAAGGCCATTCATTCCTATAATGCATTATGGGGCATTATAAAGCATATGTTCGCCAATGTATTAATATAATGCTTTATCTACGTGTATATCGACATTGTGTCCGCTTTTTCTCAAAATGATGTGCAGGCCCGGAAATGTTGGCCTAAAGGCAGCTACGCCTCTGATTACATGTATGCAGTCCCGGCCTGGTGGAACGATGTCAACATGCAATGTAATGCACTCTGCGGTTAACCGAGCACTGCGAGTGATGGAAGTACCCGGTATACCGGCTATTAGTGGGAATTGTAACACTGATCCCTGACAGTCAACAACTACTTACGTTACCATCTGTCATATACGGAGCCCCGCAAGGGACGTAGAATTCTTTTTTTATTAATTCGTTCCCACGAAATAACAATTCGCTCCCTCAATTTAACAATCCGTTCCCACGAATTAATAATTCGTTCCCACGAATTAACAATTCGTTCCCTCTATTTAACAATTCTTTCCCACGAAATAACAATTCGTTCCCACGGGAACGAATTGTTAATTCGTGGGAACGTATTTTTATATCGTGGGAACGAATTGTTAATTCGAAGGAACGAATTGTTAAATTGAGGGAACGAATTGACATTTCGTAGGAACAAATTGTTAATTCGAGGGAACGAATTGTTATATCGTGAGAACGAATTGTTAATTCGAAGGAACGAATTGTTAAATTGAGGGAACGAATTGTTATTTCGTGGGAACGAATTAATAAAAAAAATCCATATCCCCTGCGGGGCTCCGTAGTCATGAACGGCTTGTTTCACAGTCTGTGATTGGACAAGATGGCGGTGCACTATAAATGATTGCGCAATAAACTCGTTCCGTGTATGGCATCTTATCATCTGTTGGACAATGTATTTAAAATAATTCAAAGCGACTGAATCTGTTTCATTACGTAAGTTTCAGTGCGGATGCACAGACTATATAAAACCCATAAGACCCATTTCTCCAATAAAAGCCACAATGTGTTCTTCGTTTTTTTTTCCGACAGTCGTGTGATAACAAAGATGGAATAACATGAAAAACGGCTTACTATAAGTAACGTATCAAATTATCTAGAATTCTGGAGGCCGTTTCACTAAACTTCGTACGACTAAAATGTTCGTAAGTTCACATTAACATTTTGTTCTTGTAAACAATCATTGGATTTACATTTATTGAGCATAGGCCGCATATGCAGCCTATGCTCAATAAATGTAAATACATCAATTGAACTTTCCAGACGATCCTAAATGTTCACTTACGAACATTTTAGTAGTACGAAGTTTAGTGAAACGGGCCCCAGGTCGAAGTACAATATATCAAGAATACAAGTGCAAAATTAAACGGAAAGTCATATGCTTAATAACTGAGTGCAACAGCCGTTTGACACGAGCTCTGAAGCTATCTTCTACGCCATTATTTATTAATGGAACAAACCAGGAGAAACAACACAACTCGGTAAAGATCGATGTTGCAAAATGATTGTAATCAACACATTGATAGCGTGCAATTTGATCAGGAGCTGTATCTTTATCGTGCAGCTATTTGTATGACTGTATGCATGATCTTGGACATGTACTCGTTCGAAATGCGCACGGTCATTTAAAACGAGTGTTGGTGGTCAACGGGAAGATGCGTATTTTGTCGGTTAGATGGTTATTTAAAGACGATGTTCGAGCAGATACCAGTAGTTAATGCTACTAATATAATATAAAACAATAACATTACACTCGACAGTCATGAGAAAATAGACATTGTTTCTTTTGAATTCTTCAATTGCAGTAACTCTACACTGGGTAGTGTTTGTATGCATATAACAATGCATGTGCATACATACCTGTAGTTCGAAAACGTGAGAAATAAATAATTATCGAGATCGGTTCGCTAAAACATATATTTAGAAGGAACTGATTGTGACTCCAAGTGCGGCTGTTTTTGTGTGCAGAATATTTGTGTCCTGCGAATGTTGAGTCATTGAGGTGATTGTTAAATTCTGAGAAAACATGAGTAACTGGTTCGCGTTTGTGAGCAGTACTCACCATACTCAATCTAAATTGCTTTCAGCATCAACGGCATGAGGTGACAAACCAACATAACGACAGATTAGCGCCGATACAAGCATTAAAACGAACAGTGCTGCGGACAATACATACACAGTGACTGGCGATGAGCTGGATACACGTGTATTCTGGCAGTAAATGTGACAGATTCCTTGTTTGACCTACTGTCTGTTTCACGAAACCTGCCCAAATTTTACGGCTATATAGACAATGCAAAAACTAGTTTTTTTTGGATAATGTTAAATTTTATTAAAATTTAAGAATGAGCCTTCTTTTCATTTCGTGAAATTTTGTCAAATATTGATTTTATTACGAAAATATGATTTCTCTATGGGAATTTAACATGGGGGAAAAAGAGGTAGAGGAGTTGTGGGAGGAGTCAAAAAACGAAACATTTTGAAAATTGACTCCGAAACCTAGTTAGATAGCTTGGAAATGATCTAACGAAGAAAACAAAAGTTAAATTTTGAAAATCGGTCCAGTAGTTCTGAAATTCTAAAAAATGTCCACATCCCCATAGACATCTTCACTCACTCTGTGAAGATGTCTATGGGGATTTAACATGGGGAAATTGTTTTTTCGCAATAAAATCAATATATGACCAAATTTCACGAAATAAAAAGAAGGCTCATTCTTAAAATTTTCCTTTAATTTAATATTATCGAAAACAAATATTGTTTTTGAATTGTTTACTGACATGGCCGTGAAATTTGGGCAGCTTCGTGAAACAGACAGTAGTACTCACACGTTACAAAGTTGGAGTCGGCATCAATTATGTATGTAAGTCGGAACAAGAAAACTCTTATCCAATCGTCTCGGTGACACTGGTCGACTTAAGTTATTAATTAGTGTTCCGTATGGCTCGTAAAATCAATTATCTGAAGGAATGCTTTGATAAAACAGAAGGAGACGACATGGCAGAAACCAGGCATTTAGTTAATATAACCGACAGCAACGTACGGCAGCAACGAGCTTGGTATGGGCAAATTAATAATGCTACTTCATTCACGTACGGAACTTGTATCTGATACAACAATATCAGTGCCTTATCATGATGATAATTAACGGTTGGTTTTCGCATTGTGTTAACACGGTGTATTAAATATCATATTACACTAGTGTAATCAATATGCAAAGGAGCCTTCAATAGAAAACACGTTTGGCGATTAGTACAGTATTATTGTATGATGTTATGTTATGCAGTAAATAGAATTTAACATCTGTGCTGATTTAATATGATATATATGTGACTCGTTTACTGAGTTCATAAGAGAACCTCGTTTCTTATGAAATCAGTAAACTCGCTTAACAATGTTGATATTAAATCATTACTCATGCATGATCCTCAATACATACAATGTGTGTTTCTGTCAACTCTTCCAGGAATCGCATCACTTGATAGACGGATATGATACGATATTGCTGAACAGAGGCCCGTTTCACTAAACTTCGTACGACTAAAATGTTCGTAAGTGCAAATCTAGGATCGTCTGGAAATTTATATTGGTGGATTTACATTTATTGAGCATAGGCTGCATATGCAGCATATGCTCAATAAATGTAAATCCAATAATTGTTTACAAGAAAACGTTGTTAATGTGGAATTTACAGACTATCATAATTTTGCACCTACGAACATTTTATTTTAGTCGTACGAAGTTTAGTGAAACGTGCCCCCAGTACTCGAACAATATACAATTTGCGATTTTATTCTGTGACTTGAGAAATTGGGATTATGACATTTATTGTCCATCAAGCACCTGGGACCCGTTTCAATAGACTTCTTACGACTAAAATGTTCGTAAGTGCAAAATTAGGATAGTCTGTAAATTTCACATTTACAAAGTTTTCTTGCAAACAATTATTGGATTTACATTTATTGAGCATGGGCTGCATATGCAGCCCATGCTCAATAAATGTAAATTCATCAATTGAAATTTCCAGACGATCCTAAATTTGCACTTACGAACATTTTAGTCGTACGAAGTTTAGTGAAACGGGTCCCTGATTTGTGGCTATGACTGGAAAACGGCGCATGTCGCATTTGTGGAGAGTGTAGCATCTGATCAGGTTGAAAATATTGTTTTGCCAACTGGTCACTTAACTGCGCCTGCGATTTTTTTGTGTTAGTGTGTACTTGATTGTTTAATGACATGCATCATAGTGATAGTCAACAATGCACATTCATATGGCTATGTAGATTTCATGAAAAAAACCAGTGATATTTTGTATAAATGACGTTAAACGTTGACGAAATTTTCATAGCAAATATTCCGCATTTGGTCTGAGCATTTCGTCAACTTTATAGATCTACGTCATTTACGGAAAATAGAATAAATTTTGTAAATATTTTTCACGCGTATCAAAGATGAACAAAATGACCTAGCTTGTCACATAGTATATGCTGATCGAGTGAAGAGGGGGTGGGGTATTTCCCAGTATAACGCCTGCGTCAGCGAGCAACACCCATGGATGCAATCCGATATGGATCAGGGGCCCGCTTTGCTAAACTTCGTACGGTTTTGAAATGTGCACGTACAACAATGTAATTTATATTCGCACATGCAGTCGATGATGGAAATCTTTACTTGGTTCGTTTACACTTGATGGCGTATACATGATTGTTGAAAATGTGAAATGATTTAACGTCTCAGAAAACAGCAAGACTGGACCTCGGTTTCCAGTATCATCCGAAAGACTACTGTCTATTCCACGTTTTTCTGCCGACCAATTTTTGGCTATTAAACACATTAAATTTAAAAAATATTTACATGTAAGTACTTTTTCACCAATAACAAAAAATTCACCATCCCCAAAATTTTTGGATTGATGAAATTCCATCAAATATTGATTTTATAGTGAAAAAACGATTTTCCTATGGGAATTTAACATGGGGGGAAAAGAGGAGGAAGCGCTGGGGGAGGAGTCAAAAAAACGAAAAAAAAATGGAAATTGACTCCGAAACCTATCTAGATAATATATTTTTATATCACGAAGTTTATACGTGAAAACATCCCCTGATAGTGTACTGGGGTCACCCAGAATGGTTCCCAAATACAACAGCGAACAGTCTAGCCCCAGATCAGACGCGTAGGCTGATCTGGGGCTAGACTGGTCGCACAATGAATAAACAACTTGTGTCGTTGCAAGTCAAATAGTAGCTACAGAAAGCAAAAATGCTTATAGACGTATGATATTGGAAATACTTTGATAACGTCAAAGCGCCGTCAATTTCGGCTGAAAACGACGTATGAACGTCAGCGTCGTGTTTTGCATGAACTGTTGTTTCTGGCACAAAAATACAAGTATGTACTATCGTTGTCTGTATCATAATGATTAGTAAATATAATGTAAAGTACCACGTGGGTGTAATAATAATAATTAATAATATGAATAATACATGCGCACCGGGTCTATGCAAATGTTCGTGGTCATGGATTGGGCTAGATATGTTAAAGATGGTATGTTTCTGTTATATTCAAATGCAGCCGCTACAAAATGCACACCAACGGAAAGAAGAAAGTAAACTTACCGTCCACGAAAATCCAAACGGTAGGATCATCCTAGAATTGGTCGTGTTAAATGCGTATGAAAACGAGTTGCCTCCTAAAATGGGGCTGGTGGTGTTGCCGAAGGAGCAGGGGCGGTGCAGGGACACCGTGGCTTGATACTGCTTCAGGCACACGTGGAAGTACGTGTCACATTCGCCGACGCACGTGCGACTCTCGTCACGTGACACCGCCACCCCGCAACAACTTCCGTTTGACATCTCCCCGCGCACGTTCGTCATGGACACGATCTGGATCTCAAAGTACCCAGAACACTTGCAGCTTCCAAGAACACTCAACACGCATAAAACCTTCAGATTGAACATAGTGTTTCCATTGAGAGTGACGGGACGCGTTACGTTTCCAAGCGTTGTTATCTCCAAGTATTATTTATCCATTTCTGAGTTGAAACAACGTGCATATAGTGCGCATGTCCCGAACATGCATATAGCGTACAGGTACCGCGATTCACGATATTAAATTGTTCCATCTTCCGTTATAACCGTTTATTCCCTCCACAGTTACGCAACAAGAGCTAAGCTATCTACTCACATCACCGGGTCTTCCTCATTAAACTTTGCTTACCTGAGTAGCACGCTTTCATCGTCCGAAGGTAAAACACATTACCTGGGGTGGGTTACGCTCTGCGCATGTGTAAACTGTAACATCCATATCCCAGCAGGTTCCGTACCACTAACTCGCGCTCAGTTTCAGGGAGCACTGTTTTAATATAATAATTAACATCACATCGCGGAGTTGGCAGCGATTTTAATTGATAACTAAAAACACCCGCGCATCTAATTATTTTCTTGAAATGTTGTACAAGATGTAGAACAACAGTTACTTACTATTACTACAAAAACAATATTCTCTTGTTCTTAACCCTCAATAAAAGGCTGTCGTCTGCTGGTATATTTTATTTTCTGTACTTCTCGATAAAACATGTTTTGACATCGTATGAGAATCGTCTTCATTGGAGACGATTCTCGTGCGCTGCCCAAATATGTTTTTTGCTAAGAAATACGATAAATATAAACAGCAGCAGACGACAATTTTCGGTTCCCGCAATTTGAGTCGCTTAATTTAATTATTATACCGCAATTTTACACTTACAACTTCTCTTCGGCGCAATAAAGTATTCATTCTTCCTAACTATATTTATATTATATTTATTTGTTTTACTTTTTAATGTCAAGATTGTATTCAATTTCATTGAGCGTTCAATAAAGTTTATGCGCTGTCTCCACTGTGGCGCGTGCCCGTCTGTTTCGCTACCTGTACTATCAGTAGTCACCGTATTATCCTGCCGCGATATCGGCCGACATGCAATCAAGTACGAAAACGTATTGTTACAATTTTATCAAACTAACTATTGACAGGAAACTATTGGTAATCTTGAGAAAATCAGTCATATTGATATATTTACTCCGGACTTTAGCAATTTTTCTCACAAGTAGTGAAATATTTCAAAGTCCACTTGAAGCGTTTAGTTTCGTATTTGCCCAGAAATTCAAGTCAGATGTGATGTCATTCCATGCAAAATGTTTCTGAGGGTGAGTTTTCTCAGATGCTGGTTATTTGTATTAATCAATGAGCGCGGACGATCGGGCTGTCTATTGGCTTTGCAAGTGGAATTATGTGAGTGTGGCCCGCCTCCCGCTCGTGTGTGCGTAATTAGGTTACAATCCGCTGCACAAGCTAGCATCCGGGAACACATGCGCAGTCAAAACATATTTCATACTGTCATATGAGACACGCCATGTGATTTTATACCGAACACGTGCGATTTTTCATGAAATACAAAATTTTACAGAAACTGTGATATTTTCGGTAAATGACGTCGAAAGATGATTCGAATACACATGTCGTGAACTTTCGATGTCATTTAAGGAAAATGTCGTAAATTTGTAAATGATTCTCATGATATATCGCACATGTTCCTAGGTACCGGATCACGTGACATGTCTCATATGTGGCTGTGAGAAATGGGGCGTAATGAAAACACATCTTGGTATTTCATTAGAATTGTCTCCTTGGAGACAATTCTAATGAAATACCAAGATGTGTTTTCATGCCCTTTCTGACCCGCTACCATACTGATGCAGTTTGATAGGACTAACTTAGCAGGCCCGTACGGAGAGGGTGCGACGGGTGCGTACGCACCCCTCTTAACCCTTTCAACACCACAGGCCTGTATAGTGGCATTGATAAAAGGTGTAGATTTAGATGAGCCGGCTCGTCATCAGGATCTGCACTTTTTGCAAGTAATTTTCATAATTTGGAGAACAAAAACACTCCATGTTCATAAATGGACTGGTCTGAAAATCATTTTGTGATGATTGGATTGGACAATTAACATATCAAAATCTATTCCAGTTACACTGGTTGTAAAAACAACATTGGCCTTGAGAATGTTGGGTGGTGTTATTTGTCTTGGAGTGATACGGAGGCATCAGCCAAAGACGAAAACATGAAAACGTCCATTTAGGGCAGTTCAGAAATTAGAATGAATTTCTCAAAGGTTAAAGGTAGGCACAAAATGTTCTTAAATAAGTGTATAATTGTATCACTATTCCACCAGTTCTAATACTTACGAGTGCCCGCTACACAGATATAATCATTTACATGTAGTAATATTTATTTTACTGATAGTGACGCGCGGTGGTATGAGGCTATTTTCATATGCAAATGAGGCATGGTATTTTTTACTTACTTATACTAATTAAATGCGTCACCTGAACAAATAATAGTTTCGACAGATTATAAAGTATTATCATTGCACATCAAAAAATAAATACAAAGAATAAATAGTAATGTTGGTTAAAAGTTTAAGGAAATACGGTTGTCGCCCCTGATATAAAATGTATATTAATGCAAATCAATACGTGGGATAGTGGTGAATGAGTGTTTTTTATGCCAGAAAATGTCTCCGTTTGTGTCTACTGAGTGGGCATGTCGTGATTGATCTACGGATGTTGGTACTATATATCTCACCAACCCACCACCCCCACCACCCATCACCATTCGATAGCGTAGCATAAAATGAACCCATGCGCGCATCTGTGATTCAGGAAGTAAGATAAAAAAAGTAAAAACGCATTTTTATGGCCAGTGACAAGTTGCGACTGTATTCATTCAAAAGTCATTGACATATCTCAACTGTTTTTGTGAAATGCATATTTGGAAGCGCCATCTGAGACGCAACCACTTTAACAAGAATACTATCAGCGAGCGTGTGTACTCATTACATTGCAACATTGCGTGCATTGGTACGATATGTCATTAACATATTAGTTGCGATATAAAATAACGTGTCGTTCATGAGAAAACGTCGTTGTCGATTATGGCGATTTAACATTGTCTGGTGCGTCGGTAAAACTGTTTGAATATCGTGTGAGACATTCAGTATTAACAGGTTCAGCAACAGAGACGCAAGTCAAACGTGAGCAAACACTGTAGATCCAGATGAGCCGGCTCGTATAACGAGCCGTCTCACCAGGATCTACAGTATTTGTGGCTGTAGTTCTTTATATCAGAGACATCATCTGAGACATTTTCTGGCAAAATAAACATTCATTCACCATTACCTCATGTATTGATTGACATTATTATACATTTTATATCAGACGTAAATTTCCACACTGATATCGTGTTTCCTTAAAATGTTAACGGACATTACTATTTATTCTCTGTATTTATTGTTTGATGTGCAATGATCATTCTTTATAATCTGTCGAAAATATTGTTTTTTCTGATTCTACCGCACGTCACTATCAGTAAAATAACTATTACTAAATGATTATATCTGTATAACGAGCACTCGAAAGTTTTAGAACTGGTGGAATAGTGATAGAAATATACACTTATTTAAGAACATTTTGTGCCTACTGAGTGGGCATGTACCTTTAACCTTTAAGAACTGGTGGAATAGACACACACTTACACACTTATGTAATTCCTATAAAGAACATGTCGTGCCTACTGAGTGGGCATGTACCGTTAACAACTTGGAAATAATACTCATTTTCTGAGTTATTGATTAGTCCACAATTAGTGTGAAACAGTCAAAAAAAATAGGCGTGAAAGAGTTAAACACCACGTTGCACCGTTTGTTGCGGGGAATGATACAGGCGTTACTTTCGTGGTTAACTGGGGCGTCACCTGAAAAAAATAATTTTTTAGACAGATTATAAAGTACGATCATTGCACATCAAAAAATAAATATAGAGAATAAATATCCGATAACATTTAATAAGGAAACACAGTTATCACCCCTGATATCAGTGTGGAAATTTACGTCCGATATAAAATGTATAATAATTCCAATCAATAGTGAGGTATTGGTGAATGAATGTATATTTTGCCATAAAATGTCTCAGATGATGTCTCTGATATAAAATAAGGAAAGGGCATACTGGTTCCTCACCATGAGCCCTGGCTAGTACTGGTTCTACCCAGGAACACGGCAAAATTTGCGGAGAAATCCGCGGGTAATCCCTGCCACCGTGTCGGGAAACCCTTAAATTCGATAAACAACAACAACAACTCTGATATAAAGAACAGTGTGTGCCTACTGAGTGGGCATGTACCTTTAATTAAATCTGCCCGACTCTGGTATTGCCTCCATTGTCGCATTGCCGTTTTTCGCCGATATTGATTTATAAAAAATGCTATTGTTTTTGTAAATTAATTATTCAATTATTCACGGGTTGTGCGTCAATTTTATGAGTGATTTTCGAAACCAATACCGGCGAAATACAACAATACGACAATCCAAATTGTCCACTTACTCGCTATCAACATGACAAGGAACTGTTTCTCCTGACTGCTACCTGAATGTTAACACACAACTGTATGTTCGTCCGTCCGTCTCCTGGTACATGTGAACATTTCCCACAGCCTAGCTTCGATTAGGCGACTATCGGGTGACGCACGATTGATAAAATAGCTGTCATAGTATCCTATTATATCGCATATGTCCATTAGTTTAACCCTTTGAACCCGAAATCCCGCTATAGCGGTTTATGCAAAAAGTGCAGATCCAGATGAGCCGGCTCGTAACGAGCCGTCTCATCAGGATCTGTATTTTTTGAAAGTAATTTTAATATTTTTGAGAAAAAAAATATCCCCTTTTCATAAATGGACTAGTCTGAAAACCATTTTGTGACGGTTGGGTTGGTTGCAAAATGAACATATCAAAATCCATTCCAGTTACTTAGGGGTGAAAGGGTTAACTGAACGACGTGGTAAGTCATTCTGAATACGGGCTTGGAATTTTCTTCAACATTCCAAATTGCCAAATTGACCTCCCGCTAATGGGCCTTATATGCGATCGACTATCAGCGTAGAGAATGTTCCTCGACCCATCAGCAAACATCGTTGGTCCTGATCAGACTCTGTGGATGAGCAGGCTCATCTGGGGCAAAACTTGTCGCAAACCTAATAAGTCCCCGTTTTCCACAACTTATCACGAAATACAATGACTATAAATGGAAATAAAAGTCGTTCTGTCCATTTCATCAAACCGTTGCCAATTTTCTGTTAATTTCTACAAAATATACAGTGAAACCTCTTTAATCCGGACACCCATGGTGTCCAATGTAGAGACGTTCCAATGTAATTCGCGTATATTCAATAGCGCTTCGAGTCAATGTTTATATGTTTGGGGAGTATACGAACAAATATTAACGTTCCCAGAAATAACATGGACACCTATGAAAATGAAACACACGTTTCTTGATGCCCGGTATAGAGAGTATCTACTGTATGTCCATATTATAAGAAGTTTACAGGGCAACAACTGTTCGATTTTCACCAGGTGCAGGTGAGAGAGGCTATCGTCCGTCTGATCGTTATCTACCCCGCTACAGCATATATGAGACAAGCCATGTGATGTTGTACCCAAGTTATTTTGCGATATCTCGTGAAAAATATGTACAAAATATACGATATTTTCCGTAAATGACGTCGAAAGTTGACGAAATTTTCACAGCAAATGCGGAATAGCATTCCGAATTATTGACAGAATATATCACGGTTTCTGTAAATATTTTGCATGAAAAATCGCATATCTTCCTAGGTACAAAATCACATGGCTTGTCTCATATAACTGTGATGACCTCTGACAAAATGCGCCTTATGACAAAAAACATGTCATATACACGGGTAAGTATAATATCCCGATCAATCTGTCTCCCATTGCAGTCGATGAATGATCAGAAATGTCATTCAAATAAATGGTCGGAGTTCTATTTACTCGCGAGCCGAAAATGAAAAACTGCGTATGTTACACAGGCTATATGCCATATGGTTCTATATGACAACGATGTGTCTATATACATGTACATGATCAATGTACCAGATAGAGAGACAATAAGGAGAAAGTGTAAAGAGATAAAGTTATCGTGTGTTACACATGTAGGGCAGTTCGATCATCTGATAGCACATTTGTTTGAACAGATGGTCAATATGTTGGTGCGATATGGGTGTTTTGGTTGATTTTGGGTAGATTTTGAGTGGATTTCGTTGGTTTTGGGTAATTTACATAGTTTTGTGCAACTACTAATGCTCAATCATTTCAAAGGACAGAAATTGTCAATTATCTACACATTCACCGTTCCGAAATACTGTTCCGTTACTGTCCAAATACACACGAAAGAAAAGTAAATTACCGTACATATACGTGCAACTCGCGGGAGGTGACGTAAATTGTATGTTGGTAACAATGCACCCAAACCGCCAGGTATATCATAATAACCCATAAAACACTTAGATATACACAGTCCAGTTAATGGCCTAAGCAAAAATAAAACTAAATAATTGTGTGTGTCAAATTACGTGGCCGTTTTGGAAGCAATCTTGCATTCCGGACCAATTATCTTTCTTCATCAAGATGTACATTCTTGTACAGATAAGCTTATTAGAATCGATCGTGAGCTGTACTGTCATACAGTGGTGTCAGCGTGTAAGTGCACACACGAACGAACACGACATGTTGGAACCAACCTGTCGTGTTCGTTCGTGTGTGCACTTACACGCTGACCTCACTGTAGCCCTTTCAATTCCACAAACCATGAAGTCAACATTTGTAAGCACTGTAGCACTGTCGTAACGAGCCATCTCAACAGGATCTATAGTATGTATCATAATGTTATACAGAGTTATTTTCCTCATATGATTACTGAACGAGGCCAAACGTGACCAAGCACTCGTCTATAACAGCTATTTATGGAACGCCAGATCTACATAAACTCAAATAACTAGAGCACAGTCGATAGCGCGCCATCGCAATATACCCCCTTTTCCCAAATACTAAGTCGAAAAGGGGGAGATAATCCATGACCGGGGTGGAATCGAAAATCGAATTCACTTTGCGCATCTACACAGCATAAGGAAGGCACACACCAAGTGTCAAGTCCCGACCTATCACGGTTAATAAGGTTTACTTGTTACAAGGCGAAATTGGGAAATTCTAAGTAGAAAAAAGGGAGATGATCCATGACCGGGGTCGAATCAAAAATCGAAATCCGCTTTGCGCATCTACATACTATAACGAAGGCACACAGCTTCAAGTCCCTACCTATTATCGTTTTAAAATTGTTACGTCTTACAAGAAACGTGACGGACGGACGAACGGACACCCGTAAGCAATATATATGTACCCATGTTTTCAAAAAGTGTGTAGAAATTAATGCTAGCTATAAATAATTAGAGCTAGAATTAAATAGTTAGAGCTAGCTCCAAATCATTTGAAGAGTTCTCTAAATCATGTTGAACCAGCTCTCAATATTTAACGCTAGCTCTAGCTAGCATTAATTATTTGAGTTTATATAGAGTTTGCTTCCATAGTTATCGAGGTGTATGATCACGTGGTACTAACAACAACAAAAAGTACCGATTCAAAGTACGTATTATTTTATAGTGTCCTTATTACGTAACGGATTTTCATGAAATATGGCGCATGAAACGAGTCTTGTTAAGCTGCATTTGGTGGTCTCTGTATTTTCGACACGGAAATCGATTCTTCGCAAAAACGACATAAGTCTGTGCCAAACTCCCTAGACCACCAAATGCAGCTCACGAAGACGCGTTTGCTGCGCCATATTTCATCAAAATCCGTTGCATATTAAGGAAAATATCAAATAATACTTACTTTGGAGTGGGCGGCGTTGTGTCATGCACCTTGGTTATAGAAAAGGTTAAATGTTGAGGCGGGAGGGCGACGGTTTCATACAATATAAAGACCGTTTCACAGAGTGCTAGTCGGGATGTTCTGAAACTCTCCAAGATTCTAGTTGCTATGCAAGCATACTTGCATTTTCTAAACCCGATTACAACGCTGATTTACGCAAAGAAAAATAAGCAAATTACCGGTGTGAAAGCGGCCCTAATGTACACATCAGCTGACACACACGCGCGGTAGTTTCACACCCGATACAGATAAAGTTCAATTAAAAACGGCAACAACAGATGGCGCATTGATGTTTGCAGCAGCGGTGCCATAGAACAGTTACACGGCGCATGTCAGTTTTTAAAACGTCATCCTCGTCCCAAAGTACTGAATACTTCAAATGTTTGCATGAATCTCGAACTCTATTTGTATGTAGTAAGAGAATCAGGTGAAAAAACATAAAAACAACATGTAAACTTAAACTGATAAAGAGGTCACTATCTGTTTCTTAGCTGTTAAAATGCGGGTACGAGTTCACTATCGTTTTCATATTGTCTTATTTCGTAGATAAAACATGTTTGGCAGCACATGAGAATCGTCACCAATGGAGACGATTCTCATGTCCTGTGAACCCATGTTGTTTGTCGAGAACCAATGGTAATGAAAAACGCAGAGGACAACATTTAATTCATCGTTAGTGTTACACGTATTTTGCAGACTGGTTTTGAACTGATTGAATTAGAAAATGTTCGTGGGTGAGTCATCTGTCGCATGTACTCGTTTACCACGGTGTTCTGTAGCCGATTTCAACAAAATTGCAAAGCATACTAATCTAGCTCAGTATACTTTGAGGGAGTAATCATTTATTTTTCCGAAATCCATTATTTCATATAGAACTGCATATATTTGATGATTAAAAGTATGCAGAAATATTTTTCATTACATTATCACTGCCAAAATGGCTGTGATAATGTAATAAATACAGTGCAATACAAATTAATAAATGTATCCTTAAATTGAAAAGTTCTCCCTCAAAGTGTGCTTAGCAAGATAAGTATACTTTGCAATTGTGTTGAAATATGCTACTGATCGATGTCACGCATGCTTGCTTCTAAGTCTAGAGGTCAGAAATAATTTAACAGAGTACCCATGTATACCTGATTCTCTGCTACTTTCAAGTTTACCTTATATAGATCTTGCAGAACCTAATAACGTTTACATACCCCCTCACCACTTTACGCCACCATTTGGTGTATTAACCTTTCCTACGCTATTGACGGAAATTGCCGTCTGCTGTTTTTCATTTTTGCTTTAATTCTTTGCAAAAAACCGGTTTTGACAGCACATGAGAATCGTCTCCACTGGAGACGATTCTCATGTGCTGTCAAAACCAGTTTTTTTGTCGAGAAATATTGAAAATAAAACATTTCCAGCAGACGACAACATTTAATTCAGCGTAGTAAGGGTTAATACGTATAACGCTACCAGTCTCAATACAAGTTATCAACACTGTTCACTAGCGGCGAAAATATCCGCCAAACGAATTAGGAGTATATGTTTTATTAGGTTTGAGGCGGCTTTCAGCTGCCCCGAAAACCTATTGTATTCGTTGGGTTTTTTTTTTTTTTTTTTTTTTTATTCAGCCGTTCAGTCTACAGCCCAAACCGCTGGTCGGATCGACTTCAAATTTTGCATGCCGATTCGGATCAAGTGTGAGCAGAGACTCAGAGATTTTCAGAAATATCTTAATGCCACTTTCCACGAAACCGGAAATGACGTCATATTTTCTATAACTTTCTATAACTTCCTTATTTTCCAACCGATTTCAAAAATTCGTTTTGCATTGGAAAGCTGACAAAATTCTCTATCTCGACCTCGCTGCTCGGCTATCTGGTCAAATAAGAGAGCTATAGGCATTTGAAGTTGAAAAATGTACATACTTTTCAACGATTTTGCCGAATTTTTGCCGAATTTCGGCTGATAACGGGTGGTCTTTACAAACGTTTTCCAAATTTATACAGTAATGTCAGCAACATAATTTCTTGCCAGTGTGATAGGGGAGTGTCAGGCGCATAAAAGATGATAATTTTCAGAGCTCTATCTTGACTACTTCCGGTTCTATTGGATGTCAAAGATGAATGTCTTTTTTTCAAGTTTTCAAAATAGAGCAAACGGATGTGACGTCAGCTTCGTTATTTATCAATAGATTTCAAAATTTCTTGCTGCGGTCGATATTTCAGTCCTGTAGCTAAAACTTTCCCGCTTTGTGCCCGGCCTATGGTGAAAAACAAACGAAAACTTCACTGGCGGAATATTGCATATTTCCGTTTTATTAGGTGTATTTACAAATGGCGTAAACTGCCATTTAAGGGCGATAACTATCGAAAAATAATCATTCGCTGACTTACGGGCTCCCTCCATCTACACCAAACCGCTGGTCGGATCGACTTCAAATTTTGCATACCGATTCGGATCAAGTGTGAGCAGAGACTCAGACATTTTCAGATATCTTTTAATGCTACTTTCCACGAAAACGGAAGTGACGTCATACTTCCTATAACTTCCTTATTTTCCAACCGATTTCAAGAATTCTTTTTGCATTGGAAAGCTGACAAAATTCTCTATCTCAAATTCGCTAACAGTTTTCGGCTATCTGCTCAAATAAAAGATCTATATGCATTTGAATTTGAAAAATGTACATACTTTTCAACGATTTTGCCGAATTTCGGCTGATAACGGGTGGTCTTTACAAACGTTTTCCAACTTGTACAGTACTGTCAGCAACATAATTTCTTGCCAGGGTGATAGGGGAGTGTCAGCCGCATGAAAGATGATAATTTTCAGAGCTATATCTTGACTACTTACGGCTCTATTCGATGTCAAAGATGAACGTATTTTTTCAAGTTTTCAAAATAGAGCAAACGGATGTGACGTCAGCTTCGTTATTTATCATTCGATTTCAATTGTTTTTGCTGTAGTCGATATTTCAGTCCTTTAGCTAAAACTTTGGCTGAGGATCGAACCCGGTATCCCTCGCTCCGAGTCCATCGCTCTACCTCTAAGCTAACCGGCCCCACATCGGTGTGATGATGCGAACACAATAATGTTGGACTGTTTTCATTCTAAAACTTCAGAAATTCTTTTTGTAACCGATAGTTTACACCTTGGGCTAAAGCTTAGTTACACATTAAATCAATGTTTCAGGCTCAAACCGTTGATGCAGCTCAAGCTGCTCTAGTTTCTCTCTGTAAATATGTCTTGAAATTTCATTAGAATTGTGTCCTCCGGACACAATTCTAATGAAATTCCAAGACATATTCATGACATTTATAAGGAGAAATAAAAGAAAATATAATGAATTGTCATCTGCTATTTTGAACTATTTATAGCCCACAAATTTCCCAGCATGCAAAGAGTTAAAGATATACTGTATTCCCTGATACAGTATTACATATCTCAACTGGTTCTAACACAACAACTATGCAACGCCATCATGTGACCATCCACATTCCACCTCGAATTGAGTCAATACAAAGATATGGAGTACTTTAACCCTTTGAACCCGAAAGCCCGCTATATCGGTTTATGCAAACAGTGCAGATCCAGATGAGCCGGCTCGTAACGAGCCGTCTAATCAGGATCTGCACTATTTGAAAGTAATTTTCATATTTTTGAGAACAACAAATACCCCCTTTTTATAAATGGAATAGTCTGAAAATCATTTTGCGACGATTGGATTTGTTGCAAAATTAACATATCGCAGCCGATTCAGTTACTTAGGGGTGAAAGGGTTAATATAATGGATCAAAAACACAAAATTCCATAAAATCACATAACATTACCCAAAATATTGTTAATTTAAACCATTCTACAGTTACAGATTAAACAAACTCTACCAACACGGGAAAATCAGCTGAAACTGAATAAAAGATACCGTCATGGAACGTTCAGTCATAATGTTTGCTTTCAAGTTAAGGCGCACAATGCAAGTAAATACTTGTTGTTCTGACTACTAATGTATAAGTAGTATTCTAGTGTGTGATAACAATCCACTTACACCTAATGTTGGCAAATGTTGTAATAGTCATGATTTTGCGCTATTTTGATATAAAAAAAAGCCAAAATCTACCGTAACATGCTGACACAGGCACTATGATAGCTAATTTGGAGTACAAGACTGCTAATTGTCAAACAAAATCACCTACCAGGCGTATACAAATATTGTACAATAGTATTCAACAATTGAATGAAAAGTCATGCAGAGCATGATGTTATTAGCCGATCAAATCAGGGTTCAATATATGTCCACATTTTAGTAGTTACGGAATCTCAGGGAAAAGTGAGAGAAGTGTTGATTTCCTCCCCAACCAAATTCTCAAGAAAAAAAATTGAATTCTATTAGAAAAATTGGGGCCCCGAAAAAAATATTAATAGGAAATAAAATTTGATGTAGAAAAAAAATTGAAGAAAAAAAATAAACATTTGGAAAAAAAGATTGAAAAAAAATAAACATCATCCTATATTTATCGATATTTTTAGTTAACACGGAGCTACGGTCATGATATTAGTTAGGCATGCAGGAACATATTTTTAGCAAAGGGATATCCCATTCACCAGTCCAGTCGAATACAAATCTTACTTAACAAAGTGACCATTAATTAACGTACTCAACAAAATGTACCAGTCGAATTGACGTCATGCGTATTCAGGCACATGCCCAAATTGGCCTTGATAACGTTGTCACTTGTTTATCCCTTGTTTATCGATTTAAATGGTTTAAATCGACTCGAAGCTTACGTTCAGCGGCCGCACAAACTCGATTGAACTGCACGCCTTCCAATGATTTAAATACGCAGCGCGCTTAAATAGTCAATTACGTTTTTTTAATGTGCGCACTGGTCATTTAAAAAGGGGCCCATCCGTGATTTTTTGCGCAAGACAATCAATAATTTGCGGGATTGACAATAATTAAGGGGGATTGCCGCAATCGCGCGTGCTGGATGCATCCCGGCCATCCCTGCATGATACGTAAACAAATCAAAGTTCGCTATGAAGGGCAATTCTTCGTTTTGATTGGTGGAAAATTTTGTGAATATTAACTAGCGTCAAATGACGCGCATACGCGATCCAATGGGATAAACCCGAGATGCTTGGGTTGCTAGTCGGAGGAGATTTTGAGCAGAGGTCGATTATAAATTAGCCGAATAAACACATTTTACGCGATTATACGTGGCTGAAACTTGTTCTGTTTAATAAATAAAAGCTTTAAATTAGCCCAATAATCGGCGTATGTTGGCGTATATGGCCATTAGAGCCAACTATGGACTTCAACAACAACAACTTCCGGGTTCAATCTCTTCCGGCGTTCAGCTCATTACGTATTCAAAATTGTGTTATTTGGCTATATTTAAAGTTTTAAACGGAGATAATTGCCAAAAATGCAAACTTTATCGGTTGATGCAATTTGGAAGTGATACAGCAAAATTCGCGTTCGTAGATTACCGAATAGCGGATAAAAGGGTTGCTACAAACTTTTTCAGAATTCGATGGATGACCAATATATTAGCCAATCTATAAATAGATCGGCTAATAATAATGGATCCAGCTTTACAAGATTGTGAAGGTGGTCAGCGTTCGTCCGCGATTCTACTGAAAGAGGAAGAAGTGTTGCATAACAGGGTTTATTCGCTTTTCTTGTTCAAGGTGTATGATCACGTGGTACTAACAACAACAACAAATTCGATTGAAAGTACGTATTCTTGTATATTGTCCTTATTACGTAACGGATTTTGATGAAATATGGCGCATGAAACGCGTCTTGTTAAGCTGCCTTTGGTGGTCTCTGTATGTTCGCCCAAACTTCTGTCGTTTTTGCGAAGAATCGATTTCCGTGGACACGAAAATGGATTCTTCGCAAAAACGACATAAGTTTGTGCCAAACTCTCTAGACCACCAAATGCAGCTCATGAAGATGCGTTTGCTGCGCCATATTTTATCAAAATCAGTTGCATATTAAGGAAAATATCAAAGAATACTTACTTTTGAGTGGGCGACGTTGTTGTTGTTGTATCCACGTGACCATGCACCTTGTAATAGCCACAAGAAATATAAAAGTTTACCTTAAAAATCTACACTAACAATATCTCACATAGGGCCCACAGGTGACGGAACAAAAATTGAATCAGATGATTTTTTGTTCTGGCAACTGTGATAGGGCATATGGCTGCCTAAAACACGCAACATTTGTATTACATAATTTAACCGAGTATCCCATGCATACCGCATGTACTGCTACTTGCAACGTTTATGGAGTGGCAGGACCTAATTTTACATAAGCTGCAGTCTGAATGCATTGAATCTAAGCGAATTAAAACATCTAGTCCCTGACTCCAAACACAAACAAATCCTCTGGCCACTCTATCAGCCACAAAAAGTAGGTCAAAATCATCCGAATGACAAAGGATGGTCAGTCATCAATGTGAGAAAACTATTTATAAATTTTCGGAAAGATCCGACCAACATATCAGGAGATCTGCAACGTTTTAACATGCATTCAAACATGTTGATGACGACGATGACGCCGGAATTATGACCGATATGCCTTACTTTCCACTTTGCTGAACGTCCGTCAAATATTGATTGTATTGCTATTTTTTTACGGAACTGGTATGGCATTTTGGTTTTCCACCAGACCAATACATTTCCGAAACCCTATGTCTAAAAGTTTGGGCCATGATCTGACAATGTGCATTTTATGAATGATTAATCTGTTCAAGAGTTAAAACATTGCTAATATCATCGAATATCTTTACTAGGCAGGTACAGTCCATGTCATTTGACTGAAGATATCGGTATTTGTGGCATTACTATTTAATTCGTTCATAACGGTCGTAAATGTAAATGCTTTGATTTAACGACGGCACTGGCTCGGTGACCTTGCATGTCGGGACCGACTTTTTAAGTCCCCATCCGATAGGACTATAGTTAGTACGAAGTTTTCTAGCCCAAGAACACACTGAATGTGCCATTCGCAGCGGTCGATGTGGGTCATAACGGTCGCAATTGATTGCTTTGACACTCAGTTAAGGATTGCTACCTGGTCACTGAACCATCGCTACACATATTATAGGTGGAATCAACAGTATATCGATTGAATACTGCCCGATTACTTTGGAGGACAGTTCACGTCCCACAATGAAGAAAGCGAAAACTTCAAAATATAACAGGGAGTTAGACAAGTCGATATTCTGTCTACTCACTTTTACAACCCGTATAGCATGAACATATTATTTAAAGAGCTGGAGTGGCGCAGCATATGAGCACACACAGGACCTGTCTATTAGTTTCCATTACACGTACAGGCAAACAATTCCAAATTAGAAAACATAATGGAATAATGGAACGTCAGATTGTCACAAAGGATGTGTGTCAATTGGGTCTGCTGATGCGTCTAGTGTGGATTGCTGTGTGTTGTGTGCTTGTCACCTTCCGCTTTCAGCCTCTGCCGCTGGCTAGCCTTTGGCGAATAGGAAGCCGAGTGCGTAAGTCTTCTGTGCCAGTACATAGCCTCTCTGTAGACAAGCCCTTAGCAGTGCCTCCTCGTTGGCGACACACGGTAATTGAGCACCTCGCGACCTCAAGCTGAACTGCAGGGGACTCGGAGGAGGTCTGCCCCCAGACATGAGGCATGCATGGCCCATCGGCGTATGGACATGCCCTGATGCCCATGAACAGACCCCCAGTTATGGGTCAAATAACAACCACTGCCTTGTGGTTTAAGCCTCGGGAGAGGCAAAGGCTACGGGAGGGGTAACCCCTACAGCAAACCTAGAGAGCTGAAGTCGGAGGTACCAGGCCAGTGTGGCGCTCTCTAACAAACCATGGTGCCATGCATATACACAATGTCTACACAACCATCTAGACCGCATCGTGATGACGCTGGCTCTTCGAAGTCCCTCCAGGGAGAAGCAGCGTCGGGCTCTGAGCCTCGACGGAGTCCACCCAACATTACTGGAGGTCACTCACTTCGACTTAGAGCCAGGAGACGAGGGAGGAAATCTACTGGCCATACAGAGACACGGAAGAAGCCAAAGCAACTTTTCAAAGTTATGTATTGGAATGCAGAGGAACTCTTCAATAAGAAAACTGAATTGGAGAATATCCTTTTTGAAAAGGACATACACGTCTGCTGCATCCAAGAGACTGACCTTTCGGAGACCAAATTCTTCAAAGTTAGAGGCTACCAGTGCTTCCGTTGTGACAGGTTGGGAAGGAGAAAAGGAGGAATCCTTACACTGGTTGGGAACAACTTTGCAACCACCCAAACCAGTGTGCACATGGAAGACCCCGAATACCAGATGTTGTGCCTCAAATTGAGCAACAAGGTGATGAAGTTGTCAACCTATACTCCCCAAATGACAGAACTCTATCCCTGGACACCATCCCTGTTGAAGATACAAACTGTCTAGTCGTAGGTGACTTCAACAGCCACTCACAGAGCTGGGGATATGACCATATACACAGACGTGGAGAAGAGGTTGAGACCTGGCAGGATGAGCATAACCTCCAACTGATAAACAATCCTGATGATCAACCTGCTTTTTACTCCAGACGATGGCATTCCACTTCCACTCCTGACCTTGGTTTCTGCACTGACGATATACACAGTACTCTCTCAAGAGAGGTAGGTGATCAACTGGGAGGTAGTGACCATCGTCCCGTTTACCTCACCATGCAGTACAATGTCGCACAGGAACCAAGTTTTCCTCGATGGAACTTACAAGAAGGCTGATTGGAGTTCATACAAGAAGCTCACAGATGACCTCTGCAGAGAGATAAGAGTGGAAGGCAGAGACATCGACCGAGTCAACAAAGAATTCAATACTGCCATTCTCAAAGCCGCACACAAGTGCATTCCGCGCGGATCTAGGAGGGACTACAAGCAATACTGGAGCAACGATCTGGAAGTTCTTCAGAACAATTTATCGGAGACCAGGCGGGAGGCAGAAACAAATCCCTCTCAAGAAAACAACATTGCCCTCCAACAAACCAAGGCCAAGTTCCTAAAAGCCAAGATCCAGGCCAGAAGAAAAAGCTGGAAAGAGAAAACGGCATCTCTCAACCTGGAAAAGGATGGTACAAAGCTATGGAAACCAAACAGCTGAATGACGAAGGGGGCAGCAGCAGGAGCCCAACAACACTGGTAGAAAATGATACTCTGCTGACAGGCAAACAAGTAGCAAACAGGTTCGCTGACAATTACGAAGATGTCAGTAACATTCATATCAGCAGAGAACAGCCGAGAGAGGCAAGAAGAGAGGAGAGAGAAAGGCGCAGCAGTAGATCAGAAGAAGATGTAATGGAGAAGGGCCTCACACTAAGTGAGCTACAAGTAGCGCTGAAACAGCTCAAGGCCAAGAAGTCGCCGAGACCGGACGGCATCACCAACGAGATGTTGACCCACCTCGGCTCTTTTGCAATGCACACCCTCCTTGCAATCTACCACCACAGCTGGAGAGAAGGCAGACTCCCGCAAATTTGGAGAGAGGCAACCATGATTCCTATCCCTAAACCTGGAAATGATCGCAAGAAAGCATCCAGCTATCGCCCCATCAGTCTCACCAGCGTGGTAGGAAAGACTATGGAGAGTATTGTGAACCAGCGCATGAAGTGGTATCTGGAGACAAACCAACTTCTGGCCCACCAACAGGCTGGCTTCAGGAAATTCCGCTCGACTGAAGACCAGACGACATACCTTGCGAAGGAGATCGAAGACGCTTTTCAAGAAAAGAAAGTAACCCTAGTAACTTGGGTTGATCTCCAAAGAGCATTCGACAAGGTCTGGACAGAAGGTATGCTCGTAAAGCTACAGCGGATGGAGTGGGAGGCACTATGTACAAGTGGGTAAAGTCATACCTCTTCAACAGGAGGGCTAGAGTAAGTGTTGATGGGACTACTAGCCACAAATTCCTACAGAGACATGGTGTCCCCCAAGGAGGAGTACTGTCGCCCACCCTATTTCTCCTTTTTATCAACGACCTGGTATCGGACTTGCCAAAGGGAGTTAAGGCTGCCGTATATGCAGACGACCTCGCGCTCTGGTGTTCCGAGGAGTTTGCATCAACGGCAACTTACAGGATGCAACAAGCGGCCAACAAGCTATCCGCATGGGCAGATGACTGGTGCGTGCAGGTGAATACAGAGAAGCCATCTACTACCCTATTCACTCTGTCACCTAAACAGAAGGCCTGTCCTATAAAGATCAGTGACACGACATTGACACATATGGAAAAGGCAACATACCTTGGAGTGACCTTCGACAGACGGCTTACATGGAAGCCCCACATAGCAAATGCTGAAGCAAAGGCCCGCAGGAAACTAGCTATACTTCGGAAATTAGCTGGTACCAACTGGGGATCGCATGAGACCATACTAAAGACAGTATACCTGGATACAATCAGGCCCCATCTCGAGTATGCTTCCTCAACATGGATGACAACTGCCAAAACCAATCAGCACATACTAGACAAGGTCCAGAACCAGGCCCTACGAATTATCACCGGAGCAATGCGGTCAACTCCAATTAAGGCCATGGAGGAAATCACTGCCATTCCACCACTCAGCAAAAGGAGAGATGCCAAGGCTCTAATACAAGCCAGCAAGTATCAGTTCCTGCCAGATCATCCCATGAAAATAAAACTTGAGAGCCTGACAAAGAATCGTCTGAAAAGAAGCAGCTATGAATAAATGCTGCCCAACTTGGACCACCGACGGCTCGTCTTGAAAAGTCCGAACTACCAGAAGTATGGAGATATGACCTGTCCAACATCACTATTAACACAACTATCCCAGGACTTTTGCCGGGAGAACAGGACGAGATCATCAAGAAGTCCCTCACACAAGCCATGATCTTCGATAACTACCCATTGGAGACATGAACCCATGTGTACACAGACGGTTCATCGACAGCTGCAATTCAAGATGGGGGAGCTGGTATTTTCGTCTTGTACACCACTGGGAAGACAGAAACGGTTAGCATACCTACATGAAAGCACTGTATCAACTACAAAGCAGAAGTGGAGGCCATCATGAAGGCGACAACAATTATTGAAGAGTCGGCTGAGGACTGCCATCAGGTGGTCATACTAACAGATGCTCTGTCAGTCCTACAGGCCTTGAGCAATGCCAAAATACCATCTCTTTCCAGACAGTTACACACTTTATGCCAGAATAAAAAAGTGTCGTTGCAGTGGATTCCAGCACACTGTGGGGTTCCTGGAAATGAGAAGGCGGACAAGTTGGCCAAGCTAGGAGCCAAAGGTGACTAGCCACATATAATAGTGTTACTCATGAGGAGAAAGCAACAGTGATAAAGACACTGACGAAGCCAAAGCCAACCAAAGATGACTACCACCTACTAGACAGATGGGAACAAGTCATAATAATAAGGCTACGCACGGGACACAACAGGCTAAATGCCCACATGTATGCAAAACTGAAGTTGTCCCCATCTCCAAGATGCACTTGCGGTATGGAAGAGCAGACTACAGATCATATACTGCAAAGATGCCCATAACACATAATAGAACCAGAGGATATGTGGAACATATGATCACACGGTATACAGCACTCGCCTATTCGAGACATATCATTCTTCATACAATCCGAGAGATTACTATTTGTAAATATAAGAGGAAGATATGTAGTACGATTACAGTTTCTTAAATAAACCGCAGGGGCGGATCTGGAGGGGGTTCCGGGGTTGCACCCCCCCCCACCCCCCGTCCAGCCACGGAGTTTACATAGATTACAGTTTACCACCAGTTGGAGCCTAAATTTAAATGCCGTAAAACACAGGAAAGTGCATTTCGAAGAGCTGAATAATGTGACAACCCCCTTGTTGCGAACGGTAACTCTTGGTAACGGTAACGGTAACGGTACGGGAGTAGATTGCAAGTTATATTCGCAACTAGACACCCCTCTCCCGTTCTCCAAATGCTGGATCCGCCATATAACAGCCATATAACATAAATGTGGTCACCGCGGGCATTGTATCTACTCTCTTCCAGACATAGCATACACAATCACCTGTGCTAACCTTGACAATATATGTCGAGATATATATTACAAAATTCTTAAATATTGTGATTGAAAGCAAGCAGCTTGATTGGCTGTGCCTGAGATGTGCTACAGCTCAGGCACAGCCAATCAAACTGCTTGATGGCGAGTTGATATTGCCAATATATGTTCAGAAATGGTGACATATTGGTAAGATTAACGCAGGTGGTGGTTTATCAGCCCTCATTATTGACTGTACGGCCATAGCCGAATGTTACCGAACGACACGGAATTAATGGATGAGATCGAGATGTTGTCAAGGAAACAGTGCTACAATGTTGTCAAACGAATGCAATTGTTGAAAAGTTAAATCAATGTGAAGGAATTAAAACTTATTTCTGATCACATTCTTGGAAGTTTAGGAAAAATGTTCGATTGTTTATGAATACAAATGACGTTAAAGGTTGTCGAGATTTGACCAAATGCATGCATGTTGTTTCGTAATCAGGATGATTTGCAGATCTGGACACTGTGGAGGACGTTTCTGACTATTATATTACTGGACGAGTTTTATGAAATCCCTAATTGGTGTCGAAAATTGGCGAAACTCGAAGACATTTATTGATTTTATTCATATTCAAGACCAAAATTAATACTTAGTCTTTTATGACGAGTATATTAAAACAAATCCTTAAATCACGGCGCTATTTTTGCTATATATCTTTTTTACACAATTGGAAAAGATAAGCAGAAACAAATCGTTTGTCCAAAATATATCATATTTATATATTAAAAACAAAACAAAATTGTGGTCAGAAATGTCCTAGGAATGTGGTTCTGTAACGGGGTGAGATAATTATGAACCAGCCCGGGGATTGAACCTGGGACCTCTGGTTTACCGTACCATCGCTCTAGCCGATTGAGCTTTCTTCTTTCAGCTTATATTTAAGGGTGGGAATTGGCTCGTAGACCTTCCATACCCGGACATATATATGTCCAAAAGGCCGAATTTTGAAGTGTTCTATGTGATATATGTTGGCGCAAGGCGGACAGATGTGTATAAGTGTGTGCCGAAATGGGACACAGCTTAGGTCCAATACGGTCCTGTAATTCCGCGCAGTGTCCCGGTGCACGGGAGGCGGGAAAGAAGAGAGGGTGTAACTGGGTAGAACCTGGCACCGGTGATGCAGAGCAAAACGGGTCCCATGTAGAACCAATCCACCCCTGGCGGCACTCGACACGCAAGTTGGTGCCATACCATAGAGTCGGTAAAAACACGTGCTATTCTCGTCCGAAGAGTTGCCACATCCAGACAGCTCCAGGCCGGCCGGGGCCAGAAGCAGGCAAGGGCAGGCAGAAAATTCGGCTGAGCTTGAGCTAACTTGCTGTTTTTGGTTAGACTTGTTATACATGTATATGGATTACTTTCATAAGAAATTGTGATAACTGAGTTGCCTGGACATCCTGGCCTAACGTGGCAGGGACTTGAACACCTCGGTTCCTCGTAGTGTCCACGTACCCCCATGTGTTAACACGTCGCCTGTCCCACTGGTGCGAACTGGCCGCAGTATGATGGTATATATATCTCGCCCATGCGCATATTCAATCCAGAACCCAGTAATGGCCACTGGATACAGTAAATCCGCCCGGCTTGTCCGCTATATCGGCAGCCAGGCAGAGCCACACGGGTGTCACCATAAACCAGTCCTAATCCCAGAAGGGCTACACGAATGGGTTGTGTTCTATAAGTAGCAGTCGGGTGCACCAAGTAGTCAACTGCCCTACCGTGAGGCCAGGCAGACCCACAAGGTGCCACAATCAACCACGCAGAAACCTGAGATAGGAATAATAAGGACATTTTTTGTTCTTATTATTCCTATCTCAGGTTTCTGCGTCTAAAACTAGTGCAACTAGTCTAAATTAGCTCAATTCCAGCCGAAAAATCGCCCACCACAAGCCCAGCCCCGACATACCTTTTCGCAAATCCAGAAGTAACAATCCAATGAATAAGAATAAACACAATGGAAATATAAGTTAATTTCCAACAGTTAAAATGGCCGCCGCCGGTAACATTCAAATAATTGCCGGCCGGTAAAAACACACAACCTGCTCAAGTCTAAGGTCGCCGTTCAAGTGTTTGGACAGGTCATTAATGTACACCTACTCATCATATTGAGTTACGTATCGTGACAAACGTCCCAGCCAAACTGAAATTCGTCCCCGAATTCTATATTTACTTCATTTCTGAATTGCATAGTTTTTTATACATTTTGGGAAGTATTTATGATCAGTCACGGTCCCTCGTTGGGCGCCAAATGTAACAGAGCGAGATAAACGTGTACCGGTCCGTGGTTCAATCCGGGTACCTCTGGTTTGCAGTACCGTCGTTAAAACCGACTGAGCTAACCGGGTACGAATAAACACCTTCTCATAATATTGAGTTGAGTTATCAGGAGCAGATCATTTACGGCATTTAAATTCAGAATACAACTGGTGATAAACTGTGATCTATGTAAACTCCGTGGCTGAACGGGGTGGTTGTTGCAAAATATTAACAAAATAAACAAATATGCTCTGAAATTTCCAAAGACGGTGGTCCGAAACGTCCAAGAATTTGGTCCGAAACGTCCATCGGTGGTCCGAAACAGTCTGGTCTGAAACATCCATGGCTGACACGTCATGCACCCGTTTCTTTACCGCAATGTTTATTTCTGGCAAAATGACCCTTTTCGTATTTTTGCTACACTGACTATTAGACTGGTTATTTTTTAATGGATTAAGGACAGGAAATTGAGTGTAATAAACAGAGAGCCAGACAAGCACCCTTGGCTACAATAATGGCGGATGGTGTGTTTTATTTGTTATTTTTTGTCCATTTAAACAGATAATAAGCTGATTTTATTCGTTCTGTTGGATGTCAGATATTATTTATGCAACGTCTAGTAATATATGTTGTAAAAGTTTTACTGCGAGGTTTTCAACGAACTTCTTCCTGTCCAGCTAGCAACAGTTGACTAGTGGGTGGGGTAAACTATGTTGCCCCAATTCTCGTGGATTTGTGCCTTCTCATTGATTCATGCCCCTAGAAAACAAGTGAATATAAGCATATTCTAAGAATAGAGTTAATTGATTATTTTATAAAGGTATTTTAAGTTGTTTCCCACTGTTTTCTAAGTTACAGTTGCATACAATTGTGATGTACCACATGATATGATGGTGGGTCTAGTTTTCGGGTTATTAACAAGTTCATCAACTAGCGATTTTTATAAAACATACCATATGAGCTAACTTGTCAGTTCAATCCAATGCTAAATATTTCTTTCAATGTTTCTTGCCTTCAAAATAAGATTGTTGTTAGATTAAAATCCGCGTCGGCGCGTTTAATAGCAACACAGGAGTCGGCCATCTTGAATCTTGACTTATGGTTGGTGTTTTCGGGGTATGTTCCGAAAGTGTGAATAAATCTGCTAATTTGTCCAGAGTTTTCATTGGCTGTTGATGTCTCGCAGATGAATAAAGCACAGTGAAGGAAAACTTGAAACTTTCTATTGTTTATGATTTTAACAATATTAAAGAGCAGATTAATGGCGGACGTAGAAAATCAAGGTAGGTTCGTGAGTAAAATTACCTAAATTCCTAAAATTACAAAAATTACCAGTATTTAGTTCAAACACTGGATTTGGTGGCATTTTAAAGGACATAATGTACGTCAAGTCACGCTTATTTTAATCACCTGACGTAAAGCACATCGCGGCTGCACACATGTCTATAAATTACAAAATATTTGAATACCCCGAAAACTCGGACTACCCCGAAAACTGGCGCCTCGACCATAGTTGTAGTTTTTGGGGTATGTTCCGAAAGTTTCAATAAATTTGCTAATTCGTCCCGAGTTTTCATTGGCTATTGATCATCTCGCAGATGAATGAGGCACAGTGAAGGAAAACTTGAAACGTTTCTATTGTTTATGATTTTAACAATATGAAAGAGCAGATTAATGGCGGACACAGAAAATCACAGTAAGTTCGTGACAAAAATGACCTAAATGGCAAAAATTACCAGTATTTAGTCCAAACACTGGATTTGTTGGCATTTTTAAAGGACTTAATGTAGGTCAGGTCTTGCTTATTTTAATCACCTCACATAAATCACATCGCGACTACACACATGTCTATAAATTACAAAATATGTGAATACCCCGAAAACTCTTGACTAACCCGAAAACTGGCGTCACGACCATACAGTGGTATAACCATTTGTCGGGATTACCCCCACATCGGGAATTTTCGTAAACCGCATTTGTCACTAATCACGGAAACTTTCACTGTCAGTGTCAAATGGAGAAAAATATTCCACATCGCCCTTGGTCATGTAAGGTTTTAATCAAAATTATTAGAATACCTTCAAAATGTTGTATTTCAGCTATTCCCACTTTTGTCCACTCATAAACATCATTATTGAAAAAGATTTACAAAGCATGGTTCTGCCGGTCTGCGTCACTGGATTCTTTAGCCATTTTGAGCAGTCATGGTCATGTAAACACAGACTGGTAGCTGTCAAATTACCAGAATAGAGGCTTTAGTAACGTCTCGGCCCTAAGACAAGTCGGCCCTACGACACGTCGGCACTAAGACATGTCGGGCCCCAATATTATTTTTTTATGCCACAGCCACTGAATGGTGAGGGAGGCATATAGTGTCACCAGCGTCCGTCCATCCTTAACGCTCAGGTAAATGGCTTATAATTTCTGTTTCCTTGCTCGGATCTGCTTCACATTTCACACACGCAGTGCTCCAATGGTCCTCTACCGTCCTGTGACAAATCCACATTAAATTAATCAAATATGCCTCGTTTTCTTTGGCTGCAAGCGGGGGCATTCGTGTGCCGACAGGCCACATTTCTAGTTTATATATAGTTTTATATCGTTTTATGGTCAAAAAAATGTTACTAATTAAGATAAAAGGCTATATTAATGATAACAATAGTATATTTTGATATTTATTGTCACGCCCGCTTGTGGAAAGCGCAATATAGTCGGCACTTTGGCGTACGTACGTGTGTCCGGTTAAATTTTGTTTGGTTAAAGTTTTTTGTTATGCTATATCTCTGCAACAGCTTCATCCATTACCTTCAAACTTCACATGGGTGTTTATCATCATCTATATTTTCATTCTACCCCCCCTACCGTGCGGCCCCTGTGCCCAATGTCAAGGTCTAATTACTTTTTGCTTCAAATTTTCATGTACTATATCTCTGTAACTGCTTCACCCATTACCTTGAAACTTCACATGGGTGTTTATCATCATCTATATTTTCATTCTACCCCCTACCGTGCGGCCCCTGTGCCCAAGGTCTAATTACTTTGAACTTTTTGGTTAAAGTTTTTTGGTTAAAGTTTTTTGTTACACTATATCTCTGCAACTGCTTCGCCCATTACCTTGAAACTTCACATGGGTGTTTATCATCATCTATATTTTCATTCTACCCTCCTCCCGTGCAGCCCCTTTGCCCAATGTCAAGGTCTAATTACCTTGAAATTTTTCTTTAAAGTTTTTGCTTGTACTATATCTCTGCAACTGCTTCACCCATTACCTTGAAACTTCACATGGGTGTTTATCATCATCTATATTTTCATTCTACCCCCCTCCCGTACAGCCCCTGTACCCAATGTCAAGGTCAAATGGGTTTTTGTCGCGCCCGCTTGCGGAAACCGCCATATATTCGGCACTTTGGCTGGCGTGCGTGCTTGCGTGCGTGCGTGTAAATCTCTAAATTGTGTATCATTTCAATTACTTACTCTCATATCAGGAACTTCATTTCAAATTCTTTCTCTCATATCAGGAACTTCATTTCACATTAAAGTTTTTTTGTTCACTTACTTACCAACTTCTGTAAAATTATAGCCTACTAAGCCAGAATTTGTTGCCCGTAGTAACATACAGCCAGAACGCATTACCATTCCTTTTATTCATTTACAATGATTTCATGCAAATCCATTCTGGTGGTATGTTAGTACGGCCACAAAGTCCACTGTTACTCACCTCACTCCCAAATCTTTTTTTAAAAAATCGAGAAAAAAAAATTAAAAAATTCGTCGGACGTCGTAGTCATCGTGTAGTCTCTCGTGGATCCCAATTTCTTTTTTTTAAAAATCGAGAAAAAAAAACAAAGACATTTTTTTTTTAAAAATCGTCGGAAAAAATCGTCGTAGTCATCTTGTAATTAATTGATTCGTGATTTCTGCAAGTTTATTCAAACAACGAAGTTCAAAGTCCATGAAAGGATTATTATTAGTATGTTAGCAAATGTAATACATGTACCTTTAATCAGGTAATCATGTTAATAGGCATATTTATTAATCAATTCAATTACACATAATTGTCGCTAATAAATGGTTGCGTGTTCGATCGCATTTCTTTTTCTTTACTCCCAGGCACAGGTGACAGGGAAAAAAAATCACATGACGGTGTATATATATAGATATTAAAGGTTAACAACGAACTTTACGAAGTGAAAGACGTGCCTTTTCAAAATCTGTTAATATGATAGATATCGGTACCTTACTATTCCGTTTGATGTTTAATATTTGTGAAAATACACCAGTCCGGGTCTCGGTGCCGTTTATTGGGTGTAAGAGTACCTTGCGCCTGTGGTACAGCACTAGATTTGTAACCTAGTCCTCCCCAGAAAAAGTCGTCGTTATCGAGGGTCCCTGAATTGTTGCTCAAATTTCTATACCAGTAACAACAGACTATCAGATTGGTTGTTCCCATCACCTGTGCTCCCAGGTGTAATATTTAGCGTTCTATAAATAGAGTGGTGTTTCCGCATTATCTGGGTATGGGATCACGTGGTCTATTGTTTACACTGCAGCCCACGGCAATCTTGATTAAATCGTAAATTTCATTCATCAATATGACTTGCAGCGTAAACAATAGATCACGTGACCCCACATCCTGAGATTATGCACGTGTCAACCGCATGAATAGGCAGGACACGTGACCATAGGCATTATTTATTATCAATTAATCGTTTAAGCGTCTGTTGATCGCGAGTAGTATACATTGTAATAAGCGTCTGTCTATCGCGAGCACTATACAACGTAATAAGCATGATTTTATAAATAACTCCTATGTTTAATACATTAATACATACAACTTTGTATGTCATAGGCATTGTTAATAATTACTTTAACTTCTGTTCAAATAACCCCTTGCCATTCAATAGAATTTATGCTACAGTTTGTAGATTGTTATTATCTTGTTGTTGGTATAAATCCTGCCTGTACTGTGCACCATAATGAATATGGTAAAATAGCATGTACCACAACTGAAAATTAAACGTGATCTGAAAGCATCTTGCATTATGATTATTAGCCTTGTGATAATATTATTGTCATTTATGACTGGCAAAGGAAATGGTGGAAAATTGTTTACTGTACACTCCTCTGATAATTTAGATAACCATTTTTTACTTCGACCCGATGGTGCGCCACACTACAGGATGAGAATAACCCAACAACAAAAATCCAGAGTCTAAGGTCACAGTCTATTTTCTACAAGCGCCTGGATGATACGTTAACCAAAATGGACGACATGGAAACAAGACTTAGATAAATCTGGTTTCACAGCACTTTTACGATAAGTTTATTGTTTTAACAAGTTTTGAATAATTGTTTTTGTATGCTTATAGCTCTAGTAACTGGCCAACAAAGGCTTATTATCCAGAACCTAGGTATATCCACTGTATTTTGTGATTTTTGTCGAGCCCGCTTGCGGAAAGCGAGACATAGTGATCACAATGACGTCCGGGTGTCCGTCCGTCCGTCGGAAATCTGCGTTCAAATAAATACCACCAAATGCCTCGGCGGGCTCGACATGCGGGTCGCGGCCATCTGGTTCTACATACTTCCTTAATCGGAAGATTATGCATAAAATGTGATATACATGTATGTTGATTTCTAGGTGAATCTGGACTTCACCATATTTAAATTTGATGCATCTACAGGGCCTGAAAATAGCAGCTTTTACCAGTATGTCCGGGACCTACCAAGGAAAAAAGTGAAGGCTGGCACGATTTACCCAAATCTTCATGTAATTACTATATTTATTAATAAATAAAGTTATACACATCATAATAACGACGTTTGGACTGTACTTACATAATATCTGTCATTAATTTGCTCATTCCAGGGCACATTTTAATGTTTTGATGCAAACTGGAAATATTTGTATATGCAATAAAGGGTGAGTACCGCGATTAACTAATACTATGAAGCCAAGGAAGATAATCCACTATATAATGGGATGATTTTTAATTGAAATACAAATAAAAAACAGTAGAACCTCTCTAATGTTCACATCCAAGGAGACAATGTTTGAAAACTGTTCTACCAACTAGTATAATTATATATATATATATTTAAATTATAATTACTACATGTATATTATGTATATATAATATACATGTAGTAATTATAATTTAAATATATATATTAATATTTATCTGTGGCTGTGACTGGATAATGGGGCTTATCAAAATTGTGACAAGTGTAGGTTCTGAATAACGACACCCTTCTGTAGCCTGGTAACAACCTATATTGCTTGTTCTAAGCGTGACTGGGGTTTCATTTATGGAATGACGAATGTTGCAGACACTGATCAGATTGCGGATGCACAGGCTGATCTGGATCTACACTGGTCGCAAAACCCATAAACTCCAGTCACAGCCACATATGTGCGATGCGCAATCATGATCGATGATACATGTATCTTAAAGTTAGACAATGGAGTCATAATTAATGAGTCACGGTAGTCTCCCTTTAGAATAATGCCATATTAATCACTTTCCCGCGGTAATATGTGCTTTATTCTTCCTTTTTTAGGTAAAAATGTGCTTATTATATGACATACTATAGTAAATACATGGTTAGTGTATATTCGGTTGAGCCTTATACAGCTTTATTGGGGCGAGCTTTAGCGAGCCCCTATAAAGTTGTCGGGGCGAAACTGAATATATTTTATAATCGACGGCACTAATCATGTATTTAATTTGGTATTGTATCTGATTAAATCTCCGATTTATTTACGATGAGATTCAATATTGGCTGGCTTTAGACTACACAGTTGTCATAATAAGCATTGCAATCATAATGGACATATCTATGTCGTTGGTTACGTCACATACTGTAGTGGGTGGTGTTCAGGCGAACGAGACGGCGTAAATTAACGGTAGTGGTTCCTCCTTATAGGAATCACTATTTGCCTGGTTTGGCCCTCCGGTACGTTTTTATCTTTGGCTCTTGTGTTACCTGGGAATTGGTTTATTGCCCATTATAAAAGTAGTAAGATTATTACTGATCCTACTGCTTTTGGGAGGGGCCAAGTGATTCTGGTGTGGCAAGGACCTGGCATCAGATCAGGATTATTCTGATTTCAGGGCTGAATTTATAGTTTTGTTATTGTAAATATTCAGTTCTGATTTTGGGATTTTCCCCCCATTTGTTCATGTACTTGAAAATGTACATGTACTTGTACAGATAATATATGGGATTTAGTACTAAACCCATTGACCCGGCCTCAAATGACCTTAGCTGTTGATAGGCCGTTAGACTCAAACAAACAAACACATATACTGTAAAAATGGACAAAATTCAACTGAACAGACAGCGATTTTGATTTTAAAATTCGCCACCATCTTGAATTTGCTGTTGAGACTGACCAATCAGAGGCCTCGATTAGGGGTCAAAGGTGAAAAAATAAAAGCAAAAACGGCACTTCATGTATATTAGGCTACTTCAGTAGCCTATTTCATCAACATTGCAAAGTATACTTTACTAGCAAAGTATACTTTGAGGGAGTAATCATTTATTTTTCCTGAAATGCATTATTTCATATAGAACTAACAAATGCATGTATTTCATGATTAAAAGTATGCAGAATTATTATACTGAATTTATTACATTATCACAGCCATTAAATGGCTGTGATAATGTAATAAATTCAGTATAACAAAAATTAATAAATTAAAAAAAAAAAGGAAAATTTCTCCCTCAAAGTATACTTTGCTACTAAAGTATACTTTGCAATGTTGATGAAATAGGCTACTGGTATATTGGGTTACTTCAGATATAAACAGAATTTATTCAACCCCCTTTATTATGTTGCATGGAGCAATGGTTGCGGTATAAAATGATATATTGTAGAGAAAGTATATAATATAATCATAAATGTTATTTTAATGAAGATTTGGGTAGATTTGGGTATATCGTGCTGCCGAAAAGTGAAAGGTCCGAGGAATTATTTGGAAGGTACTGGAGGATAATTGCAAGAACAACGGTAGTCGAGAACATCACCGACCCAATCAAGTTGTGTTGTGATGGCTGCTATTTGCTTATTGGCATTTTATATTTTTCAATAACACTAAACGTATGCAGCATCTAACTGCGTAAACACTTGGATTGACCCTAGTTTATATTTACAAACATACACCAGCATTATATTGTTGATTTCAATGCAAATTTTTACCAAAAAAAACATAACAATAAAAGCTTAAAATATTTCACAACTACTATTTACATGCATATTGAACTTGTGACAAGTGGTTTTATTGAAACAGATATGTAAATTTGATGCTTTATCACTGTTTTTGAAAATTCCACAGGAAAATGCCACTTTACAAAAGTAAGCCATCATGACTATATCAAGACAGTCATGAAGTCACGACTAGAAAAACGGTAGAAATATGTGTCTGTTTCATGCGAAATGACTCGTCACATCATGTGTAAATCCTCGACTGTGTCACCATAAATTATAAGATGATCATCAGAAAGGATTTAGCTTCGCCACTGAATGATGATCGCAATTTCAATTTGATCACATGTCCGGCGGACTTTTTGCTTGCAAAATACAAAGATCCAGGACTTCAGACCAGTGCTATTTTCAGGCCCTGATCTAGGCAGCAACACTTCTTTATTGTATTGTATGAGTGATCAACGAATGTCACTTATATTTCTAGGTACTCTAAGACTTGCATAAGGCCATCGCAATATACTATACGGAGGTATAATTCTAATTATGGTTATTAACGGTATCAGCACTAGGTGATAATTGGAGTTGTTAGGATAAATAGAGGCTATTCCATCGTACATTTTGAATAGCGGGAAATAAGACACGCGTGTGCGTCGGCTTCCGCGTAAGCAACGAGTGAGCGTAGCGAACGAGTTGCTTGCACGGACGCCGACAGACACGAGTGTATTATTTCCGCTATTCAGACATGTACGATGGAATATCCTATTTATTACACTTCCACGGCGGATATATATGCACAATTAGTCTATTTTTGAGATTATAATCGATGAATTGTGATGTGCGCATGAATAGTTATACAATGAAGTGTTTTCCCGCGTTTTGACGTTATGTTGTGTGACGTCATGTAAACGTTTTGAAATCCAAATTACGCAGCTGTTTCTATGAGCCAGATATATTTGAGTGCATGTTTGGAATGTGTTCAATCACATTAACATTCTAGGTTAGTCGAGACCCTTTCCAAATTTTGAAATAACTTTATTTTGACTGTACATGTATTAAAAATTAAACATTTTGCATCCATGGTAGCTCGTGGTTTCCAAGAAATTACGGGTGTTCTCCTCACGGTGTATTATTTGTAAGGAATTGATTACGGGTTTTCTCTCACAGCGAAACCCGTGGAAATAATTTGCAAGAGTGTAATAAAGCTGTAATATAATTTAATGATTTATTGTCGTGCATGCTCAGTCCAAAAGGGGGAGATAATTCATGCAAGTGGGATCATCCGTGTCCTATGGACACATTTCTAGCGATACTATTAATTGCCCAAAACCCAATGACAGATTTTACTTGGAACATACAGTAAAGAATAATGTGGCTGTTCCAAGGTTCGCATCGTTATTTACTTAGGCATAAAATGTTCTTTATAGGAATTAAATAAGTGTATAATTGTGTCACTATTCCACCAGTTCTAAAAATTACCAGTGCTGCTATACAGATATAATCATTTAGTAATATTTATTGCACATCAAAAAGTAAATACAGAGAATACATAGTAATGTCCTTTAACATTTTAAGGAAACACGGTTATCGACCCTGATAGCAGTGTGGAAATTTACGTCTGATATAATAATGCCAATCAATGTGTGGGGTAATGGTGAATGAATGTATATTTTGCCAGATGATGTCTCTGATATTAAGAACATTTTGTGTATACTGAGTGGGCATGTACCTTTAATGGTCCTGTACCACCCTGTGACAAATCCATGATTGTCCCGCCCCCATTAAGCCCAGGGTCGAGGTGCATTAGAAACCTTAACGCTTGTGTAAATGTCTTATAATAATTTATGTTTCCTTGCATGAATCTGCTTGATATTTCACACACGCAATGCGCTAATGGTCCTGTACCGCCCTGTGACAAATCCACGATTGTCCCGCCCCCGCTAAGCCCAGGGTCAAGGTCACATACTTGGTGCATTCAAAATGTCATAATAATTTCTGTTTCCTTGCATGGATCTTCTTGATATTTCACACACCCATTGCACTGATGGTCTGCTTTCATGCTGTGACAAATCAACGCTTCTCTGGCGCTGTGAGTTTTCAAATTTGCCTCATTTTCTTTGGCTGCCAGCGAGGGAATTCTTGTGCAGACAGGCCACATTTCTTGTTTCATATGTTACGCAATCAAATAACATACAAATGTACTTTTGTTGAGCCGTTAACCTCCCATGTTTCAGACCAGGATAAGGGATCTGTGAATGGCGATAATCAGATGATCGATCAGGAAAACCCTATTCCTGAAATACCTGAAAATGTACAAGTAAGTAAAATGTACTCCTTCCATTGATTAGCAAGTAAGTATTACGTTGCTCTTGAGGTTCCGTACGTACGTCCGTCCGTGTACATTTACGTCAAAAAGAGTTTCTACAACATGTAATATCTTCAATATTACGCAAAGAATTGCTTTAAAAATTGGACACTTGAATCACATGAACATTTGTCACACACTTGCGCCGCCATTAACACGACCTTAACCATTGTCACATTCGAAATGTCGCTGAAACACTTTTGTTTTGTGGCTTTGCCTTGTTTCTTGTTCTTTTTAGCTCACCTCAGCGAAAGTGAGCTATTTCGTCCATCCGTTGTCCGTCCACACTTTCAAACGTCTTCTTCTAATGAACCGCTTGGCCAATGTTGGTAAAACTTCACATGGATGATCTATAGGTGGGGGCACATCAGATTTGTAAAATTGGAGGTTGTCGCATAACCCAAGAAAATCTGTTCACGAACTGCGGGGCCAATTTCAAAGAAACTTGGCAGGAATAATCGACAGTCAAGGCTGTTTCAGATTTTTCACATTTGTTAAAATGGTGGCCCCGGTGCCAAAAATGGGCGAGGGTGGGGGTCAAGTAGTGGTCAAATTTCACATTCGACCGAATATGGTCATGTTATCATATAATCCAAGATGGCAATCGTAGGAAAGTAGGTCAAATTTGTCAAAAAAAAACTCACGAAGCGCGATTCCGATTTCGACGAAACTTGGCAGGTATCAAGGGGGGCATATTACATTGCTCTTGAGGTTCCGTATATCCGTCTGTGTACATTTACGTCCAAATGTTTGTAAGAGTTTCCCCAGATGACCGCTGTCGAAAAGTAGGTCAAATTCTGAAAAAAGTTCTCGTGAACCTCCAGACCGATTTCAGCGAAACTGGGCAGGAATGATCGGAGTCGATGCTGTTTCAGATTTGTAAAAATGGTGACCCATGGGTCAAAAATGGGTGGGGCCACACATTTAACCAAATATGGTCATGTCATATATCGAATTGAAGGTATCGACAAGACAATCACTCAGGAGCATGTTTTGTCGAAATCAGGGGATAGGCAGTGGCTCAGCGGTAGAATATAGGACTTCAATACTGAAGGTTGTGAGTTCAAAACCTACCCTAAGGCATGAAAAATACTTTCATAGTATTTCCATCCCACTGGTCTTGTCTGATGAGACTTTAAAACTGTGGACCCGTCCCTATATATGACTTTAGCTGTTGCTGAGACGTTAAACCCCATTAAAAAAAAAAAATTGTGGATTTAATCAGATGATTACGTCATCCAAAATGGCGGCAGAAAGGTCAAAAGCTCATCCTTTTATTAGAGATTTCGAACATCGTCTTCTCGTGAACCGCTTGGTCGATATTGGCCAAACTTCAGTTGTGGTCTGTGGGTGAATCCTTTTCATATTACCGGTAGTTAAAGTGGAGGTCATCGTATATTCCAAGATGGCGGCCATAGAAAAGTAGGTCAAATTCTTAATAAAACTTCTTTTCACAAACGGCCAGACCGATTTTGACGAAACTTGGCAGGAATGATCGACAGTTAAGGCTTTCAGATTTGTAAAAATGGTGACTCGGGGAATCCTTACCAAATTTCATCAATTGCTTCCTCGCATTGATGGCTATCTATCCAGTGTCATTTGGGTAATCTTGACCTTCACCTTGGTGACCTTAACCTTTGTGTCAATAACGTTGATGGCAATCCAAGCAATGTCATTTGGATGACCATGGTGATCTTGAGGCCTTGGTGTCCAAAATTTTGGACATAGTCCAAATTTTGAATATCTCCTGATCAACTTCATAATTAGCTTTGTCACATTGATGGCTATCCAACCAGTGTAATTCAAGTGCCCATGACCATGCTGACCTTGACCATGGTGTCAACAATTTTGGACATAGGTCCTAATGTTGAATATCTCTATAGTTGGATAATGGCCAAACTGCATCAATCGCTTGGTCACATGAATAGCTATCCATCTAGTGTCATTCGGGTGACATTGACCTTCATATCAATACTTTAAAAATTACATCCAAATGTTCAATATCTCTTGATCCATTAGTCGGATCATCTTCAAACTTTATCAATAGCTTCCTCACATGTTAGGCTCATGTGGATATCTACAAATGTAATTCGACTGACCTTGGTAACCTTCACCTTGGTGTCAACACTTTTGGACATATGTCCAAATGTTGAATATCTCCTTATCTGTTTAGAAAGAGCTTCCTCACATTGATATCTGTCTATTCAGGTGACCTTGACAGGTCACTCAATCATTTTTATGTACGTCCAAATGTTGAATATCTCCCTGATTCGTTAGTTGGACCATTACCAAACTTCACCAATAGGTTCCTCAAATTGACCTTCATCGCGATCATATTGTTTAGTGGGTGAGACTCCCCAGTGATCGCCTTGTTTCCATAATATAATTTTGTTTAAAAAATATACCAAAAAATCACATGTGATGGGTATTTACAGAAAATAATTACATCAGAGAAGGAAGCCGCCGAGCAGCCAGCGAGCAAGCGTGCCAAGGTAGACCTGCAGTCACTGCCAACCAGGGCGTACCTCGATCAGACCGTAGTGCCAATATTACTGCAGGGGATGTCCGTGTTAGCTAAAGAACGGTAAGCTGAAAAGTCACATTTATAATATGTGGCTGTGACTGGAGAAATTGGGCTTGTGGTATTTGTGAACAGTGTAGCTCCTGATCTGACAACACACTTCTGATACTGATATATACCGGTGCTTGTTGTGAGAAAAAATGATGGGTGCTTTTTTATTCGAATGACAAAACAGTGCAGATCCTGATCAGACTGCGGATGCACATGCTGATGTGGATCTACACTGGTTGTAAAACCCATATGCCGCATTTCTGCAGTCACAGCCATATATATATATAGTTTGTTTCAGAAAGAAAATTGTGTCGTGTACATGTATGTATTGAACAGATGTACCACATCATTATTAAAGGCATGCTTAATTCCTTTGGTAACTAAAGCATAATACAATCACTGATGTCATTAGACAATTTGACTACCATATCGTTGGTTTAATTTGACTACCATATCGTTGTGATACTTCACATGTACATTCATATCAATCACGAGAAGAACCATGTTGAATGTGGGTTTTGTCTCTTCAAGCTTACAGCCACAAGTGCTAAACTATTCATATTTCTTTCCTTTCTGTATGATAACTGGACTACTGTCGTCCGATTTTCGCCATACTTATAATATGTACATTTATATTAACCATGGGAAGAATGGTATCGAATGGGTTTCATCTCTTCAAGGGCAAGGGTGTTAAAAATAAAATTGGTTATTGCGCATTTCTTTTGTTTCCGTGCGATAACTATCCAATTTTTGCGATACTGCACATGCATGGGCGGATTCAGTGGGGGGGGCGCATGCGCCCCCTAAAATTTGCCGAGTAAAGATTTTTTACAAGTTACAAGGCACGTTTCATGCCAAGTGCCATGTATTCCATGCATTTTTCAGTCGTTGTCTTATTGTTTCAAAATTTAAACGTTTTCAATCAAAAATCATGTCTAAACATACTGTGACAGTGTCAATATTTTTGTTCCAAAATGCGCCAGAACGCAGGAAATGCGATGTAGTGCGATGTAGCAATATGCCGATGCGGTTACTATTTTGCAATACTTGACTATATTAGTCGTTCGATAATATAGTCAAGTATTGCAAAATAGTTAACCCCCCCCCCCCCCACCCCCCCCCCCCCCCCCCCCCCCCCCCCCCCCCCCCCCCCCCCCAACCCAAAATCCTGGATCCGCGCCTGACATGTATATTTATATCACCCAAGAGAAGAACCATATTGAATGTGGGTTTCATATCCTCAAGGTCAAGGCCACGGGTGCTAAAATAGATTGTTTATTGAACGCATTTCTGCCGTTTCCGTTCGATAACTTGACTACTGTCTATCCGATCATCACGATATGTTACACATACATTCATATCAACCATATGAAGAATGTAATTGAATGTAGGCTTCATTCCCTCAATAATAAGGTCACAGGTGCTTTATTGCTATATTGTTCTTGATGGCTCACCAACTTACAATTTTTAGCCAGGTTTTTTGAAAAAAAATCCAGGCTATTGGATTGGCGAAAGCCGGGCGGGTGCGGGGGGCGGCGGGCGGAATCCACAATCAATGTTAAGTTTTCGTGTTTGAGTCCATTTCTTTGGTACTGTACCACCTAGGACCACCAAACTTTCACAGCTTCATAATCAAGGGGTGCCCACCACATATCACTATCCAACATGTTACTTTTTTTTTAACTTGACCCATTTTTTCCACGCAATCGACTTAGCCATTTTCAATGTTAAGTTTTCGCGTTTTCAATGTTAAGTTTTCGTGTTTAAGTCCATTTTCTTTGGTACTGTACCACCTAGGACACCAAACTTTCACAGCTTCATTAATCAAGGGGTGCCCACCACATATCACTATCCAACATGTTACCTTTTTTTTTTAACTTACTTGACCCTTTTTTCGCGCAATCGACTTAGCCATTTTCAATGTTAAGTTTTCGCGTTTTCAATGTTAAGTTTTCGTGTTTAAGTCCATTTCTTTGGTACTGTACCACCTAGGACCACCAAACTTTCACAGCTTCATAATCAAGGGGTGCCCACCACCATACTATCCAACATGTTAACTTTTTACCATTTTTTTGTATCCAAGGCAATTGGATTGGCGAAAGGCCGGGCGGGCGGGCGGGCGGGCGGGGCGGGCGGCGTCCACAATCATTAAGATTTTTTCGGTTTTTTTTGATTCCATTTCTTTGTTACGTACCAACCATAGGACCACCAAACTTTCACAGCGGCATAATAAAGGGGTGCCCCCACATATCAACCTATTTTCTAACCTGTTTACTTTTTTTTTTAACCTTCACCCATTTTTTTCCGCGAAATCGACTTAGCCATTTACAATGTTAAGTTTTCGTGTTTAAGTCCATTCTTTCGTACTGTACCACCTAGGACCACCAAACTTTCACAGCTTCATAACCAAGGGGTGCCTACCACATACAACTATCCAACATGTGACCACTTTTTTTACCTTCACCTATTATTTCTACGTAATAGACTTAGCCATTTTCAACGTTAACTTTTTAACGTACGTCTGGTTAAAGAGTTTTTTGGTTAAAACTTTTTCGTTATACTATATCTCTGCAACTGCTTCGCCCATTACCTTGAAACTTCACATGGGTGTTTATCATCATCCATATTTTCACTCTAACCCCCAACCGTGCGGCCCCTGTGCACAATGTCAAGGTCAAATTACTTTGAATTTATTTGTTAAAGTTTTTTCGTGTACTATATCTCTGCAACTGCTTCACCCATTACCTTGATACTTCACATGGGTGTTTATCATCATTGTCGCACCCGCTTGCGGAAAGCGCGATATCGTCGGCATTTTGGCATCCGTACGTCCGTGTGTCCTGTTAAAGTTTTTCGTTAAAGTTTTTCCTTCTACTATATCTATTTTTTTAGTGTCCATGCCTCGCCCCAAGGCGCGACATGCAGGCCACGGCCATCTAGTCTACAAAAAGTTGGTATAATTATGTTATCCAAGTGTCCATGCTTGGAAAAAACCTGGCCTTCGTGGCTTTGCCTCGTTTCTTGTCTATTACTAACATGCTGTTGAATGAACGGAAAACGATATTCAATCAATATTTTTCATGCAGAATTGCCACATATTATTTATTCTCTCAGCGCCAATAGTAGGCAGGAGGGGATATACATGTAACGATAGTCTATGTATGTGTGATTATTACTTGCTACATGTAACATTTTAGTTTTTTCCTATGACCTATGAATCCCATGATGTACTTCATAATGTTTGGCAACAGTGTGTCTCGGTTTGTTGCATACAGCACAATGTCCTAGGTCACATCATTGTTGTAAAAGTCAAGTATTGCCTTCATTATAATGGCTGCAACCACCAAACTTGGACAACATCATCTACTTGTGATACACCAGAAACTGCAGTACGCAATACGACCTCATTTGACAGTGACCTACTTCTTCTGCTTCAATGACTTAACCATTTTCAATGTTAAGTTTTTGTTAAGTCTGTTTCTCACTCACTGTAACATTTTCCGCATAAATTACTTTGTCATTTTCAATATTCAGTTTTCGTGTCCGTTTGTCATTCACTGTAACAGCTACAACCACCAAACTTGGACATCATCATCTGCTAGTGGTGTACACCAGAAACTTCAGTACGGTATATGGCCGCCATTTCATCATGACGTACTGTTTTCAATGTTACAATTTTTTTCAGAAAACACGGCGTTCGTGGCTGTGCCTCGTTTCTTGTTGTTCAATAATAATAATATTTCTCTTTTGGATTTCCTAGACAGCAGGAAAATGCTTCCTGTGATAATTCCATTATTTGTTCCTCTATTTTTCAGGCCTCCAAATGCAATTGAATTTCTGGCAGCGTATTTATTGAAAAACAAGAACCAGTTCGAATAGCCATCACTATGCACCGTACTACTCGTGATATGACGACCACTCCGTGTACAGAGGTTTTCTATGTGATACGGACTAGTCCACTGCACACCGAGGGATCTGTGCTGCATTCAGGGATGGATTAGTTAACATGCCATTAGACATTTCACATCATTCAGAACCTGCACTGCAGCATTGTCAAGATAGTTGATGATATTTCGATGGTCTAGTAACATAAGGTCGTAAGTGCTATGCTAAAGCATAGCACTTACGACCTTATGTTACTAGACCATCGATTTGTTGGTGTTGTTACAATCTCTGCTTCCGTAATAGTTATATGTATTTGCCTTTGGACACTACCAGCTCAAGATTGTATGTAGAGTATTTCTGCTCAACATGACTTGGCTATTCCATTGTTGTATGTTTATTATTACCAATACAAAATGGCATAGTGGTAAGATATATATCCGTCTCTGCGAAACTGCCAAAATGTTACAGCACATTGATATTTTACCAGACCGGACAAAAATTTACCAGACCAAATTATTTTTATAAAAAAAAAAAATAGTTTTTGGGTGATTTAAGAGCTTTTTAGCTCTTTTAAGTATATCAGTCGTATAAGAAAAGCTAGCTAGCACCAGAAGCGCATACCAAAGGAAGGTGATTTCGTTGAAGCTTAGAATAAAATATTACTTTTTTTTTTATAGTCGGACATTCGGTCCGGCGACTTCCGGTTTACTGTCGGACCGGCGGCACTTTTAACGGACATGTCCGATGGACCGACGACTTTCTCGGAGACTGATATATCTATCTAATCTGTATTTCCGTTCTGTTCAAACTTTCTTTGACATTCAACTTGTGCATTCCTTGTGCGTATACGCCAGTTTGAAAAACGTGGCGTATTATGTATTGACGCTGTTCGTCCGATTGGCATTGTAGGTTCAAATATCATACCATACATCTCCACTAAGTCAGATAGACTTGGAACTATTTTTTTATCATCGTCCATATTTTATTAATACAAAGCCCTATGCCCAATGTCAAATAACTTTGTGTAAAGATATTTTTTTCCAATTTCACTAACCATTCCTCGATACCGTATATTGTGACCTCTAGCACTCATGATGCTTTTCTTGTCTGTACTCGTATGTACTCGTATTCCAGATCAGTGACATTTATTTCATGTAAATCTTTATTGTTCTAGAATAAATGCCTAATACCATCTTGCATATATTAGCAATTTTTGCGGAAATAATTTTAAAAGTAATAAGATTAAATTGGAAATTGGAGGTATTATCCAGACCAAATTATTTATACTGCAAGTATGTCGCACTGCATAATCAGAAGCATATAAATACATGTAAATGTTTAATTTATAGAAATAATTGATAATACTATCATTATGATAACTTACTGACACTATTTCTACATGTTGCTTGGATGCTTTCTGTTTGGTTCCTTGTTAATTTTTTGAAAAAGTGTGTAATTGATGTTAGTTGATGACAAAATTGATATATATTTTTAATCAATTTTGACTGAAAACAAAATATGTTATGGTAAAATAATGTTGGATGATATTTATGTTCACATCATATAATAAATAAATGAGCATTTTGTTATAGATAAAATAATATTTTATATTCAATTTCATAAAAAAATGGGCGGGGTAAAATTTCATTTTTGACTGAATATGTTCATGTTATATACTATATAAATTCAAAGATATCGAAAAGATCGCTCTGGTGCAAATTTTGTCGAAATCGGATGATGACATCATCCAAGATGGGGGCTAAAAGGTCATCCTTTTATTAGAAATTTAAATTTTGTTTGTATCCAACATGGCCACCAAAAGCTCAAAATGTTATTATTTTATTAGCCCACACATAGACTCTGTTCTGGACTTCAGGGCCCGGTTGTTCAAAACATCAGTTCGCTTAACGAACTGTTAAATCCTTAACTGAATGGTTAAAATCTCTGTTAAATGTTCAAAACATCAGTTAGCTTAACGGACTGTTAAATCCTTGACTGAATGGTTAAAATCTCTGTTAAACAGAGATTTTAACCATTCAGTTAAGGATTTAACAGTCCGTTAAGCTAACTGATGTTTTGAACAACCGGGCCCAGGTGAGTGACTCTCAAGTATGCCAAGAGGGTATATCAATGTTTTACAATTATAATGTCTAGTTTTATGACTGTACTTTACAGTCGCACTGTCAGAGTTTGGCTTCTGCTCACTGGTGATAGTAATACCTCAACAATTGTTTAAATGTTAACAGTAAGGGCCCAAGGTTGTAACTGCTCTGAATTATTTCTAATCTTGGGCTGTAGTCCTTGTGTCCAGAAAAGCAGAAGGCATAATTTGCTACAAACATAATGTAATTATGTTACATGTTTGTTCAAGTTGAGCATGGTTGAGAGTGGAGCATGAAAAATATGTTTATAACCAAGTGCCCTTATAACTGTAATACAGTAGTGTATAGATCCTAATAAACCTATTTATTGTTCCTTCATGTGTAACTGAATCTATCAATATTCTAACTTGATTCAGGCCTGGCATTATCTCACGGATTGCCTCTCATTTCGCATTTCTGCATATCAATTTCCGAAATTTTATTAAAAGTAAAATTGAATTCTGTGTGTAGTATAAAATTTAGGCAATTAAATAAAATTAAGTCTTTTTATAATAAGAATATATTTATTGAATTGCATTCACCAAATGTACATGTGTTCTCCCTGCTGAGAAAAGGTAGCTCATGATGTGTGCGACCACCATCACCCCAGTTCAGCCTGTGAGGACGTTGATTTATCAGAAGGTTCCTTTTCTCAGTTGTCGGCCCATGTACACATTACGGAGATATGATAAGGGAGACAATCCCATAGCAGGGTGATATGCCAGTAACCAGTTGGGGATTTTCTAATAACAAAACAGAAAGCAAACACGATTTACTTCCGACTCATTTCCTGTACTTCTCTTTGTTGTTAAACAGACAGTAAACCCCATTCAACCAATCCTAATGTTTTCACCTGAACAAAGTGAGCATGTGAAGAACACGCTAATATTAAAATTACTTTACTTCTACATTCAGTGTAACGTCTCATTTTCACGTCACTAAAATACTATTACAATGTGTTCCAACACAAACACTTCTTGGTCCAGTTAGTGATTTAGTTAATTTTGCAGAAACTTTATTATGCCATGTTTTATAGGTGCATGTTTGTATACATGATTGCATGTTCAGGGTGATGAATTGGTTAAATGACTTTTCTACAGAGTGGATTGTACATTTGTATATAATAAGACATATTGGGTATTTTTGGGATTACTTGAAATAAATTGTTTCATACCTTTTTGCTTGTTGGTTTTATGTTCACTGTCCTTGACATACTAGATTTGTATGAACGTATACTAGTATGTGCCTGTCTTATGAAGCATACATGGCAATAACAGTTTATTAATTTGGTTTTGCCTGTATTTGTGGCGAAAACTGGTCCTTGTAATACATATGCATGCACAGAGTTTATAGTGACCCCTGTTTGTAAAAGTTTGTATGGGTTTATATGAGCGTTTGTGGGTTAATCATACTTCAACTTGGGCAGTATTTTACACATCAAATTTAAAAAAAAAGGATAGCGCTCCATATGTTCAGCTGATTTTCATAAAGTTGTTTGTGCACCTATTACAGGCATGAGAATCTTCAGCTGATTTCAGATGATTATTTGATACTACTACGTTTTCAAAATGATTCAGAATCCATATTAAATGCTCAATTTTGATACTTTTACAAGTGGGGTGAGGCGGTTTCAGTGGATTTTAAGATGTTTTCAGTGACAGCCATTCTCATGCCTGCTATTATCTCTGATTGACTTCATCTTCTTGTTTGCCACCATCTATATGTTCAGTTCAGCCCATATATGTGGCCCACATGCCCAAGGTTAATGTCAAGTTGCATAGAAATTGGTATTAAAGTTTTGGCACAATTTACATTTTCGTCAAGATTTCAAACTTCATGTACATTTTTGGGCTTCCTTGCGAATTGAATCGGGTTATACCCATTATAAAAATAGTATGATTATTACTAATTGTATTACTTTTAGGGAGTGGGGCTAAATGACTGGTGTGTTGAGGACCTGACACCAGGGCAGGTTATGCTAATTCCAGGGCTGAATATATTTTTTTTTGTCTCGCTCACTATAGCAGTCTCATCAACAATTTGGGACTTGCATTTTGGATGTAGCCAAATTTCCCATCTCCGTTAGTCAGATCATTACCAAACTTCATCAATAGCTTCTTTGCATTGATAGCTATCCATCTAGTGTCCTTTGTGTGACCTTAACGTTTGTGGGACGTACATTTTGGACGTATTCCATATTTCGCATATCTCTTGATCCTTTAGTCGCATCATTACCAAACTTCATCAATAGCTTCCTCACATTGATAGCTATCCATCCAGTGTCACTCGGGTGACCTTGACCTTCAGATTGGTGACCTGAACCTGTGTCTCAATAATTGTGTATTCATATTGATGGCCATCCACACAGTGTCATTCAGGTAGCCATGGTAACCTTGACATTGGTGTCCACAATTTTGGACTTATGTCCAAGTGTTGAATATAGTCTGATTCATTAGTCAGATCCTTACAACACTTCTTAAATAGCTTTGTCACATTGATGGCTATCCAACCAGTGTCATTTGGGTGACAGTGATCATGGGTACCTTGGCTTTGCTGTCAACAATTTTGGACGTATGTCCAAATGTTGAATATCTCTATAGTCAGTTAGTCAGGAGAAAAACCTGCCCATAGACGCTGACAGTGTTTGTCTACTGAGCATGAACTTTAGTATATGGCAATTGTTGTTTTTCGAACATATGTGGCGGCCATCTTGAATTTACCAGTATATATTGACTCTTCTGTATCAAAATTAATATAAATATATCGATTCACCAGCAAAACAATGGTCATAGACGTCGACAGTGCTTGTCTACTGTGTATGGGATTTTATATATTTAAATGTTTGTGTTTTTTGGAACATATGTGGCGGCCATCTTGGATTTTTAATTTTTGTCTAGGTAGTAGTAGTATCGTGCAGTTTCATAATCAGTAGACATCTAAATTATCAAAACCATGAAAACATTTAGTGTGGACGATAACTTTGGGTTCACGGTGAACGCTGTTTGTCAACTGCACTATATTAAATGGTGTAGAAATGGCTAGCATGTGTCGTAAATGCACAACGTGGCACATACCTGCTATTTGCATGTTGTATTCAAGGAAGGCGTACGTTTACTTTTATACGTTTTCTGATGCGTTTATTGCCAAGCGCGGATCCAGGATTTCGGGTTAGGGGGGGTCGTAACTATTTTGCAATACTTGACTATTTTATCGTAGCTCGTTCGTAGACAGAGCGGAGCTCGGGATAGCGCTAGGGGGGTCCGGGGCATCCCCGCCCCCCCCCCCCCCCACCCCCCCCGAAATATGTTTCTACATCGCATTTTCCTGCGTTCTGGCGCATTTTGGAGCAAAGCCCCGCGTTTGTTTTTTGTTTTTTGGCTGTCTGTTTTAGTATTCGTACACACTCGTCGGGTAATATATCGATGGTCTAGTAACATAAGGTCGTAAGTGCTATGCTAAAGCATAGCACTTACGACCTTATGTTACTAGACCATCGATATAAGAAACCGATAAGAAATATAACAGAAAGTAAACGCATCAGAAACCGCATGCATATACGCAAACGACAAACGGTAACGACGCCTAATACCACCTAATTTGACTCATAATTATACCCCCGCAACGAGGTGTTGGGTGTATACTGGAGTCTGGTTGTCCGTCCGTCCGTCACTAAACCTAACATCAGGGAAATATAACTTTTATTTCCTTCATCTAAAATGCTTAATAGTTCACACATGCATTCCTGTAAGGCTCTACTAACATGCTGCGCCAAATCCACGACCGTCCAATCCCCTCTGATTCCAATGTCAAGATCAAATACTTAAGTCTTTTTACAGCTCTGTACCAGCCAACACTGTCCTCGGCGCAGCCAGCCGCCACATAGCACCGACACGCTATATAGGACCACAGGTGGAAGACTCGGACATAGGACACGATACTTGGCTCATTTGTGAAATTTCACCATTTCCATACAATATACCTTAAGCTAGTATCTCACTGGGCTGCGACTGTTGGCGACAAATTGCGAACGGCATTCGCGAGGGAGTTTCCAAAATGTCTCGAAACGTTCGCAGGCGTTCTCAATGTCCTCGCGTTCGTCGCTGGGCATCGCTCTCGTGTCGCTGGAATTTTGAACATTCATCATCACATTCATCACACATAGAACAGATAATTTGCACAGGCAAAACGGTTCTCCAATGCTGTGTTATGAATTACAGTGTGCGTCGTATATATAGACATGTTTATCCCTAAATGGTATTCGGATTGTCAAAATGACGTATTCAAATTAAGAGTCAAAATGACAAATATAGTCAGCTCCACGATATGATAGCAGTAAGTTTACAGGGTTATGAACTGTCCTCATCGGAATATGTTGCATGCACCATATAATCTCCCATGAGTGGCTTTTCTTTTTCAGTTTCATTTTGTATTTCACTATTTACTAAAGGTACACCTACAGTGGGGTCAGCGTGTAAGTGCACACACGAACGAACACGACAGGTTGGAACCAACCTGTCGGGTTCGTTCGTGTGTGCACTTACACGCTGACCCCACTGTATTAGTAAAAGCTAGTTCGTGGACTTGAAAATAAAACGAACTGAATCATAAGATTACTTAATTTAATTATATTGTATTTGTGTTAACAATGGTCAATGCATGTATAGTTAACATTGTACATATTGTCCTCTGTAATACATGTATCAGGTATCGTAGGCAGCTGAAACTAGGAACACAAGTAAGAATGACATCCCATTTCTGCTAACACCTGTACTACACCACCGCCTGCGCTAATCTTCCCAATAGTTGTGCTTTGAGAATGCTTGACCCGTGATACTGTGCAGGGGATCAGGCGGATTGATTAGTTGAGCCTGAGTTACAGCTCAGTCTCAGACAATCAGGCTGCCTGATTGCGAGTTGAGTTTGCTAATATATGGTAATAAACGCCGAAACCTTAACCCTTTGAACCCGAAAGCCCGCTATAGCGGTTTATGCAAACAGTGCAGATCCAGATGAGCCGGCTCGTAACGAGCCGTCTCATCAGGAGCTGCACTTTTTGCAAGTAATTTTCATATTTCTTAGAATATAAACACCCCCTTTTCATAAATGGACGAATCTGAAAATCATTTTGTGACCATTGGATTGGTCGGAACATTAGCATATCACAGTCCATTCCAGTTCCTTAGGGTTGAAAAGGTTAACGCTAGTTTAACGCAGACGGTTGTGTATTTATGATTTCGGCAACCAGATACTTAGTCACATGTTAGGGAGATGATTTATATAAGCTTGATTTCAATCCAATCCCATTTGCATAGTACTGATTATATTAGTATTGATGCCATGCTTGTAACTGTTTTACAAATAAAATATGTTTAAACCAACACAATAATTACACTTGCTGCCAGATGTGCATGGTTGACTGTTTACGAAACACGTGCATTCATCACCACACACTCACACTCGTATACCATAATAGTTAACAGTTCGGGAGCAGCAACTGTTTGCGACATTAAAACAAGTTTTATGAATTTCCCTTCCTTGTCATATTCATATACATAGTCTCTTGATAACGGTAACTCATGTTTGGCATGTTTTTTTCAAACAAGTATTTTCTATGAGCATATTATGCAACGTAACAAACTGTTTTCTGTACATGCATGTGTAAGGATTGTAAGATTTTTTCATTTTCTCTGTACGTAGGTTATTTATAGGTTCCATGAATTAGAAACGTTAACGACCAGTTTGATATATCACAACTTATGTTCTAAACGGCAGTCCTTCCCCTTGTCAGATAGGCCCAGCTTGTTGCTCTACTAGTATTATGTATTTTACCTTGCACAGTTGTTCGAGCAATATCTCTCAAGTTCTTCTTGACGGATCATAACCACATTCAGAATACATGTTTATCACGGCAAGACGAAGAGCTATATTGCTTTGCAAATTTCGACAACAGACGCAAAACCCGGTTGATTTGTTGATGACTTTTCTCCCCTGGGCGGCCATTTTAAATTTCTGCATTGTGTGCCATTGCCGGCGCAATAACTTAAGTTCTACTTGACGTATCAGAAGCGAATTCGGTATATATATTTATCATGGCAAGACGAAGAATCCTATTGAGCTATCTCTCTTGACGACCATTTGCATTGTTCCCGTTCTGTAGCCTTGTCCTCGCGATAACTCTAGTTATACATGACATATCTTAAACAAATGCATGTTTATCATTACAAGAGGAAGAACCATATTGATTTTCAAAATATTCCGATCAAATATGCCCTGCATGGTCATTTTTAATTTTCGCGTTCTCTATCCTTGTCCTCGCCATAACGAAATTGGTTATCCATATTTATCATGACAAGAGGAATAATCCTATTGATGTTCTTATTTTTCCAATGCGTTATCTCCCCTTGCTTACTGGCTATAGGCTATACACTCTTGTTTTTCTGTCGAAATCCCTCACGGAGGTAAATTCTGACATTGTTCTATCATTTTGATAGACATTTTGTTCCATAAGTGTTGCATTCTTTAACTGAAACTACAGTGATTTTTGAGAAAATTTGGATATTTGCAATGTTAGCATTTCACGTTATGTTACATACTTGTCGCGGAGGGACATGGGGGCAAGGGATACACGGGGATTGGGGTGCGGTATCATGTAAACTAGTAGTAGCTCACAAGTGGAAAGTTTTGTCCACTGATCGTTCTAAAGCGATGCCCTTGCTGTCACGTTTGCTTGTATCGTTTTTCAGAGTAAATCCTGTTTTCATCTCTGGAACATTCATGTGTTGTGGGCTTTGTTCACGTTTGTCTTTTATAACTTATGTGTTCACAGGTGATGGGAAAATATAATCTGATAATCTAACAATCTCTCATTGTATAATATACTATATATACTGTCATGCGATTTTTCCCGTCACCTGTGTATGTGTTGTGTTAATTTTAATTGTTACATATTTCTTATCTCTTATATGTTTTTATGCCCCCAGTCTCGGTAGAGACGGAGGCATATAGTGTTTGGACTGTGTGTCCGGCACATTAAGAAGTTCGCCGGAGTTTCTCAATTATGTCATAACTTCTATATCCCTTGATGGATTACATAAATAGTTTAACACAGTATACATATGGGAAAATGCCACACATCCATGCTGCCCTTAATATGACATTCACCTTTTGACCTTCACAACTTTGATTTATTTTCCCACATTAAGAAGTTCGCCAGAGTTGCTCAATTATGTCATAATTTCTATATTCCTTGAAGGATTACTTAAATATGTCCACACAGTATATCTGTGGACAAATGCCACACATAAATGCTGGACTTAAAATGTCCTTCACCTTTTGACCTTCACAACTTTGAACTTTTTCCCACATTAAGAAGTTCGCCGGAGTTTCTCGATTCTGTCATAACTTCTATATCCCTTGAAGGAGTACTTCAATATTTAAATATATCATACTTGTGGACAAATGTCACACATCCATGCTGCCCTTAATATGAACTTGACCTTTCGACCATGACAACATTGAACTTCTTCACACATTAATAAGTTCGCCAGAGTTTCTCAATTCTATCATAACTTCTATATCCCTTCAAGACACCCTGTTCTACCGTATCGGTATACCGCGGGTTTTCCCGTGACATAGGCGCTATCGATTCGTTGCTCCGCTCGGACAAACACCTTTAACATGGGGGAGATGGTACCTATAGTGACACCCTGTTCTACGGTACCTATAGTGACACCCTGTTCTACAACCCTGTTCTACTACTGTGACATAGGCGCTATCGATTCGTTGCTCCGCTCGGACAAACACCTTTAACATGGGGGAGATGGTACCTATAGTGACACCCTGTTCTCGGTTATAACTTCTATTTCCTTGCTCGGATCTGCTTCACATTCCACTCACGTATTGCTCCAATGGAACTCTACCACCCTGTGACAAATTCATGTTCGTGTTGATGGATTACTTTAATGTTTCAATACATCACATAAATGTTCAATAAATTAACACTTGTTTCCGGTTTTCTTTGGTTTGGGTCTTAAGAATAAAATGACAGCTTAGAGATAAATTGGGTCGAAATGTCAGCGGCTGAAAATTAGACATTCAGCAAATACAACAACAACAATTCACGGCATGTTTATCAGCATGTAAACAGGAACATTTTCCTCATAACTCCAAACCATAGACATATTGTGGTTGTAAGTTGCAATATTAATTATCAATTTATTATTTTCTCTATATTTGGTCTACTCGTATAGATCATGAATCTTCCATTTTAGTAGGTGTCGACACTATCATTGGTTTTCGTGTTTGTTCTGCCTTCTGCCTTCTCGCTGTTGCCGTGTTGGTGTAAGCTCTACGGATGTGTTTTGCTACACAAATGGAAATAAAAAGATAACCAATGTCAAACTATGTATACCTACAGGGATCCTCTAGATTATCAGTCGTAAGATTGACCCAAAATTAACATTGACAATCAATTATCCGGACAAATGTATAACCGTCTTATAACTTGTATTCTCACCTTAAAATCATAATTGTTATTTTTATCGCCTGAAAACCAGTGTAAACAACATTGTGTAATTTTGCAGAAAAAACAATCACCATTCGCTTCTTCAAAAACATCGTATTTATAGAATTTATTGTATTTATAGAACAACTCTGCAATGACGTAATGGGCGCACTCGATTGAGCTCTTCATAATTTGGTAGAAAATTCTGCGGTAATGAGGCCCATAAAGGAAATTCTGAACATTTCGTACACTGTCACTGGTGTTTTCGCACCTGTCGATTTTACCCACGAATTACAAATGTCCGAAATGGTGTGTAATGGCTTGGGTCCGAAATGGCTTGGCGTGATTTGGCCTTGAAACATTTATTATTTGTTTTTGGATAAGTAGCTCTTCGTTCTTTTTCTATCATGATACATTTTCGCATTCCTTCCTATCTGCTCTGTATTGTACATTGTGTAACAGTCTGAAAATGATATTGGAGGAATGCATCGTATCATCTGCATACACATCAGAGTATTGAAAAACTCTATAGGGGCCTCAAATTATTCGCATGCGCAGTGACAGATACAAGCCTCCGCACAAATGTTCACGTTGTAAACATAGTTGGACATAGTTGGGGAATGTTTTCAGCAAATTTTACTAAAATGTTTACTTTGGCGATATAGTCTGCACACTGGCATGGAAACAGCAAGCATCTGCGTGATTAAAATGTATTTGTTGCAAAACCAGATCAAAAGAATGCTCTTAATTAACAGGTATTTTCATTTGTCCGATAAACTGATTGTCTGGATAATTGGTATGACCCCTGTACAGGTGTATTATTGGTCTATGAATGTTTTTAACATGACTGTGAAGTGTTAAACTTCTCACTGGTCAGACTGTGTAGCAAAACGCCAGGACAAATTGGGCTGTTATTGTGACTAAATTTTACACTATAAGGGTCTCCGCTCTCACGGATACAGAAAATATAAAATACAGATGAAATAGTAAAACACATCCGTAGAGCTGAGATTTTCTAAGCTGTGTTGGTGTTCCTGTTAGTTACCCCAATTTGCCATCTTGTAACTCAGTAAAAACAAAACAAAATAAATATTTTTGGTGTATTTCGTATCGGAGGTACAACGATAACGACATTTTTCCAGAGTTGGTTATCTGCAACTTTGAACTATTCTAGACTCTGTTGCGGGCAGTAACTTTGCTAAGCTCAGGGCCTGAAGATAGCAGCTTTAACCATTGGTCCGGGACCTAACAAAGAAAAAAGAAAGTGAAAGGTCCGAGGAATTTTTTTGAAGGTCCGAGAGGACAATTGCAAGAAAAATGGTAGAAATATGTGTCTGTTTCATACTAAATCGACTCGTTACACCATGTGTAAATACTGAATTGTGTCACCAAAACTGATCTTACAAGACCATAATCGGAACGGATTTAGCATAATGAGAGAGATCGAGAAGAGAAAAGTTTTGCTAAAAACAAAGGGAGATAACTAAAACATTAGTGAGACAAGAGTTGTCTATCTTGCACGCAACGCGCCTTTGGGTCGTGGTCTATGCATGTGCAAAGTTTTATGAAAATATTCCAAACCTTACGTACATATGTCAGTCTCCGCGAAACTGCCAAAATTTTACAGGACATTCGGTCTGGTAAACTTGAAATTTTTACCAGACTGGGCAAAGATTTACCGGACCAAATTTTTAGCTTTTTAAAGGAGATATAACCAGCTTCTGTTTTCGCGATACGCTTATGTATTCATCATTTATATATCAAATAAAACAAATTTTACAGTAATCCAACCAGTATGTGCCGTTCTTTGATGGATTTCATATTCCGGACAACCAGTTTTTCCAGCCATCACTGTATGACTAACTTCCCCTTATTTTGCTTACCACAGTTATTAGACCGCTGATATAAATATATGGGACTGTACTGTACTGTAAATATATAAGAATGACCTAGTTACAAACTACATTATACATACTGAAATGCGACAGTGAGTGACAAAATGGACATACTGTGCAATTTTCAACAGCTGCATGATACCAATCTGTATATACATTTATTTATACCCCCCGCAATGAGTTGTGGGGGGGTATACTGGAGTCAGGTTGTCCGTCTGTGCGTGCGTGTGTGTGTCCGTCCGTGCGTCCGTAAACTTAACATCAGAGAAATATTGTTATAACTTCTATTTCCTTCATCTAAAATGCTCAATATTTCACACATGCATTCCTATAAGGCTCTACTACCATGCTGTGCCAAATCCACGACTGTCCAACCCCGGCTGCTCCACAAGGTCACGGTCAAATACTTAGTCTCTTTACAAAACTTAACATCAGAGAAATATTGTTTTAACTTCTATTTCCTTCATCTAAGATGCTTAATATTTCACACATGCATTTCTGTAAGGCTCTACATGTACTACCATGCTGTGCCAAATCCACGACCGTCCAACACCCGCTGATCCCAATGTCAAAGTCAAATACTTAAGTCTGTACAAAGCGTAACATCAGAGAAATATTGTTATAACTTCTATGTCCTTCGTCTAAAATGCTCAATATTTCACACATGCATTCCTGTAAGGCTCTACTACCATACTGTGCCAAATCCACGACTGTCCAACCCCCGCTGATCCCAAGGTGAAGGTCAAATACTTAGTCTCTTTACAAAACTTAACATCAGAGAAATATTGTTATAACTTCATCTAAAATGCTTAATATTTCACACATGCATTCATTTAAGGCTCTACTACCATGCTGGGCAAAATCCACGACCGTCCAACACCCGCTGATCCCAAGGTCAAGGTCAAATACTTAGTCTCATTACAAAACTTAACATCAGAGAAATAAGTTATAACTTCTATTTCCTTCATTGAAAATTCTTAATATTTTACTTGTGCATTCCTCTAAGGTTGTGCTATCATGCTGTGACATTTCTACGACCGTCCAACCCCCGCTGATCCCAAGGTCAAGGTCACATACTTAGTCTCTTTAAAAACTTAACATCAGAGAAATATGTTATAACTTCTATTTCTTTCATCGAAAATTCTTAATATTTCATGCATGCATTCCTCTAAGGCTCTACTATCATGCTGTGACAAATTCCCACTGATCTCGAGGTCAAGCTCACATACTTAGTCATCAGAGAAATCGGTTATAATTTCTATTTCCTTGCTCGGATCTGCTTCATATTTCACACGCATTGCTCCAATGGACCTCTACCACCCTGTGACAAATTCACGTTCATGCCGCTCCCGCTAAACCCAGAGTCAAGGTCACAAGCCCACACACTTGGAAATCGTTACATATTTTAGGGGTACCTGGGACCACGCAGGGGGTATTCCGTAAGCCTCGCTTACTGACCAATCTAGTTATATTTACATCGTCAGGTTACAATCTATGTTTCCCCCGATAGTACTTATGTATAATGCTAAATCAGACGGGCAACAGAGTAGACACTTATCAGAGCTGTCGGGTGCATAGGTGGATCTGGTGCTATGCTGGTCAAACTGTCATAACGTCATTCATGTAGGCCAGTGTAGATCCAGTTCAGCCTGTACATTCGCACAGTCTGGACATGATCTGCACTTTTCGGCATTCCTTCAATAAAACACACTAACATGCAATTTAGACTACAGGAGTGTTATATTTGATTAGGACCTACACTAGTCACAAATGACACAAACCCCATTTCTCTAGTCACAGCCGCATATAGGACCAAGCTTCGACGTAACCCCCATTTGACAAAACAACGATTAAGTCCAAACATTTTCTATTTATTTGAAACAAGTCAGTAGGAAAATAGATTAGAACTAGAGCAGCTTGAGCTGCATCAACGGTTTGAGCCTCAAACATTGATTTCATGTGTAACTAAGCTTTAGCCCAAGGTGTAAACTATCGGTTACAAAAAGAATTTCTGAAGTTTTAGAATGAACAGTCCAACATTATTGTGTTCGCATCATCACACCGATGTGGGGCCGGTTAGCTTAGAGGTAGAGCGATGGACTCGGAGCTAGGGATACGGGTTCGATCCTCAGCCAAAGTTTTAGCTAAAGGACTGAAATATCGACTACAGCAAAAACAATTGAAATCGAATGATAAATAACGAAGCTGACGTCACATCCGTTTGCTCTATTTTGAAAACTTGAAAAAATACGTTCATCTTTGACATCGAATAGAGCCGTAAGTAGTCAAGATATAGCTCTGAAAATTATCATCTTTCATGCGGCTGACACTCCCCTATCACCCTGGCAAGAAATTATGTTGCTGACAGTACTGTACAAATTGGAAAACGTTTGTAAAGACCACCCGTTATCAGCCGAAATTTTCGACAAAATCGTTGAAAAGTATGTACATTTTTCAAATTCAAATGCATATAGATCTTTTATTTGAGCAGATAGCCGAAAACTGTCAGTGAATCTGAGATAGAGAATTTTGTCAGCTTTCCAATGCAAAAAGAATTCTTGAAATCGGTTGGAAAATAAGGAAGTTATAGGAAGTATGACGTCACTTCCGTTTTCGTGGAAAGTAGCATTAAAAGATATCTGAAAATCTCTGAGTCTCTGCTCACACTTGATCCGAATCGGCTTGCAAAATTTGAAGTCGATCCGACCAGCGGTTTGGTGTAGATGAAGGGAGCCCGTAAGTCAGCGGATGATTATTTTTCGATAGTTATCGCCCTTAAATTGCAGTTTACGCCATTTGTAAAAACACCTAATAAAACGGAAATATGCAATATTCCGCCAGTGAAGTTTTCGTTTGTTTTTCACCATAGGCCGGGCACAAAGCGGGAAAGTTTTAGCTAAAGGACTGAAATATCGACCGCAGCAAGAAATTTTGAAATCTATTGATAAATAACGAAGCTGACGTCACATCCGTTTGCTCTATTTTGAAAACTTGAAAAAAAGACGTTCATCTTTGACATCTAATAGAACCGGAAGTAGTCAAGATAGAGCTCTGAAAATTATCATCTTTTATGTGCCTGACACTCCCCTATCATACTGGCAAGAAATTATGTTGCTGACATTACTGTACAAATTGGAAAACGTTTGTAAAGACCACCCGTTATCAGCCGAAATTCGGCAAAATCGTTAAAAAGTATGTACATTTTTAGCCAGGTTTTTTGAAAAAAAATCCAGGCTATTGGATTGGCGAAAGCCGGGCGGGCGGGCGGCGGGCGGCGTCCACAATCAATGTTAAGTTTTCGTGTTTGAGTCCATTTCTTTGTTACTGTACCACCTAGGACCACCAAACTTTCACAGCTTCATAATCAAGGGGTGCCCACCACATATCACTATCCAACATGTTACTTTTTTTTTAACTTCACCCATTTTTTCCGCGTAGTCGACTTAGCCGTTTTCAATGTTAAGTTTTCGCGTTTACAATGTTAAGTTTTCGTGTTTAAGTCCATTTCTTTGGTACTGTACCACCTAGGACCACCAAACTTTCACAGCTTCATAATCAAGGGGTACCCACCACATATCACTATCCAACAAGGCGCGACATGCAGGCCACGGCCATCTAGTCTACAAAAAGTGGGTATAATTATGTTATCCAAGTGTCTATGCTTGGAAAAAACCTGGCCTTCGTGGCTTTGCCTCGTTTCTTGTTTTTTTTAACTTCACCCATTTTTTCCGCGCACTCGACTTAGCCATTTTCAATGTTAAGTTTTCGCGTTTACAATGTTACGTTTTCGTGTTTAAGTCCATTTCTTTGGTACTGTATCACCTAGGACCACCAAACTTTCACAGCTTCATAACCAAGGGGTGCCTACCACATACAACTATCCAACATGTGACCATTTTTTTACCTTCACCTATTATTTCTACGTAATTGACATAGCCATTTTCAACGTTAACTTTTTAACGTACGTCAGGTTAGAAGTTTTTGGTTAAAACTTTTTTCGGGTATACTATATCTCTGCAACTTGGCTTCGCCCATTACCTTGAAACTTCACATGGTGTTTAGCATTCATCCATATTTTCATTCTAACCCCCAACCGTGCGGCCCCTGTGCCCAATGTCAAGGTCAAATTACTTTGAATTTTTTTTGTTAAAGTTTGTTTGTGTACTATATCTCTGCAACTGCTTCACCCAATACCTTGATTACTTCACATGGGTGTTTATCATCATTGTCGCACCTGCTTGCGGAAAGCGCGATCCTGTGCCCAATGTCAAGGTCAAATTACTTTGAATTTTTTGTTAAAGTTTTTTCGTGTACTATATCTCTGCAACTGCTTCACCCAATACCTTGATACTTCACATGGGTGTTTTATTTATCATCATTGTCGCACCTGCTTGCGGCAGCACGATCCTGTGCCCAATGTCAAGGTCAAATTACGTTGAATTTTTTTGAAATTTTTTTGTTAAAGTTTTTTCGTGTACTATATCTCTGCAACTGCTTCACAACAACACCTTGATACTTCACATGGGTGTTTATCATCATTGTTGCACCTGCTTGCGGAAAGCGCGATCCTGTGCAATGTCAAGGTCAAATTACTTTGAATTTTTTTGTTAAAGTTTTTTCGTGTACTATATCTCTGCAACTGCTTCACCCAATACCTTGATACTTCACATGGGTGTTTATCATCATTGTCGCACCTGCTTGCGGAAAGCGCGATCCTGTGCCTATGTCAAGTTCAAATTACTTTGAATTTTTTTGTTAAAGTTTTTTCGTGTACTATATCTCTGCAACTGCTTCACCCAATCACCATTGATACTTCACATGGGTGTTTATCATCATTGTCACACCTGCTTGCGGAAAAGCGCGATATCGTCGGCATTTTGGGATACGTCCGTCCGTTGTCCGCTGTGTCCGGTTAAAGTTTTTTGGTTAAAGTTTTTCCATCTACTATATCTATTTTTTTAGTGTAGTGTCCATGCCTCGCCCCAAGGCGCGACATGCAGGCCACGGCCATCTAGTCTACAAAAAGTGGGTATAATTATGTTATCCAAGTGTCTATGCTTGGAAAAAACCTGGCCTTCGTGGCTTTGCCTCGTTTCTTGTTTTTTTTAACTTCACCCATTTTTTCCGTGCACTCGACTTAGCCATTTTCAATGTTAAGTTTTCGCGTTTACAATGTTACGTTTTCGTGTTTAAGTCCATTTCTTTGTTACTGTATCACCTAGGACCACCAAACTTTCACAGCTTCATAACCAAGGGGTGCCTACCACATACAACTATCCAACATGTGACCATTTTTTTACCGTCACCTGTTATTTCTACGTAATTGACTTAGCCATTTTCAACGTTAACTTTTTAACGTACGTCTGGTTAAAGTGTTTTGGTTAAAACTTTTTCGTTATACTATATCTCTGCAACTACTTCGTCCATTACCTTGAAACTTCATATGGGTGTTTATCATCATCCATATTTTCATTCTAACCCCCAACCGTGCGGCCCCTGTGCCCAATGTCAAGGTCAAATTACTTTGATTTTTTTTGTTAAAGTTTTTTCGTGTACTATATCTCTGCAACTGCTTCACCCAATACCTTGATACTTCACATGGGTGTTTATCATCATTGTCACACCTGCTTGCGGAAAGCGCGATCCTGTGCCCAATGTCAAGGTCAAAATACTTTGAATTTTTTTGTTAAAGTTTTTTCGTGTACTATATCTCTGCAACTGCTTCACCCAATACCTTGATACTTCACATGGGTGTTTATCATCATTGTCGCACCTGCTTGCGGAAAGCGCGATCCTGTGCCCAATTACAAGGTCAAATTACTTTGATTTTTTTTGTTAAAGTTTTTTCGTGTACTATATCTCTGCAACTGCTTCACCCAATACCTTGATACTTCACATGGGTGTTGATCATCATTGTCGCTTAACCTGCTTCAAAAATTACGGAAAGCGACGATCCTGTGCCCAATGTCAATAGGTCTTTAAATTACTTTGAATGTTTTTTTGTTAAAGTTTTTTCTGTGTACTCATACTCTGCAACTGCTTCACCCAATCTTACCCATTGATACTTCACATGGGTGCTTATCATCATTGTTGCACCTGCTTGCGGAAAGCGCCATCCTGTGCCCTATGTTCAAGTCAAATACTTTGAATTTTTTTGTTAAAGTTTTTTCGTGTACTATATCTCTGCACTGCTTCACCCAATACCTTGATACTTCACATGGGTGTTTTATATCATCATTGTCGCACCTGCTTGCGGAAAGCGCGATCCTGTGCCCAATGTCAAGGTAAACAAATTACTTTGAATTTTTTTGTTAAAGTTTTTTCGTGTACTATATCTCTGCAACTGCTTCACCCAATACCTTGATACTTCACATGGGTGTTTATCATCATTGTCGCACCTGCTTGCGGAAAGCGCGATCCTGTGCCCTATGTCAAGTTCAAATTACTTTGAATTGTTTTGTTAAAGTTTTTTTGTGTTACTATATCTCTGCAACTGCTTCACCCCAATACCTTGATACTTCACATGGGTGTTTATCATCATTGTCACACCTGCTTGCGGAAAGCGCGATATCGTCGGCATTTTGGCATACGTCCGTCCGTTCGTCCGTGTGTCCGGTTAAAGTTTTTTGGTTAAAGTTTTTCCATCTACTATATCTATTTTTTTAGTGTCCATGCCTTGCCCCAAGGCGCGACATGCAGGCCACAGCCATCTAGTCTACAAAAAGTGGGTATAATTATGTTATCCAAGTGCTTGGAAAAAACCTGGCCTTCGTGGCTTTGCCTCGTTTCTTGTTTTTAACTTGACCCATTTTTTCCGCGCAATCGACTTAGCCATTTTCAATGTTAAGTTTTCGCGTTTTCAATGTTAAGTTTTCGTGTTTTAGTCCATTTCTTTGGTACTGTACGACCTAGGACCACCAAACTTTCACAGCTTCATAATCAAGGGGTGCCCACCACATATCACTATCCAACATGTTACTTTTTTTTGGAACTTGACCCATTTTTTCCGCGCAGTCGACTTAGCCATTTTCAATGTTAACTTTTTGCGTTTACAATGTTAAGTTTTCATGTTTAAGTCCATTTCTTTGGTACTGTACCACCTAGGACCACCAAACTTTCACAGCTTCATAACCAAGGGGTGCCTACCACATACAACTATCCAACATGTGACCATTTTTTTACCTTCACCTATTATTTCTACGTAATTGACTTAGCCATTTTCATCATTAACTTTTTAACGTACGATGGTTAAATTTTTTGTTTTTGGTTAAAACTTTTTTGTTATACTATATCTCTGCAACTGCTTCGCCCATTACCTTGAAACTTCACATGGGTGTTTATCATCGTCCATATTTTCACTCTAACCCCCAACCGTGCGGCCCCTGTGCGCAATGTCAAGGTCAAATTACTTTGAATTTATTTGTTAAAGTTTTTTTGTGTACTATATCTCTGCAACTGCTTCACCCATTACCTTGATACTTCACATGGGTGTTTATCATCATTGTCGCACCCGCTTGCGGAAAGCACGATATCGTCGGCATTTTGGCATACGTCCGTCCGTTCGTCCGTGTGTCCGGTTAAAGTTTTTTGGTTAAAGTTTTTCCATCTACTATATCTATTTTTTTAGTGTCCATGCCTCGCCCCAAGGCGCGACATGCAGGCCACGGCCATCTAGTCTACAAAAAGTGGGTATAATTATGTTATCCAAGTGTTCATGCTTGGAAAAAACCTGGCCTTCGTGGCTTTGCCTCGTTTCTTGTTCAACTTCAAATGCCTATAGCTCTCTTAGTTGACCAGATAGCCGAGAACTGTCAGCGAGGCCGAGATAGAGAATTTTGTCAGCTTTCCAATACAAAAAGAATTTTTGAAATCGGTTGGAAAATAAGGAAGTTATTGAAAGTTATAGAAAATATGACGTCATTTCCGGTTTCGTGGAAAGTGGCATTAAGATATTTCTGAAAATCTCTGAGTCTCTGCTCACACTTGATCCGAATCGGCATGCAAAATTTGAAGTCGATCCGACCAGCGGTTTGGGCTGTAGACTGAACGGCTGAATAAAAAAAAACAAAAAAAAAACAAAAAACAAACGAATACAATAGGTTTTCGGCGCAGCTGAAAGCCGCCTACTGTACATGTGAAAATTGAATATATACTTTTAATTCTTTTTGTCTGTCAACGAACAAATTATGTGATTTAGTTATATTTTAGTATTCGAAAACAGTATTTACGGGAAAATAAGCGAGTGGACATTCAAGTTACACAATTTCAGTCCTGCAATATAACATTCATCCATGTATAAAAACAAACACATCAATATTGGATTTTCGGAACTGTAGAAAGCACCCTGATGTGCACAGTGTATCTATTCTACCATGTCTGTCAAATTGGACTCGACCAATCTGTGGTGTGACATAGGTGGATTCAATATACACCTGCCGCATTAATGTTGACATCCGTTTGAACGTAGCTTCACACGTCTGTCACTGACTAGGACAGATAAACTAAATGGATTTAACCAATCAGCATAGAATAGGTGTGGCTTCATTGAATTCAGAATACACCTGTCCCAAGATCCACTTCCCTATTTGCCTGCGGTCAAATCATCGGATAAGTTGTTTGCTAATAATTCCAGCACAAAAATATTTACACAATTCCCTAACATTTGATTGGCCCGTAGCAAGTCTCTGTCCACAATTTATATCCCAGTAAACTCCCACGCCGAACTACTTTCTACAGGTGCGCTGTCAGTGCTGTCAATGTAAACAAATGGCTGCCGTCTGTCAAAATAAACACATTTTCTTGATGAATTTATTTCAAATGCTGGAATTATAAGGAATGAATGGCCGTTTTGTGGAATTTATCGGAATACTGGACGAGGCCTTAAAAAATTACAATTTTCGAAAAAAAATCAAGAAAAAAAACACTTTTTTTTTTGGATTTTTTTCCCGAAAATTGTAATTTTTTATCGCTTCGTCCAGTATTACCGCGACTTTTCCAAGTTTATACCCCGATAAATTCCACAAAAAGGCCATTCATTCCTATAGTAATGACCTCCGACTGCTTCCGTTTGAACATAGCTACACACGTGTGTCACTGATTATTTCACTCGAAATTGTCAAATCACAAGTATGCTGAAGTAACATTCTGCAGCAAAGCATTGCAGAATCAATTTACGAAATGTCGGAGATTAGCATTTTGTAAAAAAAATAATAGAAATATAACATTTAATTTCACATTTTTTCTGATTCTGGCTCTGCTGTCTGTTTGACCGTGAATTACAACCGACTTCCGCACAGATAGTCGTCGCCGATGATTACAACCAACGTATAAATAATCCAAGTATAACTAGGCGAAGGAAAAAATAACGATTAACGTATATATTAAACAACAAAAACGAAGAAATTATGCAACAAATACATGATGTCCGTAAATCCAAACGATATTATATAAGAAACCTTCATCCACCAATCAGGTAAGCTGTTCTACTGCTACGTCATAGTGGTTATTTTTACAGCGCCACATCGCGCCAGTAGGTCGCAGTAACAGGAGAGATCAGCGATGACCAATTCATTGCATGGCTCTGTATAGGTGTCAGATAAGGTGCGATATGAGAAATCTCAATATCACGAAAAATACAAACGAACAGGAAATCGGTTATTATAAGTATACCAGCCTGAGATGGCGTTGTTTACATGCTTTGTTTATATAAACATTGGTGTATACATAAACATGGAATTCCTGTAGGTATTTCCCTGTTTATTATGGCGCGTCGCTATAGTCATTTTTATCGATATATTGCGATTGACAAAACAGTTTCTCATACTGGAGCAGTGGGTAAACTGGCGGCCAACGATGGCACTTGATTTTAATTTTGCACTGCAGCGTTCGATCCTCGCTTTGGCCATTATATATTTTTTTAAATATTGTTTTTGTGTTTTATTTTGAATGCATCTTTATTACATGTAGCAACAAGTGACATGGTAATTATGAACCACATGCATCCACGTTTATTTATTTATTTGTTTATTATCTGAAGTGAGAGGTTTATTTTTCGACATGGTGTTCTCCGTAACATATTTGCATTTGTAGTGAGTCGAGGTGGACTTTCACAATAACACACGAATGTGCAGAATGCATTTCACAATGATTAGGTTCAAAGTGAAGTGTTTTATAATGTGGTGTAAAAGTAAATGCACGACTGTTTCGGGATGTGTGCGTTACCTCTGGCGCCAAAATAGTAAAAGCGAGAGAAAAATGTATGCCTTTGGCAGGATTCGAACTCACGACCGTCCGATCACCAAACAGCACATCTACCGGCCACTAGAGCACTAAACGATGTTACTAATATCAGCAATTATATCGAATGCTAATGCGTTTGCGCTGATATACAAATACCATGTCTACAACATATGACGTAAACTATTTAAAAATAGGACGTGTACAAAGCGGTACACCTCTAGGGTCGCCGTTGTTGTTTTTAGCGCGTTTTGAAGAAAATAAGTGATAGTTTGTAATGTGACCTTTAAGTATATCAGTCATATTAGATAATCTAGCTAACACCAGAAGCGCATACCAAAGGAAGGTGATTTCATTGCAGCTTGGAATAAAAAATTAAAAAAAATAATATTTTGTTTATAGTTGGACATTAGGTCCGGCGAGTTCCGTTTACAGTCGGACTGGCGGCAATTTTAACGGACATGTCCGACGTACCGACGACTTTCGCCGAGACTGATACATTAGTAACACCTTTAATTTTTCAATAACTTAAGAACCGCTTCACCGATATTTGGAATTTGACCACAATGTGTGTCTAAGGATGGTGCTTTGTTGTGCATATGACCTACATGTACGTCCGACCACTCAATGTGAAGGTCACTGAGGACATATGTTCACCTTGTTTGTAAGGCCAAATGTTTATGCGTTTTAAAGTTTAAACTTTACCACACCCATTTCTTGTTTCTTTTCCGTGCACTTTATTTCATCAAAATCGGTGAAAGAATAAGAAAGTTATGACAAATACAATACCTGAATAGAGGGCAAAACACTTTTTTTCTGCACGCAAATGCGCACCTGCACACATCTTGATTCTCATCCGTGACTTCATTGACATTTCGAAGATGACAGGCCAAGGTCATGTTATTGGTGGCGCGAGTGTGTGACAAATGCGGCCATCTAGTTTTACTATTTGGCCAGACGAGAGGTGGCGTCTCTTCCTCCGTCCTGTCTCCCAATATTTGTGAGGTCACCTGAAATGTCAAATCAGTACCGTGGGTGGTGGTCGGGCGAACGAGACGGCGTAAATTAACGGTAGGGGTTCCTCCTTATAGAAATCACGATTTGCCTGGTTTGGCCCTCAGGTACGTTTTTTATCTTTGGCTTTTTTGTTACCTGGGAGTTGAATTGGGTTATTGCCCATTATAAATGTAGTAAGATTATTACTGATCCTACTGCTTTTGGGAGGGGCCAAGTGATTCTGGTGTGGCGAGGACCTGGCATCAGATCAGGATTATTCTGATTTCAGGGCTGAATATATAGTTTTGTTATTGTAAATATTCAGTTCTGATTTTGTGATATTCCCCCCATTTGTATATGTACTTGATTCAAGTACATATACAAATGCGGGGAAAATCACAAAATCAGAACTGAATATTTACAATAACAAAACTATATATTCAGCCCTGAAATCAGAATAATCCTGAACTTGAACATGTACATGTACAGGTAATATATGGGATTTAGTACTAAACCCATTGACCCGGCCTTAAATGACCTTAGCTGTTGATAGGCCGTTAAACCCCAACAACAAAACAAACAAACAAATCAGTACCTTATATGTTTCAGAGAACCACTGTATTCAGAATGGATGAAGTGTTGAAAGACAAACGATTTGCCCATATTGCCAGGGATCCGAGATACAGAAAGATACCACGAGCGGAAAGAAAAGTTAAAATAGACACACGGTTCAAATCTATGTTCGAAGATAAACGCTTTAAACTTAAATATAGTGTTGATAAAAGGGGTCGACCAATAAATCTAACAACCAATGAGAACCTTAGAAAGTTCTATGAATTGTCAGATGAAGATACATCAGAAGATGAGGATGGACCAGAAGGGACAGCATCTACAAGTGATGACACAGACTCGGATAGCATCAAGGAAGTCGATAGAGAGATAGTGCATGGCACAGAAGACGGGCATAGGTTAAAAACCAAGCAAAAAGCAAGTGAAGCTGAACAGTCAAAAATTGTCTCGCGGCAAAAGACGAAAGCAACTATCAAGCATTCTGCAAAGGATAGTTTGAGAGAGGTTATAGGTAGTGGAGATGATGACTCTGCCTCAGATGAAGGTTTGTGTATGTCGTTAACCCTTTCAACCCTAAGTAACTGGAATGGACTGTGATATGTCAATTTAACCCTTTCACGCCCAAGTAACTGGAATGAATTTTGATGTTAATTTTGCAACCAATTTAACCGTCACAAAATGATCACCAGACATTTATGAAAAGGGCATGTTTTTGTTCTAAAAAATATATAATTCCCTAACATTTGATTGGCCCGTAGCAAGTCTCTGTCCAAAACTCCCACGCCGAACTACTTTCCGTAACCGAGAGGCGCAGTTAAAATAATTCTTAAGAAAACGGAAAATAAACACATTTTCTTGATGAATTTATTTAAAATGCTGGAATTATAAGGAATGAATGGCCTTTTTGTTGAATTTATCGGGGATATAAACTTGGAAAAGTCGCGGGAATACTGGACTAGGCCTTAAAAAATTACAATTTTCGGAAAAAAATCCAAAACAAAAAAAGATTATTTTTTTTCGAAAATTGTAATTTTTTATCGCTTCGTCCAGTATTACCGCGACTTTTCCAAGTTTATACCCCGATAAATTCAACAAAAAGGCCATTCATTCCTATAGAAAATTACTGCAAAAAGTGCAACTCCTGATTAGACAGTTCATCACGACGTTACAGAAACAAGTACATGTTCTTTTCAGCGAAAATCATGTCACTATTGCTCATTCTGTAGCCTAAAATGTTACCTGATAAATTGAATACCATATTTGATATCAATTTTATCAGACTCTGCTCGGAAGCGGAAGGAATTTCTCGGCCAGCCTCGGAATTCCTACATGTTTCCTAGCTTTGCCTGATAAACTTGATATCAAAAGATGCGAGGCTGGTGTGCTTTTATACACATGCTGGAATTACAGTGGAACGTCTCAATTAGAGAGGATCCACTTCAGTTTCAAATCATTGCGCACATTGATAGAAATGTATTGGGATCTACTGTCTGTTTCACAAAACCTCCCCAAATTTTACAGCCATATAAACAATGCAAAAACAATATTTTTTTTGATAATATTAAGAATGAGCCTACTTTTTATTTAGTGAAATTTGGTCAAATATTGATTTTAATATGAAAAAATGTATTTTTCTATGGGAATTTAACATGGGGGGAAAAAGGAGGTGGAGGAGATGGGAGAGGAGTCAAAAAGCGAAAACTTTTGGAAATTGACTCCGAAACCGGGCTTGATAGCTTGGAAATGATCTAACTAGAAGAAAACACAAGTTAAATTTTGAAAATGAGTCCAGTATTTCTGAAATTCTAAAAAAATTCCCCCATATTAACATGGGAAAATTGTTTATTCGCAATAAAATCAATATTTGACCAAATTTCACGAAATAAAAAGAAGGCTCATTCTTAAATTTTACTTTAATTTAATATTATCCAAAAAAATATTGTTTTTGACTTGTTTATATAGCCGTAAAATTTCCACAGCTTTCATGAAACAGACAGTAATCATTTTGTGATGGAAGTAGGGTTGTATCCTTGACAGGTTTGTAGACACACATACCGGTAGTCTTTCATCCATCTTTCGCTAACCTTAGAGATGTGCATGAGATTTCATTTCCGCTCTATATCTTGAATGGATTTTTAAATGATTTGCCAGAAATGTTTGCCATCATGAAATGATGCATCACATCCAATAACCACGTGTCTACCTGCATGGTCAAGGTCAAAGTTAATCCTTACTTATGATGCTGAATTAAATTTTGTCGTCTGCTTGAAATTATTTATTTTCAATATTTCTTGATAAAAACATGTTTTGGCAGCACATGAGAATCGTCTCCACTGGAGACGATTCTCATGTGCTGTCAAAATAGTTTGTTTTTTTGAAGAATTAAAGCAAAAATGAAAAACAGCAGACGGCAATTTCCGTCAACAGCGTAGGAAGGGTTAAAACATGGGCATGAAATTTCGATTCCGACCTATCAAACTCTTTCTGTTATTTTCATTACGTCACCAGATCAGTTCACAACGGTCATACTGAAATTTTTAGATTTATGCGGCTGCGTTACGCAACGTGTAATGCGGCCTCGGAATATGTATATGTAAATCAGCTGTTTGAATGGAGCAGATTATCAAAGTACCGAAAGTACTGCCTATATGCCCAAATTACACGATATTTCCGAAATGTAACAGTAACGTTCGACCATGTCCAGTTGTGGGTAAACGTTTGCCGTGGCACTCTGGAACTGTTTGAACCCGCGGCCTACGGGTTGAACATGGTCGAACTCCGCAACACTCCCATACCGTCCGTGGCCACGGAGTTACTGCGTTACATTCTACTCCTATGCCATGGATTATATCTATCTTTCTGACGTGGAATTATCCAATTTTTCATTTAACTCTTAAAACGTTTTGACACGATTAATTTCATTATGGATTATACATTCACATTGTAGATTCAGAGGACGATTCTGGTGACGATGACAAAAGCAAGAGAAGTAAGTATCATGTTGATACCACAATAATTATACGTGGGTGGCAGGTTGGAGCACGCGATGGGTAATTTAACGATCGGGGTTCATCCTTACCGGAATTCCGACTGGATACCTAGTTTGGCCCTCGCATAAGTCTTTGGCATTTTGTATGTGACAGTTGAATCTGGTTATACACCTTTATATGTGAGTACAATTATTCGTAATCCTATTTTAGGGGAAGGGGCCAAGTGACTTTGGTGTGGTATGGACCTGGCACCAGGTCAGGTTATTCTAATTTTAGGGCTGAATATATTTTTTCTCAATGTAAATATTCCGTTCTGATTTTGGGATTTTTCCCCCAGTTCAGCAGGTTAAAACGGGATCGAACCCGTTTGCCCGGGTTTACATGACTTTAACTGTTGATAGGCCGTTAAAAACCAATAAACAAACAATAATTATACATAATGATGCACATTTAGCTTTATTTATTTGTTATTATACTGGGCCATTCTACATCTATTTAATATATCTATACGCAAGTCTTGGAGTAGAATAGAAATTTGGGTTCTCCTGAAACTCGGGCCCCGTCGCAATATGATCTTAATAGCTGTTGCAGCCTGTGACGTTAAAGTGACTGTGCTTCAGATGAGGTTTCAGATATCCATGTGGTTTTCCGCTTCATGCACAGTAAATGACAACATACATGTATAAATCAATTGCACCATTTTATTTGATCACATGCTAAAAAAAACATGCCTTATATTCAAGTCCATGATGTCGGATACTGTGATTGATAAACAGGGGAGATAATCTGGCTTGGCCTCATTTTTTGCATTTTCAGGCGAAATTCAGCATTTTCTTTAGTATTCTTGTTGTGAAATGATCATAGTTCATAATATATACCAAATTTAGAAAGAAGTTCCCATTATAGACGATAGCGTAATTAGTTTAACTCTTTGCATGCTGGGAAACTTGTGGGCTATAAATAGTTCAAAACTTCCGGACAAAAATTCAACATATTTTCTTGAATTTCTCCCAGTAAATATCATGAATATGTCTTGGAATTTCATAGAATTGAGTCATGAGGACTCAATTCTAATGAAATTCCAAGACATATTTACAGAGAGAAATAAAAAATATACTCTTAATTTGTTTGGCGGATATTTTCACCGCTAGCATGCAAAGAGTTATATAACTTGATTTAGTATTAACCAGGTCTCCAGATAAGGAATTAGTAATTGAGTATTGTCACTCCATCATTTCTGAAGCAATTGGGTATTTCCAAATTTTAATTGGGTAAAATAAAATCACACTACTGTTTACACATCAACAGACAACAATTAGTGAATAGTTTGCTTCGAAATGAAAACATGTCTTGGCATTTCATTAGAATTATCTCCTTGGAGACAATTCTAATGAAATACCAAGATATGTTAAAAATATGATATATTTGTGGTCTGTTTATTGTTTTCTGGAGCATGCTAAATCTACCACAAATTTTGTATTGCTTTTTGATACTCGCTACTTCAGAGTTCAATTATTGGGTTTTTGGCAATTTTAATTGGGTATTTAAGCAAATATGCAGCTTATCTGGTGCTCATAACCATAGATTGAAACACATATTTATAATACAGAAACAATACTAGCATTGCAAACAGTAGTTATTTTTCAGTTTATAAACATTTTATTTACCAATTCACAATTTTTTACAGGCAACTTATATGTACAACTAGGTTCAGACGTACGATACAGATCTACAATTAAACTATATTTTCCTATTCTGTTTCCTCCCTTACTAGGTATAACTGAGAGCCAGCACAGGTTGAAGTAACGGACCGACGTCTATAAATACGTTAAATATATCTACAAGCATTAGTAAGTGAACAAAAAATAAGCTAAACAAAATCTTTACTCCCTCCTATAGGAGGGAGTAAATAAATTTTGTTTAGCTTATTTTTTATTCACTTATTAATGCTTAATGTATTTATAGACCTCGGTCCGTTACTTCAAATCCTTTCACCTTCTTTGTCTGTGTTCTATGGCAGGTGGTGCAGACAGTGCTAGAGGGGACGGCAACGTTGAGAGCAGCTCCAGTGATGATGACGATGATGATGGAGATGAGGCAGAGGATGATGGTAAGCCACACAGTCATGTCCTGGTACTGAGCTACAATGTGGCTGTGACCACGGGTTAAAGTAACGGACCGAGGTCTATAAATACATATAACAGTAACCAGTTACTGTGCATAGGAGGGAGTAAATAAAAATAAAAATAGCTTCTTTTTTTTCCCACTTGTTAATGTTTTTAGGTATATTTAATGTATTTACTTCAACCTGTGGCTGTGACTGGAGAAATGGGGCTTATGTGATCTATAATTCCAGCACAAAAATATTTACACAATTCCCTAACATTTGATTGGCCCGTAGCAAGTCTCTGTCCAAAATTTATATCCCAGTAAACTCCCACGCCGAACTACTTTCCGTAACCGTGAGGCGGATTTAAAATAATTCTTAAGAAAACGGAAAATAAACACATTTTCTTGATGAATTTATTTCAAATGCTGGAATTATAAGGAATGAATGGCCTTTTTGTGGAATTTATCGGGGATATAAACTTGGAAAAGTCGCGGGAATACTGGATGAGGCCTTCCGGCCTTCGTCCAGTATTCCCGCGACTTTTCCAAGTTTATACCCCGATAAATTCCAAAAAAAATGCCATTCATTCCTATAATAACTTCTGATCAAATAGCACACTCCTGTAGCCTAATAACTATCGATATTGCTTGTTAGAAGCATGACAGGTGTTTCATTGATGGAGTGATGAACAGTGCAGATCCTGATCAGACTGTCTCTGGATCTACATAAGCCCCATTTCTCCTGACACAGCCACACGGTTGGCTCTGTCTTGAATTGAACTCGATGGAGTTACCTATGAGTCTGCTAACACACTCCTCCCGCATTACATGTATATACTGTTTGTTAAAAGCAGGACGGTGTTCCACTATTGAACAGCATGGAAGTGCAGGCTGATCTGTATCTCCACTGGTTGCATTTCAGGGGGCGTTTCACTAAACTTCGTACAACTAAAATGTTCGTAAGTGCAAACTTATGACAGTCTGTAAATTTCACATTAACATAAATGTAAATCCATCATGTGAAATTTCCAGAGGATCCTAAATTTGCACTTACTAACATTTTAGTCGTAAGAAGCTTAGTGAAACGGCCCCCTGGTGCCCAATTTCTTTCATTCAGATGTCAATAAATAGAGAGAATTTACTTGCATGATGATATACATGTATGGCATTTACTTGCATGATGATATACATGTATGGTATTTACTTGCATGATGATATACATGTATGGTATTTACTTGCATGATGATATACATGTATGGTATTTACTTGCATGATGATATACATGTATGGTATTTACTTGCATGATAATATACATGTATGGTATTATATTTACTTGCATGATGATATACATGTATGGTATTTACTTGCATGATGATATACATGTATGGTATTTACTTGCATGATAATATACATGTATGGTATTTACTTACATGATGATATACATGTATGGTATTTACTTGCATGATGATATACATGTATGGTATTTACTTGCATGATGATATACATGTATGGTATGTACTTGCATGATGATATACATGTATGGTATTTACTTGCATGATGATATACATGTATGGTATTTACTTGCGTGATGATATACATGTATGGTATTTACTTGTGTGATGATATACATGTATGGTATTTACTTACATGATGATATACATGTATGGTATTTACTTACATGATGATATACATGTATGGTATTTACTTACATGATGATATACATGTATGGTATTTACTTGCATGATGATATACATGTATGGTATTTACTTACATGATGATATACATGTATGGTATTTACTTGTGTGATGATATGCATGTATGGTATTTACTTGCATGATGATATACATGTATGGTATTTACTTACATGATGATATACATGTATGGTATTTTACTTGCATGATGATATACATGTATGGTATTTACTTACATGATGATATACATGTATGAGGTATTTACTTGCATGATGATATACATGTATGGTATTTACTTGCATGATGATATACATGTATGGTATTTACTTACATGATGATATACATGTATGGTATTTACTTACATGATGATATACATGTATGGTATTTACTTGCATGATGATATACATGTATGGTATTTACTTACATGATGATATACATGTATGGTATTTACTTGCATGATGATATACATGTATGGTATTTACTTACATGATGATATACATGTATGGTATTTATTACGATGTCATATTAAAGAAACGAGGCTATGGCTGGTTTCTTATGAAATCAGTCAACAAATTTTATAAATCTCGTATTAAATCAACACAAATGTTAGATTCTATTTATTGCATAAGAACAGCACAATATGTTGAAGCTGTAAAGACCACATAATATGTTTTCTGTAGTGGCCTCTATTGCACATTTAATTTAAACAATATTTATTTCAGATTATGGCAAGTGAGAGATATATTATATATATATATACATAATTGAGAACAGGATTAGAAAACAAGCTTTTACGCTTATGTGAATTCTTCTCCTGGAGATGATCAGTTATACAATATGGCTAAGGAATTATTGTTGTTACTAGTGTGTTATGTTTTGTAATACACCGTGTTATTACATTGTGAAGGCCAATTTTATGAAATAAACTAGCATAATGAAATGTGCTGAAACAGAGCTCCAGATAAGGTGCGTATTTGTGTAAATACCCAATTAAAATTGCCAAAAACCCAATTGAAATCATAATTAGTGAGTATCAAAAAGCATTGAAAAATTTGTGGTATCTTTATCATGCTACAGAAAACAATAAACAGACCACAAATATAGCATATTTTCTTATTTTTTCCATGAAAACACATCTTGGTATTTCATTAGAATTGTCTCCAAGGAGACAATTCTAATGAAATACCAAGATGTGTTTTCATTTAGAAGCAAACTATTCAATAATTGCTGTCTGTTGATGTGTAAACAGTAGTGCGATTCTATTTTACACAATTATAATTTTCCAATTGCTTCAGAAATGATGGAGTGACAATACTCAATTACTAATTCCTTATCTGGAGCCTTGCAGAAAGCAACAACTATAATATCAGTCGCTGGCATGTATGAGTTCACTTGCTTTCCAGAGTTTGACCACAAGTGGGGGGAGGTGGACAGCAATGCGGTGGACGTGTCGGAAGCGGCACCGCGACTTGCCGTGTGTAACATGGACTGGGACAGGGTCAAGGCTAAGGATATATTTGCCATGCTCAACTCGTTCAAACCCGCAAATGGCATCATTACGTCCGTTAAGGTAAGTCTCCATATTACATTGTGTACGTCTGATACTACTAATGAAAAACTTTTTACAGGTACATTTCCATGTGTACGAGGGATGTTCATAAAATGCGGAAGTTTGTCTTGGTTAAAATAGAAAACAATTGATAAGGCTATGAGATAGCTAACTAGCCAAATTTGCAGCTCAACTAAGTGTATTTTCAACTTTATGACAGTATTTTCACTACTCAATTTGAAAATCAATGCATATTTTCACATTGCTGAGCGTATTTTGTACTCCCACTTTCGATAATCAATGCGAATTCAGCTAAAATAATTGCGTAAAATACGCCAATACGCACCTTATCTGGAGCTCCGACTCATGCAGAATTCAATTCCAAATTTATCTCTTGATTTTTTTTTGTTACATGCAACTGAAGACATGAGGTCTAAATTTTGTCAATTATGGATGCCATTTATGGAACATTTGCTGCTTTTTTTGTTTAATAAATGTAGGCGAAAACTGGGAACGACATAAAATATACGACGGTTATTCATAAAATACATAGACAAGTCCTATATTTCTGTCATCTTTTATCCCATTTGAACACTGTTTGCTTTTTGCAGCACAAATAAGTGAATGTTTAAATTTGTTATATTTTTTTATCATTTGTTCCCTATTTAGTAATGAAGAAAATCAATAACCCATTTGTAAAAGTAAAATACGCAATGATTTTGAAATCAGGGGGTATAGAACGCTTTAGACACAAAGCTTATCTGGAGCTATGATGAGTTCTGAATTATTTTGTCAATTTTCAACATCATTTACCAGGTTAAAAAGGGATCAAACTTGATTGCCCGGCCTTACATGACCTTCTTAGCTGTTGATAGGCCGTTAAACACCAATAAACAAACAAACAATAATTTTAGGGTAAGGGGCCAAGTGACTTTGGTGTGGTATGGACCTTGCACCAGGTCAGATTATTCTAATGTCTGGGCTGAATATATATTTATTTCGATGTAAATATTCCGTTCTGATTTGGGGATTTTCTCTCCAATGCAGCAGGTTACATGTGGGATCGAACCCGTTGGCCTGGCTTTAAATGACCTTAGCTGTTGATTAGGTGTTAAACACCAATAAATCAAACCAAAGGAACATCATTTACAGAAAATAAATGTCGGCGTTACAACAATGGCGGGAATACTAGAGATGGGCGTATATGCGACAAGCCTTGAGATTTTGTACTACGAAGATGTACGATAATCTTTGACATGAAAAATACATGTAGTTACAAAATTTACGGTATTTTCCGTAAATGATGTAGAAAAATATTCAGAGCAAATACAGAATAGAATTCCACATTTGTTTTACCGTTCTGTAAATAATTGTCATGAGTAATTGCACATTTTCATAGGTACAAAATTACATGGCCTGTCTCATATGACTTTAACCCTTACTACGCTGAATTAAATGTTGTCGTCTGCTGGAAATGTTTTATTTTCAATATTTCTCGACAAAAACCAGTGGAGACGATTCTCATGTGCTGTAAAAAACATTTTTTAAGAATTAAAGCAAAAATGAAAAACAGCAGACGGCAGTTTCCGTCAACAGCGTCGGAAGGGTTAATGTGGAAGGGTTAATGTTGACTGGAAGTAAACACTGCAATATAATGAAAACATACTGACAAAGAGACCTTACCACAAGTGGTAAGGTCTCTTTGTCAGTATGTTTTCCTTACCACAAGTGGTAAGGTCTCTTTGTCAGTATGTTTTCCTTACCACAAGTGGTAAGGTCTCTTTGTCAGTATGTTTTCATTATATTGCAGTGTTTACTTCCAGTCATGTTTTTAAATACATGTATGTTTACATTAGATTTCCTTTATTATCTTTCTAACGGAATGACAGATTTATGAAGCATAGTGTAGAAAATGCGAAACTGTTTTCCTTTATTGTGCTCTTTTGTTTTGACGAAGAATCTGTCACCGTAAATGTAAATAAAACTCTAAGAGCATGTGAATGTGAGAAATAAATAGTACTAGATTCTACGTGAAAGTTGTAACGTTTTGTAAATAACGTTTAGTGCAACCATATAACATGTCGGCACGTCATAGTCTTTGGTGCGCTATATATCTCTAAAATCTGTCTGTTTCTTAGGAAGATTATAAAGAAAATCTACAGTAAAAATGAGGTCAAAGATTACCAGTATGTCACGTCGCAAAACATAGTTTGGAAATGTTTGGAAAGAATGCGATCCCATAGCCTGTTACAGGTGTATCCGTCGGAGTACGGGCAGGCGCGGCTGGCAGAGGAGCAGTCCCAGGGTCCGCGAGAACTGATAGAGGGTGGGGGAGGGGGGGGGGGGGGCGGGGGACAGCAATGTGGAGGATAATGAAGGTGAGTGTGACAGCAATGCCCACGATTATAACACATATGAGACACACCATGTGATTTGTACGTAATAACATGTGCGATTTTTCATGAAATATATTTACAGAAACTTATATTTTCTGTAAATTGCGTACAAAGATGACACAATTTCCCCGCTCAGAATGTGAACAATGGTAACAGCAAATATATAATGCAATGTACCAATTACTAGAAACTATGTCTGTCCGTCCAACACACTCTATACACTTGCATCTAAACCAATGTAAATGTTTGTTTAACCATATAATTTGAACGATTGCTAAGATATTTGGACACTTGATACCTGCGGACATGGTTAACACACTCTTGACCCCATTAAAATGTCAAGAAACGCATTCTTTACGTCAAAAGTTTGTACGAGTAATTTTGTAAGAACTTTAAGGTGTCGTAACTTCCATGTAAGTTAAAGGCTTCTTTAATATTTGGACCTCAGATATGTGAGAACATTGCCACATTTGACTCCCAAGAGTACACTTGAATCTTCTCAAGGTCACTGAAACAAGTTTCTTCACTCAGAGTCAACTTCAATATGTCTGTTTCAACCTTCTCACTAACCTTAACCCTTACAATGCGGAATTAATTTGTGTCGTCTGCTGAATATTTTTTATTTTCCATTTTTCTCATCAAAAACTTGGTTTGGCAGCACTTTAGAATCATTTCCAATGGAAATGATTCTAAAATGCTGCCAAACCATGTTTTTACTGAGAGAAAAGACAAAATATGAATTAACAGCAGACGATTATTTTCGGTTCCCGCATTCTGAGCGTTAATAACCCTTTTGTTGAACCTTCATAGTGAATGTGGATGCATACATATGCGGCTGTGACTGGTGAAATTGGACTTATCAAGTTATGGGATTTGTGACCAGTGTAGCTCTTGATCACATAGAACACCTCTGGGGCCCGTTTCACTAAACTTCTTTCGACGAAATGTTCGTAAGCTCAAATTTAACATCGTCTGTAAATTTCAATTTATGGATTTCATTTATTGAGCATAGGCTGCATATGCAGCCTATGCTCAATAAATGTAAATCCAACAATTGTTAACAAGAAAACATGTTAATGTGTAATTTACAGACTATCTTAATTTTTCAATTACACACATTTTAGTGGTAAGAAGTTTAGTGAAACGGCTCCCTGTAGTCTAATAGCAAACTAGATTGCTTGTTAGTAGCATGATGGGTGTTTCATTGATGGAATTGCGAACTGTGCAGATCATGATCATGTGGATGTACTGGCTGATCTGGATCTACACTAGCCACAAAAACGCTATTAAGCCCCATTTCTCCTGCCACGAATACAGACTAATACAACTTTTGCAAGTGATATCCTCCTAGGACCCGTTTCACTAAACTTTGTACGATTACCGGTAAGTAGTTTTAAGTGCAAAATATAAATTTACAATAATATTCTCACTGAGAGCCGATGTTAGTATTTAAAAATCGTTCGTGGAGGTCTTCGCATTTAACCCTTACTACGCTGAATTAAATGTTGTCGTCTGCTGGAAATGTTTTATTTTCAATATTTCTCGACAAAGACCTTGTTTTTGACAGCACATGAGAATCATCTCCAGTGGAGACGATTCTCATGTGCTGTCAAAACCATTTTTTTGTTAAGAATTAAAGCAAAAATGAAAAACAGCAGACGGCAAAGTTTAGTGAAACGGGCCCGTGAGTGTTTTTGGTTTTGTGCCAGGCACGAGATACCACACAGAGAAACTGCGCAAGTACCAGCTGAACCGCCTCAAGTATTACTACGCCGTCGTCGAGTGTGATTGTGCAGTGACGGCTGCCGCTATCTACGATGATTGTGACGGCATGGAGTACGAAACCAGCTCCACCAAACTTGACCTCAGGTGTGTAACACAAGGTGAAATGGTTTCAAAATCAGTTCCACCAAACTTGACCTCCGGTGTGTAACAAATGGAGGGATGGTTTCAAAACCAGCTCCACCAAACTCGAACCCTGGTATGTAACAAACGGTGAAATGGTTTAAAGTCGCAGAAACAGCTAATGTCATTTATTGTTTACCCTAGTTTCTCGACCAATGAAAGAACAACATTTCTTCTCAATTAATTGCATATTGCGACAGTTTCACCAATATCTATTAAATAAATAAATAAATGTTCAGCCGCTATATTTAGAAGTGATTTTACGCCTTGTCATAAGTTCACGAGACGCAAAGCATGTTACCGCCGACACACGTGCTCACTTCACATGCTAGTATAGCAATTCAAAAGTGCGAGTGGGCTGGTAAACAATAAGTACATTATATAGGAAAATCGTTTTTTCGCAATAAAGTCAATATTTGATGGAATTTCATCAAATAATTTTTTTAGGGGAGGGCGACTTATTTGTTATTGATAAAAATGTTCTTACTTTTAAATATTTTTTAGATTTAATGTGTTTAATGGCCAAAAATTTGTCGGCAGCAAGGAACAGACAGTAGTTGTCATATCATGTGTGGGTATATGCTGGTTTCTGAAGGTACATCCCTGATGAGATGGAGTTTGATCAGGAAGCGACGTCCACGTGTACAGAGATGCCCCATGGATACAAGCCCGTCCTGTTTGCCAACACTGCTCTCTCACAGTCAAAGGTACGTCAGGCCGTGACTGGAGAAATGTAGCTTATGGACTTTGCAACATTGGGGGCAATTTGTTAATATCAGCTCTGTTTCCTTTCACGCAACTTTTGACACATGCTAATAATTGTATCCCCCAGACTACCGTCGGGGGATACTATGGATTTGACAGCGCGCCGCGTCCGCGTCCGCCGCAGACACTTCTTGTTCGGAGCATAACTCGAACACCCTTTGGAATATTTTCATGAAACTTCACACATGCATAGACCACGACCCGAAGGTGTGTCGCGCACAAGAATAACAACTCTTGCATAGCTAATTTTTTAGTATCTCCCTTTTTTGTTTCTCGCACTGATTTCGTGTCCGGAGCATAACTCCACCACCCTTTCGAATATTTTCATGAAACTTCAACACATGCTAGACCACGACCCGAAGGTGTGTCGCGCACAAGAATGACAACTCTTGCATAGCTAATTTTTTGAGTTATCTCCCTTTTTTGTTTCGCGCACTGATTGACCATAACTCGAAACCACCCTTTGGAATATTTTTTTATGAAACTTAACACATTCAATTAGACCACAAACCGAAGGTGTGTCGTGCACAAGAATGACAAACTCTTGCATAGCTAATTTTTGAGTTATCTCCCTTTTTTGTTTTCGCTCACTGATTTCCTGTCCAGAGCATAACTCGACCACCCTTTGGAATAAATTTTCATGAAACTTCACACATGCATAGACCACGACCCGGAGGTGTGTCGCGCACAAGAATGACAACTCTTGCGTAGATAATTTTTCAGTTATCTCCCTTTTTTGTTTTGCGCACTCTACAAACTGGACAATAATGCATGAAGACCTGTTTTCTCGTCTGCTCTGTATACCTTTTCTCGTGTGCTCTGTACACCTTACCTGTAGAGAGAACAATAGAAACTGGGAGAACCATGTGCTAAGCATGGGCTAGCATGTGCAGATGTCCACTGCTTGACCACTGCTTGACCACTGCTGACCAGGTAATTTATACAGGTAAATCACTACATTGGGTACTGTGTTGAAAATATTGTGGATGTGGACCTCTGCAGATATATGTAGATAAATATAGGACTATTAAAAAAAAAATCTGGTCTCCAATAGCAAGCATTATTATTTTTAAACTTTTTTTTGTTTTTTTTGTAATTTTTTTTTTTTTTTTTTTTCATTATTTTTTTTCATTTTTTTTTTCAAATTATTTTTCAATTTGACTGGAAAAAAAATCTGGGCTCCAGTAGCAAGCATTATTATTTTTAAACTTTTTTTTTACATTTTTTTTTTTTCATTTTTGTTTTCAAATTATTTTTCAATTTTTGTCCAGTAGCAGAAGGTCGTAAGTGCTATATACAGACTATTCACCTGTACATGTGCTAGCATGTGCAACTGACCACTGACCACTTACAGGTAATTTATACAGGTAAATGATTATATTACATTTCCGTAAACTGTGTTGAAAATATTTTGTGGCATTATGTGGACCTGTGCAGATATATGTAGATAAATATAGGACTATTAAAAAAATTCTGGGCTCCAGTAGCAAGCATTATTATTTTTAATTTTTAAACTTTTTTTCCATTTTTTTTTTTCATTTTTTTTTTTCAAATTCTTTTTCAATTTTTGTCTAGTAGCATAAGGTCGTAAGTGCTATATACAGACTATTATCATATAATAAAACAATTATTGACTAGTGAGCCATAGAAGATAATCTGATATTCTATGGTTCACTAGTCAATAATTGTATAATATGTTCGGGCCAGTGAAAATTGCTTTCGGGCCCAGCTCGAGGTCAAGGCGGGACAAGGCGAGGCATCTGATTCCGCGGAATTCTTGTTTACTTATCTCCCTTTGTTGTTTCGTGCTCTGATTTTGTATCCAAAGCATAACTCGAACACGCATATACGCATTGCTCTTAATGGTCCTCTACCCGCCCTGTGCCAAATCCACGTTCGTTTCTGCCCCCGTCAAGCCCAGGGTCAAGGTCACATATGTACTTAGTGCTTCAAAACATTAACGCTTGGGTAAATATCTTATACTTTCTGTTTTCTTTCATGGATCATGGATCATCTTCATATTTCATATACGCATTGCTCTAATGGTCCTCTACCGCCCTGTTGCCAAATCCACGTTCGTCCTGCCCCACCAATCCCAGGGTCAAGGTCACATACTTGGTGCTATCAAAAAACTTTAACGCTCAGGTAAATATCTTATAATTTTTATTTCCATTCACGGATCAACTTCATATTTCATATACGCGTTGCTCTAATGGTCGTCTACCGCCCTGTGCCAAATCACGTTCGTCCTGCCCCACCCCCGCCAAGCCCAGGGTCAAGGTCACATATTTAGTGCTTCAAAAACTTTAACGCTCGGGTAAATATCTTATAATTTTTGTTTTCTTTCATGGATCATCTTCATATTTCATATACGCATTGCTCTAATGGTCCTCTACCGCCCTGTGCCAAATCCACGTTCGTCCTGCCCCCGCCAATCCCAGGGTCAAGGTCACATACTTGGTGCTTCAAAAACTTTAATGCTCAGGTAAATATCTTATAATTTTTCTTTCCATTCACGGATCAACTTCATATTTCATATATGCGTTGCTCTAATGGTCCTCTACCGCCCTGTGCCAAATCCACGTTCGTCCCGCCCCCGCCAAGCCCAGGGTTAACATCATATACTTAGTGCTTCAAAAACTTTAACGCTCGGTAAATATCTTATAATTTCTGTTTTCTTTCACGGATCAGCTTCATATTTCATATATGCATTGCTCTAATGGTCCTCTACCGCCCTGTGCCAAATCCACGTTTGTCCTGCCCCCGCCAAGCCCAGGGTGAAGGTCACATACTTGGTGCTTCAAAAACATTAACGCTCAGGTAAAAGAAAAGAAAATTTTGACTTGCAATTTGGCCTCATTTATTATCAAAGCGATATGTGGGACATCCGTGTTCTATGAACACATTTTCTAGTTTATTAACTTCACACATGCATAGAAGACGACCCAAAGGTGTGTCGCACGTAAGAATGACAACTCTTGCGTCGTTAATTTCTTAGTTATCTCCCTTTGTTGTTTCGTGCACTGATTTCGTGTCTGGAGCATAACTCGAACACCCTTTGGAATATTTTCATGAAACTTCACACATGCATAGACCACGACCCTAAAGGTGTGTCCCGCAAGAATGACAACTCTTGCATCACTAATTCTTTAGTTATCTCCCTTTGTTTTTCCGTCACTGATTTTGTCTCCGGAGCATAACTCGAACACCCTTTTTTTCAAACTACTTGTGTATCTGGGGAGGGGGATACACATGCGCTTGTCGACAAGCGTCCATTTCTAGTTCTCTATTATGCCGTGCCAAATCCATGGCCCCCACCTATCCCAAAGTCAATGTCATGTTCTTAGTGCTTTCTCGAACTTAACATTGGGGGGGGATTATAAGTTCTGTTTCTTATAACGCCACTTCTTGATATTTTACACATGCCTTCCTCTAATGCTATTCTATTATGCCGTGCCAAATCCACGACCATAAGAGCCCCGCTAACCCCAAGGTAAAGGTCACAATCTTAGTGCTTTCACAAATTTAACATTGGGGGAAATTTGTTATCATTTCTGTTTTCTTTCACCCCACTGAGGTGGATTTGGCATGGCATGATAGAGAACCATTAGCCCTTACTACGCTGAATTAAATGTTGTCGTCTGCTGGAAATGTTTTATTTTCAATATTTCTCGACAAAAACCTGGTTTTGACAGCATGTGAGAATCGTCTCCAGTGGAGACGATTCTCATGTGCTGTCAAAACCAGTTTTTTGTTAAGAATTAAAGCAAAAATGAAAAACAGCAGACGGCAATTTCCGTCAACAGCATAGGAAGGGTTAAAGGAAGGCGTGTGTGTTATGGAAGTGGGGTGATAGGAAACAGAAATTGTAGCAAATTACTCATCTCGCACACCCGAAGTTCAAGGTTTCCATTTCTTATTACGCCGCTTCTTGATAATGCACACATGCCTTCCTCTAATGGTATTTATCTTGCCATGCCACATCCACGACCCGCAGACCCCCGCTAACCCCAAGGTCACAATCTTGGTATTTTCACAAACTTGACATTGGAAATTTATTAGAATTTTTATTTCCTTTCACCCCACGTCTTGATATTTCACACATGTATTCTCTAATGGCTTTCTATCATGCTGTAACAAATACACGATCCGCATGCCCCCGCTAACCCCAAGGTCAAGGTCACAATCTTAATGTGTTCATAGACTTAGCATTGGGGGATTTTTATTTTCGGTTTCTTTTCACACAGCCTCTTCATATTTGTTTAATCGTTTCAACACCACCGACCTGTATAGTGGTATTGGCAAACAGTATAGATCCAGATGAGCCGGCTCAGGACGAGCCGTCTCATCAGGATCTGCACTTTTTGCAAGTAATTTTCATATTTTTTAGAACAAAAACACACTATTTTCATAAATGGACTAGTCTGAAAATCATTTTGTGACTATTGGATTGGTTGCACAATTAACATATCAAATTCAATTCCAGTTACTTAGGGGTGAAAGGGTTAAAGTAAACCACCACCAGGTGTGCTTCGTTGTCTTCTGGCAACTCTTGTTGTTGGCTTCTCCACTGCATGTTTGCACCCCTCCTTGGCAGGTGGACCTGACGTGGGACGAGACGGACCAGGAGCGGGTGCGGTCCACGGCCCAGGTGTGGGCGGCCCGGGGCAGCGATGACGAGGCCGAGGACGACCTCCGGGCCTACCTCGCATCCAGCTCCGACGACGAAGGTACTCACACTCCCCACCTCGTGGTAAAACAAGTAGAGTATACCGTAATCACCTTAAGTATTTGACACCATTTGTTTGGGGAAACCCCTAGGGGTTTCCCCAAACAAATGGTTTCAAATATATTGTTATTGCGATACAACCAGTACAACCATACTAACCCTAAGCATTGGGACAGTCTTTGTTGTGGCAAACATCATATTTACATGTGTGCGACAATAAAATGTGTCTGACTATTTAGGGTTGTTTTGGTACTCGTGTTCGAATTAAGCAGTTTGGTTGGTCGGCCGTCCAATCAAAATGCGTGTTTTTTGAGAACATTCTCCGAACATTTTATAAGCTCACTGGCTTGTGGTTAGAAAAAATTCATGAACATGTCCTCGAATTGCATGCATGAAATTAGGCAGTTTGATTGGTCATAGGTCGTGGTCAGCCAATCAAACTGTTTTTGTCACGCCTGCTTTAGCAGGTGTGACTATAGCAGGGTTGTGCCTAGGTGTCACTTTCAGAGGGAGATTTTGAAATTTTAAGGGCAATTTTAGGTGGGGAAATGTCCCCTGGGCTCGCTCTAGGCACAACACTGCTATAGTCACCGCTTTTTTCGTCATCCGAAATATCAAAAAGTTTGTACAAGCTTCGTCATCATGGTATTAATAATGGATTGCTTCAATATTTGGACACTTGATATATGTGAGCATTTGGAACACACTCGTGCCGCCATTAACATGACCTTGACCTTTTTTACCTTCACATTTTTGCTGAAACATTTAACCATTTGTTTGCGCCAAAAAGTTTGTACCAGTTTCTGCATCATCGTATAACATTAATATTACTTGATGGATTGCTTCAATGTTTATTTTTTGATACATGTAAGCATTTGGAACACACTCATGCTGCCATTAACATGACCTTGACCTTTTATACCTTCACAGTTTACAGAATTAAAACCTCACCTTAGGCATCAAAAATACTTTCATATTATTTCCTCCCGTCTATTTGCTGTTGCTGGGACGTTAAACTTCACTTTCACTTTTCATATTATTTCCATCCCACTGGTCTTTCGGAAATCGATGTCCCGTGTCTATATATTTGCTGTTGCTGTTTATTTGCCATTTTTATCATCAAAAACATGCTTTGACAGCACTTTAGAATAATTTACAACATGCTTTGACAGCACTTCAGAATCATTTCCAGCGGAAATGATTCTGAAGTGCTGTCAAAACATGTTTTTATTGAGAAATAAGGCAAGCTATAAAAGGAACAGCAGACGACACTTGTTGTGTGTAGCGGTCTAAGGGTTAAAGCAATTCACTCTCACTTCGTCTATGTGAGTTTATGTAGATTGAGGCTTTTGTTGGCATATTACTACCTTTCGGTCCGTCTCCATCCTATAATGATGTAAGTAAGTAATTTTGTATTTTGTTGCATTTCTCAAAATTTTACAATGTCCCTTGAAACATAATCAGGGGTACATTACGATCCCTGAAAAGTATTATCTCGGCACAACACTGTACTTGTAATACAGTAGTAACCCTCAATATCTGGACACCATTTGTTTATAATTCCAGCACAAAAATATTTACACAATTCCCTAACATTTGATTGGCTCGTAGCAAGTCTCTGTCCAAGATGTATATCCCAGTAAACTCCCACGCCGAACTACTTTCCATAACCGTGAGGCGCAGTTCAAATAATTCTTAAGAAAACGGAAAATAAACACATTTTCTTGATGAATTTATTTCAAATGCTGGAATTATAAGGAATGAATGGCATTTTTGTGGAATTTATCGGGGATATAAACTTGGAAAAGTCGCGGGAATACTGGACGAGGCCTTCCGGCCTTCGTCTAGTATTCCCGCGACTTTTCCAAGTTTATACCCCGATAAATTCCACAAAAAGGCCATTCATTCCTATATCGAAAACTCCTATAAATTGTGGATTTCCAATACAAATTGTATCCGAATACGTTATTATTGTGATGCACCCGTGTAACCATAAACACACTAAATATTGGAACACTTTGTCTTAGGCAGCCATATACCTACATGTGCCTCCCAATATAAATGGTATCCAAATATGTGACTGGAGAAATGTGTCTTATGGCTTTTCCGACCAGTGTAGTTCCAGATCAGTCTGTGCATCCGCACAGCCTGATCAGGAACTGCACTGTTCGCCATCCTGTCAGTGAAACAGCCCTCATTATCAGGCTACAGAAGTGTGATCAGGAGCTACACTGGTCACAAATCCCATAAGCCCTATGTCTCCAATCACAGCCTCATATATAGGGTTATTACGGTAAACAAAATAGATATATTGATTGTGACCTGTGTTCCCGCAGCTGCGGACTACGGCGCCATGCAGGAGGGGTCGGACAGCGACAGTGAGGGAGGCGTGGTGGACGAGGAGCGACAGATATCCCGGTACAGGAGCCTGCTGCAGGGGCTGGACACCCGCGGTGGCGACGCTGGCAAACCCCGCGATGTCGAGATGGAGATCACCTGGGAACCAGGTACCTGTAACACGATTTCTGCATGTTTCTCCATTCTCCTGCAAGTTCTTTACCATATCAAGATTGGGTGGAAACTCTATGTGCATGTTTATATCATCTTCCAGAGCTCCAGATAAGCTGCGTATTTGCGTAAATACCCAATTAAAATTGCCAAAAACACAATTGTATCAGTAGTAGTGACAGTCTCCATGAAAGTCCCCAAAATATTACTGGCCATGAGGACTGACAACCCAGCAATTATTACTGGCCTGGACAGAATATTACTGGCCCGGACATTTTTTACCCAAAAATATTAAATACACTGCAGCTCCATTATAACGCGGTCGCGTATAGCGCGATCTCCATTATAACGCGGGTCTCTCGTGGATCCCAATTTTTTTTTAAAAAATCGAGAAAAAAAAATAAAAAAAAATAGTCGGACATCGTAGTCATCGTGTAATTAGTTTTGATTCGTGATTTCTGTAAGTTTATTCAAACAACGAAGTTCAAAGTCCATGAAAGGATTATTATTAGTATGTTAGCAAATGTAATACCTTTAATCAGGTAATCATGTTAATAGGCATATTTATTAATTAATTTTGTCACCAAGTAATGTCAATGTATCTGTGTTAACACATAATTGTTGCTAATAAATGGTTGCGTGTTCGATCGCCTTTCTTTTTCTTTACTCCCAGGTGTAATCTTTAGCGTTCTATAATCAAAAATCAACACTGAATTCATAATACGACAAAATAAATACTATGAAAGCAGACAATCATAGTAAAGCAAGCTTCCTGCAGAGTTTCAACTTTCTACATCAACTGGTTTAAGAGGATTAGTGGTGACAGTAGGGTGACGGACGTACTACGGACGGCTACGTTCAAACATTAAACAAGAAATGTGGCCTAGCGGACCACAGATGGCCCCTGCCGCTGATTTGAGTAACTGTTACAAACTTATTACGGATGGACGCACGGACGCACGGACGGACGGATGGTCCAAACACTATACGAGTTGGAATTAATATACACTATATAAATTCATGAAACTGTTGAAAACAGTATATTTTATTGCTCAGGGCCGTCAACAGACACTATCCCCTATTATAATTAATTTATGTTAACCAATTAATATATTTAAAATGATATAAAACAGTGAAATTATCATTTCTCACAAATTCATTTTTAGGTCCGAAACTGTGTGGGGGCGACTTGCTCGGGTGTCAATCGATAAGACCATTATTCTTTCAGCTTAAAACTCACTTTCAATCGTAAATAAATGTATTTTTTTTTAAAACACATTCTCAATTGAATATATTCAGTGTTTCTTGCCAGTTTGGATCGGTTTTGATGCTAAATATGCAAAACTATAACTTGGAAGTTGAATTTAAAAAACGTACGCATATTCGTTTCCGCGAAATCACGTGTGGTTTTATTATTAGAAATAAACGTACTCGATTTCCTTATTAGGAAAGTGTAGAAACCCTTTGTGAATAAATTAATTATAAATGTCTGAAGTGTCCAATGAATGTCCCGACAGGTGTCGCTAGCGTGGGAAAACTGCCACACATTATATTGAGGGGCGGTCATTACGGAAACCAACGTAAATTAATTATTCACTATTCGTACGCATGTAGTTTAAAAACGTGGTATTTGATTGGCTATTGGCATGCAGACCAATGATATTTGACTTTATGATTGCTATTCACCAATAGGTCCGAGGTCCGACGGTCTTTCGCGGAGACTGTAGGGAGTATCAAAAAGCAATGAAAAATTTGTGGTATCTTTATCATGTGACAGAAAACAATAAACAGACCACAAATATAGCATATGTTCTTATTTTTCCATGAAAACACATCTTGGTACATGTATTTCATTAGAATTGCCTCCAAAGAGACATTTCTAATGAAATACCAAGATGTGTTTTCATTTAGAAGCAAACTATTCAATAGGTGCGGTCTGCTGATGTGTAAACAGTACTGTGATTCTATTTAACACAATTAAAATTTTGAAATACCCAATTGCTTAAGAAATGATGGAGTGACAATACTCAATTACTAATTCCTTATCTGGAGCCCTGATCTTCCATATTTTCATGCTCCACCCGTGCCCAAACGACTTTACTGTATCAACCATTGGCTTGAAGATTCATGTGCATGTATATGATCCAACCACCGCAGCGATGGGATACATGCTATGAGCAGCTTTCTTGTTTATTAGTTTGTTGTGTTTTTTTATGCCCCCACCAATTTATTGCGGAGGGAATTATGTTTTACCCCTGCCCGTCTGTGCATCTGTGCGTCCGTCCGTGCATCCGTAAGGCAAATGTGTTTAAGTTTTCAATAACTCCTTTAACACCTTCACCAATTTCAATAATATTCGTCCAAAATGTCCTAGGGATGGTGCTTTGTTTCGCATACGACCCACGCCCGAACAAAGTTCATCTTGTTTGCAAGACAAATGCGTTTTAAGTTTTTAATGTTTTCTCAATAACTCCTTATCTCCTTCACCAATTTCAATAATATTTGCCCACAATGTCTGTCTAGGGATGCTGCTTTGTTTCGCATACGACCCACACTCCCGAACACCCAAGGTCAGGGTTACTGGGGACTTATGTTCACCTTGTTTGTTAGGCAAATGCGTTTATAAATTTTTAATCTTTTTATGCCACCGGGTTTCGAAGAAACGGGTGGCATATAGTGTTTGGACCATCCGTCCGTCCGTCTGTCCGTCCGTCACACTTTTCGGTTCACCACTTTGTCACAGTTTCTCAAATATGCTGCAGGTGGCATCCGCGTTCGACAGACACATTTCTTGTTTTCAATTACTCCTTAACTGCATCACCATTTTAAATAATATTTGCCCACAATGTCTGTCTAGGGATGGTGCTTTTGTTTCGCATACGACCCACACTCCCGAACACCCAAGGTCAGGGTTACTGGGGACTTATGTTCACCTTGTTTGTTAGGCAAATGCGTTTTAAGTTTTTCATGTTTTCTCAATTACTCCTTAACTCCTTCAACATTTTCCAAAACATTTACATTTCCCCGGCCGTATATTTGCCCCGTCCACATGCAGGCCTGAAGGAGACAACAGAAGGCATCATCAAGAAGAAGAAGAACAGCAAGGAGTTGACTCCTTGGGAGGAGTACCTGCAGAAGAAAAAGGAGAAGAAGAAAAAGAAACGAGAAGAAAGGAAAAAGAAACATGACAGCGATGATGATGTGCCGGAGCCAGAATCGGTATAGACCAGTTTTATAAATAGGTTACTGGCAAACTATGACTAACTTCCCATAGAACTACTTCCGTGGCATCAGCTGCGTCAAAAGATTTGATGTTAGTTTGATGTCACATATCTTTGTTATGCCCCACCACGATATTGGAGGGGGCATATATACTTAATGTGTGTCTTTTCCCAGGAGTGGGCGGTTTGTTGGGAGCATGTGAAGGGTAAATTTATCGATGGGTTTCATCCTCAACGGAACGGTGCCCCGATATCTCTGGTTTGGCCCTCACGTACATTTATGGATTCCTTGTTACTTGAGACTTGAATCCGGTTATATCCATTGTAAAAGTAGTAAGATTAGTACTAATCATATTACATTTTGGGAATTGGTCTAAGTGATTCTGGGGTATGTTGAGGGCCTGACACTGGATCAGGTTATTCTAATTTCAGGAATGAATATCTATTTTTCTGTAAATATCACGGTTCTAATTTTGTGATTTCCCCCGCATCACAGGAGGTGGTGTATGGGATTCGACCCTGTTAACCTAGCCTAAAATGACCTTTGCTGTTGACTATAGGAATGAATGGCCTTTTTGTTGAATTTATCGGGGTATAAACTTGGAAAAGTCGCGGGAATACGGGACGCAAGCGATAAAAAATTACAATTTAAATTTTTCAGAGAATTTTTTTTTTTTTTTTTTTTCGAAAATTGTAATTTTTTAAGGCCTCGTCCAGTATTCCCGCGACTTTTCCAAGTTTATATCCCCGATAAATTCCACAAAAAGGCCATTCATTCATTATAATTCCAGCATTTGAAATAAATTAATCAAGAAAATGTGTTTATTTTCCGTTTTCTCAAGAATTATTTTAACTGCGCCTCACGGTTACGGAAAGTAGTTCGGCGTGGGAGTTTACTGGGATATAAATTTTGGACAGAGACTTGCTACGGACCAATCAAATGTTAGGGAATTGTGTAAATATTTTTGTGCTGGAATTATAAGCCGTTAAACACCATTAAATAAGTAAATAATTTCCCCCAGGAGCCTGTAGACGGTGATGCAGCGTTCAGCGATGACGAGCTACCGACCGGCGTGGATTTGGACGACCCATTCTTCTCACAGGAAATGAAGACCCGGGATAACAAGAAAACTGGTTTGTGGATTTTCACACCAAGAAATAACTTATTGGAATTGGACCCTGGCTGAGAAACGGGATGCCAGGGCTGTATGGTGATGACATTGAGCATTAATTTGATATTAATTTGTACTGGTGTGGGACTAAGAGTATTCCATATATACTCCGGTGTGTGACAAGGATATTCCACCCGAGTGGTCAGAATATGTTGTCAGAAACAAGGCTTTGCCGAGTTTCTGACGACATATTCTGACCACGAGGGTGGAATATCCTTAGTCACACACCGAGTATATCTGGAATACTTTTTACTTTTTTCTCGCATACCTACTAAGTCCAGAATCATGTTTAGCCATAATACGGCATCAACGAACCACCATAGTATAATACTAACTTTTTTTCTTTATATGCTATCTCCAATACAACCACTCAATCGCATTACCCGTATCAAGAAATGGGTGTAAACAAAGTTTACACCAACAAATTAGAGTCTCCTACATTGGATCGAAACATTTAACACATAACGGCCCACTAAAAATACGGTCTGAAGACGCCCATGACATCATGTGTAAACCCAATTACTACATACACAAAATAAATAGGACGTAGTATGAGACAAACTCATATAAAATATTGAAAATAGACCATATATCCTCGATTCAAATTTGTACAATAATGTTTACAGAATCATTTTATGTTTTTATTTTGAGTATTTATTGCAATTCCGAGACGCTGTCTTCAATTACGCAAATATCAGTCCGCCGAAAGTTTCACTCCGACGGACATTTGTCATTTCAACACATTGCCGTTTTCAAGAAATTCTGCTCACTGGATTATTAAACAAATATTCCAATCACTATCAACTGTCACTATACATATGTTTGGGGAAGAATCAACAACATACGAGGTAAATAGTTTGCTGTCAATTACATGTGTTTTTTTAATAATAATGTTCGGCCAACTGATTTACAGACGCCCCTTACACAACTCGTCCCACAAATTTATGCAAATTTGATAAAACTGGATAAAACCTGAAATAAATAATAGCCTACATAACAAATCCAGAGCGACGTTGTTGACATTGTTGTCTACTGACAGTACTGTGTAGAGAGCGTGTGTTTGTAAACAATGCAGACGACGTGTGTGACATGTCGGCCGTGTGAGATAGCCGTGTGAGACAGAAAAATCCCACATGGGCGTGGCTTCGGAAATAACATTGAAATGGACTCTGGGTATGCGAGAAAAGGATATTCCACGCTCATTTCTCTGGTGCCAGATCAAAACATTGCAGTTTCAGTGCTGGAATGATTTTGTTATTTGTGGCTGTGACTGGAGAAATGGGGCTTAGGGCTTTTGTGACCAATGTAAATCCATATCGGCCTGTGCATTAGCAGTCTGATCAGGATCTGCACTGTTCGCCTTTCCATCCATGCAACATCCATCATGCTTCTAACAATCAATGTAGATCATTATGAGGCTACATGAGTGCTAGCTAATTAGGAGCTACACTGGTCACAAAACCCATGAGCCCTATATCTCCAGTCAAAGCCACATTTCGGTCATGAATTTTGGTAATCTCCCCACACAATCATACATCATGTACATAAACCTATTTGCATTGTGTCCAATATTCTTTGTTGTTACGACACACTTTATAACGATACCATCTTTGTACTGTATTACTTTCTGTTTTATGTTGGTAATTTAATAATAATACCAACAAATTATAATTATATAACGATATAGTATGTTCAAACATAAACACTTCCAGACAAGAAGAAGAAAAAGAAGAAAGACAGAAAGAAGGATGTACAGGAGGAAAATACACAAGAACAGGTGTGTGTCTCGTTTAGCTTGTCACATCTGCATTAGCAGCAGGCACGACTATAGACGATGCTTTTTCCATTGTACATGACTACAAACTGAACATTGGAGTAAATTTCTTATCCAATTGGCTTCAGAAATACGATACAAATCCATAATTAAATCACTTTCTGCACATATCCGAGATCCAGTTGGCCGTTTCACTAAACTTTATATGACTAAAATGTTTGTAAGTGCAAAATTATGATTTTATGAAATTTCACATTAACAATGTATTCTTGTAAACAATTATTGGATTTACATTTATTGAAATTTCCAGACGGTCCTAAATTTGCACTTATGAACATCTTAGTCGTACGAAGTTTAGTGAAACGGCTCCCAGTACCTTTAACCCTTTCAACACTACAGACCTCTATAGCGGTGTTTGCAAACAGTGTATATACAGATGAGCTGTCATCTGCAAGTATTTTTTCTTTTCATATTTTTTATTTTTTTTTAAAAACACCCCGTTCTTATAAATGGACTAGTCTGAAAATAATTTTGTGACGATTGGATTGGTCGGAAAATTAACATATCGCAGTTCATTCCAGTTATTTAGGGTTGACACGGTTCAAATGTGGCTGTGACTGGAGAAATGAGGCTTATTGATTTTGCGACCAGTGTAGATCCAGAGAGTAGTCTGTGCTCACAGCAGTGTTCAAACATACATGGCGTGTTTTTATCCAAGCATATTTGCTTGGATATAGTCCTTATACGGTTTTTGAGACCTCACATGATTTATGCAAATGAGTAATTGTCGACCAACGAACGTACTTCATGCTTCATGATTCTAGCTACGCCACGTGAGAGAGTTCCAAAGCGAGCGGTGCATTATGAACGTGTCAACTCACATTTTTGGCCAGCTACATTTTTTTTCAGCTACAGTTATATTTTTAAAAACAGTTTGTGATTTTATAAAATATTAACTGTCGTGTTTCATAATAAATATTTTGTTAGGAAGGTTATATTTTTAGCGCAATGATCGACCGCTCCATATGTAATTTATACGTAGTTATACGCCATGAAAAATAGTTCTGATAGTGAGCTAACATTATATTGTGTAGTGTAATACATGTGTTGTTAATTTTTCTGTACGACATTTATATTACAAAATGTTTATCTGATTTAATATAATATAAACTGACATGTATTAATTTGAGTATATTATTTTTCACAGCGCACTGATACAATTAACCTCGTGTCTCATGAAAAGTAGTTTCCGCCATTTTATGCCGACAAATTACAGAATCGTTTACATAGTCATAGGTCAATGGCTCGATAAAATCCAACATTGGACAGCGAAATGATGATGATTTAAAACAGAAACATTGTTTTTTGACAGTTACATACCGCATGCTTTAAATAATCATCTTGAGCCATCGATATTATTAATCAGTGTCCATTTTACTTAAAACATCAACTAATCTATAATGACGTTACACAGAAAATGCAGTACGATACACTTCACAAAGGAAACATTGTCTTAGAGTTTGAATAATTTTAGGTTTCGCCGAACGAACGAGTACGCCGAAATATATTTCCGTACAAATCCAAAAACCTATTTATTATATACCCGTTCAACAAAACATGCATCATAATCATTAAATACTCCGATAGTGTGATGAAATGCGACTCTATTATTTTTGTTGAACAATCCGAGCGCCTGTGATGGCTTCAGTTTATGCAAATTGACAAGGTCATTTCGCGCAGCTGAATCGATACAATAATTCAGGGGTTGAAATTTCACTCGCCCAGCTCGCCATGGCGAGTGCTTTTTGTGGTGGTCGAGTACTTTCTACAGGCACTCGCCCAGTTTGGCGAGTGAAAGATTAGGTCAGGATTTTTTTTTTGGAAGAAATTGCCAATTAATTCCATCGATAACGGCCAACAAATGGTATTAATTCAGCGACCATTTGTTGTTTACAGTTTACGTCAATTTGCGGGAAGTAAGATTCAAGCAGTGTCTATGTACACGGTTACGGGTAGAATCTCTAGCGATTTTGAACACGGTCCATATCGGGCAAGTTTAATTCACGGATTATTTGTCGGCTTTACGCGGCCGGGCTAACAAATAATAGGACTGCGAGTATAGACTAGTGTATACGCGGCCACATATATCGTCTCGTATACAGTTGGGTTAACGCGCATTTCAGACGCCGAACATAACGGCTTGGGACGAAACGGTCGGCGCCGGGTCCGAAACCATTGAATTTAGTAATTAAGGCAGCACGCAGCGCATGCAAACATAGCCACTATAAATTAAACTAAATCTATGTCACTCAACGCTTATAGAAAATTAAGAAGTGTGCAAGCCTCTGAGCAAATTCGCTGCTATTTGTTTGTTTATGTTCATTTAATACTTAAAATATAAATAACAATAATAGTGAATATGTCTCATACGTTTTGGTAATGATCATATGTAAAAGCTTTTTTTTATAAATAAGATGCAACATTACAAAAACTGGAAATAGCAATTTATTTTTAAAAAAAACTGGGCGAGTAACTTTTTGACCTGGGCAAGTACTTTTTTTTTATTTTCTACCTACCTTGGTTCAACCTTGGTTGAAGGCCGTTTCTTGTAAGCTAGGCTTGTACTGGCCTATTTTAGCGATGTCAAATTGGATAATTGTCTTTGAAACTGGGGGGAGAGCGCAACTAAATCATGGTTAAAATGTCTGTACAATATTTTCACGTGTTGAATTTGCTGGGTCTCTTCTTCCAGGCGGAGTTGAGTGAACTTTTGAAACTATTTAGTGTGTTCGAATTTACACAATCACTAGGGAGTGCATTCCAGTCTGTGACGACTCTTTGAGAGAATACTTTTTGTCGCAACTGCGAAGGATTTCAGGACTTTCAGTCCTTTGATTTTACCAGAGCTGTAGACAATGCTCATTCCGGGACCAAGCCAACACCTACTTAATGCATGTGTCTCATAATGTTAGTAGAACGCGTCATTGCGTCGCCAGACCAGACCAGTTCACAACGGCAGGGATTCCGCTGGCGATCGCCACTTTCGCAATTGGCGATAAAAATAAACAATTGGCGATAATAAATTACAATTTTCGAAAAAGAAATGAAAAAAAACAAAAAAAAATTTTTATGTATATATTCATTTCGAAAATTGTAATTTTTTATCGCCAATTGTTTATTTTTTTTGAAGTGGCGATTTTTTTTTCCCCCCAGCGGAATCCCTGCAACGGTCACACTGTTTCACTCCATTTTATCCGTGTGTAAACGGGTAACCACACAAATCATTCAGGGGTGACATACTTTCCGTATTCATCACTTGCTGCGCCACGTAATCACACTAAACTACCATTGAAACATTACATATTGCTGAAAATGTATTCAAAAGTTCTCCCAGTTCAAAATTGACTGCCATTTTGAAATTTATGCGGAGGATAGGGCACCTGCATCATGTGACATGCTCTATCAAACTACCGAAAGTACTGCTTATGTACTCAAATTATAAGATATTTGCGACGGAAATGTAACAATAACGTTCGACCATGTCCAGTCGTGGGTAAACATTTGCTATGGCCCTCGGGAACTGTAAACCCGCGGTCTACGGCCTTGGATTCAAACACTTCCCTTGTGCCACAGCAAGCGTTTACCCACCCATGGCTGGACATGGTCAACTCTTAAAATATAGATCGTTATCAGACTACAGGAGTGTGCTTTTTGACCATAATTCCAGCACAAAAATATTTACACAATTCCCTAACATTTGATTGGCCCGTAGCAAGTCTCTGTCCAAAATTGATATCCCAGTAAACTCCCACGCCGAACTACTTTCCGTAACCGTGAGGCGCAGTTAAAATAATTCTTAAGAAAACGGAAAATAAACACATTTTCTTGATGAATTTATTTCAAATGCTGGAATTATAAGGAATGAATGGCCTTTTTGTGGAATTTATCGGGGATATAAACTTGGAAAAGTCGCGGGAATACTGGGATATAAACTTGGAAAAGTCGCGGGAATACTGGACGAAGGCCGGAAGGCCTCGTCCAGTATTCCCGCGACTTTTCCATGTTTATACCCCGATAAATTCCACAAAAAGGCCATTCATTCCTATAATGAGCTACACTGGTGACAAATCCCATAAGCACCAATTTCTCCAGTCATAGCCAGAAATACGTGTGACGTTGTAGGCAGAGTTGTCGCTACTGGTGATGGACGAGGAGGAGGATAAACGCCACTTCAATCTCGAAGACCTCATCGATGATACAAGAGACGGGAAGAGCAAGAAGAAGAAGAAGAAGAAAAAGAAACAGACAGATGGGGATGACAAGAAGGACGCCGACAACTTTCAGGTATTATTGTACTGCCCACACTTGTGTGAGGAGATTTATTGGGTAACGGTGATTTGTGTTGGTCGAGTACGTACTGGCTGATAAGATAATGTCTTATAATTCTGTTCGACCAATGGAATGTCAGTTTACGAGTTGAAAACTGACATTCCATTGGTCGAACAGAATTACGTCAGTACAATGACGTCACAGAAACAAGTCCGCATTCTTTCCAACGAAAACCACGTCACATAATTGCCAATTCTGCAGCTTTCATTGTTGCCTGATAAATAGAATACCATCAAGTTTATCAGGCTCGTCTCGGAAATGGTAGGAAGGTCTACGCATTTCGTGGCTTTGCCTGATAAACTAGATATCAAAGACACTAGCATGGTATTCTCTATGTATGTGCTGCTTTTTCCCTTCAGAGACAACATTTTTGCATGTTTTTTTTATATCTCCGCTTGTACGGTTCAAACTTCATACATGCCTTGCTGACATTGATGGGTCCCCACTGGGTGTTTCAGGTACGAATGCACAAGGTAACCAAGTACTTGTGTTCAAGTTTTAAGAGTGTACATTATGTAGCAAACGTGTCATCTTCTGTAGCCGATTTCACCAAAATTGCTAAGCATACTTTATCTAGCTATTAAAGTATACTTACCGGTAATGTAATAAATTCAGTATAATAAAAATTAATAAATTTATTGTTGAATTGAAAATTTCTCCCTCAAAGTGTACTTTGCAAGATAAGTATACTTTGCAATTTTGGTGAAATAGGCTACTGGTCATTCACAGCATAAAATGTTTAGTGGAGAGTTGTAAAACAATTAAGTAGAAAATATTTACTTCTATATTTATACAATAAATTAATGGTTGTTTTGTTCGTCACTGTACAGGTGGACGTAGCTGACCCAAGGTTTGCGGCCATGTTTGACAGCCATCACTACAACATTGACCCATCAGCTCCCGAGTATAAGAAAACCAAGGGCACAGAAGCCATCATCTCGGAGAAACTGAAACGGCGTCGCGAGAAAGGAAAGAAGCACAAGGACAATAGTTCTAGTGTTGTGGATAAGAAACGAAGGACAGAAGCTGGAGGAGGCACACCAACAGATGTGAAAGACAATAGTCTCGCCTTGTTGGTGAAGTCGGTGAAGGTGAAAACACAACAGTTCCAGGGCAACAAGAAGAGATAACAGATTGTATCGCCATCCTGTGATTATAAAACTCGGTTGTCGTGGTCAAAATCAAGAAATTGATTGGTCGGGCCAATCAAATTGCTTGATTTTCAAGATGCCGAGATGTATATAATATGATTGCAACTTGATATTTGGGGCACGAAAGCTCAATTTGGTCACCTTTAAAGGGTCATGCCCACTGTTGTTTATAGGAATTAAATAAGTGTATACTTGTGTCACTATTCCACCAGTTTTAAAAGTTACGAGTGCCTGCTATACAGATATAATCATGTAGTAAAATTTATTTTGCTGATAGCGGTGGCATAAGGCTATTTTCATATGCAAATGAGGCATGATATCTTTTAATTATTTATACTAATTAAATGCGTCGCCTGAAAAAATAATATTTTCAACAGATTATAAAGTATGATCATTGCACACCAAAAAATAAATACAGAGAATAAATAGTAATGTCCGTTAACATTTTAAGGAAACACGGTTATTGCCTCTGGCATTAGTGTGTAAATTTACATCTGATATAACATGTATAATAATGCCAATCAATACGTGCGGTAATGGTGAATGAATGTTTATTTTGCCAGAAAATGTCATATCTACATAATATACAAAACAATCTCCCTATATTATAACCTACTGAGTGGGCATGTACCTTTAAACCTTGCTCTATTGGTCTTTTATGCGCAATAGTTACACGGCGGCCATTTGGTTTATCTCCTAGCACTATGAAATTCGCATCGCGAGACCAGACGTGATGTCAACTTTTGGTTTAAACAATATTTATTTCAAGAGAGATAAGTGATAAACTTACATGTAAAATTTCAAAACTGACATGTAAATGACAATTATTACGAACTAATTGTTATCTCACCCACGTTTATAGTGGAAAATGAGACTTAACGGTCACAATTCTGGTGTTGTAGGCATCAACAATTGTAACCAATTGTTGGTGGCAATCCACCCAGTGTCATTCTGGTGACCATGACTTGGCCCTCACATACGTCTTTGGCATTTTGTATGTGACAGTTGAATCTGGTTATACTCCTTATGTGACACTTACGATTATTCGTAATCCTATTTTAGGGGAAGGGGCCAAGTGACTTGGTGTGGTATGGACCTGGCACCAGGTCAGGTTATTCTAATTTCAGGGCTGATTATATTTTTTCTCGATGTAAATAGTCCGTTCTGATTTTGGGATTTTCCCCCCAATGCAGCAGGATCAAACGGGATTGAACGTGTTTTCCCGGCCTTACATGACCTTAGCTGTTCATAGGCCGTTAAACACCAATAAACAAACAAACAAACTGGTGACCATGACATTGGTGACTTTGACCTTCATGGGTGAGACACTCGCCTTGTTTATAATTCAAATTTATGAAGGAAATTTAACTGAAAAATATAACTGTATAAAACATTTAAAAAGCTATAATTCTAACAGTGTTTCTTTTCTGAGAGTGGGTGGCAGATGGTAGCATGCGATGGGTCTTATTTTTTTTGTCGTCTGCTGTTTATTTTCTATTTTCCATTTTCATCATCAAAAACATGCTTTGACAGCACTTTAGAATAATTTACAACATGCTTTGACAGCACTTCAGAATCATTTCCATTGGAAATGATTCTGAAGTACTGTCAAACCATGTTTTTGTTAAGAAATAAGGCAAGATATAAAAGCAACAGCAGACGACTATTGTTGTGTGTAGCAGTCTAAGGGTTAAATGATCCTGGGATGTTAAACCCTTTCACCTTATACCTGGGTCGGCAAAAATTTTGCGTGGAAACTTGTTGACTGCGAATGATGTGCCATTTCCTGTTTTGTTGCGAACAGTAGCTCTTGCAATCTACGCACGTACCTTCCATACTGTTACGGATTGTATGGGAGTAGATTTCAAGAGTTACTGTTCGAAACTATCTGCTACGGACCGTGCGGGAGTAGACTACAATCCGTAAACGTACACGGACGTTCGGAACCTGAAGAGCAAAGCTATCGCATAGGGGGGCATAATAAACGGTGCACATGAGAATACACTTATTTTTGGTGCATCGCTTCCCCAAAGATTTTATTTTATGAATATGTAATTTCTATTTATGTGGTACTGCATTCCTTTGAATTGTTGCAAGTCTATATATTTTGGGAAAACCCTCATAACACGACAACACACTTCAATATGTGTTTGACCATGCGCCTGACATGGAGCTGAGGGACAAAGTGGATGGATGCGAGTATCTCTAGTTCCTCTAGTAGCGAACAGTAACTCTTGAAATCTATTCCTGTACCTTCCGTAGCAGATAGCAGATAGCTGTGAACAGCAACTCTTGAAATCTATTCTCGTACCATCTGTAGCAGATAGTTGTGAAAAGTTTGTAACAGTTTCTCCAACATGTAATATCTTCAATATTATACAAAGGATTGCTTCGATACTTGGACACTTGAATCACCTGAACATTTGTCACACACTCGCTTCACCATTAACACGACCTTGACCTTTGTCACCTTCAAAATGTCGCTGAAACATTGAGCAATTTTGTTGCTTCAAAAAGTTTGTATGAGTTTCTCCAATATGTAATATCTTCAAAATTACGCGAAGGATTGCTTCGATACCTGGACACTTGAATCACCTGAACATTTGTCACATACTCGCGTCACCAATAACACAACCTTGACCCTTGTCACCTTCAAAATGTTGTTGAAACACTTAACCATTTTGTTGCGTCAAAAGGTTTGTAAGAGTTTCTCCAACATGTAATATCTTCAAGATTGCGTGAAGGATTGCTTCCATACTGGAGGTGGGTGGTAGGTGTGAGCATGCGATGGGTAATTTAACAATCAGGATACATCCTTACGGGAATCCCGACTGGAGACCTGTTTTGGCCCTCACGTACGTCGTTGGCATTCTTGTATGTGACAGTTGAATCTTGTTATACGCCTTATGTGAGTATTACGATTATTCGTAATCCTATTTTAGGGTTAGGGGCCAAGTGATTGACTTTGGTGTGGTATGGACCTGGCACCAGGTCGGGTTATTCGAACTTCAGAGATTTTCCCCCAATGCAAATCGAACCCATTGGCTCGGCCTTACATGACCTTAGTTGTTGATAGGCCGTTAAACACAAATAAATAAATCAATCAATCAATCCATACTTAGACACTTGAAACACCTGAACATTTGTCACACACTCGCGCCACCATTAACACGACCTTAACTTTTGTCACCTTCGAAATGTCGCTGAAACACTTAGCCATTTTGTTTTGTGGCTTTGCCTCATTTCTTGTTATTATACCCCCGGAGTGGTTGGTAGGTGGGAGTATGTGATGGGTAATTTAACGATCGATGTTCATCCTTACCGGAATTCCGATTGTTGACCTGGTTTGGCCCTCACATACGTCTTTGGCATTTTGTATGTGAAGGTTGAATCTGGTTATATCCGTTATCATTGTAATATTATTTTAGGGGAAGGGCCCAATGACATTGGTGTGGTATGGACCTGGCACCAGGTCAGGTTATTCTAATTTCAGGGCTGAATATATTTTTTCTCGATGTAAATATTCCGTTCTGATTTTGGGATTTTCCCCCCCAATGCAGCAGATTAAAATGGGATCAAACCCGTTTGCCCGGCCTTACATGACCTTAGCTGTTGATAGGCCATTAAACACCAATAAACAAACAAACAAACATACCTTTTGAATAACATCTGTAGTGTATTAAAGCATTTTCACTGTAATGATATGTAAGCCACCATAACAAAAAGGGCTTATTTAGTTCGCCAACCATCAATGTGCAATTACCCTGTCATATTTGATAATCAGGGCCCGGTTGCTCAAAACCTCTGTTAGCTTAACAGACTGTTAAATCCTTAGCAATGCTAAGGATTTAACAGTCTGTTAAGCTAACAGAAGCTTTGAGCAACCGGGCCCTGATCACCTCACTGAAGTTGGTATATGAACCAACAAAACTAGGAATTGGCTACACAGGAACTATTTTTGTGAACAGGGTTGACGATTTCCACTGAAAGGTGATTACGAAAACAGCTAGCGGAACATATGACTATGCATTTGATTACAAAAATAAGTATGGCATACAGCGTCTTCACAATGCTACAAAGACGGGAGACGGAGTAGTATAATGCTGGTATACATTTACGCTGTATGTCACAGTATATGGCTTTGGATAGTGTGTTGTATTATTGTCAAGTCCACTTGAGGGAAATGAAACGTAATGATCACAATGATTGTGTCTGTATGTCCATCCGAAATATGCATTATAGCGAAAAAGGGATATAGGGATGGAGGTAAACGTGGACCATTATTGGAGATAAACATGGACCATTATTGGAGGTAAACATGGACCATGATTGGAGGTAAACATGGACCATGATTGGAGGTAAACATGGACCATGATTGGAAGTAAACATGGACCATGATTGGAAGTACACATGTACCATTATTGTGCGTAAACATGGACCATGATTGGAGGTACAAATGGACCATTATTGTGGGTAAACATGGACCATGATTGGAGGTAAACATGGATCACGATGGGAGGTAAAAATGGACCATTATTGGAGATAAACATGGACCATGAGTGTGGGTAAACATGTACCATGATTGGAGGTAAACATGGGCCATGATTGGGGGTAAACATGGACCATTATTGGAGGTAAACATGGACCATGATTGGGGTAAACATGGACCATTATTGGAGGTAAACATGGACCATGATTGGAGATAAACATGGACAGCCATGATTAGGGGTAAACATGGACCATGATTGGAGTTAAACATGGACCATGATTGGAGATAAACATGGACCATGATTGGAGATAAACATGGACGGCCATGATTAGGGGTAAACATGGACCATGATTGGAGGTAAACATGGACCATGATTGGAGATAAACATGGACAGCCATGATTAGGGGTAAACATGGACCATGATTGGAGTTAAACATGGACCATGATTGGAGGTAAACATGGACCATGATTGGAGGTAAACATGGACGGCCATGATTGGAGGTAAACATGGACCATGATTGGAGGTAAACATGGACCATTATTGGGGGTAAACATGGACCATGATTGGAGGTAAACATGGACGGCCATGATTGGAGGTACAGGACATGATGGAGGATGGACCATGATTGGAGGTAAACATGGACCATTATTGGGGGTAAACATGGACCATGATTGGAGGTAAACATGGACCATTATTGGAGGTAAACATGGACCATTGATTGGTAAACATGGACCATGATTGGAGGAAACATGGACCATTATTGGGGGTAAACATGGACCATGATTGGAGGTAAACGGACCTTATTGGGGGTAAACATGGACCATGATTGGAGGTAAACATGGACGGCCATGATTAGGGGTAAACATGGACCATGATTGGAGGTAAACATGGACCATGATTGGAGGTAAACATGGACCATTATTGGGGGTAAACATGGACCATGATTGGAGGTAAACATGGACCATTATTGGAGGTAAACATGGACCATGATGGGGGGGGGGGGGTAAACATGGACCGGACCATGATTGGGGGGTAGATATGGACCATGATTGGAAGTAAACATGGCCGATGTGTGGAGGTACCCCAAGTCTCTATAAGTAGAAATGTACTAAATATGACTGATCGAGAATATGCATTCACAATGATGGCATTGTTGGTATATATATATATTGGAAGCCACATTCGAGCGGAACTTATTACAAGGAACCCGCCAATGCTAAATTGTTCTGACAATATTAGTGATCTCTCTCATTTGGAAAAATATACATTTGTAATTACATGTATTGTAGCACAATTTAGTCCAGAGCCTCTTTTAACAAGACAAGAGCAACAACTAGAGACGGCTCAAAGCGGTTTACTTTTCCAATATACATCGCGTTACCTCCCTTGGATCAGAAATCTGTACTGTGCCCGATCCTCGGCGATACTGTGCACCTGCTTGATACTGAAAACGATGGGACCTCCGACACGTTTAATTTTGGGTACATATAGTCGCCACCCTGTCTGTACATTTGTAACCCGACTTATCTGCATGTAACGCAGGGCGACTTACTTAAGTCCGAGATTTGCGTTAATATCTTTGGCCTTACTATCTATGTTACCGTAAGTCTAATTGGCTTGAAACATCATATACTTATTTGTCATCATCCATATTTTCATTCTATAGCCCCGCCCCGTGTCAGGCACCCGGGGCCGGCGGGATCAACTGATCCTAGCTGATAGTCTGCATAGCCATTGCATGTCGTAAAAGGGCGACTAAAACTGGCTTAACGATTGGGTTCATACTTTCCGGAACCCACTATACCGATTTGGCCCTCATGTGCATGTTTTGGCTTTCTTTGTATGTGAGAGTTTGATCGGGCTATGCCCCATATATAAAAGTAAGATTTAGCGCTAAATCCTATTACTTTTAGGGAGGGGAATGGGATTAATAAAATGATGCTGGTGTGGCGAGGGCCCCTGGCACCAGATCAGGTTGTTTTCTAATTTCAGGACTTGAATAAATATGGATTTTGAATTATATAATTTTGATTGAAAATAATGAGTTTTTTTTTTTTGGAAATTTCTTACCCCCCTTGGACAGGTGGATACGGGACTCGACCCCGTTGACTCCGCTGCGTGTAGAACTCCCCTGAGGCTTGTACCTCTATGTCAGGAAAAGAAAAGCGGACGTTAAAAACCCATATTCACTCACACACTCACTCATTCTATAGCCCACCCATGCGGCCCCTGTGCTCGTGGTCAATGCCAAATGACTGCGTTTACCTGTTTGAGGGGTACATGTAGTACATCCATCAGTGTTACTGTAATACCGATTTCTTGTCACGGAATTTTACGATTTGACATCTCGTACATATCTTTTATTTGGCTCTAGAGCAGTACAATTCTTACGGAGCACCGCAGGGGACATGGATTATTCCCTTGAATTAACAATTCACTCCCACGATATAACAATTCGTTCCCTCGAATTAACCATTCGTTCCCACGAAATGACAATTCGTTCCCTCAAGTTAACAATTCGCTCCAATTGTTATTTCGTGGGAACGAATTAATAAAAAAAACAAAAAAAATCTATGTCCCCTGTGGGGCTGGTAAATTCTAAACATAAGTTACGTATATCTTGAACAGAGTACAGTAGTTGTACAGGCCCGTACGCAGGATTTTCTATTTGGGGGGGGGGGGGGGGGGTGCGTCAGGGGCGAGCCCCACGTAGTGGAGCGAGTACGCTAGGGGTCCGGGGGCATGCTCCCCCTGAAATGGCCTGAAATAATGCACTCTCCTGCATTTTAAGTCATTTAAATTCGGATTTCAACGGTGGTAAATTGTGACATTTTCATCCCCTCCCCCCCCCCCCCCCCCCCCCCCCCCCCCCCCCCCCCCCCCACCCCCCCCCCCCCCCCCCCCCCCCCCCCCCCCCCCCCCCCCCCCCCCCCCCCCCCCCGCGTACGGGCCTGTTGTATCACTGGCAATATCCCTGTATCCGTGTTTATAGCATATCAAACTCTAATTCTACTTCTATTTTACCCCTGCGTGTGTGCAAATACGGGGAATTAGATAGTAATACATATACTAGAAACTGGAATTAGACGGCTAGCACATTCCGTGGTGGCTTGAAATACAAATATATTGGATGTCCATAAGTTTGCCAGTGGTATAGTATCTATGGAATGCGACTCCTAGGCTACCGTCGGACATTAGACATATTCTACTAGTTGAGACTTTGATATTCGATTTCATTGAAACGTATATTAGTTCATCTTTTCATAAACTTTCCGAAAATGACAGGTACTTGATGTTGTGTGTCCAAACACATACATTTTGCGAATAAACCTTTGGCCATGACAATAGCGCGTTATTACGCAGTTAATGCTGTTCATGTTAAACTTAATTAAAATTCCCGACTGTTATAATTAACTAAAACGACATTAGAGACATAAATCAAATGTCATATTTTTAGTGGACGTAGGTAACTTGTCTATTTATGGCCGTCACTTTAGAAATGGGGCTTATGGGTTGTGTACTGCTGGTTGTGTCCTCAGGTCAGGTGGTCGGCTGTGTGATGTGCTAGTATGGTATAGTATGCCATTTGAAACTTGTAGGCAACAACAAAATTATGTAGTCATAGTTTTAGTCATATTTTTTATTAAATAAAAAAGGGACTACAAATTGTTTTGTTTCCTACATTGTCTAAACAAAATGTTATACCATCCTATCACCAAGCCGGCCGACTGTACATTCGCCCGTCATCATACTTAACTGTGTTTTGTGATTGTATTATGTTATTGTATATATGGCTGTGTGGTTTTACCATTGTTCCGTTCACTGTAGGTGATACACGAAGCCAGCCAGTTACCTGCATATTACACAAACCCTGTTTTAGTGTCAGGATTAACATATTTTGACATATCAAATTCAATCCAAAAAACAAATTGTGCTAATTTGCATAATAAATGGTTGAAAAACATCCGACGCACAGCGAAGCAAGCCGGGCCCGCCCGTAGCAAAGTGAACCCTGCAATTACCGATGCAAATGAACAGCAAAGTGAACAACATCTTGAAACATAATTTGACGTCCGGCTGACGTACGATACCTGGTGACGTTTGTGACCAGCGTAGCCCCAGCTCAGTCTGGCGTCAGCGTAGTCTGATCTGGATGCATTGTTCGACAGTCAGCCGTTGAGGTGCATTGAAGTGATGAGCGAACAAATTGGTCCCGACTCGACTGCATAAATGTGCGGAGGTATATAGTTGTTGTCAATTTACTAACGTAGTTTTTGTACATCGGTCTCCATTTGGTGGTAGTGTACCAGTAAACAGGCACACCGGCGTTTGCTCGAGAAACGACAGCGCAATTCGTCGTGTTATTTTCTTTGTCTACAGTCCTCGTATTGGCCGAGTTTCTGACAGTTCCTCTGACAATCCAAGTAGATACTGCGTAGACTAGCCGACACTGTGAAATGACGTGACTTTACGCTAGTTGCAAATACAACATGGGTGTCTTCGTTTACGATGTCATAATTACACGTTTTCCTTGCACCGGCGCCTGACACTAATGACCAAAACGCAACCACACTGGGAGAAAACGCTGAACAATAACATTGTGTAGCACGAACAATGACGACCATATCCGAAACGCGCGTTCCTTGATGAAGTGAGCACGTGTTTCCGGCGACTCGCCCTCCCTCCGCCGTCAGCCGGTACTGCCGCTCAGTTTCACCTGTCATTTTACAAATGTTAGATAGGTTGCTCAACCATTGATTGGCATTGGCAACACGTTACACCTAGGGGGAGGGGTGGAGGGAAGGTGAGAGATTAAACAAATTAACATGAACCGAATTAAGACAGCGAGGTTCGTTTGTAAAGTACACATATGTACTGATATAGATTATGTGTTGTTGCGCTTGCACTCTATGTCCGAACATCCAATGGCAATATCACTGAGGAGTTATATATACATTGTGCGTTTAGCAAATGTGTTTTTATGGTTCGTTTTTACCCAGTGAAATAAATCCCAGGTATTGGATTGGCGAAAGCCGGGCGGCGGGTGGCGGCGCCCAATGTTAGTTGTTCGTGGTCCATTTCTCTATTACTGTACCACCTAGAATCACCATACTTGCACAACTTCATAACCAGCAGGTGCCCACCACGTACCACTATCCGACATGTGACATTTTTTTACATTGACCTATTTTTTCCGCGTAATTGACTTAGCCATTTTCAAACGGTTAAGTGTTCGTGTTTATGTCCATTTCTCTGTTACTGTATCATCTAGAACCACCATACTTGCACACCATCATAACCAACTGATGCCCACCACTATCCAACATGTAACCTTTTTTTTTTACCGTGACCTATTTTTTTCCACGTAATGGACTTGCCATTTTCAATGTCAAGTTTTCGCGTTCAAATCTGTTTCTCACTTACTACACCACCTAGAACCACCATACTTGCACAATTTGCAGAGGCCTGCGTTACAGACAGAACATTCGGGTTACACCTGCACCATGTCCGAACACCCACGATCGGTGCGTGTACAAAGGGAGATATATGGCTTTGAGTACGTCCGTCCGTGGTTATTTATGTCGAAATGTTTGTAACGATTTCTCCATCATGTCATAACTTCACAGTTCATACATGTGGATATAATAGTATGCGATAACTCACGTAATGGTTAATTGATAGGCCCTGCCTTTGTGCTGCTTCATTTACGTTTTTTGGCACTTTGCAGATACGTGTATCATGGCATATTAAAACTGAATTATATCACATCGTGAAAGTGAACCGTTGCGTCTAACGTAATGCTATCTCCTACTGCCATAGTAAATCGTTTCTTGACACTTTAGACCTTTTTAATATGGGCATCATATCTAGTATCTGTTGAAAGTGATGTCGATTGCGCAGTTTTAAATATTTCCGCTTATCTCTCCTTTACCTCTTCATGGGTCATAACGGACTGGCCAGCAATGTCCATCGTTACAGCGATGGGACAAAATCCGTCACAAAATGGAACCTATTTAGTATTAACGTTTTGCCCAGTGTTGCTCCTGACGCATGCAGCAGCGGATCTGGTGTATTCTGTATCTGCTTGCTGGTACTTTCGCAACTGAATACTGACCAGTGTAGGCCCTGATCAGACTACGCGGATGCGCAGGCTGATCAGGGCCTACACTGGTCACAACACCAATAAGCCCCATGTTGTCGTTGCGGGGACATATGCCCATTAAAATGCCCATCGTGTCAGTCTTTATCGCCCATTACATCATTGAGTTCCGGAATGTAAAATCGGACATATTACTGTAGACGCCGACTTAGCGATTTGCGCAATATTTACATTAACACAAATGTAAAGCCTCGATCCGCGCGCAGTCTAATCTTCAGGCGTCGACACAGTTTTCTGTATACACAAACAAAATTTCTGCCACGATCTGACACGTCAGCAGGGTCTATGCTGTTTGTCGTCACGTGGTCGACTTAACTCCATGGCCGCGTCCATTGAGTGCCAAGACATGAGCGTTGAGGATGCGTGTCATCATTATGACGGTCCGGTTGACCGGGCCAACTGATAACGCCGCCTATAATGACCATTGGAGTCATTATCCCAGTTACTGTAAGATATCACTGATTGGATGGACCGGAACATGGGACCCGGCAGAAATAGGGACACTGGACCGAGCAGAGAAAACCGCGAATAATACTATGGGGCATTCGTCATAGATATATTCCTTGGCGTCATATTTATCTATCAATAATTCCAGCACACAAATATTTACACAATTCCCTAACATTTGATTGGTCCGTTGCAAGTCTCTGTCCAAAATTTATATCCCAGTAAACTCCCACGCCGAACTACTTTCCGTAACCGTGAGGCGCAGTTAAAATAATTCTTAAAAAAACGGAAAATAAACACATTTTCTTGATGAATTTATTTCCGATGCTGGAATTATAAGGAATGAATGGCCTTTTTGTTGAATTTATCGGGGATATAAACTTGGAAAAGTCGCGGGAATACTGGACGAGGCCTTCCGGCCTTCGTCCAGTATTCCCGCGACTTTTCCAAGTTTATACCCCGATAAATTCAACAAAAATGCCATTCATTCCTATAATATATTCCCCATCCGTGTTGAGTTGAGGGGAGGTGTGTGGCGACGGGGAATTAGATTAGGAAACTAGAAAATGAGGCGGGAATTATGCCGCCAGATTATTCCTCCTGTGGGATTAGACCTGATAATACGCCCGGGTATTTCTCCCGCCACCTCCCCCACACCACCCCACATTAGTTCTGCATGGCATAATCCTTGTAACTTCTTTTATTCTGACAGATGTTGTTGAAAGTAAAAACAAAAACAGGTAAATAAATTTGCCGAAGTTATATCGCATCAAATTCATTGGCGCATTATGCCGCTCTGAAGGTGTGCGTTATCCTTCTCGGGCAGCTTACATCGTGAGGGAGTTAGCCCACAGGTCCTTGAAGAACGGTTCATATATGTCGTTGTTTTATGGGTTATTTCGGTATCTCTGGTGGTTTAGGAGCGCGTTTCACCAAACTTTACGTCACCTCCCGCAAGTTACACGTATAAGTACGAATTTCTGACGGTAAGAAAGGGGGTCCGAAAGTTCGGAAGGATGAATGTGTAGATAGTCAACATTTTAGTTGAAGACCGGGACACGATGCTACATTCCTGGAGGTGTTATTGTTTTGGGCTAATGATCGTTGATTATTCAGGGAGCAGCACGCTACAGCAATAACTCAATGGATGGTGTCATTGAAAGAACGGGGGCTAACTCCGTAAAGAAGAAGTTAGCCCCCTTCTTTCACTGACCCCTTTCAATAATTACTAACACCAACAATTTGAGTCGAAGATCGCGACATGATGCTATATTCCTGGGTGTGTTATTGTCTTAGGGGAGTGATCAATTGATTGTCAAGGCAGCAGCCCGCTACAGTATACCAAAAACTCAACGAATGGGGTCATTGGAAGAAGGGGGCTAACTCCTTCACGGAGTTAGCCACCTTCTTCCACTGACCCATTCAAGTAGTACCAACAATTTGAGTCGTAAACTGCGGGAAATGGCTACACTACGAGATACGTTATTGTTTTTCGTAATGATAATTTGATTGTGCAAGCAACATGCCACGAGCCCGCTATAGCAATAAAACTTCCCGGGTTTCTAATGATTGACAACAGTCAACAAGAGCATACAGCTGCAGATATTACGGCAAGTTTACATGATAGATAAATATCAACACAATCAGGGTAACGTAATTATAAACGACGAGTTCTTCACGCATTTTCGCGCGCGTTACACATTCGCTGCATTGTCGGTGAAATTGGAATAGCTTCTGAAAATATCGGGCGATTTTGTGTCACAGGCACACGTGCAATATCGCTTATAGATCGTAGGAAAGCGCTAATCAGCTCGCGAACGCGCCGTAATCAACACAGCAGGAATGCTCACCAGTTCTTCGTAAACGGCATCTGTAGCCTTTTTCACCAAAATTGCAAAGTATACTTATCTTGCTAAGTACACTTTGAGGGAGAAATTGTGCATTTAAGGATAAATTTATGAATTTTTATATAGTCGTTAGTTCTATATGAAATAATGCATTTCGGTGAAAATAAATGATTAGATTACAGTGGGGTCAGCGTGTAAGTGCACACACGAACCAACCTGTCGTGTTCGTTCGTGTGTGCACTTACACGCTGACCCCACTGTATCTACTCCCTCAAAGTATACTTAGCTAGATAAGTGTGCTTAGCAATTTTGGTGAAATCGGCTACTGATTTCCTCTGTTACTGCAACAAATGCATCGTGCTGAACATATAACTGTGGAATAGATGGTATTCATGGTGGTTTAAAGGTACATGCCCAGTCAGTAGTCACAAACTGTTCTTTATATCAGAAACATCATCTGTGACATTTTCTGGAAAAATAAACATTCATTGACCATTAACCCACGTATTGATTGGCATTATTATACATTTTATATCAGACTTAAATTTCCACATTGCTACCAGGGGCGATAACCGTGTTTCCTTAACATGTTAACGGACATTACTATTTATTCTCTGTATTTAATTTTTGATGTGCAATGATCATGCTTTATAATCTGTCGAAATTGTTATTTGTTTAGGTGACGCATTTAATTAGTATAAATAATTAAAAAATACCATGCCTCATTTGCATATGAATATATCCTGATACCACCGCGAGTCACTGTCAGGAACATAAATATTACTAAATGATTATATATGTATAGCGGGCACTTGTAATTTTTAGAACTGGAATAGTGCGGACACAATTATACACTTATTTAATTCCTATAAAGAACATTTTGTGCCTACTGAGTGGGCATATACCTTTAAATTTTGACAATGCGAAAGTTACTGAAGTTCTATGCAATATATCATTCAATTCCATTTGCATATGGATATGCGGCTGACAAAATCTACCTTATGCCATTTGCGACAAGTGAATATCTTGGTTATGTTGCGCATTCTCTCAGTATGATTAGACTATAATCATGTTGCTGATGACAGACAGCCTACTTCAGTGACTGAATGGCGAACAGCGTATGCCCTGAGGATGCGCAGGCTGATCTGGTACAACGTTGGTCGCACACATCTTAAGATTAGTTTCTCAGACGGAGGCTCGTATTATATTTTTTTCCGTCATGTCTCCAGTCACAAACACACATGTGGATGTGACTGGAGAAATGGAGCTTATGGGTTTTGCGACCAGTGTAGATCCAGATCAGCCTGTGCATCCGCACAGTCTGATCAGGATCTGCACTGTTCGCCATTCCATCAATAAAACGAGCGCCATGCATCTAACCAGCAATATACATGTATATCGTTAGCAGGCTACATGAGCGTGTTACTTCAACTCCACCTGGCACAAATCCCATAAGCCACATTTCTCCAATCACAACCACAAATAACTACACTGCTGGCGCCCGTTTCACTAAACTTCGTACGACTAAAATGTTCGTAAGTGCAAATTTAGGATCGTCTGTAAATTGCAATTGATGGATTTATATTTATTGAGCATAGGCTGCATATGCAGCATATGCTCAATAAATGTAAATCCAATAATTGTTTACAAGAACACATTGTTAATGTGAAATTTACAGACTATCATAATGTTGCACTTACGAACATTTTAGTCCTACGAAGTTTAGTGAAACGGCCCCCTGGACTCCGGAAAGAGTTGCGACTGGTCTGTAAATGCCCTTCTGTACGTTTTGTCGACACCAACGGCACAATTACAATGCCTTCTTCTCCGTCGGCGGAATTCAATTTTAAGCTGGATATTAAACTTTAAGCGCCGGATAGAGAACTTTAATATTTACAAAATAATTGTTTTACCGAAAATTGGTTATATACACACACGACAGCTTCCGAAATAGAGAATAATACATGTGACTGCCAACTCGAGTTTATTTTTAATATATCACACTCCAACCTCCCTTCATTTACGTTTATTGTGACCGACAGCTTCCTAAATGTTTAATTTTTTTAGGGGTTCCTCTCATTATACCTCGTCTCGAGATTTGAAAGTCAGGATTGATGTCATGTGCTAACCGGTCAATCTTAAATCAAATCCCACCAGTCTTACCGCTACGGAACCCGCAGGGGACGTAGAATTCTGTATTTATTAATTCGTTCCCACGAAATAAGAATTCTTTCCCACGAAATAAGAATTCGTCCACTCAATTTAACAATTCGTTCCCACAAATTAACAATTCGATCCCATGGGAACGAATTGTTAATTCGTGGGAACAAATTGTTATATCGTGGGAATGGATTGTTAAATTGAGGGAACGAATTGTCATTTCGTGGGAACGAATTGTTAATTCGAGGGAACGAATTGTTATATCGTGGGAACGAATTAATACAAAAAAAACATGTTCTCTGCGTGGCTCCGTATACCGCCGTATTTCGCCAATATTTATTTAGAAAATCAGTTGCATTGTGCGTCCGTCCACATGTCAGTTCGTCCGTCCGTCCGTCAGTAGCCATATCTACAAACACTGTTTAGTGAATTTTCAAATAACTACGCACAAACTGAATATGTGTCATCATCAGATGACGAACCACGTATAAAAGCCATTTTCAATGTCACACTCAGAGGTCAAAGGTCATAAATGGGAACAAACTGCCCATCTGGGGCCACATATCGACATTTCAATTTATTTTCAAATAAATACACACATAGTTTGCCATCATGAGACAACGAGACAAGCGCAAGAAACTGATCATAGGTCCAAGGTCAGGGTCACACTTGGAGGTCAAAAATAAAACATGGGAACACAAATGTGTGTTGGGGCCATATATACAAAACCATTTGATGAATTATCAAACAACTACACTTAAATACTTATCATAATGGAACGTAATGGAGTATGTAAGACGAACATCCTACTGTCTGTTTCACGAAACCTGCCCACATTTTACGGCCATATAAACAATGCAAAAACAATATTCGTTTCGATAATATTTAATTTTATCACAATTTAACAATGAGCGGTCTTTTTATTTCTAGAAATTTGGTCAAATATTGATTTTATTACGAAAAATTAGTTCTCTATGGGAATTTAACATTGGGGAAAAAGAGGTGGAGAACCTGGAGGAGGAGCCGAAAAACGAAAAATTGATTCTGAAATCTAGCTACATAGCTTGGACATGATCTAACTAAGAAAAAGTTACATTTTTAAATTCGGTCCACTATTACTTAAATTAGAAATATTTCCCCATTTTAACTCCCCATAGACATCTTCACTCTGTGAAGATATGTTAAATCCCCATAGACATATCTGTGAAGATATGTCTATGGGGATTTAACATGTGGACATTGTTTTTTCGCAATAAAATCATTATTGGACCAAATTTCACGAAATAAAAAATAGGCTCATTCTTAAATTTACATATTCTAAATGTGCCTGTTGTAAATTGGCCATTCTATTTGCGGTGTGGAAAGTGACCTTGTATATAATATAGTATGTGCAGGGGGGAACGAATTGTTAAATTGAGGGAACGAATTGTTATTTCGTGGGAACGAATTAATAAAAAAAAATGCGGGGCTCCGTAGGAAATACAGGTGTTGGAGCTGAACAATCATTGGGAGGGGTGGGGTTCAGCTCACATGTACTTTTAGCGTGTCTTGTGTGATCAATTATTGTTTATATAAACGTAAAAAACCTTTCCAAACAATATAGTATACAACACAATTTATAGTGAGTATGCACCCGGGTCTCAACATAATAATCTCCTGATATTGTGAGTACAAGCGGGCGCATTTGAATTATTTTGTGTATTGTTTAAAACTATATTTTTCATGTACATATAGTACAAACAATAATTGATCACCCAAGACACGCTAAAACATGTGGCTGAGCTGGTCTATTGAGGTGGCGGACCGAGGAGAACGTGGCGGGTGACCGCATGTAGATTTGGTTGTTTGCCGTTATATAGATAATTCGTCGGTTGTCTCCCTTGGTCGAATCTCGCGCGGTTTAGCCGCCGAGAAGAACTTCAGTTTAGCAGAAATTAGAAAAACGTTTCCTGCTATTTAGAAATCTTATTACGAACTGTACCAACATATTGCTTACATCAATGGCCAATAGAAATACACAGTGTGGGTAGGTGAGATGTGATGTGTGATCTATTGAATTGTCAAATAAATTGTTGTCAAATAAATTGGAATGGAAAATGGAGAACGAGTTGACGCATGGCGGGAAAATATACTGGAAGTCGGACTTCGGCCATTTCGCGCACCTGCAGATTAAAATTATCTCCCCTGTCGAGGAGAGCTGGCGGGGCAGTGACCAGTTAATTTAAAATTATCAATTTCACGCCCTCGGACAGTATGCATTTAATTCAATATTCCAAATAAGTGGGCAGACAGCAATATGAGTTCGACATTTGTGACCTAGACACACTAGAATCTTTTACATAAACACAAATATGCTGCTCTATTCAGTTAGTGCTCCTTACCTATGCAGGAATGTGAAATATATTGGTGCAGCCTCTTTAAAATTGTCCAATTCTGAGGTAAAATATTCACTTTAAAACCATGCCGTACCACGCTACTTGCGGAACTACAGATTGAATGTTGTATGTGTTCTCAATCATCATCCAGAGGCAAATGCACTATCATGGTGCAAACCAGTTCCCATCCATGAGTTTTCTCTGAAATAAATTCTTGTTTGAAACTCCCAGAAAAATCTGTTGTTTTGATCAGTTTTTGTCACAACATACCCTCAATTCGTATTTGCCCATTTCTGATCAATGGGAACAGGTCAGATGGCCCTGGAATGAGCATTCATCAATTAATACGATGTAAAATCTGAATAAAATACAAAATCAACTACAAAAAATTCATTAAACAATTGAAATGAATTTTAATCAGCAGAAAGTGTAATATTTATAAATTTCACCGGTGCCATTATACGAAACTGGCGGCTAACTGGTCACTGCTACCTGGGAGGAATCTGACAAACATCTATGATCTACATTCCAATCGCTAAATCAAATTTAAATTCAGATTTATAATGGTAAATGTTCATTAAAAAATAGTCTTATCACAATTTAGTATTTTCGTAGTTCTAAATGTGAAATATTCTGGCATAAAAATTATGTATTTTACTTTTAAAGTAAAATGTATCGAGTGACCCACAAAGATAGCCACTCCACAAAGATAGCGGGTCACATAACTAGTGATACGTCACACCGACTTCCAGAATGAAAATGATTTTATGTGGTGACGAACAGTCGTGAGTTCTTGACTGTCGTTTTCCGCTTTCTAGCCAATGGATTGTTCTAGAGCACTATGCACTGCAGTCAACGGTATCAATTTGCGAATAAGGTTTTACCAGAAACATGATAAATTCTATGTTTTTAGTTTCACATTCGAGCACTAAAAAATCACATATATATTCCTTTGGAAATACACATTCAAACTGTGATATACTGTTGTTCAAACGAAAAATAACCAGATGAAACAAGCAATTGTGGACAAGTTCACATGTTAAATGATATTTCCTTATATTTTGACCTCATTAACTGACCTCACATAAGTTTGGATTCCCCCCCATTTTTATCGGATAGAGCACGGTGGCAGCAATTTCAGAAATTATTATCTCTGCGTTCTGAAGGTATACCAGCTACAAGGCCCTTCAAGAGATTCATTAATCACACACATATGGCCCTCAAATGGCATACACTACAATACCCTCAAATGACACCTTCATCCCATACAGGGCCCTAAAATGACACCTTCACTTTGTACATGGCCATCAAATTATTCCACTAACTACAGAGCCCTCAAATGACACATTAACTACAGAGCCCTCAAATGACACATTCACCCTTTCACGGGCCAGGGGCGGATCCAGCATTTGGGTGGGGGGTCTATTTTCAAGCTCCACGGAGTGAAGTGATTATTGCAAGTTGCAACCCCGGAAACCCCCTCCAGATCCGCCCCTGCCTTTGTAAGTCCCTCATATGACACCTCCACGCTGTGTAGAGCATCACAATGACACTTTCACTCTACTTTGCCACCAAATGACACATTTATTCTGGCAGAGCCCTCCAATGACACATTTACCCTGTGCACAACCCTCAAATTACACAGTCAACCCTGTACATGACCATCAAATGACACTTTCAAATGTACATGACCATCATGGTGATTATCATTGACACCTTCACCCTGTATAGTGCCCTCAAATGGCACATTCACCCTGTGGACAACCCTCAAATTACAAATTCAACCCTGTACATGAGCATCAAATGACACTTTCAACCCTGTACATGACAATCAAATGACACTTTCAACCCTGTACATGACCATCAAATGACACTTTCAACCTGGTACATGACCATCAAATGACACTTTCAACCCTGTACATGACAATCAAATGACACTTTCAACCCTGTACATGACAATCAAATGACACTTTCAACCCTGTACATGACAATCAAATGACACTTTCAACCCTGTACACGACCATCAAATGACACTTTCACCCTGTATAGAGCCCGCAAATGACACTTTCACCCTGTACAGTGCCATCAAATGACAACTTCACCTATATAGGGCCCTCCGATGATCACTCTGATGACTTATTGAAAGGTTATTGCATAATTTAACAAACTGAATGGAATGAGCGAAGCAAATGACATTATTGAGATACTCTCATCAATATTGCTCCATATTCAATGTGAACATTGATTGTCTCATAAGCAAGTACTACATTAAATATATGTCTTGTCAAATGACATATTGTAATCTGCAGCAACTGACAGGCACAAATGTCACGCATTAACCCATTTGGTCTGGGCTACTGATTCGCAGGTATCAAAATTTCCACACATTTTTACCCAAATTTTCTTATGTCTGAATGAAATTATTTGTCGTTACCACTCATTTGAACTGTCTTGAAATGAGTGGTAACAGCATATCATTTTGGTACATAAATAAGGAATATAATAATAAAATAATTATTTAAGTTTTTGTTGACCCATCTGTATATGACCTTGCTGTTGAACAGTCCTAAAACACCAATCAGTCAGTGAATCAATCAACCAATCAATCAATCAACAAAATTGTGTATCATTAACATGAAATAGGTTAACCAGACACACTGGTGGTTGTGTGGACCGGACACACAAGATGTAGTGTTTTATCAAGTACCGTAGACTGCAGGCAGGGGAACTCGTTGGGATACGAAAGTAAGACAATAGGCAATGTTAATTTACAAAAATTAAAGTTTATTCTCTCTCAATTTCAGCACATATAAATTCTAGTCTAGTGTCATGCAGCCAAAGCCAGTCAACCCATAATGTGATAGCACAGAGAGACATACATGTGCACAGACATGCTTGAAACAATTTAATAATACTAACACAAATGACAACTGTACTCTTGGTATATATTTATATTCTTTTTTTTTTGTCTTTCCTTGATTGGGATTTCAATCATTTAAATGCAGTAGACATCGTTTGCAGATACTGATCGCAAATTTCAATCAGTTTATGATGTTCTCCATAGTATGTGAAATAGTCTTGCGTCTATAAAATGTGCGAACAACCTGTGAACATTAACCCTTACACCACTATCTTAATTTTTTTGTCGTCTCCTGTTTATTTTCTTTTTCCCATTTTTATCACCAAAAAACATGCTTCGAATAATTTACAAATGCTTTGACAGCACTTCAGAATCATTTCCATTGGAAATGATTCTGAAGTGCTGTCAAACCATGTTTTTATTGAGAAATAAGGCAAGATATAAAAGCAACAGCAGACAATGATTGTTGTGTGTAGCGGTCTAAGGGTTAAGGGTTATAAAGTAAAACCAAGAATTTGCAAGTTTTGTGAATCACATTTATTTATTATGCCTCCTCAACTTCAATGTGTTTTCTCAACATTTAAAGTGAATTACTTGTTACATAATACATTTATATTCTACTGAAGCCAGCTCCAAAATAAGTGACTATTTTTTACCTAAATATTAAAGAACTATTATTCTCACTTCACTAAACTTCGTACGATTGAAATGTTCGTAAGTGCAAAATTATGATAGTCTGTAAATTTCAATTGATGGATTTACATTTATTGAGCATAGGCTGCAATTGCAGCCTATGCTTAATACATGTAAATCCAATAATTGTTTACAAGAAAACATGTGAAATTTACAGACTATCATAATTTTGCACTTACGAACATTTCAATCGTACGAAGTTTAGTAAAACAGGCCCCCAGGTATTTACCGTACATTTTCAAACCCATTATCATCTGAGGACACGTCTGTTTGCCTATGAAACCTTCTAAAATTGATAGTTCGTATTGCTCCTCAAGATCATAATGTTATCATCAATCACCATTCAAACTGTTTTGAAGGCACTCTTACAACATTATACTGTGATTGACAAACAAGAAAGAATGTCTCAAATTCCCCAAAAGCGTAGGTTCTCAGATATAATGGGTCAGGAATCGTTATACTGTTTTAAAGTTCTAACAATATACAAAATCAGCTGCTGCCTGGAGCTCTGTACACGGAAGTTATGGGAAGACTTAAAAACAAAATAAACAGATTATTTTTCATATTTTTTATAAAACAAATTTCAGCAATATTTGACGCAAAAAAAAACAGGTGTGCACACACACACACACGTCAGTTGTTATCATCAGTGTCCCTTACTTTACATGAGGTAATTGTGCATGTTTTATGACATACAACACAAGAACACAACAGACAAACTTCATCTTCCATGCATACTACCATAATAACACTAAATATTTGAACACCATTTGTTTTGGGAAACCCCTGGGTTTCCCAAAACAAATTGTATCCAAATACATTGTTATTGTGATAAACAAGTACAACCATGCTAACCGTAACTATCTGGACATTCCTTGCTGTGAGAAACCATATATCAATGTGTGTTTCCCAGAATAAATTGTGTCAGAATATTTAGGGTTATTATGGTACGTACCATATTGCTTCTTGACTCGGAGAATTCCCATACATATATCTTAAAATTGTACCTGAGGTAATTCCATTAAAAACTTTTGAAAAATGATATGCATGCAAGACGAATGCAGATTCTGTCACTTTTCGCGAGTCCGCTATGTGACAAATAAGTAAAACTGATTCATGGTCTTGTGTTGTATGTCATAGTAACTGTTAATACAAATCATATAAATACTAACGTGGAAAGCGGAATGAAACTATTCTGCAACAAAGGAAAGGAAAGTTTTGAAGTAATGCAATAAATTTGATGGTCTAGTAACATAAGGTCGTAACTGCTATGCTTTAGCATAGCAGTTACGACCTTATGTTACTAGACCATCGAATTGTCATGAATCAGATTTTATTCATGGAATAATACAGTAGTACTTAATACAAGTTAACCAATGTATAACTCAAATGTTCTGGCTGTCACGCAAAAAGCAATATCCATCCATATGTATGTGCTGTGTTAAACTGAATGTATATCTAACATATTTTTTTTTAAAGTCATAACAGTAAAAGTCATGAGAAAGTATTGCTTGGTCAATCAGATCTAACGAATGACTAAACCTAATAAAAACAGATAGCTATATTTTATCTTGTGCTTATTGTAACAAAGCTGTCTGTTTCCTCCACCCATTACATGCTGAGACCACAGGTGGAAGACTCGGACCTGTGACACAAAAAACGAATGCCAGATTACCCCACCCACTTGGTCTCATACAGTACTATCTTTTATAATCCCATTACAGAAAACCATTACCCCACCCACATGGTCTAACACAGTAATATCTTCTATTATAGAAGATAGTACTGTATGAGACCAATTGGGTGGGGTAATGGAGTTTATGTAATGGGTATATTTTTGTGTCGCAGTCCCGAGTCTTCCACCTGTGGCTGAGACTACACAATTTTCACAATTTTTCGCATGAAAAAGAAAAACATTTCTCTAAATTATGCTCCAAAGTATATGTTGTTACCACTCATTGGAACCATAATAGTAAGAAATATATCCAAAATTATTTCTACATAACATTTATTCATACCCTGTATACATGTATGTGTATTCAGCCTGAATGGGTTGTTCCAAAATAGGAAAATGTTGCATAACACACTGTCTTTACAATTTTATTGGGACAAACAAGCATAGGGAAATAGGAACTGTAAAGCCAACATGTATGTAGGTGGCCAGTTGTAAATGAAGATATCTACCACTGTGCATGTACATGGTTGCAATTCTGAAAAGTAGTCTGTGACATGAAGAAACTTAACCCTTTCAACACCAAGTAACTTAATAGGATGTTCCATGCCAGTGTTTCACGCTATTTCATTAATTTTGTTCATTCAAATTATCCCATTCTTCTAAAAGGGTAATCTGTACGACGTTTAGAATTATTAACAAACAGTGGAGATCCTGATGAGACGGCTCGTTACGAGCCGGCTCATCTGGATCTGCACTGTTTGCAAACATTGTCTATATAGAGGTCTGTGGTGTTGAAAGGGTTAAGATGTTGAATAATTCAACATCTTAGTTTCTGCATGTCACAGACTACTTTATCGTAGCATAATAGTCAAGGTGCATGATCACGTGGTTACAACAACAACAACGTCGCCCACTTCAAAGTAAGTATTATTTGATATTTTCCTTAATATGCAACGGATTTTGAAATTGATTCTTCGCAAAAACGACAGAAGTTTGGGCGAAAATACAGAGACCAAATGCAGCTTAACAAGACGCGTTTGATGCGCCATATTTCATCAAAATCCGTTCCGTAATAAGGTCACTATAAAAGAATACGTACTTTGAATCGGTGCCTGTTGTTGTTGTTAGTACCACGTGATCATACACCTTGACTTTATCGTAGCATAATATTTACATCCACCTAACTTATAAACAATATAGATCATGGGATGTAACTCATTACTATCCTGTATATAAAGTCTATATCAAAGGTATTTTGATTTTTGCAGGTAAGCTTATTTCTGCATTAAAATATATGCTTTGAACAACAATACTTTTATGAAGACACAAGAACTAGAATTATTGTTTGATTTTCCGGATTACAAAATGATAAAATAACACATATTTAGACGGCTGGCTGTGGAAAAGGTAAAGCATTTTGTTGTGGTGTAATGGTAGCTTTCATGCCAGATATACACAGCTTTATGATTCTAAAACAATTTTCTTAATGAAAGAACATGCGATGACTTGAGATGGTTCAAATGACAACATAATAATTTTGTGAAGAAAAACAAGAAAACAAAAAACTGAACTTGAAGTACACTGTACCCTAAGATTTTGATCGAATTAACCCTTAGACCGCTACTCACAACAATTGTTGTCTGCTATTGCTTTTATATCTTGCCTTATTTCTCAATAAAAACATGGTTTGACAGCACTTCGGAATCATTTCCAATGGAAATGATTCTGAAGTGCTGTCAAAGCATGTTGAAAATTATTCTAAAGTGCTGTCAAAGCATGTTTTTGATGATAAAAACAGAAAATAGAAAATAAACAGCAGACGACAAAAAAATAAGATAGCGGTCTAAGGGTTAATCAGTCTTGGATGGTTTGATGAAAAGGGTAATGCAGCTAGACAGCTTATTTAATATTGGAATCATTTTCTCTTTTGTTTCTCCACAAATTTCTCCACAAACATATGCAAGATTGGTATTGCTATTTGGCAATTTACAGTATTGTTTATATGGGTAATAACAGTCAATTGATGAAGTTCATGTGACACATTAATGGGAATTAAAAAAAAGCAGAATTTGAGGGAGTAATTCATTATTGGCATATCATGGACGGCTTCAGATTATGGTGTTCAAGTTGGGTGAAATAGTCGGACATAATGCATGCAGATTCACATTGACAACTAATTTATAAATGAAATAAATGCATTTGTCGCTATTTGGTTCAGCAAGAAATTCATTTATGGGATATACAAACACACTTCTTATAGAATTTAAATATTTTGAGGAAATAGCTGTCTTGTTCGTGTTTTAAAATGTGTAGTTTTGAGTCACATTTTGACAGGTGTCGGTGAGCTATATAAACTTACGTGCAATAACACAAATGCTAATGTCAGTTTTTACAATATATCTGATTATTTCACCATTCTTGTGTATGATTATGTAGTCTGGTATCCGGTGAAGTTAGATTTACTGTACACAGATATACAAATGTGTTCTAGTTATGCCTTGCTTTGTGACGCAGCATGAAAAAGGACTCCAAGGAGTGGCAACTTCTGGTAAGTTTCATCAGGGTCCACACTGTTTACAATTTAACCCTTTCAATAATACAGCCCTCTATAGTGGTGTTTGCAAATATTATGCCGGGAGATCCAGGTGTGCGTTTCACTAAACTTCGTACGACTAAAATGTTCGTAAGTGTAAATTTAGGATCGTCTGTAAATTTCAATTGATGGATTTATATTTATTGAGCATAGGCTGCATATGCAGCCTATGCTCAATAAATGTAAATCCAATAATTGTTTGCAAGAAAACATTGTCAATGTGAACTTTACAGACTACCATAATTGTGCACTTACGAACATTTTAGTCGTAAGAAGTTTAGTGAAACGGGCCCAGATGAGATCGTCTCATCAGGATCTGCACTTTTTGCAAGTAATTTTCATATTCACACCCTGTTCGTATATAGTTATACCGATGAAAGCCGAAACACGCCAAATGCCCTTGGGTGGGGTTATGCTTTTTATTTGTTCAATGTGCATTTTTTTATGTCATAAGTCCGAGTCTTTCACCTGTGGTTTTGTCATTTGTCATGATGGGCCACAGAGCATGGAAGGACCGGTACCAGATAATGGTATGTATAATACAGTTTGGTACAAGCCTCCTACCAACCTACATGGTCATGATATGCTTGCTATACATGTATCTAGCAGAGAATGAGCAGTGGCTGTCTAGTTGACAATTTTTCACATTTCACCATGGTGATTATTTGCTTGTGAAATTTGGCAACAGTTTTATTCTGCGCTGTCTTGAAAGTGGATTGAAATAACAATACTTTCGTGTAATTTTAAAAGTTGTTGAAGAATGTTTTATTTCCATGGCCAAGCATCTAAATTGGTTGCCATTCAGGACAATGACAACACATGTAGTTTAAAATGTACTGCCATTGGTGTAACCCAAATTATCTGTTTGTAACCCTGGGCGACTTGTAAGTCGCCCAGGGTTACAGACAGAGAATTCGCGTTACCATTGATGTAGACATACATACATATAAATTTATACCATAAAACAATAGCAATACACAATATTAACCAACAGAGCCTGCGGATACATGGTCACAATTGTGCTGGTCTACTTGTCAGACCGAATGGAACCTGGGTTGCACCGTGTCACTCAAATGATACAAGGAAATTGGTAAACATCACAATGGTTTGTGTTTTTGCGATGACGTGAACATCTTAGATATTCTCCGTTTATCCTTTTAATCTGAAAAGTTGAGGAAATTACTGTGAGATTGGTAACACGATTATATTTTCGTGGTAGATATTCATGTCAGATGTGGGTGTCTATTCCATGTGGTTGCCATGGTAACACAATGGTGGCCATTATCTATAGACTCACTAAATCTCTCACTAACAACAGTATAGTAAGTTGCTTAACAATACAAGGTTATTACTTTTGATTTTCGTCTCAGAGATGTATTTCAAATACACACGTATACACATACTGCACTGGGCCTTATTTACATGTTTTGTTATGAGAAAACAATTGTTGTTGTTTCTGCCAACCAAACATTGGCTGCAGATCAACACAGTGTGAGTAACTATTCTATAATACCTGATAAATCAAACACGGACCACCAACTGAGATAGTTAGTTACCTTGTGACCTTTGAAACCATTGAGAGTTATTGGTCTTGTTGTCCACTTACTTAGTAATATGTGGCTGTGACTCGAGAAATGGGCTTATGGGTTTTGCGACCTGTGTAGATCCAGATCAGCCTATGCATCCGCACAGTCTGATCAGGATCTGCACAGTTCACCATTTCATCAATGAAAATAACTGTCCTGCTTCTAATAAACAAAGTAAATCGTTTTCAGGTTCCAGGAGTTTGTTATTTGATCAGGAGCTACTCGTCACAAATTCCATAAGCCCCATTTTCGAGTTGTGGCCACATATTAGAATAATAATTTCATGGCAGTTAGCCTACTTAAATAGATGGGAACAGCGCAGGCCCTGATCAGACTGCACGAATACGCAAACTTGTCCGGGATTATGCTGGTTGTGAACGCAAGGTATCTTTTGTCAATTGGTGACTGCGCAGGCTGAACAGTGCCTACACGGTTCACCATGCAATCTCCCAAATATGCTTTCTGCCATCAGCAAACTGATTAGATACTAACCATACTAAGTGAATATAAAGATGACCAACATCTGCCATTGTTGATAATGTCATAAGGTACATGGGATCCGTTTCACTCAACTTCGTACAACTAAAATGTTCGTTAAGTGCAAATTTAGGATCGTCTGGAAATTCCAATTGATGGATTTACATTTATTGAGCATAGGCTGCATATGCAGCCTATGCTCAATAAATGTAAATCCAATAATGGTTTATAAGAAAACATTGTTAATATGACATATACAGAATATCATAATTTTTCACTTACGAACATTTTGGTAGTACAAAGTTTAGTGAAACGGACCCCTGTTCTCAGTGGGAAGCTCATATGTTGTGACCACTCGACTATATAGGGCTAAAAATGCCGCCATGTTGTGATTTTCCATTGTTTAACAATCTGTCAATGCTGTAAATAATCATGTTTATTCCCGAAATATCGTCTTATTTCAACATAACATAAAACAACAAACACATTCTCAGGAATTCAGAACTTGACCGTTTTGAATGTCTCTGAATAAAATAATAAAAAATATTCAGCCTTCTGAATCTCCGCTATCAGGGTCACTGGAGAAAGTGTTATTCCTCTGCATGAAGAATGATTTATTATTTATGCCACATTCTAAAAATTGTTGCACGATTCAAGATCCATGACGATTCAAGATCCATGACGATTCAAGATCCATGTCAACCAGTGATCACCCATCTAATATTGCTTAGGAACAAAATGATATAATACTATACATGTATATGGTTCATCGTCAGTAACAATCATCCAGTATGTATACAAATACATGACTGTGACTGGAGAAATGTTGCTTATGGGTTTTGCGACTACTGTAGCTCCAGATCAGCCTGTGCATTCGTACAGTCTGATCAGGATCTTTACTGTTCGCCATTCCATAATGAAACACCTGTCGTGCTTCTAAAACGCAATACACTAGTAGATCATTATCAGGCTACAAGAGTGTGCTATTTGATCAGGAGCTACACTGGTCACAAATCTCAACAGCCCCATTTCTCCAGTCACAGCCACAATTACAAACAGAATGAATGCTTCGAGATAAAAAAATGAGTAACATTGGACCTGATTCTTGAAATACATGACGCAATAATTTTCCAACTATACATTTTGATTCTGGTTGATGGGTTCCGTTCAAATTAACTCATTTCAGTCTAAGGATACGATCATTTTTCGTCCATAAAGGTATATTTTGTTACCACTCATTTGAACCGTCTCATTCAGACGGTTCAAATGAGTGGATTCAGCATATACTTTCGAGATGGAATAAAGAAAATAGGATTTTTTCCTCTAAATAGTTTCATACTGTAGATCCAGATGAGCCGTCTCATCACGATCTGCACTTTTTGCAAGTAATTTTCATAAATGGATAGTCTGAAAATCATTTTGCGACAATTGGATTGGTTGTAAAATTAACATAACAAAATCCATTTCGGTTACTTATGGGTGAAAAGGTTAAAGGGAAATATTTGTGGAAGTAGATAACTGGAAAGAATGATAATATGGCCAGGCATACACCACGGAAGACAGAATAAGTGATAGTCTTTCCTTTGTATTTGCCGTTTATGAATGTGTCCAATTAGGTTTACATACGATGTATGTAGTACTGTATTAAGATGCATAACTTCCATCGTGTATAATGTTATGGAAAAGTGAGAAAACATTTCTGTATTTTCTGCTATGATGAGTATACGGATGATGCGAAATCCACAGATGCAGTCGGTGTGATAAATGTACATTTCAAGTATAATACTGATAAGTAAAATTCAACCATAGCGGCGTGAATTTCTACCGTACATCTGATACAAACCATGTGATTTTCTACCTAAGACGGTGTGCGGTATATCAAGAAAAATATTTACAAAATTTTAGATATTTTCCGTAAATGACGTTAAAAGGTGATGCAATGTTCAGAGCAAATGTGGAATAGAAATCTGAATCTGCTATGGCAATGTCAATTTCGACGTCATTACAGAAAATATCACAATTTCTGTACATAGTTTTCACGAATAATCACGCATCTTCGTCGGTACAAAACCACATGGCTTGTCTCATATGTGTATCAAACAGAAACCCATCGCTGGTGACCTTGTGGTCATGAACCTTCTGGGTGTCCAATTGAGATAGGTTCCCATGTACAAGCAACACACATCTACTCAGCTGGGTAGATGTGTGTTGCTTGTACATGGGAACCTATCTCAATTGGACACCCAGAACAAAAGCTCTAATGTGATTAATTATGATAGGTTTGACTGTTCTTTATCCCTAGTCATTGTCTCTGCTAATGATTGCATATTACACAGTCCTGATGTGTTGGATACCTGGGGCCGTTTCACTAAACTTCGTACAACTAAAATGTTTGTAAGTGCAAATTTAGGATAGTCTGGAAATTTCAATTGATGAATTTACATTTATTGAGCATAGGCTGCTCAATAAATGTACCGGGTAGTCCAATAATCGTTTACAAGAAAACATTGTTAATGTGAAATTTACAGATTATCATAATTTTGCACTTACAAACATTTTAGTCGTACAAAGTTTAGTGAAACGGCCCCCTAAATTACAGCAGAATATCTCGAAATCGGACACCCTGGGGATCTCCAAGGGTGTCCGGTTTTGAGATGTTCTGCTGTAGTTTTCTCATCGACATAAGCGCCCTGTGGTAACTTATTGTGACAAATTTTCACACAATATACATGCAATCATGTGTCACTACGAAATGGCACTGTCATAAAGGGAATTTTTGATTGAATCAAATGCCATGGTGATTTGTACTAATTTTTTAGTTTGTTCATTATCATTTATTTGTGAACAATATTTTCTTGTGCATCATGCTAGCATTTGGTTTGATTTTTTTTCGCATTTAAGATGTATATCATTTAACTGTTATTCATAATATTTAAAATAAGAACTCTATGGTGTTTGAGATACACATGTTGTTAATATTTTGTGTAAGCAAGATCACTGCTATATGGTATGTAGTAATTGATTACATGCAGTATTTCTTTTTCTATATCCTGTTAACACATTCATGAATTCAATATTATCAGTGTGAAACTTTAGGCGATTGACAGCAGCTTGTTAAACGTACTGATGGAAACTATTTCTATTGCATATTTAGATTAGGCGTTTTTTACCACGCAAGGAATTCGGTCTATTTTGTGAACATCCCAACACCTTGGACAATATTACGCTTGACATATCTATCCATGGTGGAACGCAATTACATGTATATTAATTATGTTTTGTTTTGGTTTACACAGCTTTGCTATCGTGGATATTGTTTTTCAAAATCTTGTAGTATGACAATCTGTGTAGACCCTGATCAGCCTGCACGGACGTGCAGGCTGACCAGGGTCTACACTGATTGCATATGCAAAGTTATCAGTTTTCTCTCAGGTATGCGTAAATATGGATCTGAAATGGCTTGTTATTTTTACAATATTATATTTTGGCAGCATGAATAAGATACGATGGACAGGCAGATAAGAAGATATCAGCCCTATATAAATGTTAATGTATGTGCCTGGTTTGAATTTCACCCCCATTGATAACCCGGCTGGCTTTGTGTGAATAATATTTTCAGCATCGCTAGAAATTTGTCTTGCACATATTTTTCAATATTCTAACAGCATAACTATTTACAACTTTAATCATATTTATCTAACTGTTCTAGTTATCGTTTGTTTCATATATCCATCTGGATAGTGTTTCTTACACAAGCGAAACAATTATTCCTTAACAATTTACTTGAATGTTCAACGGTTTTCCCGCTTATTTTTCTCTACACTGGTATTGTGAACTAGTCGTTGATCAGTCTTGTGATTTGGTTGCAATATGCATATTATAGATTCGGTTGTCATTATCAGGGAAATGTAATTTATGCAAGATTTTCAGCTGAAGATGTCGGTGTATGTTTACATTTCAAATTTGCCGTAAATATCCAATTATAATTTCCATAAATATGAACACATTTGATTTTTGAGCCAGATATATTTTCTAGTTTCACACTTTCTTGTCCTCGTCACATATTGCCAGCTTGCGGTTCTCTGTTATTCATGAGATAAAGACTGTAAGAAGATAAGTAGGACATTCAAGCAATGGTTAAAGTTAACAGTTTAACCTTTCAGACCATAACGCCAGCATTTGCAAACACTGTAGATTCGGATGAACCTGCTGGCATGATAGGGTAACATTTTTGCGGCACTTTCATTTTTTTGGACAAAATTTTATAATGTACAAAATTATAAGAATTAAATGTACTTGTCTGTAGATATTAGTTAGAAAATATACTATACCCCTCCCCTCTCCCAACAAAATAATATATGTATGTAAGTTATAATTAATTACTATGAAATTATTATTAGTGTTCATCTGTGTGAAAAAGGAATCCTCGGAGATAATATTTGCTGAAATATTAGTTCACAATTTGTTTTTGCATTTATCTTGCCATCTGTCCATTGATGAATAGACTGCCAGTATAATAACATAGCTATTTTGTGTTGATTTCTTTTTAACAATCATGACTAATGAAAATTACACCATCATCTGACAAAACCAGCCTTTCATTGCAGAGGCTGATCTGGATCTACACTGGTCGCAAAACCCAAACGTCCCATTTTTCCAGTCACAGCAAATGATAATTCACCCTAAATGATGTGATCTTGTTACCCTTATTGTAGTTCAAATCCCCTCCTAGCAGGTGGGTGACATTGTAATGGAATTTAAATAACTTCTTAATTCGAACGTAAAGGTGAACGATAGTGGAATCACCAAGGTCAAGGTCACTTGTATGTTGTCATAGTTATGGTCAAGGTCGCATTATTTTCTTTTTGTGATACATTAATAATGTATCACAAAAAGAAAATAATGTGACCTTGACGAGTCACGGGCAGTTACATATACATGTACGATCCTTTCTGATCCTGAAACATATAACGCCATGAAATGGTGAATAATTTATTCACCATTTCACGGCATTAATGTTTCAGGATCAGAAACGATGGTATAATTAACTGCCCGTGACTCGTTAATTAGGAGATAATGGTGAACGATAGTGGAATCACTGAGGTCAAGGTCAATTGAATGTTGACATAGTTATAAAGTCAAGGTCACATTATTTTCTTTTTGTGATAAAGCATTCATCGTATCATGGCGTTGTATGTTTCAGGATCAGAAAGGATCGCAGTGACACGGATTGTATATGTAATTGCAGTGAAAGAGAAAATAAATGTGTGCCAGTGCAGGTAAGAGCATGATCGTGTGAATAGTTTTAATTCCCCGCCATACCTGATGTCATATTATACTGTTGATGGGAATTCCGATATTTCTCTTTCTTCATTAATCCTTAAAAGGCAGGAACCAAAGATAGTCATCTACTGTTTTTAATTTTTAATTAATTTTTAACAAAAAAACATGTTTTGGCAGCTCTTGAGAATTGTCTCCAATCATGTGCGGTTAAAATGTGTTTTCATTGAGAAAAATGGAATATAAAAAATAAACAGCATAGTAATGGTACAAAACAAATGTATGGTATGATGTTTCTCTGAAGCAGAGTTTAGTGGATACATAATGGACATTCATAACTGGTTGAAGTTTCAATACTGATACAATCTCATGATGTGAATGCGAATACAAAGTCTGCAGTCATCCCAACGTGAAAATGCATCGATCTAGCCAGGCCAAACGAGTGTGGTTCCAGATTATCCCTTAAAAGGCGGAATTGGCAAATGTCATCTGCTGCTGTTTTATATTTTGTCTTCTTTCTCAATAAAAGCATGTTTTGACAGCACTTTAGAATCATTTCCATTGGAAATGATTCTAAAGTGCTGTCAAACCACGTTGTTGATGACGAAAATGAAAAATATAAAATAAACAGCTGACGACAAATTTTAATTCCACATTTTAAGGTCACTGTTTGCAACTTGCAATGTTGGCTGACCATCATGTGGTTCTATAAGAAGACGTACAGAATCTGTGCCAACACTTGGCAGATCCGCCTTGGTCTGGTTCTATCTCTGCAGTTGCATTTTGGGATAGGTCCGTAAACTTGTATTGCATGCATATCATGTAAGTTGAAATGTGACAAAGTAAACTACCGGTACATCATATTTCATACAGGAACTTAATGGTGCTTAATAATAATATGGAGAATTTTGAAATAATAATCTGAATTATTTAATTATTCAAACAATTTCAGCAAAAAGCTGTGTATTGAAATGAATGTAACAGATATGGTATATGCTCCGCACATACGGTAAATGCCTGAACATTTTGTATACGTGGGCCTGGTTGCTCCAAACCTTTGTTAGCTTAACAGACTGTTAAATCCTTAATGGTGTTGAGGATTTAACAGTCCGTTAAGCTAAGTTTGGAACAACTGGACCCAGGTTGAATATTCTATGCATATATTTATTCATAAAATATGATGTTTTTACTTTGTCCCGTTTCATTTGTAGGTTTTGTAGGTCTTGTGATTTCTAGTTTCACTGCTATGGCTACCCCAGGGTTACGAGATCTAGACATCTGCTTGACTTTTATCATCTTTAAATTGAAATGTTGTATTCTGGTTTCTCCGTATACAATACATATATCTAGGATGGCGCTACGATTTTGAAATTAGTTGCCAAAATGAACTGATAATGTGACAAAATACGGTACCATACTATTTTACATTTGCTCCAATATTTAGACAAATTGCTACAGCGGCAACCAGTAGCGCCAACGATATGTATGATGTGAGTATTCTCGAGAAGAGTTCAAAAGATTGGTCACCATAATACGGGTGGGTATACAAGACCAGGGGCCCGTTTCACAAAACTTTGTACGACTAAAATGTTCGTACGTGCAAAATTATGATGGTCTGTAAATTTTACATTAACAGTGTTTTCTTGTAAACAATTATCGGATTTACATTTATTGAGGATAGGCTGCATATGCAGCCTATCCTCAATAAATGTAAATCCATCAATTGAAATTTACAGACGATCCTAAATTTGCACTTACGAACATTTTAGTTGTATGAAGTTTCGTGAAACGGCTCCCTAGTAAAGTGATTTGACAAAATAAAAGTGATATTCTAGATTTGTTTCACCACCCTGCTGTGCCATATTAGCAGTTGTATACATGGGCATACATTCACAATCAGCCTATCCTCGTAGACAGATACGAGACAACGGACAAAAGGGCTATATCTGCCACCATATCAGATTGTATGATATATACGTATATAATATATATACTTTGATCTAAGTTTCTACAAATATACACTGTTGTTGGTGGAACAAGCACTTCTATAGCAGGTAGCAAACAAATATGAAGCCATCATAAACATTAGAATGATGCATGATGTTATTATTGTGTTGTTGCCCAGCAACGTAACTAGTCGCCATGGAAATTAAACATTTTCGAAAAAATATATTCCTAATGTATGCAATCATTGATGTTTATAGTAGGCTTGATATGTACACACTGCCTTTAGCCCTCAGAATGCGGAAAATGAAAACTGGCATCTGATGTTGTTTTACATTTTGTCTTCTTTCTCAACAAAAAACATGATATGACAGCACTTTAGATTCTAAAGTGCATGTACTGTCAAACCATGTTTTTTTATGAGAAATTTGGAAAATGAAAAAGAAACAGTAGATGACAAAAGTTAATTCAGCATTGTAAGGGTTAACAAACTACACCAAGTATGAACCATGTTTACTCCAAAATGCACCAAGTAAAATCTTCAGAATTCAATCCTCCGCAAAAGACTTGAAATGTAGAATTGACAGTGAAACAGAAAAAATTAAACGGAAAGAATGAGACACTGAAATGAGTTTGCAATAGCTCACCTGTATTTCTTATTGACCTCTGTTTATTGTATGTGGTTAGCATGTGTATGAGATACAGAACCTATGCGAGTCAATGGCTTTATATACAGATAACATTACTGGAAGATGATGTCATTCATATCACTGCCAGTAGCCGATTTCACCAGAATTGCAACGCATACATATCTAGCAAAGTGTACTTTGAGGGAGTAATTATTCATTTTTTCAAAAATGAATTATTTCATATAGAACTAACGACTGCATATATTTGATGATTAAAAGTATACAGAATTATTGTACTCAATTTATTACATTATCACAGCCAAAATGGCTGTGATAATGTAATAAATTCAGTATAATAAAAAAGAATAAATTTATCCTTAAATTGAAAATTTCTCCCTCAAAGTGTAATTAGCAAGATAAGTATACTTTGCAATTTTGGTGAAATCGGCTACAGGAATGGACAAAGCCGGCAACGTAATAGACCTTGATCTTCTACACAGGTGAGCTATGATGTCATGGCATGCAGTGTCACATTGGTACCACCTGGCCAATCTCACCCTTACAGTATACCTGGGTTTTACAGATATTCATTTAGAACAAAAATCCTTATTTTAGTGTAAATTAATGAACATATGACTAAAATTTCAGACAGATTACGGTACATGCAGAATTACATTACTTAGACGAGATTCCAGTAATATAATTCTACATCTACTCTGCAAGTCTGCTTTAACATACTGGTGAAATTTGCCAAGTGGACCACATATAATGGTAAACATGAAGAATTTGGCACTGAGCTTCACATACAAAACATTGTAAGTTTCATGGTAAAGTTATTGAAGTCGGTTTTGGCCGTTATAAAAAATGGTTGTGTGTTAATTAACAAATGTTTGGTTTTAGAAAGAAAGAATAACCAGTTGAGGTTCTCTAGTGGTTTACACCAACATTCATACTAATGCAGAGCTCCAGATAAGTTTTGTATCTAAAGAGTATTATACCCCCATATTTCAAATTCAATGCGTATTTTACTTTTACAACTATTATTGATACAAAATAAAACAGATTTAAAAATTCACTTATTTGAGCTGCAAAAAGCAAACAACGTTAACAACGTTTGCTTTTTGCAGCTCAACTAAGTAAATTTTCAACTTTCTTACAGTATTTTTACTACTCAATTTGAAAATCAATGCGTATTGATTGTCACTCGCACTTTTGATAATTAATGCGTATTCTGCTACGTAAGTGCGTAAAGTACGCCAATACGCACCTTATCTGGAGCTCTGCTGATGGAAGTTATTCAGGTTATACTTATATAAGACTTAGTATTACTTTAACATTAAACCAGCCATCTCTGCAGTAGTATAAGCAGTAGTATACAGAATGTTGACTAACAGAGGACAGTCGGGGTCAATTCAAACTTGTTATTGCTTTAATGTTGGAGCCCATCGTTAGCAAGAGAACATTGGTAAACTGATTCTTGCAGTCGTAACAGATCCCAATGAAAAATGAGTCAATGAGTCAAGTATTATCTTGTGTCGTTATTTTTACATGAAAGTATATGTTGTACAACGCATTTGAACTGCTTCAGTTAGGTCCAAACGAGTGGTCAAACATAATGATGCTTTAATGTAGAGATAGGAAATATGTTTAGCCTTTTCCATCCGCTTAACTGTGTATTAGTAGACTGTCGGGTTGCCTCAGAGCTCCAGTTAAGATGCGTAATTTGACTAACTTGGGGTGAAATTTTGTTATTTCTTCATCAAAAATGGCAATTTGGGAGTTCTTTAGAATCGTCTCATTGAGACGATTCTAAAGCACTCCCAACTTGCCATTTTTAATGGAGAAATAAGAAATTTACCTACAAATTACGCACTTTAACTGGAGCTCTGTTGCCTTCTACAATAGCTCGCATTGGAATGCATATATGAAGCCACACATTTTAATGACAAACTACAAACACAGAATCGAGTTAGTTCACCTAGAAAAAGGTTGTTGGTGTATCAACAAAGTAGATGGTGACTTGATACATGTCCTAGTTATGGACGTTATGTACTTGATGCTTGCTTTAGTTTCGTTGAAGAACATTCACTTTTTCTGTGAACTTACTCAATTGCTACATTCAACACTTAAAACCTGCCGAGTAGATGTTGACCTTGGCAGAAGTAACGAGCCAGATTTTAAAAGATTGCTTCTGAATGAAAGAGAATATATGAAGGGATCAGTGAAAGAAAGGGGCCGTGGCCCCTTTCTTTCACTGATCCCTTTATATGCTAATACACCATTGGCTATGCTGTTTTCTATGCATCTCAATTGTCATTGGTTCAGCTTATGATTTATTATAATTTCATTGTTTTCTTTCTATAAGAGATCTGTGACTGATCACTTCTGCATGTATTGTGGGGCAACATTGACATTCTGGTTAGGCAACAGGTGCTTGTAACCCGTCTTGCATTAAGACATGTTAAAAGCACCTGTGGGCACGACTCGGGCAGGCCCTAGTAACACAACTACAATGAGGTATTTTATAAAAACATTTGAGGAATCGTGCACACATAATGTTAAGATATTCTTTGACGGGTCAAATTTTTTAATTAATTTACAGACTGGCATCGTATTGACCAATGAATTTGATTTTAGTTCCCTGTACAAGTATATGCTACATATATTTATTTGTTATCATTGTTAATATGGGCTTATTGAACACAAAGAGCCACACCTATTGCTTTGTTTTGCTGATATTTATTTTAAATTATCAGTTGAAATTTCATTCATTAATTGAAAAATAATATACTATTTTGGTTGTCTAAATTCTAGACCTTAGCATTTGTATTTTTGTCAAAGATTGGCATTGGTTCCAGAGCTCCAGATAAGGTGCGTATTTGCGTAAATACCCAATTAAAATTGCCAAAAACCCAATTGAAATCAGAAGTACGGTAGTGAGTATCAAAAAGCAATGAAAAATTAGTGGTATCTTTATCATGCTACAGAAAACAATAAACAGACCACAAATATAGCATATTTTCTTATTTTTCCATGAAAACGCATCTTGGTATTTCATTAGAATTGTCTCCAAGGAGACAATTCTAATGAATTACCAAGATGTGTTTTCATTTAGAAGCAAACTATTCAATAAGTGCGGTCTGCTGATGTGTAAACAGTGTGATTCTATTTTACACAATTAAAATTTTGAAATACCCTATTGCTTCAGAAATGATGAAGTGACAATACTCAATTACTAATTCCTTTTCTGGAGCCCTGGGTTCCATTCAGTCTGTATTCACAAAACATGAATGTAGCCAGTACATTTACACTAGCTGATAATTCCAGCACAAAAATATTTACACAATTTCCTAACATTTGATTGGCCCGTAGCAAGTCTCTGTCCAAAATTTATATCCCAGTAAACTCCCAAGCCGAACTACTTTCCATAACCGTGAGGCGCAGTTAAAATAATTCTTAAGAAAACGGAAAATAAACACATTTTCTTGATGAATTTATTTCAAATGCTGGAATTATAAGGAATGAATGGCCTTTTTGTGGAATTTATCGGGGATATAAACTTGGAAAAGTCGCGGGAATACTGGACGAGGCCTTCCGGCCTCGTCCAGTATTCCCGCGACTTTTCCAAGTTTATACCCCGATAAATTCCACAAAAAGGCCATTCGGCCTCGTCCAGTATTCCCGCGACTTTTCCAAGTTTATACCCCGATAAATTCCACAAAAAGGCCATTCATTCCTATAATAATACCTTCAGCCATGACCTTTTTGTTTCTTAATGGTGAAATGGATGCCAGTCTGTGATGTGCAGATTGAGGAAAGTTTGACTGATAGCACAAGTCAGTCTGTGTAATACGCAGCACATGCAGTGATGATGCATCGTAAAGAATAGCACACAGTACATAAGCTAACAGGACTGCAAGTAATGTTTAAGACATACATGTACTTGTATAGTCGAGAGAACTATTGGCAAATGAGCCCATTTCATGTCGAGGATACACAATTTTTAACACTGAAAAAATCAATAAACATTTTCCTTAATTACGTACCAAAATATATGTTGCGACTGTTCATTTTCACTGTCTCGGCGAGATGGTTCATATGAGTAGACACGACATATTCCTTCGCGGGAAAGAAAGCAAGAAATTAGAAAAATAAATCTTTGGAAATTTTGTGAACTTGTGAATCAGTATCCTGCTTGAAAAGGGTCATTTATATTACTTGAAGCCCCGAGCCAGCACACAAGGTCAACTTGATATTTGAAACAGATTCTAGAGTGTCGACACTGACATACAGTTCGCAATTCTACCTTTTTAATGGATGTTAACTTATTTTCAGAATGTGCTGGTTTGTCAACGGGGAATCTGTATAAGAGGTAAATAAATACCAAGTCGCGTTTGCCTTGTGTGCTGTTTCAAATGAAGACCAACTCAATATATAGACTAGTTATAGTAATGAAACACAGAATATAACAAAAGGGAATAACTCAACAGCAGGAAAAACAAGATAAATCCTTCATACGCAGGAACAGATTATTGTCGACGGCTTTCATTTCGTTACTTTCTTTTTTTCCATTCATAAACATGTGTTGGCAGCAGTTTAGAATCATCAGAGATGATTCTAAACTGCTGCCAAGACATGGTTTTTTTTGGTGGAAAATGAGAAAAAACATGAATATAAAGCTGATGGCAAAACCGTTTTCCCGCCTAAAAAAGGCTAGATTGATAGAAAACTGTAAACAGTTGCTTCACCGTGACACACTTCACACAATATGACTAGTTCTAGCCGGTTTGTCAGGAAAGCAAGATAACTGTTCACAAGACTGTAGATTTGTAGTTGGTGCAGAATTATTAGCCCAGTTTTACACGTTTCGAACAACTGCGGTCAGCTACGAGCCTGACACTCTGCGATATTCACAAGCCCTTGTTCCAGGCATCTTCACTAACCCTGATTCCAAGATTAGCTTTGACACAGCAGAAATGGCATTCTTTATATATGTATGTGTTCTTTGTTCTGTCTGTCTTCTTGATATGCTGATCAACACACACGGTTTTCCTGTGAATTCTCTCGTCCGATGATTTTCCGTTTGTCGATATTTGTCTATGCACCAACAGTCCATTATTATGACCAACTGCTTTGCATTGTGGGTAATTTAACACTCAATCAAAGCATGATGGGAATTGTATTCCCTGAATTTCCGCGTGAAAGCGTCAGCGAGAGTTGAGGTACGTCACGTCTATACTTGGTTTCCCTCCAGTTTGTTCAGCCCTCGTGTGTGGAGGCCTAGTGAAATGTTCAGTAATCTCATTCATTTGACAGAATTCATCGTAACCACAGTCACCGCTCCCTCCTCCAATTGCTGTGGTTACGTAATACTTGACCCATATAATACAGCACAATGCAAACCCAGTTCACACGTGCGAATGTCACATGAATTTATTGAAGTCCGACGTCTAACTAATAAAAACCTAGGTTAGCCCGCGTGTATGTCTTGTATGTGTGCTCCCATCGAGTCCATACTGTTATGTAATGGGGGACTCTGTGCGGAGCCCATGGACATTCCGTGCGGGCTCATCGCGTGGGCCCCGTGCCCCATCATCATGTGGTGCGGGTGCCCTGGAATTAGCATTGTGTTCGACGCGTGTCCCCGTAACTGTGACATTTGTGAGTACGAGCTGCTGACTGGTGGGGCACCATACATGTCCCCGCCGTGCATTCGCGACACACCGAGCATGTCGTAACCCTGGGAGGCGTCCATGTGAGGGTAGCCCGCCTTCATCATGGGGTCGTACATCTCGCTGCCCGGCATACCCGGCATCCCTGCAATGAAGAAGGTCACTGCTTGAAGGTCATGTACATGTTCGTCTGCTATTGTTTTATATTTTGTCTTCTTTTCTAGATAAAATAATTGTCAAAGCATGTTTTGGATGAGAAATTTGGAAAATAAAAAATAAACAGCAGATTTTCATTCAGCACTGTAAGGGCCAGCATTCCTAGAGTGAAGAATGTCATGGCCATTAAAATGTCAGGGTGGTGGTGGTGTGGGAGGGGGGGGACATCAATTGTCGTCTGCTGTTATTTGCTATTTTGTTTCTGTCTCGATAAAACCATGGTTTGAAAGCACTTAATCATTTCAGTCTTCTGTGGTCGCCAAGGTTATTAGCCCATTTTTGACAGATCCTGGGGTGCGTTTCACTAAACTTTGTACGACTAAACTGTTCGTAAATGTAAATTTAGGATCGTATGTAAATTTCAATCAATGGATTTACATTTATTGAGCATATGCAGCCTATGCTCAATAAATGTAAATTCAATAATTGTTTACAAGAAAACATTGTTAATGTGAAATTTACAGACTATCATAATTTTGCACTTACAAATATTTTAGTTGTAAGAAGTTTAGTGAAACGCGCCCCAGGTCCATATATTCTTGGACACAATTTGACTCCAAGAAAACTTTAATTTCAATTGTTGTTTCCTAAGAATTCACACTACCGTGGAATAACATATAGAGAATAGTAGGTTAGTGCCGTGAATGGGAAAAAATATCTGGCAAGGCTTAGGAAACGGGATGGGCGAGGCTCTGCCGAGCACATCCCGTTTCCGTGCCGCGCCAGATATTTTTTCCCATTCACGGCACTAACCTACTATTCTATTTATCCTGTCAACACCTACAAATGGATGTAAAATGCCAAAATTGTATTGACTGGATATCAAAAATGTTTCACGGCACCGTGTTTCACGGCACATACGCACTGTGTTGACCGGATAAATAAAGGTACTGTATCTGACCACCATTTATCATTTCTCGCCCACATAGACCACACAGTGTCTTGAGACATTGCTCGATTTCCAATTCAAAATTAACATACACGCTCAGGAATATTTTGAATGAGGGCTATTCTATGTAAATAAACAGATAACTCATTATGTATATGGAATATTGTTTATCCTACATTGTAGCTAAATCTAATCTCAACACAATGTGTTTGGCTTTCAATGCATCTGCCATAACTCGCAATGTTATGAAAAATAAATTGAAGTGGTATGCAGAATGCAGAGCTCCAGTTTAAAGGTGCGTAATTTGAGACGATTCTAAAGCACTCCCAACTTGCCATTTTTGATGGAGACATAAGAAATTTACCTCCAAATTATGCACTTTAACTGGAGCTCTGGTTTGCATGTATTTCCCAAAGAATGGATAGTTTCCGTTTCAATATCCAGATGTAGTTCAATTGATAGAAGGCTTTCTGATTACTGTTTCTTTTTCCACATCTGACACAAGTGTAAATATTGTCACGCCAGAGTAGGTATGTGTACTCCATTTCTATATATTTATATAACCATCACAGCTAATGTATTTGTGTTTGAATAATGTTATAGAAAACAGATTACATCTTGCTTTCATCCATTATACATATGATTTATTATACTTTGCATGATAAATTAATGTTGTTTTGTAAATGCGTGGATTTCAAACTTTTACGTTCTGAACCACCCACGATAGACTGCATGAAGCAAGTGCCTTCCAATATATTTGATGTCGACTACGTATACTTTAGTTTGGGATGTGATTAATGGACAAACAATAAGGCTGCTACCCATTCATTGTATGATATGTGCCTGTGACTGGATAAATGGGGCTTATGGGTTTATGACCAGTGTATATCCATTCATTGTATGTGCCTGTGACTGGATAAATGGGGCTTACGGGTTTATGACCAGTGTAGATCCATTCATTGTATGTGTGCCTGTGACTGGATAAATGCGGCTTGTGGGTTTATGACCAGTGTAGATCCAGATCAGACTGTGCATCCGCACAGTCTGATCAGGATCTACACTGCTCACTACTCCATCGATGAAACAGCCGCCATGCTTCTAACAAGCAATATAGCGTTATCAGGCTACGGGAGGGTGCTATTTGATCTGGATCTACACGGGACACCCCAATCACATCCACATGACAAAATGGGGAAATGCCACTTGTAACCAGTGTATCCCCAGCATGTGCCCAACTGTGCGATCTAGTTAGTGTACTATGACTGATGTTTGACATTGTCATATGTGACTGGAGATATGGTCTGACGGGATGTGTGGCCAGTGTAGCTCCTGATCAAATCACACACTCCTGTAGCCTGATAACGATCTATATTTCTTGTTTGAAACATGACGAATGTATTATTGATGGAATGGCGAACAGTGCAGATCCTGATCAAACTGTGCGGATGCACAGGCTGATCTGGATATGTACTGGTAGAAAATCCCATAAGCCCAATTTTTCCAGGCAAAGCCACATGATTATGGCTGCAGCAGTCTGCTGGATGATCAAGAATGCCAGAAAGCCCAATGTGTATTGAGGTGGACCACATATATCACGCCTATCTCAAGTTGAGAGAATATTATGTGCAATCTTAGCATCATAAGCTATTAGCTTCAGACCCATTTACCTCACACAATGAAAAATTCACTCGTTTTATGTTTTATTCATTACGTTAGGCGGAAATACTTCACACAAATACAGCACAAAATGTTTCTTTCTAACCATGTGACCAGTTTGGACCATTCCGATTGGCTGCCTAACGTTATCTGCGATTGCCGTAAATAGAAACAATGATGTAACATTCATTACATAAGTAGCATGTAGGATTTTGAACATTTTGCATTTATTACGTTTAATAAAGAATGTGGAAAACTGACATTGAAAATGTAAAATTGCTTCTACTACAAGAGTATGATTATCTGGAATATCACAGAAATATAAAATATTTTCATAAAGTAAAAGTATTGGGTGGAAAAATAATTTTAACCCTTTCATCTTTGAATATCTCGCATTGACTGTGCCATGCTTTAATACATGTTGGACTTTATCATTATTACCAAAAAAGGTATATTTCTTTAAAAACTTAAAAGTAAGGACAAAGACTGTAGATCCAGATGAGACGGCTCGTTAAGAGCCGCCTCATCAGGATCTACAGTCTTTGTATGCCTTTGATTTACCATATTTATTATAATATTCGCACCCGGGGCTATGAAATTTTCTGAAAATATTTGAAATGACTTACCAATGAAAATAGCATATATTTACTAAAAACATGGGAGGGGATGCTACTAAATATAGAGATGGGGCTACCACTACAGATGGGGTTACTATTAAATGAATATCGTTATATGATACGACCTGTTGTTTTTAAATGGTTAAACTATGGATAATTCTGACTACACTTACTGTGTCCCATTTGCATATGCTGGTTGTCCCAGGCCAATGTGCCGTCCGGGTTGTACCCTGCATGTGTCCCTGGTGCTGAAACATATATGGCGGGCGGTGTATATAGCAGGTATGTAACAACCGTAAAAATGTAAAAAACTGGCTCGATGAACTTGCATGTTGGGACCGACTATTTAAGTCCCCATCCGATAGGACTAGGCTAGCACGAAGTTGTATCATTGTCATATTTTAAAGTGATAAATTTTAGTGAATGTATATTGCTATCATCTGGTATTTCCGTGATGTTTGAAAGATCATCTGTTTTTTCTGGCTATAAATTTACAAATAAAAATGTCTAAACAAGTATACATTAACCCTTTCAATGCTGAATTAAATTTTGTCGTTTGCTGTTTATTTTTCATCGTCCATTTTGCTCATCAAAACATGCTTTGACAACACATTAGAATCATTTCCAATGGAAATGATTCTAAAGTGCTGTCAAAACATGTCTTTATTCAGAAAGAAGACAAAATATAATTCAACATCAGACGACTATTTCTGTTTCCCGCATTCTAAGGGTTAGCAGTACATTTACATAAGACATGTAGCAGCAGCAGAACTACCAGTACATAGTCGGTCGCATGGCAGTAGTTTGGCTTGCAGAGTTCATTTTATAAAGCAACAAAATTTACTGAACAAATAGTTGCTCTATTCATTATGGCTGTATTGATGAGTCGATCATGACTGGCATTCACAGAGATTATAATTAGCTCGAGTGCTAATTTATACCATTAATAATAAATTCTCAGATGTGTATCTGTAAAGATGGTGTCCGTTAGAGCGCTGTATTCCCAACATCAAGGCTATAATTATGATGAGCATTAAACTTTCATGGTGTGTGCCCACTGTTGGTATTGCAAAATGTCAAACAGGGAAATGTGTTTTTCGGTATCCATGGAATTTGAGATGCAATTGACATTCTGCTTTTTGTTTGGCTAGTGAACACAATGTATTATTTATATATGTATAACTTTCATTTTGTTCGCCAGAATGTTTGTTAATGAGTAAAACATTGTCCATTGAGCTGTGCATGCCAACCATGAAATAGGCATCATATGAGATACGCCATGTGATTTTGTACCTTCGGACATCTGCGTAATTTCATTAAATACGTTTACAAAATTTACAATATTTTTCATAAATGAAATATTGTAAATTTTGTAAACATATTTCATGAAATTACGCAGGTGTCTGAAGGTACAAAATCACATGTCTCGTATGTGGATCGACGGCCATGACATGTGACTGTACGGCATTTGTAGCAATTGTGTAGCCTTCACCATAGGTTTGTATATTACTAACGGCAGTGTGGCTTCGTCGTTTACAGAATGAGGAGCAGCATAGGTAGCTAGGCCCTGATCAGATGCGTAGGCTGATCTCGGACTATGCTGGTCGCAAACGTTACAAGGCATAATTATTTTCGAGGGTGACGACCAAAGTACAAGGCATGCCTTACCAACATTGACCACCAGTATATCTACAGATCCCGGTCCTATCAAGTTATTAACAATTTCATATTCATTTTCGGATATATCCCATTTATACGTTTGGCTAGGATCTATACTGGTTGCCAATGCATATTTTGTACATCAGGAGCCGAAATGCATCATCACCAGTTATTTTACCTAGTCATGGTTATATTTCTCCCCAAGGATTTGGGCTGCTGTCTGAGAAAATGTACCTTATGCCATTTGCAATGATTGGAGATATTTGTCCTTTTGTAGATTCACTCAGCAAGTAATTACAGGATGGCCAACATCATAGGCCCAGTAGTCGATTTCATCAAAATTGCAAAGCATACTTATCTAGCAAAGTATACTTTGAGGGAGTAATCATTTATTTTTCCAAAAATGCATTATTTCAAATAGAACTAACCACTGCATATATTTGATGATTAAAAGTATGCAGAATTTTATTTTATTTTTGGCCGACGCCGTTTCATACAATTTCCGTCCTGGACATTTCGACATGTTGATATTCTTGTTTACATATTGGGAAGCCCACTGGCGCACCGCAAGCCGTGATGTGAAAGTCGGCGTCCCCGCACATTAATCAAAATAGACTTGTTACCGCCGCTCGTCGCTAACAGTAAATTGATAATTAATAAATGATTATATTTGTATAGCGGGCACTTTTTAGAACTGGTGGAATAGTGACATAATTATACACTTATTTAATTCCTATAAAGAACATTTTGTGCCTACTGCGTGGGCATGTACCTTTAAATTGAAAATTTCTCCCTCAAAGTATACTTTGCTAGAAAAGTATACTTTGCTATGTTGGTGAAATAGGCTACTGATCAGACTGTGTGGATGTGTAGGCATGCTGATCAGACTGTGTGGATGTGTAGGCAGACTGATCAGACTGTGGATGTGTAGGCAGGCTGATCAGACTGTGGATGTGTAGGCAGGCTGATCAGACTGGATGTGTAGGCAGGCTGATCAGACTGTGGATATGTAGGCAGACTGATCAAACTGTGGATGTGTAGGCAGACTGATCAGACTGTGGATGTGTAGGCAGACTGATCAGACTGTGGATGTGTAGGCAGGCTGATCAGACTGTGTGGATGTGTAGGTAGGCTGATCAGACTGTGTGGATGTGTAGGCAGACTGATCAGACTGTGTGGATGTGTAGGCAGGCTGATCAGACTGTGTGGATGTGTAGGTAGGCTGATCAGACTGTGGATGTGTAGGCAGACTGATCAGACTGTGGGATGTAGGCAGACTGATCAGGATCATGTGATGGATGTAGCGACTGATCAGACTATGTGATAGCAGAGCTGATCAACTGTGTGGAGTGTAGGTAGGCTGTCAGACGTGGGATGAGTACAGACGATCGACTGGGAGTGTAGGCAGGCTGATCAGACTGTGTGGATGTGTAGGTAGGCTGATCAGACTGTGTGGATGTGTAGGCAGACTGATCAGACTGTGTGGATGTGTAAGGCAGATGATCAGACTGTGTGGATGTAGGCAGGCTGATCAGACTGTGTGGATGTGTATGTAGCGTAGATGCTGATCAGACTGTTGGATGTAGCAGCTGATCACTGGATGTGTAGGCAGGCTGATCACTGTGGATGTGTAGGCAGGCTGATCAGACTGTGTGGAGTGTAGGCAGACTGATCAGACTGTGTGGAGGTGTGTAGGCAGGACTGATCAGACTGGATGTGTGGCAGGCTATAGACTGTGTGGATGTGTAGGTAGGCTGATCAGACTGTGTGGATGTGTAGGCAGACTGATCAGACTGTGTGGATGTGTAGGCAGGCTGATCAGACTGTGTGGATGTGTAGGTAGGCTGATAGACTGTGATGTGCAGACTGTCAGTGATCACTGTGTGGATGTGGTAGCAGACTGGATCATATGTGGATGTGAGGCAGGCTGATCAGGACTGCTGTGGAATGTGTAGCAGAAGATCAGACTGGATGTGTAGGCAGGCTGTCAGACTGTGTGGATGTGTAGGTAGGTGATCAGACTGTGTGAGTGAGGCGACTGATCAGACTGTGTGGATGTGTAGGCAGGCTGATCAGACTGTGTGGATGTTTAGGCAGGTTGATCAGACTGTGTGGATGTGTAGGTAGGCTGATCAGACTGTGGATGTGTAGGCAGGCTGATCAGACTGTGGATGTGTAGGCAGGCTGATCAGACTATGTGGATGTGTAGGCAGGCTGATCAGACTGTGTGGATGTGTAGGCAGGCTGATCAGACTATGTGGATGTGTAGGTAGGCAGATCAGACTGTGTGGATGTGTAGGCAGGCTGATCAGACTGTGGATGTGTAGGCAGGCTGATCAGACTGTATGGATGTGTAGGCAGACTGATCAGACTGTGGATGTGTAGGCAGGCTGATCAGACTGTGTGGATGTGTAGGCAGACTGATCAGACTGTGTGGATGTGTAGGCAGGCTGATCAGACTGTGGATGTGTAGGCAGGCTGATCAGACTGTGTGAATGTGTAGGCAGGCTGATCATGGGCTAGGCCGGTCACAGATGTCATACGTTAAGCCCTCTTGTGTTGGCCAACGGTGAAATTAAAACCAAGTAAATTTTAAGTGTTAATTTTAGTTGTATTTTAACTGTGTGCAGCACTTAATATGGAATTCTCGAGGGGCAGACTCGTACTCCGTTTCATTCCAAGTGAGCATTACTAGTCGAACCCCTCTAAACCGGACATAGAGACAAGTACGGTAAGTTGTGCTTAATTTTGATATGCCTCATTGCCATTTATCTCCAAGGATAATGTCTGTTCGTGATCGCAAAGCATCTACGCATGTCATGAAGTAGTTATATGGAACCTCTCCAAAGCAGACACATTGGAATGTCCCCTTGGTGTCCAGTTTAGAGAGGTTTCACATGACCACTGAAGATTATTTTGGTTATCTAATATCAAAAATGACACTTTAACCCGTTATTCCATAAGGACTTTCAGCAGACTATTCGACATTAAAGATATAACGGTGTCCTTTATCAGTAACATGAGACTGTTGTGTACTCTGACAGACTGGAAAACAGTGTAGGAACAGGTCAGATTGCTCGTATGAGCAATCTGAACTGTTCCTACACTGTTTTCGATAGCATTTTGTTATGGGGGTGTCCAAGAGTGTCCAAAGTGTCCAGAGTGTCCAAAGTCATCTCTGTGGATTAAATGGTTAAAATCCGTACATGGTATTGCCTGCACTTCAGTGTAATCTGATTAAGGTGACGTCTACATACTACTATCTCAAATAACTATATATCCAACAGACTTGAGACCCTGTAATTATATACAGTCAAACCTGTGCTAAAGACCATCTCCGAATAGCAATCACATGGCTGTAAAGGCCACAATTTTGTTGTCCCAATGGCACAATTACTATATAAATGACCCTGCGAATATTAAGACCACCTGTGAACAAAGGCCAGATCTTTTACTTCCCATGGCTGATCTTTATTCACAGGTTTGACTGTATATTTTCCAACAAACTATATTGGCAGAGATATGTAGATCAGTGTCTACACCTGTCTGTTCAGTGTTGTATTCCTACACTGTGACACTTTTGAATGGTGGATTTCTTTGACACACAAATGGCGGCTATGCAACAGAGGTATTTTGACAGCAGGCTTAGTTTCAACAAATTCCACCCGTGAGGTTATATAATAACCTGAGAAATTGTGTTGGTATGATCATTAGGTAATCACTCCTATCTCTTTGTAATGTCTATTATTGGCGGGCCTAATTTGATTTAAGACAGCTTAAACATAAAATAACTTGAAAGGTGTGCCACCAGGGTATAGCTGGCCCAAGTTGCGTTTTGCGGAGCACCCCGTCGAGAGTTAATTAATACAAGTCTTGTAGATGAGCAGTCAAATTGGTTTGGAAGTGCGTCTGTTCTGCTGATCTGGAATCCCGGATCAGCCAAAGTAATGGAGCCTACGCCACTTGACATTTGCCGCCAGTGTAGGTCACGATCAGAGTGTGTTGTTTTCGGAGAATATAATAACGTTGTGCATAATTAAAATAAAGTAAATCAGGTACCAGATGTAGCTGTAATATTAAGTTCCAGGTTCTGTGATTGTAAAGCGTTTGGAGTGTAAACTCCATTCTCATGCTCAAAATCAGGGAGTTTGATTGGTTGAGACTGAGCACAGCTGTGCTCAGTGCTCAGTCTCGAGCAATCAATCTATCCGATTTAGAGTATGAGTTTGGAGAACATTTCATAAACACGTGCCCAGATCCCACAAGACACTGCCGCAATATTGTTTTAGGTGGACTTGTACAGTTATTTTCGAACATGGACGACCCTGAGACTGCATGAAGATGTACTGGTCGCTAACGCATTGTCACTTGTATGGCATTTATGTGTCCCAAGCGTAGTGCTGATCATGACCGTGTGGATTTGCTGGATGAATGCTGTGTATCTATGCTGATTGTACATGGTAACATTGTGTAGGCGAGGAAATATAAACACGCTATCGGCGTCAGCTTGTGTTTATTTATAGTTTTGAACAGTTGCATGTTTTTGCATGGCATTGTTTTTTAGCACATTCTAGGATACATATACTTTCAGGTGTATGTGGTAACATTTGAATTTATTTTTATTTCTTCACATATAGTGGAGTAATGGTGTAGAGGCTTCCAAAAGTCTTCCGTCCTTCATTCCATGTGTATAGTCTATTTCTCACAAAAGTATCCACTATTTATTTCTTCACATATAGTGGAGTAATGGTGTAGAGGCTTCCAAAAGTCTTCCGTCCTTCATTCCATGTGTATAGTCTATTTCTCACAAAAGTATCCACTGGTGATATCCTTCTGATGTATTTCAAGTTTGTTAAACTGTTTAATACATGGTTTCTGCTTATTAACCCTTACAATGCAGAATTAACCCTTAGACCGCTATCTTAATTTTTTGTTGTCCGCTGTTTATTTTCCATTTTTATCATCAAAAACATGCTTTGTCAGCACTTTAGAACAATTTACAACATGCTTTGACAGCACTTCAGAATCATTTCCATTGGAAATGATTCTGAAGTGCTGTCAAACCATGTTTTTATTGAGAAATAAGGCAAGAAAAGCAACAGCAGATGACAATTGTTGTGAGTAGCGGTCTAATGGTTAATATTTTCCAACCACACTGACTGTGCCAACAGTTTGACTGTCATTATGCACTCCAGATAAACCAATTATAAACACCCACAAATCGTCCACTTAGCTTTAATCTGATATAATTCTATAATTTATAATAAAATGTGTTTTCTGATAATTGTCCATTTATTTTCAATTATTGATAACCTTAATACGACATGCAGGTTTGGCGAAATCAGAATCAATAGGCAAAATACAAGGCAATTATGGAAGAAATGTAATTTATAATCAATAGCTGAATGAAGCAAAGAGATAAAGACCCTACCTAGCTTTGGTTGCTTGGAATTAAAGTAGGCATATGGTATTTATATTGCCAAGATTACCGCTTTATAACATACTTTTGTTATCATATTCTGCATTCAGAGATGCATTTACTATTGGTATAGATCCATGCCAGACTGCACATTCAATGCTGTCTCGTGGCATTATTACATTTTATCCCGTCAACACAGTGCATATATGTGCACTGTGAAACACGGTGCCGTGAAACATTTTTGATATCCAGTCAATACTATTTTTGCATTTTACATCCATTTGTAGGTGTTGACGGGATAAATAGAATAGTAGGTTAGTGCCGTGAATGGGAAAAAATATCTGGCGCGGCACGGAAACGGGATGTGCTCGGCAGAGCCTCGCCCATCCCGTTTCCTGAGCCTTGCCAGATATTTTTTCCCATTCACGGCACTAACCTACTATTCTCTATCTATTTTCCTTATTTCTAAACCAAAGTATATGTTGTGACCACTCATTTGAACCGTCTCGGCGAGACGGTTCAAATGAGTGGTCACAACATATACTTCTGATGAGAAATAAAGAAATTCTTGAGCCTTGCAGGATATTTTTTCCCATTCACGGCTATTCACTACTATTCTCTATGTACATGTCTGGTAACAATGGTTGTCGGACATGTAGTTGGACATGTAACGTTGCTTTTGCGACATTTTTAAATTTGTCTTTTGTGTAGTGCCGTCTCTTGGGGACTACACTGCTGATTGTAATATGCACTTTGGTCCCAATTGAACACTGCAACCATACCATCACTGTACCTGTACCATGGCTCTGTTTGATAAATGTGTTGGTCTTGCATTTCGCTGACTCATTGGCCACATTGGATATAGAGAATAGGTTAGTGCCGTGAATGGGAAAAAATATCTGGCAAGGCTCAGGAAACGGGATGGGCGAGGCTCTGCCGAGCACATCCCGTTTCCATGCCGCGCCAGATATTTTTTCCCATTCACGGCACTAACCAACTATTCTATTTATCCCGTCAACACCTACAAATGGATGTAAAATGCAAAAATTGTATTGACTGGATATCAAAAATGTTTCAAGGCACCGTGTTTCACGGCACATACGCACTGTGTTGACGGGATAAATATATTTCTGCGTTAAATATTTTATTGAAAGCTATGTTGTTACATTATCCTAAATCTATATAGAAAACGTATACGGAATATACAAGACACTGTTTTAGATAAATTCTGCAGAAATCCTGAACACTGATAGAATTCTATCGGTGTTTCGGATTTCTGCAGAATTTATCTAAAACGGAACAACCCATGAAATCCATAGGAGGCCCATCTTGCAGACAAATTTCGCTGCCTGTATCCATTTCCATATGACATATGTCATTAAATTTAGCACACATTGAGATTTTCAACAAAATAAAAATGTCAGCCCAGTGTATTAGATAGTTAAGTCATATTTTGATGGTGAGAGATCAAGCTTGCCTGTGATTATATAACATTCAGAAAATGTTCTCAATATCACGGAATTTGTGTGACTAAGCCTGCGCGCTATCTGGGCAAACACAGCAAGATGGCCACAGTTCTGATAAATAGAATACCATGCTGGTGACTTTTGATAACAAGTTTACCTTGGTTGACTTGAAAAGTATATGAATTCCTGGGCGAGCCTCAGAATTCCTAAGCGTTTCCTAGCCTTAGCAGATGTACTTAATACCAAGCGACTTTAGCTCGTATTCTCCTTTTACCATGCCGTATGTTCTGGAAACCTCTGTTAAATTGTATCCGAATACATTGTTATTGTAATTAAACCAGTACTGCCATACTATCCTAAATATTTGCACGCTCACTGTTGTGGGAAGACCATATATTTCTATATGTTTCCCAAAATAATTGGTGTCCAAATATTTAGGGTTATTATGGTAGCGGGTGTTCTCTATTTACCACGACGTATGTTCTGTGTAGAAACTTCCTAGCACATTATCACTGAGTGTCATCACGTAGAAGCACATAATTGTATCATTTCCATTATAATGAGAGGCGCCATTTACGTGTTGGGATTCGTGTTAGGAGTCGGCCTGATTTCGGCAGATTTTATATTATGTTTATGTGCAAGGTATTACAGCCATGCTGAGAGTTAATCAACAACCGCCAGACGAGTAAAAGCCATGTTTCATAAACATTATTGCTTAACGTACGTTCCCTCTCTAGCATTGGCGGAAAGAAGCAGAGCGATATCACAATTGTATTTGTTTTCAACAAGTTGTTTCTCTATATAATGTTTGGTCCCATCATGGGACCAAACATTTTATAGAGAAACAACTTGTTTAGAAGCCCTGGTCCCAAGATATGTTCTTACCAAATAAACAAACTCTAATTTATACGTGCCTGCCTGCCATGTGCATCTATTCGGCAGATTCTATTGTCTCGCCAACTTTAACCCTTACAGTGCTGAATTAAAATTTGTCGTCTGCTGTTTGTTTTTTATTTTCCATTTTTCGTATCAAAAACATGGTTTGACAGCACTTTAGAATCATTTCCAATGGAAATGATTCTAAAATGCTGCCAAACCATGTTTTTATTTAGAGAAAATACAAAATAAGGTACAAGAGCAGACGACAGTTTTCTGTTCCCGCCTTCTAAGGGTTAATGGAACGTTAGCTGTATCGGTCACTGTTTCAGCTTCATTCACTGCAGAGACGTCAACAATTTTTGCATATCTCCTGATATGTAAGTCACGTCTCACAAACTTCAGCAGTAACTCACTTGTATCGACACCTAATGACCAAATGAATCAGTATTGGGTATACTCAATCTTGGGTAAATTATTTTGATTCATTTGATTGGTGTTGAGCTGGCTCGTCATGATCAGTGTATTTTAAATAGAGGTACAGTATTTTATAGGAAAATATTCTTACCTGCTCTATTTGACTGGTCTATCATTGGCTGTACTATTCGCCGCCGTGCATTTATAAACCTGAAAAGATACAAATACATCCGTGTTAATAATGAGACAAATATTTTTAAAATATATAATTATAACGATTACACACATGTGCTGTAAATATATTATTCATGATGATGGTTTTGTTGTTTTATCATATTCCCCCATTGACTATTATTCTGCGATGAAATTTGTTGTACATTATGCATTTTGTGTCATTTTTCATGGATCCATAGCAGGTTTGTTCATTTTGGATAATTGAATAATTTTAATAAAGTGTGGCATGTCAGTCAGTTAAAATGTATTCTATCTTTGACTTCTGGAGAAAAAATCATAACAGAGAATATTGTTGAAATATATTCCTTAGTTATTAAATGACATGAAAGGTTTATTCTTAGAAATTTGACATGCATTTGTTGCAGTGAAGTTGGATAAGTAAAATATTCTGTAAATAATATGGTAATATGAGTATCTATAGGATAATCAACAAAACATTCTTGCCAATATTAGCTCTGCAAATACACATAATGCAATAACAAAATATTACTATTAACATTGGTAGGCATCATCATGAATGTCAGACAGAGAAAGGAACATCTATCAACCTTGACAGCTACAGTTCACATGGGCATAGTATGGAATAGGTGAGTCGCCACGGTAACATGCACTTATGGAGTTTATGCCCAGTGTAGCTCCTGTGTAGGCTCTCTCAAGCAGCCTTTTACAGATGTAAACTGTTCATTGGACAAAATGGGATTGTCTCACTGAGTACCAGTAAATTTAGCTACGATATATGAGAGAGTATCGCAGCGAGGTAGCAATTTTGTTTCTACATTAAATTGTGACCTGTTAACCCTTAAAAGGCTGGAACCGAATATTGCCTTCTACTGTTTTTCATTTTAACAAAAGTTACGCTTTGGCAGTACATGAGAATCGTCTCCAAATGGAGACAATTGAATTCTCATGCACTGTCAAAACATTTTTTCATCGAGAAAAATATAAATAAATAATACACAGCAGACAAAACTATTTAATTCAGCCTTGTAAGTGTTAAGGTAGACCCTGATATGATTGCAGTCTCCGCTGCACAAGGTTTCACCCCTTTGTTCAATGACATAGAGTTGTTTCATAATGGCAATCAGCATAAACACTAAACTAGACAGTATGGGTTTCACCCTCATTTGTATGATCTGTAGCCGATTTCACCAAAATTTTTAAGCATGCTTATCTAGCTAAATATACTTTGAGGGAGTAGTCATTTATTTTTCCCGAAATGCATTATTTCATATAGAGCTAACGACTGCATATATTTGATGATTAAAAGAATGCAGATTTGTTATACTGAATTTATTACATTATCACAGCCAAAATGGCTGTGATAATGTAATTCAGTATAATAACAATTCATAAATTTATCCTTAAATTGAAAATTTCTCGTTAGAGTGTACTTAACAAGATAAGTATACTTTGCAAGTTTGGTGAAATAGGCTACTGCACTGGTTGCAAAGACAATAAACATTTTTTTCTCCGTCTCACATATACAAAAGTCAATAATGCAAGGTATATGGTGTTCTTATGGTGTGTGGAATATTTCTGTATCCCCACTAGTGCCATGGTCTGTTATCAGGCGGGCTTGATCTAAGAAATATGTGGCTATAATATACCATAGACAGGCGGCAATTAGAAGAATCCATGGTTTGTTGGGATATATTGCTTGTTGTGAAGGGTATATCCCTACAAGTGACAACCCCAATTAATTCTGGTGTATAGTTGCCCCCTGCCTGCCATGTGATTACAATGGCAGCCACGCTGTATCTATGCTTACCAATCTTCATTTGTTTCTTATCAGCCATATTGTTTTCTGTATATTTTTTCGGATTCTGGAGATAGGAAAATAGGCGTTTTATTTAAGTTTTCGGGAGAAGGCAGATAAAATCAACTTGAGAACAAGTCTGTTCTGACCCTTATCTGTGAATTTGAAACTTATGTTTTTGTTAAGAAGCACTATGAATGTGTTTTTTGCAGTTCTGACATCCAAATACTCGGGATAAGCATCACATATTGGTCTTAGTCTTTAATATTTTTCCACAAAAAAAACACAAATTGGGAGGTCTTATAAAATGGCATCATTACGATTCTAAAGATTTTCGTTTTTAACTCTTGATTCTTGTCAAAGTGAAGGAGTGAAAGGTAGGATTGACTGCTTATCCTGATGATGGTACTGATTCAGGAGGGTCCAGGCCAAATTACCCCCTTCTCCTGGCATGAGTGGAATTTTGATAGCCCTGAGATTATTCTACCATCCCACAGTGGGGGCCAAATTGGGGAAACTCGAGGCAAAATTAATACTTGGTTAATCACAAACTTGGCAGCTTGCGTTTGTTGTGCGGGAGAACCTCTGCATAGGACACTCGGTTAACCTCGATTTGTTTAGTTTTGATGGGTTACAGTGTAATTTATTCATAAATGATTCGGTGTAATATGTTCATAATTGCAAAACACATGCATATGTCTTTGGGTATTTATATGCCTGAATTACAGTGAAGCCTCTCTAAACCGGACACCCTGGATACCTCCAGACCTCCAGACCTCCAGGGCGTCCGGTTTAAAGAGGCTTCACTATATATATGGTCTTGTAAATTGGTTCAATGGCTACCATACAAATATGTTAGAATCTACAAAACAAAAACACTTAATGAGTGATCAGCTGACATATTAATGCAACCTTGTGTGAATCAAATATTTTGTCAACCCTTAGACCACTACACACAACATTTGCCTTATTTGTCAATAAAAACATGTTTTGACAGCATTTCAGAATCATTTCCATTATAATCATTTCCAAAAAGCATGTTTTAAATTATTCAAGGCATGTCAAGGCATGGTTTTGATGATAAAAATGGAAAATAGAAAATTAACAACAAACAACAAACAATTAAGATAGCGGTGTAAGGGTTAAACTGTGATAATGAGCAGACTGTTTTGTGGCTACATTGGTTACAAAAACTATAAATATTCTACTATTTTTTTTTCACGGCAATACAGCTAAGAGTTTTGATAAGAGTGTTGATTTGATAAAAACACCCATCCATCACATTTCTGACTTTTCCTGCAAGTGAAATTGAACCCCATATACATGTATGTGGTATATATGTGGAAATGAACTACAACTCAAAAGAGTTAATTTTCCAGCCCAGTTGGGTGAAATTGATAAATCATAACATTTATTGAAATCAAATTTTAATTTTAATATATATAATTATTTCACTATTTCCATTGGTCAATGAACAAAACACATTGGTGCATGTGACAGGTGGAAAAATGTGAATTTCTCTGATGAAAATTAGAAAATGCTTCTCATAGCTTGGGGAAAATAGTCCAAAGACATTGGATTTCACATCCACTTTGACTCCCCTCTATGTCCGAGCTCAGCTAATCATCAGAAATAAATAGGTGAAGAACCCTTCAAAACGCTGATTTCAGAAGTTTTATAGAGACCGCCATAAGATAATCAGCCTTATCAAATATTTTGGTGATGATTGTTGATAAGTATGTCTGAGCAAATATGGCTGAAGTCTAGTTAAGTGAAATTTTCAGTTTTCTTCTCAAAAACATGTTCTGGTAACACTTTAGAATGGTTTCCAATGAAATTAGTCAAGCTGTCAAACTATGTTTTCAGATGACATTTTATGTTTCCCCGCATTATATTCTAACGGTTAACCTATTTTCAGCATAAATCTGCATTAAGTCGGAGAACCTTCCAGAGCTCCAGATTGCTGCGTATTTGCGTAAATACCCAATTAAAATTGCCAAAAAAAACAATGGAAATCAGAAGTAACGAGTATCAAAAAGCAATAACAATTTTGTGGTACCTTTATCATGCTGCAAAAAACATACCACAAATATAGCATATTTTTCTTATTTTCCATGGAAATACATCTTGGTATTTCATATGCCAAGACATGTTTTCATTGCGAAGCAAACTAATTCAATAATTGCTGTTTGTTGATGTGTACACAGTAGTGTGATTTTATTTTACCCAATTAAAATTTTGAAATACCCAATTGCTTCAGAAATGATGGAGTGAAAATACTCAATTACTAATTCCTTATCTGGAGCCCTGACCTCCTGAATATCCGTCATTCCTAACTCTTAGAATTCTGGGAAACGAAAATTGACTGCTGCTGTTTTTCATATGTTTGTCATTTTTCGCAATAAAAACATGGTTTGGCACCACTTTATAATCATTTCCATTGAAACGATTCTAAAGTGCTACCAAACTATGATCTTGTTGAGAATAATGATAGTTAAAAAGTAACCAGACAACAAAATATAATTTCAGCATGGCAAGGGCTAAACTTAATGGCCCCCAGGTGATATTATTATTTCTCTGCTTTCCCTGAGAGAAATGGTGTCAGTTTCAGCAGCCCATTTAATGGCTGTGTTGTGTAGTTTTGTAAGAGGTTTGGCATGTCTATTTCTGCCCCTCTATGCTGATAAGACTGCAATATATGCCAAGTTTTGTTGAAACAAAACAGTTCCAAGGTATTCATTGTCAATCAAACTTATTTTATTGTATGAGGAATCAGGATATAAGCAGCTTTCATACTTGAGTGATACCATAATTTGAAGTCTGAGTGATACCATAATTTGAAGTCTGAGACACTATCTAATTAATTCTATCAACTTTATATGAAACATACTGTATAACCTCGAATTAACGCCCCCGGGGGCGTTACATTTTACAAAAGGGGGGTGTTTATTAGCCACTAAAAAAAAAACAAAAAAAAATTTACCAAGGACGGCCAGTGGGGGGGGGGGGGGGGGGGATTAATTTGAGGTTATACGGCGGTACAAATAATGTTTAATTTTTCAGAAAACGAAACGTCATTCCGATGATAGACAGAACTCCCAATGTGTTACACTGCAACAGGATCGTGCTGGTTAGAACCTGCAGACTTATCCCAGCTTCAGGTAAGCCATTTCCCTGGGAGCTGTGTATGTGTTGACATTTCGGTAATTAACTCATTAGAACCATTGGTGTATATGTCAGTTAGGATATACTGGGTGAGATGATCATAGCAATTCTGTTACTTGATTTGAGACTGAACAGATGCAAAACGGGTAATAATGCTGGCTGCTTACAGCTTGTTAGAGATTGAAACAAGGGAAGTAACTCCTGTGGGTTTGTGGCCAGTTCATTTGTCCTGTAATTTACCATCTGTTTGTGGGATATAATATGTGTCCAGCCATGAGCTACAGAATAAAATATATGATGATATAAAGATATTCAAAGCCTTCTTATGAATTGAAGGGGTTAGTGGAAGAAGGGGGCTAACTCCCATGGGAGTTAGCCCCCTTATTCCACTCACCCCTGCAATTATTACCGTCGTCGATATTAGTGCCAACGTCCATTTATTTATCCATGGTGTGAAGTTAGCATGCACTTCTGATGGAATATTCAGCACTGTGTCTCATTGTGAAGATCCAAATAAGATGCCACAACATACAGTTGTTTAGCAGTTATGGATAAAAGTTTCAAACCATTGTGGAAAAAATTCAAACTACAGTTTCATTCTCTTGAGGATTTTGTGGCATATAAGCTGAGAGTTTCAAACCGTGAATAAAAGCAAAAAGACAATAAGCTACAGTGTCATTCCCTTGAAGATGTTTTGGCACAGAAGTCAAACGTTTCAAACCCAGTATACTAAACAATAAGCTGCAGTGCCTGGGGGACTTTTTGTTTGCCAACAGGGGAGTCTGTCACCATAATCCTGGAGCATTCATCAATTACATTCAGTGTTTTGGTTTTGTGTGGACAAATTGTCAGAGTTAGACTTGTATGATTAATTACGCAGCATATTCTACTGGCGCCACTTGGAGATTCTACACACAGCCAATTTCTCTGCGCTAGATTACAAACCTGATACGCTGGGGGAACCCGCTCGCTTTGTCATTGGCAAACAGTGTAGCGGATCTGCCGACATACAGAACTGGGACACGGACAAGACTAGAAAAGGATGCTGTTATTAATATCGTATTTGGCTTCTTGCTGTACTAAAACTGTGGGTTCTAAACTGCAATAGCATAACATTGATGGGGATTCTCAACATTCTTTCTGAACTAGCATGTAGTAAGTTGTTTTTGTGGTGGGGGAGTAACGTATCTTTTTCTCCAGTTTTTGCATCATTATCCAGTCGGTAATCTTACCCACCAACCAAGAAGTATAATTGCGTAATTTCTTCTATACCAATTCTTATATTTTCTGTAAATTGCTTAGCTGCCAGCGAGATTAATTTTATTCATGAAGTAGGTGTGGTGGCTTCTGCTCATTGTGAAAAGTTAGTGATGACATTTGAGCAGAATGTGTGGGGTTTATTTAGATGTATATATATACCTATGGCCTTTAATAATTATGAGGCTGTGTAAACAGTCTCTGTATTGTCAACTACATGTGTGAATGATATGATTCATGAAGGTGTAACACCCAATGGTTTTATATTTTTTCACTTTTCTTATTCCCCATGAAAGTATATATATGGTCTTGTTTAACCATGAATACATGGAAACATGTAGTAACCATTTCATTTTAATGATTTCTATAACATGTTTCCCGAAAAGAAATTGAATGCATACATTAACCCATTCAACACTATATATGGGCCTGTATAGTGATATTGGCAAATAGTGTAGATCCAGATGAGCCGAGTGACGAGCCGTCTCATCAGGATCTGCACTTTTTGCAAGTAATTTTCACATTTTTGAGAACAAAAACACCCACATTTTTATAAATGGGTGAAAGGCTTAATAAAGTGTACTTTCTTTGTCAAATTGCACAAATACAAAGTACTTGCCATCCTTGTCAATATGTGGAATCTACATTTTTTGGTTGTCACTTACTGGAATCATTCAATGTAGGTTGGTCAGACATGCTGCCTCATACCAACTGCTATTGGGCCCAGGCTGTGAAAATGCAACATACGAACAACATTTGCGACCAACGTAGCCCCAGATCAGACTGCGAATCTGCAGCAATACTGACTAAAACTGATTGCTATAAATCAAACTAATCTAATAAAACGCTTTATGATCGTCATAGTTGTCAAATCTGATTCAACACTTTTCTAAACTTGAATGATGTTGAAAACTGCAAATTTAGAGAACATTTGCTGTATTTCTTGTGTTAATTCAGTAGAATTAGAAGATTTTGTAACAAAAATCTCCACTGTGCATGTCTGCTTCACGTTTCCAAGTATCTGCTACAAAATTAGACAGTTATCATTTCGACCTAAATGTATCTGACAAAAACAACACTGACAGCCATACTGCTTGGTGCAAATCCATTGCTCCGGAAAAAACTGGTTAATTTGTTTTTAGGCAGAAAACTTTACACTCCATCACTATGGCAACACTATTGTATCGGTTTAGTTTATTGAGGATATTTGCTAGAAAAACAATAGATGATTACCTAGGCATCTTGGTGTCATTAGTTGGAATGTAACAGGAAGGGAGGGACCTATCTGAACTTGTGAATCAGAGCACAGCAGCTCACTGACAAAACACTATATATATATGCCTATATATTGGTGTTTGTGATCATTGTTATGAATATATCTTCTACACAAAAACAACGATCTCAGCTATAGTATAATGTGAACAAAATACATCTGGTGCTATTTTATTATGTTCTTTAATTAACCCTTAGACCCGCTACACACAACAATTGCCGTCTGCTGTTGCTTTTATATCTTGCCTTATTTCTCAATAAAAACATGGTTTCACAGCACTTCAGAATCATTTCCAATGTAAATGATTCTAAAGTGCTGTCAAAGCATGTTGTAAATTATTCTAAAGTGCTGTCAAAGTATGTTTTTGATGATGAAAATGGAAAATAGAAAATAAACAGCAGAATTGTTTTTTTAAGATAGCGGTGTAACGGTTAGGAAGTAAAGTTTTACTGAAATATCACTGACAAATAGCCCCGAGGATTGATTGTACATTGTGTGTGTCGTTGCATATTTGACATCTAGAAAGAGCTACAGACTCAGAAATATATCTGTATATGGACCCTTAGCTGATGACGATATCTTATGAAGTTTGCGACCAGCATAGACCCAGATCAGTCTGCGCATCTGCACAGTCTGATTGGAGCTATGCTGGTCACCTTTCTGTTAACAGAAGTATGCTTTATACCTCTGAATAAAAAAATTGATGAATCTTTGACTGTATCATTCCACACGATGATCAGTATCTACATTAACCACAAATGTCCGAAGGCTCAATCAGCCGCCGATACGCAATTGGCATTCATACCTTAGTAATCCCTAACACGACCTGGGAAATACACCATTACAAATTTCATTTAGTCGTCCCACGTGTTCGTTTGTTTCACAAGTCTAGTTTTCTATCAGCCCAAGTCATTTGAATAATGATTGACAAAAGGGAGGAAACTGACAAGGAGCCTGTCAATGTGTAAGTGACCATTGGTGATGCAAATTGATGCTTGTCTCTCGTTAAAGCTGGCCAGACTCGATTGGATTCCCCCCTTCGAGGACACTTAGCAATATCGTGCCTGTAATAAGCATATAGAGGGTTGAGTGTTCAGAGAAAAATGCATAAAATGAGAAATTCTGTGGCTGATAATGAGAAGGGAACAACTGTATGCCAGCCAGGGTCTAATCACTTCTACTCTGCAAACTCTCATTAGTGGAGCCTGCTATTCTACTGCATGCCAGATAAACCAACCACTCTGTCCCTACTCTCGTGCAGTGGAAATTCTCTAATATGGATACCCTCGAAGGTCGCCAGGGTGTCCGGGTTAGACAGGTTCCACTGTAGTTAATCATTAACCAACCCTTCTGGCCCTACTCTTGTGCAGTGGAACCTCTCTAAACCGGACACCCTGGGAGTTCCCCAGGGTGTCCAGTTTAGAGAGGTTCCACTGTAATTATGCAGTCCATGAAGACTGTCATTTTCATTCATGAACAGACACGACTATGAAATTAACTTGCAGTGAAACTCGTCTAAATTCAACACAATGCGGTCTCCAGGATGTCCATTAAAGCAGGATTTGTGGACAATATATACCAGGTACCTGGCTGAACATTGACTACATACACGCTGAGTAATAACAATATGCTGTATCAGCTGATACGATGTATCACGGTCAATCGGTATTCGAAAACTGCTTTGGCTAACATTTCATTGTTTGATTGACGTCACATGACATTAGTGATGACGTTACTTTGATGTTATCGCGGCTGTGTTCTTGCAACAATTACAACGTTATTCATGTGCACTTCTTAAAAAGTGACCTAATAAATAGAATCAGAGCTCCAGTTAAGGTGCGTAATTTGGAGGTAAATTTCTTATTTCTCCATCAAAAATGGCAAGTTGGGAGTGCTTTAGAATCGTCTCAACGAGACGATTCTAAAGCACTCCCAACTTGCCATTTTTGATGACGAAATAACAAAATTTCACCCCAAGTTGGTCAAATTACGCACCTTAACTGTTGCTCTGAGAATACCAGGCTACTGTCTCTGATATCAAGTTTATCGTTTACACCTGTGTAACATTATCACACCCATATCATTATAATAGCAATACAAAGTGTAGTATTACTAAAGTGAATATATACATGTACATGCCAGTCTGTGTATATTTGATTGTAATTTCTTTTCATATGAGTTTTGAACGACTTGTAATTTAGCTGATAATTACAAATATGTGCCACACATGTATGTAACATATAAAGTCAAAATAGAACTCATCTGCAAGTACACCTACATCAACGTACTCAGGTTACATCTGTTTCCAGCATCCCAGATAATACAGTCTATTTCTAGTCCAGATAAGACATTTGCTTGGGTCATATTATTATTCACTAGGCGCATCACTGATTATGATAGTATTATCTGTGACAAAGATACTGTTGTGTTGATAATGCCCATTAAAATAAACAATTACAAATGTTACCAGTGAAATATATTTGGCTGTGGTATCCTGCTGTTGTACCATCGTGACATGTACATACATTGTTCTTGGGAAGTCATCAATAATTTTCTACTCGATTAACCCCATTTTTTTTCAATGAAAATGATTCTAAAGTGCTACCAAGTCATGTTTTAATGTGGGAAAAAGCAGATGAAAATTCTCATTTCCCCGCATTCTGAAGTTTAAACCAGATTCATGTATATGAAACGATTTCAAATATAAAATGACAATGAAATTAAAATAATGGTTGGGGTATAATGACGTGTTAACACCACAAGTAACCAGGTTCTCCATAGTGCCAAGAGTTGTCTCCCCTGCAGGATTGTGTGAAGCCAGACTTGATTGTAGATGAAGCTGATGTTTATGCTGGCTGTTGGCTAGAGGTGATAAGAGTGTCATGAAACACGATTGTATAAATCACTCTCAATCAGCGTCCCACATTCCTCCACAGTATCTCACACTGCCAGAGGAAGGATGATCAAAAAGTTATAACATAAGAGTAAAGAATAACTGTATATTTATTTTGGAGTAAACATTTTATCATATCCGTTAGGTTATCCCAAAATCAGTGAGTTAACCCTTTCACCCCTAAGTAACTATAATGGATTTTGACATGTTAATTTTTCAACCAATCCAATTTCACAAAATTATTTTCGGTCTGGTCCATTTATGAAAAGGGGGTGTCTTTGTTTGGAAAAATATGAAAATTACTTGCAAAAAGTGCATATCCTGATGAGACGGCTCTTTTCGAGCCGGCTCATCTGGATCTACAATTTTGCCAATACCACTACCGGGTATACAGGAGTGTGGTGTTGAAAGAGTTAATGTAGTGATTGGTTCAGTTTTCAGACACAAAGTATCCAGCTACATGCACTTGGAAGTTTTGAGCACAAGAGGAGATTTAGTTTCGAGTACAAGAGGAGATATAGTTTTGAGCACAAGAGGAGATATAGTTTTGAGTACAAGAGGAGATATAGTTTTGAGCACAAGAGGAGATATAGTTTTGAGTACAAGAGGAGATATAGTTTTGAGTACAAGAGGAGATATAGTTTTGAGCACAAGAGATATTTTATGAAAGGGTTATTCCAAAAGTTTCTGTTCAGATTGAATTGTCATCAATTTGAACAAGAAAGACAAATTTGTTATAAACAGCTTCTTAATGTAATAGAATGTGATTCCATATAGAATATCATAGTCTCAATTTTATAACATACTAATATAGGTTATTTTGCTGTTAAGACGAAAGTGATGAACTTTATCTAGTGTGTTGCTATTGTTTAAAATCTCGTCTAGGTTTACATGGCATCGGCTATCAGATTCAGATCGGCCCTGTATCAGACATACATTGTGGAACATGGGAGAACGAAAACTCATTAGAGAAGAGTGATTATCATTGTGATAGTAAATCCATGCATCGCTTCAGATAAGTTCTGTATTTTCATGTTTGGGAGTATTTTCATAATTCAAACTAGAACCATTCATGGTTTGGTGTTCTTTAGAATCGTTTCGTTGAAACGATTCTAAAGAACACCAAAACCATGCATGTTTAGGGTGGATTCATTTGAAAGGTATTATGAATATGTTTGTTATCAGGAGCATGCTTGTGTATGGAATGGAATTGTTGTGTGAGGTGATATGTAGGTTGATAATTTAGACGGAAACTGAGAAAATGCACAACACATAGTTTTCCACCATTATAGATAGTAGACACTCCGCATTAGATATCCATATATTCTTATCAAAGTTGGTATTCGTTATCACATCCATACCCGACGCATGCATCATTAAAATGATTGGACAGTGTAGACAATGTGATAAAACTTAGTTTTACATGCCGATTCGGCTCAACACTGGCTACAGATGCCAAGTTGTTTGAGAAGATAATGGCAATGATAATTATGATGATGCTGATGAAAGATGATAATGATAGGCTAGCCCAGTTTTGCTGGCCCATTGTCTTTGTTTAGTGCCTGCTGACATGCCACTGATGTCTGATGTTGGGAATGCTCCACAGGTCCAAGAAAACACACCCAGCAGGTCACAAAGCTCATTGTCAATGCGATATGTGTTTGTGACTATAGAGAAATGGGGCTTACGGGTTTTGCCACCGGTGTGGATCCAGATCAGCCTGTGCGATGGAATAAATGCATTTTACCATGATGGCCCGGCAATCTGCGCAAGGATTCTATTTCCTGATACGCCTGGGTGTTTAGCGCGCTGATTATCTGTGTATCAGCATTGACCTGATATCAACATTCCGGGTTACAACGAAGTGAAAACTGACGTTCCATTGGTCGGTTGACGTCACGTGACGTTACCGAATGACGTCAGTGTAATGACGCAACGTAAACAAGTCCGCGTTCTGTCCATAGAATACGACGTCATATAATGTCATTTTCGAGCATAAAACGTTACCTGATATAGATAGTTATCAGGCTACAGGAGTGTACTGCTATTTGATCAGGAGCTACACTGGTCACAAATACGATAAGCCCCATTTTTCCAGCCACAGCCACATGGTGTGTATGGAACATCTGCAGCTGTAGTCTGATTAAAGCCAACATCTAATTTACAGCTTTACCATTTATGTACCAATGATTGTCAGGGTATACATACCTAATGATATCCTTAACTATGTATCCATTGTTGAAGAGTCATATCTTAATGGCGAATCTTACTGGGATTCTACTTACTGGGAATGGTGCTTGGCATGGTATCATGTCTATCAGTGCCAAAAGTCTTTTATTTTAATTTTAGTGCTGAATGGTTAGTGCTTCCCATTATAGGAATGAATGGCATTTTTGTGGAATTTATCGGGGTATAAACTTGGAAAAGTCGCAGGAATACTGGACGAAGGCCGGAAGGCCTCGTCCAGTATTCCCGCGACTTTTCCAAGTTTATATCCCCGATAAATTCCACAAAAAGGCCATTCATTCCTTATAATTCCAGAAATAAATTCATCAAGAAAATGTGTTTATTTTCCGTTTTCTTAAGAATTATTTTAACTGCGCCTCACGGTTACGGAAAGTAGTTCAGCGTGGGAGTTTACTGGGATATAAATTTTGGACAGAGACTTCCTACGGGCCAATCAAATGTTAGGGAATTGTGTAAATATTTTTGTGCTTGAATTATAGGTATATGAACATGCTGTTAAACCAACATAAAACCCCAAGCAATCTACCCTATTTTTAACCCTTACACCCCTATCTTATTTTTTTGTCATGTGCTGTTTATTTTCCATTTTTATCATCAAAAACATGCTTTGACAGCACTTTAGAATAATTTACAGCATGCTTTGACAGCACTTAAGAATCATTTCCATTGGAAATGATTTCTGAAGTGCTGTCAAACCATGTTTTTATTGAGAAATAAGGCAAGATATAAAGCAACAGCAGACGACAATTGTTGTGTGTATCGGTCTAAGGGTTAAAAGGTTTGATTTATATAAAAACAAATATTATATATAATGCTTCACCGTTTTTGAGCTGCCCTACTTTATGGGTACTCTTGATATTAAAATGTATATGCTATCAAGACGGGGACGTGGGTGAATTGCAGATTTTGTAGATGTTTGATTTGGCACCGGCTCAGTATAGACGCCATTACACTGGAATGACAAACTATCAGACACAGATAATCAGGCAGTTTACAGATAACCCTTGATAACCGCAATAATTGTCTCATTGTAGATATACTTAATTAAAAAAATATGCAAAGTATTTGAGACTGCAGATATAGCCCGTGATTAGCAGACCTTTCAGACATAGATATGTTTCCCGATTGGGACATGTTTCTGGCAGATGTGTCCACAGATAGAGGAACCTTTAGCAACTATGACGGCTTGGAATCACCTTCAAACAAATAGCCATGACATTGAAACTGCAGCCATGTGACAAGTTTGATGTGGGCCTGCCACAGATAAATTCACTCTGTTGCTCAGCCAGTGATAACAGGTACATGTACAATCAAACCTGCGAATAAAGGCCAGCCTTGGGTAGAGGCAAATTTGGCCTTTGTTCACAGGTTGTCTTTGTTCACAGGTTTATTTATGTAGTAATTGAATAATTGGGAAAACAAAAGCGTGGCTGCTATGGACAGGTAATTGCTATTCGGAGGTGGCCGTTTACACAGGTTTGACTGTAATTACAGTGAAACCCTTCACCACTGGACCATTATTAGTTTGAATATGATTAACCCTTTCGCCACTAAATAACTGGAATGGATTATTCCTTTTAATTTTCAAGCAATTCCATTGATCAGAACTGTCAGAATTTGAAAAAAACGTAGAAAATAACCACAAACTGTGCAGGTCCTGATGAGACGGCTCGTTACGAGCCGTCTCATCTGGATCTACACTGTTTGCAAACTTGTACTTTGCAATCCTGAACCAACTTTATTATAAATACATTACAGTAATGCCCATCAATACAAGGTTTTATTGGTGTACAATTTAGAGATGTTCTACTGTAATGTGCCTGCCACCCACAGGTGTTAATAAATCAGATGAGTGGGAGTTAGTTCCCTTGGTCTACAATAGACACGTCAATCGCTCAATATTATATAATTGTTATAGATAGATACAGTCAGAAACAATCTTGCTACAGTATACACATGTTTCATCAAAGTCCAGGGGATTGAGGAAAATACTTTGAGTTAACGAACATTTGAGTTAACAAGAGTTATTATAAAGAAAAACATGTACTTGGTACCAAGAATTTGACTTTTGAGTTATCAGTAATTTGACTTAAGTGAGTTCGGGGTAATGAGTGTAGACTGTATTTTGAAATTATTAACTCCATATATTATCTGTGAAAGGGATAAAAAAACAGTGATGTTTTGAAACCGTGTTATCTTGTTTCGGCTGAGAAAGAATAAAAATAGCGAGAAAAAAGCAAAACCATGTGTTGTATCAGAGACATTCAAAAGCATGCAGTATGCATAGGGAAGAGTGTTTTTTCAGGCTATATTTTACAGTTTTCTCTCATCATTCACCGAATTGTTCACATTTGCTCTATCTATCATGTGAAATTATACAGACTTTTATACACTTATTTGCAACCAGTAGAGTAGGCCCAGATCACTCTGCTGATCAGGAGTACACTGATTAGTATATTAATAACACTATCATACATATTAATATCTCAAAAGCCGTGGCGATTCTGGTCAGAATATGCCGACTGATCCGAGTCTGCACTTGTTGCCGTTGACCAATTGCGTTTATCCCGCGTGTCGGCTTAGTTACAGACGCATTGATATCTCCGCTATTCCCAGTGCCGTCATTGCGGACATTGATTCTCACTCGGCAAGAGACATACTGCAATCGTTCACACATACAACTCTCCACTAAACATGGTCGACGTTTCTCTAGCCATATTTAAAGTGTCTACCAATCACAAGATTTGAATGAATATTGGATATTTTAATTAATTTTGTGTGGAATAATGATTCAAATGCAGAAAACATTCCAAAATCAGATATTTATTTTCTTTATTTCATCATAAAAGTATATGTTGTGACCACTCGTTTGAACCATCTCGTTGAGACGGTTTAAACGAGTGGTCACAAAATATACTTTTATGCATGAATAAGACAAATATTTAAAATGTTCCGTCTGTAAAATGGCGTAAAAAAAGAAGAAAAGATGTATCGATCCTCAGCATGAAATGGGTTATAAACATAAGAGCAGATAATGACGAGACACCATACTACTGCATAAGCTTTACAAAGTAGGAGCTGACTGTGTGTGTATTTGGGACTTATGTCATATGTGGCAGTCTATCTCATTATCTCTTGCAACCTATTCAGGATCCACACACAGTCGAACATACGCGAACGGCCACCTCTCTACAACAACACCCATTCTGGAACAGCGATAGTTCTTCCCACCTCTCTACAACAGCCAGATTTGTGTCTTCCACTGGGTGGTGGTTGTAGAGAGGTTACTCTGTATATTGTTTGCAACTGAATGCACTGACAGATATTTGTCTTGACGTAAATGTAATATGACCCATATTTCCAGCTAGAGTCAGTCTGTCGCATATCAATATGAAAGATATGGATGTGTATGAAATACTGTTGTACAAGCTGTTCACTTGACAATTCTGAGGCACTCGTCCCATCCAGCAACAACAACAGTGTTTTTACTAAGATTTAATAAATTTATCCCTCTCCAGAAAGATGACATGTCTCCATGTATTGCTTTTATGACAGACTGACAGATTGAAAATTAATATGTGATGGCCATGGGAAAGGAACTCTACTTTTAAAATCATTGAAGACTCGGATCAGTCGTTACATTGTCTGATCATGCTTCACCTTGTTCACCATTTAGCGGGCAGTTGGGAGCAGGTGACTGGTAATTTAACGATTGGGTTCATGCTTGCCGGAATCCCAATATCCCTGGATCAGAAGCTGTACTGGTCAGTAAGCTCAATATGTCATGTTTTGTCAGTTTACATCACATACAGACTACATATATGTTATATAATATTCCAGAGTATGAGGACAAGCATGTGCATCTGAGTTTGGCAGTCTATGAGGTCTGTGAGGATGGACCTCTGTGCTCTATAGTAAGTTACTTTTGTCATGTAATGTTTCACTTTCACTATTTGTATCTTGTAACTACTAATACATGTAGTTATACTTTAGAATCATTTCGAAGCCAATGGAAACGATTCTAAAGTGATGTCAAACCATGTTTTTCAATGAGAAAGACGACAAAACAGCCTGACAAAAACAAAGATGACAATTTACGTTTCCACATTCTTAGGGTTTATACTGATGATAAACTGTCTGTCTGTGATGTGTATTGTTCTGTCATATATAGGGACATACAACTGACACAACAATATGTCTAACTAATGTACCGTATTTATTCTAATAGCAGCCCCCTCTCTAACAGTAGCCCCCTCCCATATTTCCATTCTAAATATGATATTTTCACATACAAAAGCCATTTAAAACATTGTTTTAAATGTCTTTTGTATGTGAAAATAACATATTTTGATCCTATTTTCCACGTTTTGAACCCCATGAATAACCCCGGGGGGTGTTTATTACAATAAATGTGGTATGCTGATGTGGCACCAAGAGTCATTTCCTTCTGAGCCGCGCCATCAACTGTGCTAAACAGCTCTCAGTACATTAGCCACAAAAGATGTCTGGCATCCACTAGGGCTCCCTGGGTACCACTGCCCATATCATTGGAGCTAAAAGGTGGCATATTTGCACAAGATGACATTGAGTCGCGGAATTACTTACAGCTAATTTACAGGGAAATCTACGTAAACGAGCAAGAGGAGATTTGGCGAGAACATTAGGACAACACCGTCTCCAGTACTAATGTGTTCTTAATTAATCAAGTCCTTTATAGATCCTGAAAGTAAAGGCATTAGTGAAATCCCAAGAAGGATAGTTCTTGTCCACACTCCCAAATGGCTTTTCTAGAAGGTCTATTACGATCTGGTAATTCCACGGGCTTGTTTTAATGCTGTGAAGATGAGTGGAAATCATATAGGCATTTCTGGCTCTCGTTTGTGAATTATGCCGTATTGCATATTATTCCAAATGGTTGTTGAATAGTGTATCCACTGTGGGATGTGCCAGATAAGGGAGTAGACAGCTTACTTGTCGCAAACAAAATGCTTTATTACACAGATAAGTATGCTTGATAGCCAAAGACAGATTGCTGTGTTAATAGCTCTTATGCAAATGTTCCAACCAGGCCACTCTGTGATGGATGGAAATGGTTTGTTTTCATTCAGGTTTTCAACAGTACATAATCTCGTGACTACTACACTGATGGGCAAAACAACATCCATCACTTTGCAGACATTTCATTTTAAACATGTAGAAGGCTATTGCTATCATATATAATTGGAATAAATATGTAGGCATTTTCAATGTACATGTGTTATGCAATGTCTGTATAATATCTCTGCATGCTAGCGGCGAAAATATCCGCCAAACAAATTAAGAGTATATTTTTTATTTCTCTCTGTAAATATGTCTTGGAATTTCATTAGAATTGAGTCCTCAGGACTCAATTCTAATGAAATTCCCTAAAGAAACCATAGTTTCATGATAGTTTAAACAAGGGAAGAAATTAAAAAAAGAAAATATGATGATTATTGTCCGCTATTTTTGAACTATTTATAGCCCACAAGTTTCCCAGCATGCAAAGAGATATATCAGTACTAGTAGTTTAGCCCTTACATTGCTGAAATAAATTTTGTCTGCTGTTTATTTTCCATTTTTCTCATCAAAAACATGCACTGACAGCACTTTAGAATCACTTCCATTGGAAATGATTCTGAAATTCTGTCCAACTATGTGTTGATTGAGGTAAAAACCATAATATGAAACAACAGCAGATGACAATTTTCCATTCCATGCATTCTAAGGGTTCAACTAGTTATAAACTAGTTTTATTCTCTCTATGACTGGAAACAGACCTGCACACCTTTCAGTGCCTTCATTAATCGTATGTCTGCTTTTTGTTTTCACTATCAAGCACAATTTGCATAATAGTGAACTGTATGTAATTCACGTGTTTAGTTTCCATACCTGTAGTTTCCAGGGGCCCGTTTCACTAAACTGTGTACGACTAAATTGTTTGTAAGTGCAAATTTAGGATCGTCTGTAAATTTCAATTGATGGATTTACATTCATTGAGCTATGCTGCTCAATGAATGTAAATCCAATAATTGTTTTAATATCTGGCGCGGCACAGAAACGGGATGTGCTCGGCAGAGCCTCGCCCATCCCGTTTCCTGAGCCTTGCCAGATATTTTTTCCCATTCACGTCACTAACCTACTATTCTCTATTTCTGAACCAAAGTATATGTTGTGACCACTCATTTGAACTGTCTCGGCGAGACGGTTCAAATGAGTGGTCACAACATATACTTCTGATGAGAAATAAAGAAATGCTTGAGCCTTGCCGGATATTTTTTCCCATTCACGGCACTAACCTACTATTCTCTATTTATAACCTTGTGGGAAGAAGTAAAGGCTATGGTCAACTAGGTTGCATTCACTCATTACTGACATGTAAAGGGTATAATATTTATGTTTGAGCACACGGTTTTGTCGGATACACCTGTAGGTGGTGCGGAATGAAAGAACACGCCGTGATCTCGCGATAGTCATCGCCGCCCTTTGTCATAGTAATCTTTCACCTTTATTACGTAGGTCATACCCCATACAGGCATTGTTTAAGGGACATACAACACCAACTGTTGGATAAGTGCCCTGTTTAATTGTAGCATCGGCATAACGCTCCTTTATAAGTCCTACCAAGTATTGCACTTAGAAATATCCAATATGTTCTTTAAAGTGTGAATTAGCCTTTAATTATCAGTTGCAACATTAGCGAAGATGAAACCAGAAGCCACATATTTTATATAGGTGAGTCAAGAGTTTCTAAAGGGCAAGCATTTTAATATGCTCTATGGTGAAACCGCAACATTTACTGTCAAGAGGTGAGATCAGATAAGACACACCCTTACATTCTAACATTCAACATCCTGTAAAGTTATTGACCTGCATTTTTAAACCGTGCTGACCATTTTTTATGAAGTTAACCCTTTTAACCTAACAGGCCAAAAAGTTAACATTTGCAAACACTGTAGATCAAAATGGGCTGGCTCATATCGAGCTTTCGCATCAAGATCTACAATATGTGTCAGCATTTTACAGATTTTATAGAAAAAAGTATTCCTCTTGTGATTAATGAACTAATCCAAAACTTAGCATGAGCCAGTCTACGCCATTTATTTAGGTGTGAAATAGTTACCGGTAAGTGTATATTTAACCCTTAGACCGCTACACACAACAATTGTCATCTGCTGTTGCTTTTATATCTTGCCTTATTTCTCAATAAAAACATGGTTTGACAGCACTTCAGAATCAATCAATTAGTAAAAAATCACTCAATCTGTTGAATGCAGGATACAACAATTTGTTATCAGTCGGTGTGTATTCGGTCAATGCATAGCGAGTTACCAGAGGTAAGGTCAGAACGGATTGTGGCTGAAATAATAATTATAATTACAGTAGCCTGTCCATTAACATTAGCGGATACAATACTGAAAGTTCCTTTGTTGCGCCTAATTTTTCCAAAGGTTATTTTCCTCTAACGGTTCTCCATGTTAATTATGTGAGCTTTAGAAGACATTATTTCTAGGATAGTTAAGGTGTTCGCCCAGAAGTTATTAATGCATTTCCCCACACAACACAACACACCAAGCTCCAGATAACCAGCAATTTGCTTCCCGATTTTCAAAATACTTCTTTTAAATTTATCCACAAAACTTCCAAGTTCTTATATGTTCTAATCATCACCTTACAATGACCCCAAAGAGTTAAAAAACATGTAACGTTTATGGATAAATAACAAAAAATGTAGCAGAAAGTTTAATGGTTTATCTGAAATGTGGATAGTACATAATCCATTCAATCACCCCTCAGTACCAAAATATGGATTCCGGCAAGGCAGCACTTAGCAGACAGATAAGCTATAAGTAGTTCCAAGGGTGCTCCAAATTCATCGCCAGAAACCGTCTGTTACGCACAAAATACATTTGCAACTTTGCACGAACATTGTTTGATTGAAACTTGTCAATGTTTTCACCATCCATATTGTGTTAACTTTGCATATTGTGTTAACTGCATTGGTGTTTTTACACGCAAAGAAAACTTGCGGGAGATTTCATGGCATGAATGGGGTTTCTGAAACTGGAAGCTATGCTGATTCCGAATGGGTAGTGCTATTGAATCATATACATAAACTGTTATATGCGGCTGTGATTGGAGAAATTTGGATTTTATGGCTTTTGGGACCAGTGTAGTCCCTGATCAGCCTGCGCATCCGCGCAGGCTGATCAGGAACTACACTGTTCGCTATTCTATCAGTGGAACAGATACATTTCTAACTGACAGTATCGATCATTTCAAGGCTACAGGAAAGCTACAGAAGCATACTATTACATCAGGATCTTGACTGCCCAGAATTACCGTAAGCCCCGTTTCTCCAGTCGTGGCCGCATATCAGAATATCTGCCATATCCCCCATGAATTGTGCCTTCCCGTGCAGACTCTGTGGGAGTAGTCATTTACTGCCGTAATTCATTATTTAGTTGTAGATCTTTTTACGTTACCTCAGTTGCGAGATAAAACTTAGATTGCATACAATTATGCATATTATTTTTGGGTTTCGTTTATTTTTACGTGTGATTTACATTTTCGTTTTCCCGTTTTCAGTTTCTAAATGCGACGTCACGGTTTTCTTGGGTCTCAAATACATATAGTTTAGCCATCTTTTACGACCTGTGTAAAATACCTCTCCCCTTGCAGCTAACTGCCAGAATGCTTTCTATTAAGTATAAGTGCACTGTCTATTAAAAGTTATTAAAAACAGAAGCTCACTGACAAATTTTCTTATTTTCCTGTGACCCATGTGGTTACCACTTCATAATGCTCCGTGTTTGATTCCTGTCACCATCTCCGATAACATGGATCCTACTGCGATCCCGCCAGTGAATAGCCAGCTAGGGGCCCGTTTCACTAAACTTTGTACGACTAAAATGTTCGTAAGTGCAAATTTGAGAACGTCTGGAAATTTCAATTGATGGATTTACATTTATTGAGCATAGGCTGCATATGCAGCCTATGCTCAATAAATGTAAATCCAATAATTGTTTACAAGACAACAATGTGAAATGTGAAATGTGAAATTTACAGACTATCATAATTTTGCACTTACGAACATTTTACTCGTACAAAGTTTAATGAAACGGCTCCCAGCTCTGTGTGCATGTTTATGCAGTCTGGTCAGGGTGTACTTGGGTAGTACATTTGTTCCAATGCTCACAGCAATGGCAACAGTGCATTCACTGGTCCTATTTCACGGTTGTATGTGTTATCTCTTACCCCGAATATTCTGGCTGTTGCGCAGGGCGACTTAAGTTGTCGACTTAAGTCGCCCTGCACGACAACCAGAATATTCGGGTTTTTATCCCTGTGCTGCTTAAGCCTGCCATAAGTTGCCCTTTCTCAGATTGCACTGATCTATAAATGTAGCTGTGTCTGGAGAAATGGGACTTATGGGATGTGTGACCAGTGTAGCTCCATATCAAATAGCACACTCGATAACAATCTATATTCCCTGTTAGACCCATGATGGTGTATCATTGATGGAATGGTGAACAGTGCAGATCCTGATCAGACAGTCGCAAAATACATAAGCCCCATTTCTCCAGTCACAGTCACAAATTAGTTAATAGGAACCCTGTTAAGATTTTATGAATCATATACAACGTATGTTGAGCCTTTTACAGGCGTGTTCATCAATTGCATGTTTTACAATATGGCACATCCAAGTGATGTACACCATATATATATATACACCAGGGTGTGGCTATTCACACCCAATGAAAATGCTCAGAATGCATATGCATTATATGCATTCTGAGCATTTTCATTGGGTGTGAATAGCCACACCCTGGTGTATAGCTAGATCAAGCATGAATAAACTCCAGATAGCTGACAGTTTTATATCTATGCGAAATTTCAGATGCGGAACACGAAGAATGAAAATTAAGGAAAGAAATTCATATAAAGAATGAGAATTTGTGTACACTTTTGTTGAAATCTGGAAAAACTATGAAAAATAGGATTTAAAATCACCTTCCGGCCTTCAACCTGTATTGTTGGACATTTACAAGTTTTTATCCCAATAAAGTGTCCAAAAATGTTTATTTATTCCTCCTACTGTGTATCCAGACGGCCATCAGGTCTGTGTGTTCTTTTGATCAGGATCTACTGTACCGTACATTTTTTATTTTGTTTCACTTCCTTTCCCACACACTATTGCTGTAGTTACACACGATCCCACCTCCACAGTTGACTACTACATTCCCGCCATTTCACCCTCGTATCATTTGTATGTACAAATAAAGGCTATAAACAGATAATAGCCAGCATTTACTGCCATTTGCGCTGTTTGGAGTGCACTTGGCCATCAAGACTTTATTTGGATATAATAATGTAATTCAGGAAATGCGAACTTGTTCTCCCTAACAGCTAGGGTACACACAGCTGACACCAATCTCGGGCTTTGTTTACAGTATATCCACAGGCATGTTTCTGTCTGGCATAACCCGGTATCAGAATATCGCATATAATGTAAGTTGTTGATTTATGCTCGCCAACAACGGCAGGACGGCACGGGCTGGTGTACAGAGATTCTGCACGGCGTGTATACAGTCCCATTATTGTGCTACATGCTCGCCGCTTCCTCATAATACAAAACAGGAATTCTCAGTCATAAACGGATAATCTGGGAAATTGATCAGACAAACAGAGCGGCACAGTAAAGCCCTGTTATCGGCTTGATCCAGTAATACTGCTTTTCTATCTGTTTAGTGATGGCTGATATTTGTGCAATTGAATTTCCACAAAGGAAATTATTGATTCCACAAAATAGACAAAATTGGTAATTCGCACACTTTTATTTTAGGTAATAAAACTTCGTCATAGTTTGTCTCCAAGACAATATGTGGCCTACATCTGCACAGTGTGTTGCTGATGGACGTAGATCGTATGTCTATTCTCTACTTTATCAGGTAACAGGCTTTGTATTGACCATATATGTTCTAACTCATAATATTATAGGAATGAATGGCCTTTTTGTGGAATTTATCGGGGTATAAACTTGGAAAAGTCGTGGGAATACTGGACGAAGGCCGGAAGGCCTCGTCCAGTATTCTCGTGACTTTTCCAAGTTTATATCCCCGATAAATTCCACAAAAAGGCCATTCATTCCTTATAATTCCAGCATTTGAAATAAATTCATCAACAAAATGTGTTTATTTTCCGTTTTCTTAAGAATTATTTTAACTGCGCCTGACGGTTACGGAAAGTAGTTCGGCGTGGGAGTTTACTGGGATATAAATTTTGGACGGAGACTTGCAACGGACCAATCAAATGTTATGGAATTGTGTAAATATTTTTGTGCTGGAATTATAATGTCGTATCGGGCATGAACCCGATATGAATATCGGGTTACAACGATTTTGAAAACTGACGTTTCATTGGTGGAACGGCGTCGACGGCGTCACATGACGTTAACAAACATAAACAATGAAAACCATGTCATCATTGCTCATTCTGTAGCATAAAACATTGTAGATGCAGATGAGCCGGCTCGTGAGACGAGCCGAGCCGGCTCATCTGGATCTACAGTGTTTGTTATTATTTTTCAGATGTTTGTACAAATACCCCTATTCTGATGAATGGTATAGTTCAAAATCAACATGGAACAGCCCATATCATGTATTCAGGGGTAACAGGGTTAATGAATTATTTTCCTAGTGTCTATTTAGACATCTAGAACAGTCTAGTGGATGAGTATTATAATGTCTAGCCCTGTGTCTACTGAGCCTACGCTGGTTGCAAACGTCTATTTTTATCAATTTATACCCACGGTGTTTGACACAAGAAGTAATATTTAGATGCTTTTACCACATTTGCTGCCAATTATGTTTTATGATTAGGCATTTACTGAAGCATTTTGTTCTTATTAGTCAAACAGCACCGAGACTGCTAGTCAAGTGAAGTCTGTAAACTAAATTAATGCCTTTGCAGTCGTCGATATTCATTGGGGAAATGCTTTAAAAGCACTAGAGCTATATTTGAGTAAAGTATCCCTATTTAGGGCTGATATTACAAGGCCGGTAGAACCTGGATGCCAGACAGCGTTAAATCCAGGCAGCCAGTCGCCCGGAAACATTGGATTCGCTCGTTTTTGTGTTCTCGCCTGAGGGGCAGTCGTTGAGGACAAACAAAGCAATGGCCGTCGCCATAACCCCAGTGATTATCAATTCAACTGTGGGTATTGTTTCTCCAATTATGCTTAATGCCTTCGTAATCTTCTCAATAGCCGTCCAAATTAAGGTTAGGGATCCAGTAAGAATGTCAATTCGTCAATATACGAGCTGTCTTTGCGAGAAAATGATTTATCTGCTATCTGTCACCATTGTAGAACTTAATCAATGTCTACTGAGCTATCTCTACCATGTTGATGATTCAGGTAATGGCGTCTATTCACTCGCCCACCTAAGTACTTAGTTAAGACCTAAATGAGACTGTGAGTGTGTACGTGGCTCAGGATCTGCGCTGGTAATAAACACAATATTGCTCCATTTTTCCAGTGAGTGAGCCAATTATTGATTGATGGTCGGGCATGGAGCAGCAGCGAGGCCCGTTTGGGTTATTGGCAAACTCCGGCATTGATCCTATGGTATTTAGACATTGTCAGGGGACCCATGCACCTTGTGTGAGCTAGATGTGAACATTTGAAGTAATCAAGAAACATAATCAATCAAAACGTATATGCGGCTGACATGAAAATAAGCCATTAACTAAGACTAGCGTCTGGATAATGGAAGCAGTTCAGTGGTTTGGAGTCTGTGTGGCAATCCAATAGGCAGTGGACACAGAATTGCAATGAATACACAGTTTGACCAAGTGCAAAAAAACTCAATGTCTCGCTAGGTCAGTTCCAATTGTCCTACACTAATTGCCTTGTATGGGATACGGTGTCGTATGGAACCAGTGTTAGAAACTTGACAGCTGGGTGCATCAGTCTGTCGTCGGCATTATAGAATCTTAAAATCGGGAAGTTTGATTGGGTGAGGCTGAGCTTGCCCAATCAAATTGCTTGATTTTAAAGTTTCAAAAGCATGCGTAGAACGTTTTATAATCACGGGTTCTAAAATACACAACAGACATTACCGGTAACTATCACTCTATTAAAGTATGTTAGTGCTTACAACAACATATGTCTATTTATCCCCAGCACTTTTGCAACGGCAAAGAATGTAGCTACCAATGATTTTGCAGTCTGTGAGGGGCTATTGCATACTATTTTTTGTGCGCGTGTTAATAACTCGGTAGAAATCGGAAATGCTTCACGATAATATGAAAATCTACAGATTTTCTTCGTTTCATGTACATTGTATTCTGTTGTTGCCCGATAATTACATGTCAAAACCAGATACTGGTCTAATATGTGTTGTCAAATGTTCCGTACATAAAGTAGACTACAATCAACATTACCGTCATACACGTGATTGATTGTCAGTTATGTCATTAACAGTAATTATGAAATATTCCGCAGATTATAATCAAGGAATAATAATTAACAGAAAATACATTTGTGAAACTGCTGCCATGCCCTTGGCATAGCGACATGTACTGTGAATATGGGCAACAATTTGACAAAACAAGACGTTATTTTGTAATCAGAGTGGACCCACACCAGCCCCTATTTGTCATCGGTAATTGAGACATGTTTTATACATTTCGCGAATATGTGCATTTGGAATACACGGGTATGAATTTTTTTTTAATATTTTTTTTTTCGTTCGAAGTATATGTTGTGACCACTCGTTTGAACTGTCTCGATGAGATGAGACGATTCAAAGGTTGGCCACGACATATACTTCTGAGCACATAAAAAGGAGATATTCAGGATTTTCCACAATGACAAAATAGCGTATCCTCAACATAAAATAGGATAATAGCAGGTTATATGATTATTCTGGCTGATCAGGATCTACAATGAACAGCAATAAAATAAGCCCAGTTTTCCCAGATTTTTGACAATGTCATAACTCAGCTACATGTATAGTATATTATGACGGCTGGAGATTGAAGCACCCAGAGGTATTACGAAGGGCAGATAAGAATTGTGTCATGTGACGAGATCACGTGGCTGGAGTCTGGATTTTCTACCTGGCTGCTGTCATTAACATCTGAACCGGTACATGCGAAAAGGCCCAATGTCACCATTGGCGCCGTTGGTCCGGCTTCAACACGTTCTGCGCAATTAACAAGTTCTGCGTCATCCTGTATTTATAGTATAAGCCCAAGAAAGCCTTGCACATTGTGCGAACATGTGCAGGTTACTGTGTTCATCATGCCCGGATCTACAGCGTTTGTGACAACAAAGTTGTACATTTTATTTATTTATCCATGCTTGCATGTCCTGAAGCAGTTTGCCGAAGCATTATTTTAAACTCTAATTAAGGAATATCTTCAGTCGGTATTAATTAGTGTGGTTGATAATAAGTGATTAGACCAGGAACTAGACGGGCTGCCATATGACCTGCAGCATGCAGTTACATACAGGCGGGGTATACAATAGACCGTAGTTGTGTGCTACACAGACCTAGCCCTCACTATGTGGGAGACGAAAATTGTCGTCTACTGTTTTTCATTTTTCCCTTAATTCTTAACAAAAAAACCTGTTTTGACAGCATACGAGAATCCGGTGGAGACGATTCTCGTGCGCTGCCAAAACAGGTTTTTATCGAGAAATATTGAAAATAAAACATTTCGAGCAGACGACAAAATTTAATTCGGCATAGTAAGGGCTAGACACACAGACAATTTAACCCTTACAATGTTGAATTAATTTGTGTCGTCTGCTGAATATTTTTTATTTTTCCATTTTTCTCATCAAAAACTTGGTTTGGCAGCACTTTAGAATCATTTCCATTGGAAATGTTTCTAAAATGCTGCCAAACCATGTTTTTACTGAGAGAAAAGACAAAATATGAATAATCAGCAGACGACTATTTTCGGTTCCCGCATTCTAAGGGTTAAAGTCAAACCTGTGAATAAAGGCCAGCCATGGTAACAGAAACATCTGGCCTTTGTTTACAAGTGGTCTTTGTTGACAGGTTCATTTATGTAGTAATTGAATAATAGGGAAACAAAAGAGTAGACAGGTAATTGTTATTCGTAGGTTTCCTTTAGCACAGGTTCATCTGTAGTTTGTTTCTTGTTTCCATTGCGTCATCACATTTATGTTATTTGTAAACGTCATGTGACGTACATCGACCAATGAAACATCAGATTGACCATGATACATCGTATCTGCGTCAATGCCTGATACAGCATGATATTGGTCAGGATATATGTTGTCAATGAGCACTTGATAAATTTCTGGACCCTTGCAGGGATTATTGACTATCCCATTAGACTTGCAATACACTCACAGTTGTATGCAAATATTGGCATATTTTCTTTTTTTTTATCTTATTTCTCTTTGAACGTATACGTTATTACCACTCATCTGAACCGTCTCGGCGAGTCAACGTCTTCGTGAGACGGTTCAGATGACTGCTAACAAACCGCATATACTTCCATCCATGCATAATTAAGATAATTATTTTTTGTATGAAAAATTGTGTATCCTCAGCAGGTAATGGGCTACAGAAGTTATGTCGTTGTAATCAACGATTAGTCTACAAGGGTAATTGCGTGGCCTTTGGCGGCCATTACACGCGGCTAATCGTCAGTGGCGTCTTGTCAGTAAATCGGCAAATGTCACACATTTCTACAGCTACTGGATGATTAACATTTTTCATGCTGAACATACTAAATTTTTCTGACTGAAAGTTTTTAAATATTTTTTGTTTTGTGCACAGAAGTATATGTTGTGACCACTCATTAGAACCGTCTCTCAAATGAGTGGTAACAACATATACTTTCATTGAGAAATTTGGTGGTCAAGAACGTGTCGACATATCAATAAGATCATACATACATTCATGGTGCCTGCGGGGAATTGTTAACCCTCACTATGTAGTAAGGGTTAATGTAGATCCCACATTATTAGGATGCTTACTGGCTGATCTTTCATAGTTAAACCCTTTCACCAAAAAGTAACTTACCTGGACTATTTCATGTAAAGTTTGAGACTGTTCCATTATGCAGAAAAGGTGGTAATTTTATCAAAAGTAAAAAATATCCACAATTGGTGCAGACGGAGCCGGCTCATCATGATCTACACTGTTTGCAAATATTAGGAGAGGTTTTGAGTGTTGAACGAGTTATTGAACTGTAATACTTCACAGCTATCGACAGGCGAAACTGATATGGTTTACTAATGGAGCGCGTTAATTTCATACATTTTTCAATGAGTGGGTTACTTGGTGATTATATAAAAGTATTCATGTATTTTTACGACTGTGTCCTGAATATTTGAGGTTGAGTTTAATGATTTGAACATATAATTAAATATGTCTGTGCAAGTATAGTTAACCCACTGTGAGTTGGACACACTTTTATACCGACTCATTTAGTAGACAAGTTATCATCATAGATATGCAAACAGAGATTGGAAGCAGGCTGTGATCAACAAGACACATCTGGTGTCTGTGACATTGTCTTTTCAGCCTCCCATTTGGTTATTAATTATGCTCAATTTTATATCCACCATATTATTGCTGAGCTCCAGATAAGGTGCATATTGGCGTATTTTACACACTTATTTTAGCAGAATACATATTGATTATCAAAAGTGGGAGTACAATACTGTAAAGTTAAACATTTAGTTAGTTGAGTTGCAAAAAGCAAACAGTGTTTGCAGCTGAAATAAGTGAATTTTTAAATTTGTTTTATTTTGTTATCATTTGTTCCTATTTAACCCTTTCCCTGTTTTGCGATATTTCGACTCTTCCAAATCGAAAACATCTGAATAAAAGAATCAAATTCTGGGTCAGATGATGGTTAAATTATCTGATAGAGTAGAAAACATTGTGGGAAAAGGAGAAATTGCTTGTTACAAGCAATTTCTCCTTTTCCCACAATGTTTTCTAAAGACATCTTCTGCAGAGGCGTGAAAAGTCGTCTCTATCAGGGAAAGGGTTAATAAGGAAAACAATCAATAATATGTTTGTAAAAGTAAAATACACATTGAAATCTGGGGGTATAATACTATTTACATACAAAATTTATCTGGAGCCCTGTTATTGACTCACCAACATCGATGCAACAAAGGTGTGATGGGTGAAGCGAAGCCCGGGGCTGTATTATTCAGTCTGGGCATGCAAACATTGATTTCACATTTTCATTACATTTCATAACCCTACATACATATATTGTTATATGCGTCATTCAAGTGTGTATTTTATGTCCGTCTAAATTTAAGTTTATTGCAGTAGTTCAGCCGTTAGTGCCAAAGAAATCAACACAAGTGCCTAACTTAGCATCACAAAACAGCATAGATGCAGTCAAACGTTTATTCAATGTGCTGATATACACAATTCCCTGTACTTGAAACAGTGTAATAATCTATTTGTATCTGACGATGCAGCCCATACCCGATCAGGCTATGGGGCACAGGCTGGCCTTTGTATACTGTTTCCATATGCTGTCTGTTTTCCCATCTCCTATCTCAAATTGTAACATTGCCGATGTTTGTGAAATAGCAAGCGTTACCCCACCGCATACATCTGCAAGTGTTATATATTATAACGTTATAATATTTCAGTTCAGGTTAACATTATTAAGCCCCAATCTTTGCTAAATGCTCTTCAGCAGTTTTATGATGTTGCCACTCATGGCCTCCATGTGTTACCGTGTTCCACGATAGTTTTCAATCCGCCGTAGACTTGTATTTAGCACTTCAGCATAGAAGAGGGCTCAAAACGCCGTAAAACCCGCCAGCATGGCTAAGATAATTCTATGGTATTAAACATCGGTTGACTAGGAACTAAAAGTGGGAGAAATATCCTTCGTATGGTTATAGTCGTAACTTTGAAGCCTTTTCAAGAGCGATGTTAAACACTGTGGCACATTAATGCCACGATAATCAACATACTGCTCTATTATTAGGCAATTTTTGCTGCATAGGGTACAGTGGAACCTCTCTAAACCAAACACCCTGGGAGGTCCCCTCCCAGGGTGTCCGGTTTAGAGAGGTTCCACTGGAGGTTCCACTGTAATTAAGCTATATGTGCACTGCAATATACACAGTGTACTTTCTAATCATGAACAGACACAATAGTATTAGTTACATTAGAGAAAATTCCATCAAAAACAGACGCACACATTGTGTCCAGGTTAGAGAGGTTAAGAAATTGTATTGAATATTCAATCAATCAATCAATCAAGCATTCAATCAATCCATGTATCCCTATCCACCACAAGTCAATGATATTGTTGATTGTATACATTCTACCATGAAAAGTTCGACATTCATTGCCAGCTAGTATTACAACGGGAGCATGTTTAGCTAAGTGGAGTCGCATTTGTTGTGTCTTTTTCATGACGTTAGGAACACATGGCTTTTCCATTAGTCTGCATATTAGCCAATTACATTTGGGATACACCTTCAGGCGTAGGGAAATTATTATAAGTATGTTTCCCCATTTTTCTTATTACAACATGTTTTCTATGATTGTATACGTTTTGTATAACAGAAACAAAAATATAACGCGTCATATATTATTTTATCCTACCGAAGCATTTTTCAGGGCTGAATATATTTTTTCTTGATGTAAATATTTTGTTCTGATTTTGGGATTTTCCCCTCAATGCAGCAGGTTAAAATGGGATCGAACCCGTTTGCCTGGCCTTACATGACCTTAGCTGTTGATAGGCCGTGAAACACCAATGAACAAACAAACCTACCGAAGCATTCTCTTTTTTTCAGCCGCCTTGTGCCATTGTTTTGTTTGATAAATCTTTTTGATCCTCTAAGTTAAGTTTTGTGTTTTTCCAACCTGAAGCTAGCACAAATTCCAAGTGTACCCTACCATGTGTTAACCTTTAACCTGTGGAATTAAAATTTTGTTGTCCGCTGTTTATTTTTTCATCAAAAACGTGCTTTGACAGCACTTGAGAATCATTTCCAATATTCTAAAGTGCTGTCAAACCATGTTTTTATTGAGAAAATTGTCATCAAATAATAAAAAAATAACAGCAGACGACAAGTTTTGTGCCAAGCATTCTAAGGATTAATCGGATAATAAACAGAGTGCATCATGAAATATGTTTTTATTTCCACACGATCAATGAACATATATATCTTTAGCCTGCAATGAGTTGGTTAACTAACGAATGGCAAAACAATATTCAACTCTGGCAAAAAAATCTCTCCATAATAATTTTATTTCCAACCAAAGTAAGAGAAATGAAGCCTATGATTTATGTAGTATAAATGGCCTCCCAACAGGTGCCGTGATAGAAGTGCCATGCCCCACCAACTTATCGCTATACCAGGATGAAGGCAGTCAGTTTGCCACCTTACTAAGATGATTATAATTCCATCTGACACAACACATAAAGCTGTGGTCAGTGTAACATAAAGCTGTGGTCAGTGTAACATGATGGACAACCAGACTTGGGTCCCTTGCATTTATGAATATTTCCTACAAATCTGGGGACTGTTTCACTAAACTTTCACTGAGCATAGGCTGCATATGCTATGCTGAATAAATGTAAATCCATCAATTGAAATTTACAGACTATTCTAAATCTGCACTTATGAACATTTTAGTTGTACAAAGTTTAGTGAAACGGCCCCCAGGCCTACCTCCCAAGGAATTATATATTTCTACCCCTTAATTGAATCCCTCACATTCCTGATAAGATGCCTCATCTGGATCTACACTGTTTGAAAACATTTCACTAACAGTCTGTTGAATGAGTTAAAAAAGAGACATCTCTCAGAAACATTGTTGTTTACATATTTTAAATTTGGCAACAGTCGTATATGCAATAAGGCATATCATCTCACATTATATGCTTTATTTCTGGTAAATGTTTCTAATTCTATGCTCTTCAAGTGATATTTTGTTGAATATAACTCACATCCCTGTATCACTATGACGCCAATCTGAAACGGCTCATCTGATCTGATGACAATTAAATACAGTTTCCCCTTACTACAGTCCTACTACATGTGCTTGGAGATACAGAATTGAACTGTTTTGTATGTGATAGTTGAATCTGGTTATCCCCCTTATGTGAGTACTGGTATTACGATTATTCGTAATCCTATTTTAGGGGAAGTGGTCTAGTGACTTTGGTGTGATATGGACCTGGCACCAGGTCAGGTTATTCAAATACAGCAGCAGCAGGTTAGAACAGGATCGAACCCGTTTACCCGAACCCGTTTACCCGGCCTTTCATGACCATAGCTGTTGATAGGCCGTTTAAACACCAATAAACAAACAAACAGAATTGAACCGACTCCACAGAACACTTCACCATCCATACCATGCATCTACGCTGTTTCTATTGGCAGTAAGCGATCACCTTTCGTGTGTATTTCCAGGATATGCTGCGGTGACTGGACTAATGGGGATTATGGGTTTTGTGACCAGTGCAGCCCCAGATCAGCCTGCGCATCCGCGCAGTCTGATCAGGGCCTGCACTGATCACCGTTCCATTAGTGAAACACCCGTCGTATGTCAACCAAGTAACATAGTTCGTTATCTAACCCGAGACTATACTAACAGATTGGTTGTTAGGTGTTCCACAGATGCCATAAGCCCCATTTCTCCAGCCACAGCCGCGTATGAGGCAATGAACCAGATACTTGTGCTGTAGCCAAACTATAGCTTCCACTGCAGATGTTTTTTAGTCGGCAGTTTGTTTAGAAAAATGATTCCTGGTATAAATTAGGAGGAATTGGAAACTGTATTTCGGGGCTAGTTTCAAGTAATTTCTCATTCCAGCAGTAAATTACACTTGCTGGCAAACTTTGTTCATTTTGTTGCCATAGTAACCTAAATTAAAATTCTGATAAGGGTTGCAAACAACATTAAAACGTAATTCAATGCCTCTACCATTGAGAGAAACGAAATTGGTGCCCCTTGTGGTTAGCGAGGGCTGTTAAAACATTTGCTGCTACTTCATGTGGGATTGCTTATCTTGTTTGTATCAGGCTGGAGACCATACTATAGGCACTACATGGACATTGCACCATTCTACCAAGCATTAGAACATTCATGATAGATGCCATTGTATTGGTTGCTGGTATTACCGTAATAACCCTAAACATTCGGACACCATTTATTCGGGGGGAAAATATGTGTCGGAATGTTAGGGGTCTTCCAAAACAAATGTTGTCCAAATAGTTTGGGTTATTATCGTATATCATTATTTCTATGTGAAATTACATGTTACATTAAACTTTCAGATATATTAATATAAGTGTATGTGATTTGCAAACGGTCTCATTAGAATGGACAAGCCAAGAATGGACAACTTTGGTATGGGGATAATTACAGATGGCCGATGGTGGCTGATTTAGGCTGAATCTAGAATTTGTGACTACCACCACTTTTCTTGCGTTCATTTAGAAGTTATGCATCTTGCTTCAAATTATTTCTTTCACATCTTCCCATTTTGCCTTAACACTTTTTTGTCGATCCTCGTATAATTATTTCCAAATTCTTGGCAACACATGTGTCAGGACATGCTAACAGTTGTTCTGGTAGGGTTGATTGGGATAAGATGGCGATAGAGTGGGAGGGGTGTCAGAACTTAATGGGCCGTATAGCAGTGGAAAGGCCATTTGCTTCTCAACCTTAGACTTGGTATAAACCATGAACTGTGTGATTATTTGGGGATCCAAACCAGAGTAGACCGGATCAGACTAGTGTGATTATTAAGGTCTTCCGTGTTTGTTTAGACAAGATCCTGGAGCTTGTAGTTGTATTTGAAATGGTATTAGCACCTGTAGCCTATTGCACCAACATTGCAAAGTATACTTATCTAGCAAAGTATACTTATCTAGCAAAGTATACTTTGAGGGAGAAATTTTCAATTTAAGGATAAATTTATTAATTTTTATTATTGAATTTATTAGACAGCCATTTTGGCTGTGATAATGTAATAAATTCAGTATAATAAGTCTCCATACTTTTAATCCTCAAATATATGCAGTCATTAGTGAAATAATATATGAAATAAGGCATTTCGGGAAAGATAAATGATTACTCCCTCAAAGTATACTTTGCTAGATAAGTATACTTTGCAATTTTGATGAAATCGGCTCTAGAAATGGGGCTTATGGGATTTGTGTCCAGTGTAGCTCCTGATCAAACAGCACACTCCTGTTGCCTGATAACAATCTATATTGCTTGAAATGGCGAACAGTGCAGATCCTGATCAGACTGCAGATGCACAAGCTGATCTGGATCTACAATGGTCACAAAGCCTGTAAGCCCCATTTCTCCAGTCACAGCCATATATATATATGCTGTTTGATTGGTCTCTATGCTGAGTGTACCTGCCAATCACTATGGATTGTGGCACACTGGCTGCCCCACACTTCAACTTTAGAGGAAATATGTCAAAACTCCACCATTCCCCTTGTTAGTGCCCAGTTTATACCTCTCCTGGAAATTATTATAAATGAATCATTGCTCGAGTTGTAAATTACACCCTTCCATCAGTTTGTTGTCCCACGGAGCTGATCCGCTCTAAAACTAGCGTGTATATTTGACAATGTTGGTTAGCCTCTTTCACAGGTATCTAAATTTACAAACATTTGTTTTTTCTATTTTCGTCATTTCTCGAGAACCAACATAATACTTGTGTTCAGAAAAAAGTAAAGAGAAATATATTTAAAATTTTCAGTCAGAAAAAGTGTGTATATGTGGCTATGACTGGAGAAATTAATTTTGCAACCAGTGTAAATCCAGATCAGCCTGTGCATCCGCACAGTCTGATCAGGATCTACACTGTCTGCCATTCATCAATAAAGCACCTGTCATGCTTCTAACAAACAATATAGATCGTTATCGGGCTAATGAAATCTGCTATTTGATCAGGAGCTGCACTGGTCACAAATCCCATAGGCCCCATTTCTCCAGTCACAGCCACATGTTCAGCATAACAAGGGTCAGTTGGAAACTACCGACTTCAATGCCCACCTCTCCCATCTTCACCCTCCCACAGTGACCATTCCCAGTGAAACCAGACATTAAAACGTAATTGCAAAATGTTTTTTAATTGAAAATAAATTAAAAACGTTTAATTTAAATTCTTGAAGGATTTCAAATAGTCCTGTTTTATTCAGGAACCAACAATGTGACCTAAAGTCATCTTCACGTTTGATAAATGTTTGATCTTTAAACTCAATCTTTCAGAGCGGACAAGATACGCCTGGAGCATTTTCAAATGGTGCAAACGTGAACCAACAGTGGCCACTGTTTGCTTAATTCAGTAATTTTAGAATTATATGTTACAAAATAATGAAAAAAGTCAGCTCAGTAACCTGTAATTTTGGTTACAGAGGGTGCTATTAATCCATCTGTGGCGGCTTGTAGTCCGTGGATTGTAAAGGACAAACAAATGACCATCTAACACTGGGGTCAACAGATGACGCCATTCAGGCAGAAATTTGTGGGTTCACCATCGATGTTGTGGGTTGCTTTATATGAAAACCAGCTGTCCACAATCTAACCACAACTGGGTCCGATTTTTAGATTTCTGTTTTTATGTAGGGTTATTTAACATTTATTAATGTATTGCTTGATAATTGGTCAATACTTTCAACTTTGGTTAAACTGTCGTAGTTTTCATGTACATGTATTGAGTTATTGTCGGAAGATTTGATAAATATTCTGCTTCTTACCAACCGGTATTGCTTTGAAGGTCATTTTCATTTACTATTTCACTCTGTATGTTCTTTTTTATAATGCAGTAATTGTGCTGTCCAAATTTGTCCCTTAGAATGCGGGCTATGTACATTTCTGTCTGTTGTTGTTTTTATATTTTTGTCTTCCTTCTGAACAAAAACTTGGTTCGACAGCACTTTGGAATCATTTCCATTGGAAATGATTCAAAAGTGTTGTCTAACCATGTTTTTCATGAGAAAAATAAAATAAACAGCAGGCAACAAAATTGAATCAAGCATCGTAAGGGATAATGCTTGATGGCAGTTATATGAAGAAATGAATTTCCATCATTGCTTCATGACTGGTCAGTGTATGAGTAGACAGTCACCGTGGTTTTCTCGTCGCCGGGTGACAACCCCCTGCCCAGGTAGCCTGCCGTCATGGAGACAAGCTGCATCTTACAGAATAAAGGTAATGAGATAATGTGTCTCGCCCGTAGTGGGCGGGGTGGCCAGAGAAATTAGTGCGTAAAGGGACACTGGACTCTCAAACCTGGACAATGCAACCGGAGCCCAATGATCGTGGGTCATTATAAAAACATCAGGTATCAATGGCGGGGCCTAAGCACCATTTAGCCGGGAATACAATGCTAAAGAGTGTCAGTTTCGATTACATCTCACTGACAATAGGAAGAAAAATCCGGCCACTGTTTGGTAATGATTCCCTTTCAAATGTTCAGGGACAGTTACTAGAAAAGTAGAGATTAGCTTGCAAAGGGGGATGAGGCTTGTCCATTGTTGCGACGGCGTGCTGTATCTTAGATAGCCATCAACAGGAAATGCATTTATTTGACATTTTTGTCAATTTCAAGAGGGTCATTTTAAAGTTCAATTTAGATTTTCCTAGATGTCGAAATAATTTGATTTTTGAATCTTTAAATGGATTTGGAGACTTGAAGGAATTTGAACGACCTGATTAGAATGTAAAGTCTGACAGATTGTGTTTTTTGTCATCTTGTGCCTTCTGAAAGGCTTATTTCCTCTCTTGGTTTCCCATTGTTAACCCTTACAATGCTTAAATACATTTTGTTGTCTGCTGTTTTTTTTTGTTGTTTTTTTTTCAAATAAAAACCCTATTTTGACAGTTCATGAGATTATCTCCAATTGACTGCCAAAATATGTTTTAGTTCAGAAATATGTTTAAAATGATAAATAGCAGACAAAAATATTTTTCCCTGCCTTTTAATGACCCTAATATAGTCGAGGTGTGACCTAATATAGTTGAGGTGTGACCTAATATAGTCGAGGTGTGACATATTCATTTCATTAACAACTTTTTTATCATGGTCAATTTCTTTCTTTCTGATAACTTAAATATAGAACTTGTTTGCTGTATGTCTTTCTAAACATGTTAATTTGGATCTACACTGTTACAGACAACAATAAAATACTGTCGCTAGCAACTTCATGTCGAATGACATCTGGCACAGATTTTACATTTCTATCAACATAAAATGTTCTACAACCTAAAGAAATATACAAAATGTGAGCTAAAATCAATTTGATTGCATGTTTATTTCAGATAAATGGCTTTGTTTACATTTGTGGTGTAAATTTACATCATATTATTTAGAATCGTGATGGATCTACAATATATATTACCCGGCTGCTGACAGGTCGAATTCATAGGTCACCGTGATGTCACTTCCCCTCCAATTGCAGCCAATCAGCTGTCATCTGGTGTGGTTTCAATTTCAAATCTGTTTATGTTTGTGGTTATCAATACGTGTCCTGAGCTGAAAAGCCCTGCATACATTGTGCACCTGTCAGTTAACCCTTAGAATGTCCGGAAACAAAAATTGTAGTCTGCTGCTGTTTCATATTTTGTTTTTTCTCTGAATAAAAACATGGTGTGACAGCAATTTAGAATCATTTCCAACGGAAATGATTCTAAATTGCTGTCAAACTATGTTTTTGTTGAGAAAAAACGGCAACGAAAAACAGCAGACGACAAAATTGAATTCAGCCATTTATGGGTTAAAGCCGTACACGAGCACATGAATACATGCAAGCCAAGTAGTGCTTCATTACCCACTTATAATATTTCAGAAAAACTCATCAATTTCAATATTTCATTGAAGATTTATGTCGTGCCGTTACGGGGTCAATCGTAACTGCTCCGCAGAAATACATCATTTTAACAAGAAAATTTCTTGTTAGTGAGTAAACCCTTAATAGGGGAGAACTTCTTTTTCTTTCACCATGCTTTTCTTATGTTACATGAAGAACTATGTTGACTGCATGCGAGAACACGCTCCCTGTGAGATGATTCTCATTTGCTGCACCAAACATGTTGCAAATAGTATTACTGAAGTCATAGGATCCGAAATCACAACAGGGAAATTATTTTCGGCTGTTATCTGACAAATGATGTCTCATGTTTGTAGATCCTGTTATTCCCATAAGGTCACATTGAGCGCTAAGTAACTCGTCCATTTGCCAACAGTAGAACAATTTCTTTCGTGAAGGATTGGCAAACATTATTAGCCGTGATCAGATTTCCATTAGAGACTGAAAGTGTTCAAATATTGCCGTTTTAGCCCTCACTACGCTGGTGACGGAAATTGTCGTCTGCTGTTTTTTATTTTTGCCTTAATTCTTAATAAAAACAACCTGTTTTGACAGCACATGTGAATCGTCTCCAGCGGAGACGATTCTCATGCGCTGTCAAAACAGGTTTTTATCGAGAAATTTTGAAAATAAAACATTTCCGGCAGACGACAAAATTTAATTCAGCGTAGTTACGGGTTAATGGTCGAGTCAAGCTTCAATTTAGTATATGCTCAAATTTTATTGTCATACAACCTTTATTATCTATGCTCATTCATATTTTATAGCATATAAAATGAACTTTCGCAGTCTAATAGCATAGTGTATTAAAAATTATAATACACTAGTGATATGAATATGTCGATAAGACCCCTACAGAAAACTTGTAGCTGTAGGGGAATCTTACAGCTACAATGTATGGTGCTGTGTTTATGTATTATTATTAAGTAGAATCTAACATTTGTGTTGATTTAACCCTTACTATCTATCTTAATTTTTTGTCGTCTGCTGTTTATTTTCTATTTTCCATTTTTATCATCAAAAACATGCTTTGACAGCACTTTAGAATAAGTTACAACATGCTTTGACAGCACTTCAGAATCATTTCCATTGGAAATGATTCTACAGTGCTGTCAAACCATGTTTTTATTGAGAAATAAGGCAATATATGAAGGCAACAGTAGACGACAATTGTTGTGAGTAGCGGTCTAAGGGTTAATATGATCTTTCTTAAACTTAATGACTGATTTCATGAATATTATGAAATCAGTACTCATTTCAAGTAATTGGCCGAGTGAAGTCAGCAATCTTGTTTAATAAATATATTAAATAATCACTGGTGTAAAATCCTCTATATATGCTTTTGTCTGATCATTACATTCTACGTTGTTTCATACCACTGGCCCCTGCTTCGTGGAGGCCAGCCGATTATATCTCGAGTATATGTTCGTGTATGAATACAGCCCGCATTCCGACCCCATATAGACACAGATCATTTTTTCATATGTACTTCTCGCCGTATCTTGATCTATCTGTCATATTTTTTGTATTATCTGCATTATTATAGATAATTCACGTGAATGAAATCTAGCCTCGTAAATAAGTACATCTCATTGAGACGTATATATCGCGGTGCATCTCCTCTGTACAATTAGTGAACACACACAAATGTTTAAATCCCACGATGATCATTAGGGGGAGATAACCCATTGTCATAGAACAATGCGGCGTATCGCATTTAATATTTGTATATATTTCAAATTCTAAGTAAATGCATGTGCCAAATTTTACGAAATTTGAGAGTTTCGTTGAATAGCTTAACATTAATTCAATAGCTCACGAGAAAAGTGACAAGTTGTATTTTGCATCCAGTATAGCTGCAGATCATTCAGCGCAGTTGTGTAGTCCGTCAGAATCTGCACTGTTTGCTTGTAGCGCATCATTCAGTATGAAACGACATTCCCTGATCATGTGACAGGAACACACATGGCTATATGGCACCACTGGACTGTCAGAAATGTGAAGCAACTGACTTATGGGGCTTATGGCATTTATAGCCAGTAACTTGTGATCTTCTATCGTTACTGATATCGGTATATAATGCATGTTATGAGACAGGTGTTTCCAGTGTTGTGCCTACGTCTCACTTTCAGAGGGATAATTTCAAATTTTGGGCCCTTTTTGTATTAAAATAATAGGGAGATTTTGAAATTTTAAGGGACATGGACAATTTTAGGTGGGAAAATGTCCCCTGGACTCCCTCTAGGCACAACGCTGTGTTTCAGTAACTAAATAGCGAACAGTGCAGACCTGAACAGACTGCGCGGATGCGCAGTCTGGTCAGGGTCTACACTGATCGCATATGCGCTACACCCCATTTCTCTATGCACAGACACAAATAACTACTGCTCAGTTTTACCATGTGCCAATGGAAATGTAGTCACCTTTGTAATGACTCCGATACGAGTTCATGAGTAAAACACAATAATATCTTGACAATCGGTGCTTACAGACTATCCACAATTACAGCCCCTGCTCTTCTACAAGCAGACTGATTCATCTAGAGGCAAATAAACCCATGTTTGTTGAAGGCATTGTGTTGATTTTAGTGGCCAAATGACAAACAGTGTAGACCCTGTCAGACAGTGGCGATGCAGATTGATCAGGGTTTCCACTCGCCACCACAAGTCCGATTTCCTCATCACTCGCATAATATACCTGGGTGGTTTTTGTCTCTGTGTGTTCAAAGGAAGGAATATCTATCTATCAAAAACAGACAGTTAGTGAGTCACGATAACCATGATACTTCAGGTACGCTTTCGATAAAGATTAAGGAATATTGTCCTCGTTATCAGTTTAGCTACTTCATTTGTAACATTTTGATACATGTTATCAACTGACCGTCTTGTATGTATGTAGCTCCAATACACGTACCGGTATGTCGCCTAATAATAAATGATTTTGAAGGAATGCGCACACTATCGATAAACTGAACTTGTGAGAATGCCAGTTATCCCCATTATTCCATTGTGGGGAGACAGGCAGGCTGGTTTTGGTCTACACTGGTCGCAAAGACAATAAACCTGATTATGCCAGATCATCGCCCATCGAAGCCAGGCCCTTGTATTACCACCTCCCTTATGGTATCACCATTTTTCACCAATGTTTATTTTGAATATCCATAATATTGTGTGTAAATCACATTTAAAAATTTACAAAAAATTCAGAGCTCACGAGCTCTGAATTTTTTGTCAACTTTTCGACATCATTTACGGAAAATCTTGCATTTTCGAAAACAATATCTGCAAAACACGGCGATGCGTTAAGGGAGGTAATAGCAGAGACAATGTTCCACATTAGCGCCATAATGGAACAACAGCGAATGTGTCGCGCCGTGCCTCCTAATATGCCTTATGGGTTGATTACAAATGTGCGTGTTCCTCACCAATCTTCATAAACCTATTACCGAACCATTGAATACTTGTGAAAAGTTCTCATTTGAACCTGAGCGTGTCACATGATGGTTGTGTCATCTCCCGAGTATCATTGGCATTGCTCTATACACAGTTGACCCACCAACGCGATGTTATGATCCCTGTATTTGCCATTTTATATAAAGGTATTAACGGCCCTTCATCACCCCCTCATGAATGTCATCGTATGTCAGTGTGTGGTTTTCTATAATATCCAGGTCATGTGTTATATGCCTAACAATATGTAGGTCATGCCCTACAGACCTAGTGGATAATAAGCATGGTGGCTGTATGTAATATACGCATGGTAAATGAGATTAGACAACTTTTTTTTCTCACAATATTGACAAAATTTCACCCAAAAAATCACATAACAATTGATTGCGAAAATTCACAAATAGATTTTTTTTTAAATTCTAACCTTCCCCATATTCTTTTGTAAACATCCTTTAACCATTTCACCCCTATGAGCTGTTCCATGTTAATGTTGGACTATTCAATTAATCAATAAAGAGGTATTGTTTCAAAATCTTCATAATAATGCCAAATACTGCAGATCCTGGGCTCGTTACGAGCCAGCTCATCAGGATCTGCAGTGTTTGCAAATGTCATATTTATGGTATATAGGGTTGAAAGAGTAAATAAAGATGTTTTTTTTTCATTAAAAAATATATTTCCTAATGCACAAACCAGCCTAATTGATTACATATATAATCACTTAGACGAGCAGGTGTTATCTCCAGCTGACAGTGGGAGAAATCACCAATCACAACATCGGTGTGTAGACAACCCTGACAACTATAATAAGTCAAACGAGAACATTATCTGCTAAAAGTGTGTCATATTTGAAGGTACTGATTACTAAAACAAGATAGGCAAATCACTTAGAGGCACAAACCTTCAGATCCTGGTAAAGAGATAACTTTAAATTGACACTTGTATGCACCTTCCTTGACATATTTTATAACTAAACACCCCGTTTAACTGACGGTTATAAACACTGAGTAGACAGTTTGAACACCCTCAGACACCTATGCAAAATTTTCCCCAGCTGACAAAAAGGACAATATGATATATGTGGCAGGCATAACCACAAATCAATCTGCACATACATGTCGTCTGATAATAGCTTGTACTGTTAAAAATTGAGTTAATCATGCTTAGTTGCCCCTCCAATATATTGATTGCATGTGATATATATTAGGCTTGTTTTAGTGGGCGATTGGATGGGAGAATGTGAAGGGTAAATTTAATGATGGGTTTCATCCTTAACGGAATCCAGACATGCCTGGTTTGGCCCTTAGGTACATTTTTGGTTCCACTCATTATAAAAGTAGTAAGATTAGTACTAATTGTGTTACTTTTAGGGAGTGGGTCTAAGTGATGCTGGTGCGGTGACGACCTGGTACCAGGTCAGGTTATTCTAATTTTATGGCTATAATTTTATGCAAATATTCAGTTCTGATTTTGGTCCCACCACACCCACCCCTATTTGTGACCTACACCCCAGGAGCTACCGACACATGCATGCAACATGAGCAATAGTTATATGGCTTGCAGTTTTGTCAGTTGCTGAAACATTGCAGATGCTGGCCTGGGTCTGTAATGTCACAATGACCGTAAGCATTGTTTTGGCAGATTATGTTTCAATTCATATTTGCTTGATAAACCACTTAATTATCCCATCCAGTTCCTGTGGCTTTTGTAACGGCCCTGGCTAATTGTTGTTGGTCAGTTGGCCTATAGATTACAGATAGCTAGGTAGCTATTTGTCTGTTTATTTACTGTATAATTGTGGGTAGATGGGACTCATCGTTTTTGTGACCAGTGTATATCCAGATCACCCTGTGCATCCACACAGCCTGATCAGGATCTGCACTGTTCGCCATTCCATCAACGTAACATGCTTCATGCTTCTAGGTCATTTTCAAGCTACAGGAGTGCGCCATTTGATCAGGAACTTCACTGGTCACAACTCACATAAGCCAATCTCTCCAGTCACGGCCACAATTAAGGAAATCATAAACAGATACCTGCTCTGACAAATTGCTGGGATGTAGGCCGATATGTAACAGATCTGGACACGATGTTCTTAATTTTGTTTGACATGACAGTTCCCAGAAAGTAAATATTGAGAGTGAAGGTTTCATGGGGTTTGACAAATTACTAATAATATTGCTTCAGGAACTTATGCTGGTGCATAAACACCTGAAGATTTTCTTTTATTTATTTTTTTATCTTGGCTTACACCGTCTATACCACCTCTAGCTCACAGGTTGAAGTAATGGACCGAGGTCTATAATTCGCCTATGTCATCTCAAGGGGAGAATATCGCAGTGATCGAGGTAGCAATTTTGTTTCTATACCACCTCATCCACTGAATATTATAACTAGCAGTATGAACATTAGTTTTTCTGCCTCGTAGCTTACTAATTGAATTTTTATATTTAGTTTAAGCAATATGTATTACAATTACAAATTATTTAAATTATTTCAACATGTGTCTAGAACGGAAACTTGTTTCTATATGTGCTTCAGTACATTTGTTTTATCAATAATTTCACAGCCAAAACGTGTAATGGTTCACAAAGTGTGCTTGCTAGTACAGTATCAGCAGAAATATGTTACCAAAGCAGCATAAAGCACGACCTCCTGAATTTGATTAAATGTCTCATTTGTCTTCGTTACCCCATTTGCAATCCATACAGCAAACATCCTCATATGTGGCTGTGAAATTGGGCTTATGGGATTTGTGACCAGTGTAGATCCTCATCAAATAACACAATCCTGTAGCCAGGTAATGGTATTTATTGTTTGTTATTAGCACGGCGGGTGTTTTATTGATGGAATGACGAACAGTGCTGATCCTGATCAGACTGTGCATCTCTGGATCTACACTGGTCGCAAAACCCATAAGCCCCATTTCTCCAGTCGCAGCCACATATGCATACAATAGATAATCCCAGAACTGGAGTTACAATAAATAAAATATATGGCAATACCATTATGAACATAATTTACACATTGGTTTGCATGTTTAATACCATATAATTTTGGCCCATTTAAATAAAATAGTACTGCTCATTTTGAGAAACGTCTCTGCAAGCAATATTCCAGCACAATGCCCGTGTTACACCAACTATTATGTTTTATTAGCGACAGAAGGTTCAAATTAAGGGTTTAATGTTTGGAATTTGCCTCCTAGATATAACCGAGCTCGACAATGGGTGAAGTTGGAGAGAAAATCTGTTGTGCAAGTGTAATCACAGGGTTTGTCTTCGGAAAACACATTTTCAATAATGGCACCACGCTGGCACCATTGTCTGTGCAGGGCCAGATAGAATACACAATCTCATTAAAGGAATGAGCTTTGGAGCCTCAATATTGCAAACAATGAGCGAAATGTGTTACCGTAATAACCCTAAATATTCTGACACCAGTTCTTCCTTGGGAAGCACATATAAATATGTGTGCGTATATGGTTTTCCACAACAGCGAATGTCGCAATATTTAGGGTTAGTGTGGTTGTATTGGCCTATCATAATACAGTGAAACCTCTCTAAACTGGCCACCCTGGGAGCTCCCCAGTACAGTGTGGGAGCTCCCCAGTACAGTGTGGGAGCTCCCCAGTACAGTGTGGGAGCTCCCCAGTACAGTGTGGGAGCTCCCCAGTACAGTGTGGGAGCTCCCCAGTACAGTGTGGGAGCTCCCCAGGGTGTCCGGCTTAGAGAGGTTTCACTGTAAATCAGGCATTTGATCATCATGAGCCATAGTTGTGTTCTATGCAATCACGAACATACATTATCACCTTGTATAAATGACCGAGAAACTCATCAAAAATAAAATCACAGGTGTTTTCTTAGTTTCCGGTTTAGAGAGGTTCCACTGTAATGTATTTGGATGCAATTTGTTTTGGGGGTTTCTCAAAACAAATTGTCTACGATTATTTAGGGTTATTATGGTAGGTTAGACCGACTGCCAAATTTGAATTGTATTGGATATTCTGCAGTTTTGATATGCTACATCGTTGCCCTGTTTTAGATCCATCGTCCAATACATGCGAATGGATCAGACATCCATGACTGGCGAATCTCTATGCTGTAAAGCTGAAGTGGGTATTTTTTTATATTTCTCCATGAAGGTTTATTATGTGGTTATACACTTGAAGAGAATCTTGGTGAAATATGATTTAGATCAGTGGTTTAAACATTTATGTTTAAGGTGAGAATATGTGTTGACCCTTAATCCGCTACTCACAACAATTGTCGTCTGCTGTTGCTTTTATATCTTGCCTTAGTTCTCAATAAAAACATGGTTTGACAGCACTTCAGAATCATTTCAATGGAAATGATTCTGAAGTGCTGTCAAAGCATGTTGTCAATTATTCTCAAGTGCTGTCAAAGCATGTTTTTGATGATAAAAATGGAAAACAAAAAATAAACAGCAGACGACAACAAAAATAAGATAGCGGTCTAAGGGTTAAACTTCCCTCAAATGTCCTACCATTCCATTGCATGGTCTGATAAACTGGATATGAAAAAAGACTACCGGTAGCCTGGTATTCTCTATTTTGTTCCTTCCCTGACTCAAATTTTCTCAAAACTCAAACGAAATGCATTGTCATATTTTCTCTAAGATAAAAACTGAATGAAAATGCGATCTCTGATATCCTTTGCAAACAAATTTCTTATCTATAATTAATACACGGTGATAGTTCCAAAAACTGTGGAGTTAATCAAGTCTGTAGTTGAAAGAGAAAAATCTATATTGATCCGGGGATGATAACGCGGCTAATACAGCCACTCACATTCCACGATCACGTTCCTCAATTTTTGGGCCTGCTTCGGAATCAGTATAAGGAATAAATTCTGGTAATATCACTCTGTTTATTTGCGGTTGGTTAAGCGGGGCTGCGATGATAAATTCTGGCATTTGATTCTGGTGTGCTGCACAAAACGTGCCAATTTCACATTGCTTGACAAATACTGAGAAAAGCAATCAGCGGAATTAATTTCATAATCTAGTTGAGGAGAAAAAGATCCCTTCGCAGATATAGCAGACAATGATTGTTTTCTTTGTTAATCAGAACTTATCATCAAATTTCCATTATTGGTCAGAAATGTTTGCAGAAGCAATAAATCTTATTATACTCGATGGTGTAGCTTAGATACTGTTGGAATATTTGGCAAGTGTGAAGAGCCCAATCCACCAGATACAAAAACCCATTTTGACCTTATATGTGACTGTGACTCTGAACACTATAAAACGTCAATATACTATAAATCAATTCCCTGGCCCCATGTGTATACCAAATCTTATGCAATGGTCATAATGTGGCTCAGGATCTACAGGTTTTGTGACCAGTGTAGATCCTGATCATCCTGTGCATCCACCTGTACTTGTTACCGCCACTTTGGTCCCAGGTTTGTACCCGCATGTTTACATTTTTATGCCATTTTAAAGTCCTACCATGCCCAGTTGTCGGCTCCATCCATTCCGACCTACCCAGAGTCAAATTGGAAATTTCAAAAAGAGCATAGACTCATTTCACCATTACAGTTTACATACACTGCCTCCCATGTAACACAATACCAGAAACACATTCAGACTTGAACACCCTATGTAACACAATACTTGAAACACATTCAGACTTGAACACCCTATGTAACACAATACCAGAAACACATTCAGACTTGAACACCCTATGTAACATAATACCAGAAACACATTCAGACTTGAACACCCTATGTAACCCAATACTAAGAACACATTCAGACTTGAACACCCTATGTAAACCAATACTAAGAACACATTCAGACTTGAACACCCTATTTAACCCAATAGCGCTCGTCTATCTCACAAGGAATCTGCTATAAATAGAATGCCATAAATCTGGCAGAGTAGGACAAACATTCAGTCTTACACACTTTGGGCTGCATTAAATGCAGGTTGCATTGTTCTGGACTTACACTGACCATTATGAAAGTTTACTGATGCATGTATTTGTCCTACTATTGCAAACACACACATTGGTGACATATGTGCAGATGAGTGCTATTCTAGGAACATGAACAGGTTTCTAGTATTGGGTTGCATTGGGTGATGCATAGTGACAAGAGAGGTTGTCACCAACCAGTTAAGCCTAGATCTGACAGCATTGTTCAATCTAAACTGACCATAACAACCAAATGGTACCTGTCTGCAGATACAGTCTGTTATTATGTATAACTTTAATCAATATGCATGTATGTTTTAATAAGAGAAATCCAATTTTCAATTCCAGTGGAGCTATAAAGAGGGTTATTTATACCTGTCAATGATGGAGCTGCTTATCTCCATCAATATCTATAATTAACCAATTAGTGAACAGAGAAAATAATATTGAACAGTGCTGCAGAACAGAACTCTTAAAAGTGGCGAAACCAACATTTGTTTCGCGTTTCATTATTAGAAATACACATATATATCTGAGTAGAGTATACAATTCCTTTGGGCAAGCGGAATATTGTATATTCTGGTTTATGGTAATGTCACATGATGTCAATCGACCAATGAAATGTCTACAAAAGTGTTTTCAATTATTTTGTCAGTGAGCAGGAAGGCACATGATAAATATTTGTACAATGTACATGGGGGCCGTTTCACTAAACTTTGTACTGACTAAAATGTTTGTAAGTGCAAAATTATGATAGTCTGTAAATTTCACATTAACAATGTTTTCTTGTATACAATTATTGTATGTACATGTATTGAGCTCAATAAATGTAAATCCATGAATTGAAATTTCAAGACGATCTTAAATTTGCAGTTATGAACATTTTAGTCGTACAAAATTTAGTGAAACAGGCCCCTGGTATGTAGCTATCACATGCTTTATTTTATGCATAGATTTATAGCTGTAAAGTTATTCCAGTAGATAGCATTGTAATTGCTATTTGTGTCGTTCACTTGCACCCTTGAAGAATTGTGTTTCTATTTAACTGCCACATGAGATAACATTCAACCCTTTCAACACCAGAGGCCTGTATAGTGGTATCGGCAAACAGTGTAGATCCAGATGAGCCGGCTCATGACGAGACGTCCATCAGGATCTGAACTTTTTGCAAGTAATTTTCATATTTAAGAAAAAAAAACACCCCATTTTCATAAATGGACTAGTCTGAAAATCATTTTGTGACCATATGATATAACTATTTAAACCTTAATACACTGCTGAATTAAAATTTGTCACCTGTTTATGTTGTATTTTCCATTTTTATCAGAAAACACATGGTTTGGCAGCACTTTAGAATCATTTCCAATGGAAATGATTCTAAAGTTCTGCCAAACCATGTTTTTATTGACATAAAAAAGGTAAAATATGATACCATAGCAGAAAAAAAAGAACATTTCCAGCCTTCTAAGGGTTAAAACTAGGTATGTAAAACAGGGTAAGTGAACAACAGTAACAACAGAGAACAGACCGTAAGTCCCCAGATCCTTTAGCCCACAAGTCCCAATAAACACATATTTCTCGTGATCAATGCTGTGTTTGAACAGTTACAGAGCGAGCTGGATATTGGCTAATTTGGTAGGCAAAATAAACCATAAATAATGAATATTTTATAGTCTTTTCAAAACAGTAATGGCCTTATTTTATGGTTGTGAAGTGAGTGTGCTACACTCATAACTGGAACACAAAACCCGCATTGATCCCAGGCACGGCTAACTATCTGTGAATCAATTCTAGATGGGGCTAGCCAGCAGATAGTATGTCTCCCTGCTTGCTACATGGCCAATTTTTACAGAAAATTATTTGCAGATTTATATGAGAAAAGTTCCATAATTTTTTTTTGAATGTGGACCTTTTGAACCTTTAGCTAGACATCTGATTGGTTGGTCAATTGGTATTATGGGTATTTATATTTGTATGCAACTCTATGCATACAATGGAGGTTGTATGAATGGTCAAGAACTGGAAACCTGTGGATGAAGTGGCAATGACTTGGGTGTAAGAGTTAGACATTATTTTTGCTATTCCTTAACATTATATTTTTTACTGTGGTTAGTAATGTTCGGTATGATTGGAAAGATGATAAATGACAAGTTGACGATCTATTTAACGCTTTCACTCCTAAGTACATGTAACTGGAATGCATTTTGATATGTTAATTTTGCAACCAATCCAACCGTCACAAGATTATTTTGAGACTAGTCCATTTATGAAAAGGGGGTGTTTTTGTTCTCAAAAACATGAAAATTACTTGCAAAACAAACAGATCCTGATGAGACATCTCATCTGGATCTGCACGTTTTGCCAATACCACTATACAGGCCTGTGATGTTGAAAGGGTTAAAATATGAATTGACAAGAAAAACACAAGTAAAATTAGTCTCCATCCAATGTCTGTCAGTCTGTATAAAGGGATGCAACACGGGCATAAACAACCGTGCATGCCTACCAACTATTAATTGTCTCAGCGTCTACAATTTAATTGTTGGGTCCAAAGTTTGCAGTATATTCCACTGTGTCATGCTATGTCTTTCCTTCGTCTATGGTGGAAACCTCTTGAAAGCAAATTAGTGGCCAATATACTCAGCAATCAACCGAGTAGTCATGGACATGGTGAAAACCTTGTCTGGTATTAGCCTGTCTTAGTGTTCCTCGTCCGCAAAATACTCTTCTCACTGTGAGCATTGTCTACACCGTTGGCTGAACAAATAATCTTACATAAATTATTTATTAAACCTGTTTACTGATTTCATAAGAAACGTGTTTCTTATCAAATCAGTAAAAAGGTTTAATAAATACCATATCAATTCATCTCAAGTGTTAGATTCTGTTTATTGCCGAAGCACAGCATCGTGCATTGAAGCTGTAATGGTCGCCTATGTTTTCTGCAGCGGTCTCATTTGAATATTTTTTACACTCGTGTATTATGATCTTTATTACGCCATGTTATTACACTTCAAAGGGCAATATTATGTTATAAATTTGGATACTACATTCATTTCCTCAGTATGCCTTTAGAATAGTGTAGGTGGTAAGCCGGCTAATCAACTAAAAATATATGCTCAATAGAAATGCCCAATTTTATGCACGTGCAGGCTATTTCCATTTAATCTGTAGGAGGCTGATATAGACAGCCACTAATTGATTCAAATGATGGCCATAAAAACTGAAATTAGCCCTAAACATTTCAAAGGAATTCTAATTAACCCAGCAACTTGTCAATATACAAGTAAAGCCACATGGTGCTAAAACAGTTAGCATCGGTTTCCACTCTGTAAGGGGTTTCTTTGGTTCCAAGGGTGCAGGTAAATCTGATCAGGTAAATTGCTGATGAATAACACTCTCACCCCTACATAATCGGCATTCACTTGCTCATGCTAATCTTTGGACTAGTTCATTAATCATATGAGGAATATTTTTTAAAATCTGAAAAATGGTAAATACTGTAGATCCTGATGAGACGGCTCGTTACGAGCCGTCTCATCAGGATCTACAGTGTTTTCAAATGTCGGCTCTATGGTCTGTAGGGTTTAAATAGTTAAAGGAATGGTGTGGTGATAGCAAATACAACATATTTTTGGAATATGAAATATTAATTATGAGAGTGACTATATTAACCAGCACTTCATTTATGATGTTTTTGTTGTATCACACTTTGACATACAACTGCAATCAATCCATTGATACTGTAGTTTAGTATACTGATACCATTTTAATTCGTTGGAAAATTGTGTTATCTTTATTTGACAATCCTGTAATGAAGAAACTAATAGACCGACTGTTTGTTATATACAACCTTACTTCAGTATCCATACCTTGTATGTATTTTCAGAAACAAAGAATACATCCAGTGTTGAAGTAGTGAAAGACAAGTGGAAATGGTTAAAGACGGGTGGATGGTTTTAGTGAAAGACAAGTGGAAATGGTTAAAGACGGGTGGATGGTTCTACAGCTTCTGATAAGTGCAATTACCTTTTTACTACCCATTATTAAAGAATAAACATTTTATTACATTATTTGCAGCCATTAAATTTCATCGTTTTTATATCTCCATGTGTTGTAGCTATACATGCATGTACATGTTGAATCTTGTATAAAAAATTAAATTGATCTAGATGTTTCCCAAATTGTTTACCTCCAAATACGGATTAACCAATTCATTTATGTAGTTGGTGTAAGTAGTAGCTATTGTTATCTCCAGAAGGGAGTCACGATAGAAATGTTGGGTAGTCCCATGTATTGGAGTTGACATTCTCGGAGTACACAACTGCCCCGCGCTAATCTTGCCAATATTCAAATTTATTTTTATTTAAATCAAGCAGCTTGATTGACTGAGCCTCAGCTGTGCCACAGCTCAGTCAATCAAGCTGCTTGATTGCGAGTTGAGATTGCCAATAGATGTTCAGAAACGTTGATAATCTTGGCAGTATCTGTGGTCCAAAACGCTTGAATGCTGTGCTTGCAATCAAGCAGCTTGATTGACTGAGCCTGAGCTGTGCCACAGCTCAGGCTCAGTCAGTCAAGCTGCTTGATTGCGAGTTGAGATTGCCAATGGATGTTCGGAAACGATGACATCTTGGCAAGATTAACACGAGCAGTCGTGTACATGTATATATACAAGAACTGGATGGTCCTGAGATGGTCTCTCTGCAGCATCCATCACTCTCCACTGTCTTGGGCATGGTTGAGATGAGATTGAACAGATAGGGCTTCAGCCTTTGTGACTAGTGTACATCCAGATCAGCTTGCACATAGTATGATCATTGTCTACAATGTTCGTAATGTCTCAAATTGTTCTCAAAGACTGTTTATATACACAAAGCTCCAGATAAGTTGTGTGTATAAAGAGTATTATACCCCCAGATTCCAATTTCAATGCGTATTTTACTTTTACAAATGTTACAAATTTTCTTCCTTTGCTTTTTGCATCTCAACTAAGTAAATTTCAACTTAGTATTTTTACTACTTAATTTGAAAATCACTGCGTATTTTCACATTGCTGTGAGTATTTTGTACTCCCATTATGATAATCAATGCGTATTGTGTTAAAATAAGTGTGTAAAATACGACAATACGCACCTTATCTGGAGATCTGATACATAAAAAGCGAGCTTTAGCCGATTTGAACATAGACACAAATATCACAAGTCGCATTTCTTAAATGTGAAAACCACAATTGTGAGACAACAGTGTCACTGACGCTAGTTAACCCTTTGAACCCTAAGGAACTGGAATGGACTGTGATATAGCATGCTAATGTTCCGACCAATCCAATGGTCACAAAATGATTTTCAGATTCGTCCATTTATGAAAAGGGGGGTGTTTTTGTTCTCAAAAATATTAAAATTACTTTCAAAAAGTGCAGATCCTGATGAGACGGCTCGTTACGAGCCGGCTCATCTGGATCTGCACTTTTTGCATAAACCGATACAGCGGGATTTCGGGTTCAAAGGGTTAATTGATCTAATTTGTTGATAAAAAATCTAGATTATGATGTACAGGAGATGTGATGAGTAGTTTTGTACTTCTATCTAACTAGTCTCTATATAGACCTGGCTGGTGGGCATATTACATTGCTCTTTAGGTTCCGTACTTCGTCCGTACATGTACATTTACGTTGTATCAAAAAGTTTGTAAGAGTTTCTCCAGTTAGAGTCCAGTATGCCACGGGGGGCATATCCAGGTTTTACAAACATAATGTCTAGTTGATACAGGTTACGAAAAAATGCAATATTTTCCGTAAATGATGTCGAAAGTTGAATTGAATTCCGCATGAGCTCTGAATTTTGTGTCAACTTCCGACATCATTTACAGAAAATATTATGTTTTTCAAAAATCAATATCTTCAAAATACTGCCATTGGATAAGGGAGGTAATTCCAGCACCAAACCCAAATCTCTATTGCTGCAAGTTTGAGTGACAGTTGTAATAACCTGTGGCGGAGTAGTTTTTGTGGAGGCTTTTTGAAAAACAATCCAGATTGTATTTCATTTCCGTAGCAAAAAAGATAAATTAATCAGATTTCTGGTAGATAATATTGGTTGAAATTAACGGTTTCGCATCGGAAGATGCATGTTGTAATTACACAAGTAATCTTCTTTTGCTTAAAAAATTCACCCAAGGCCTGACAAAAACAGGCTTATTACTTTCTGACCAGTGTAGGGTTGGTCGGGCCCTCGGGTATGTTTTTTATATTTGGCTCTTGTTACCTGGGAGTTGAATTGGGTTATTGCCCATTATAAAAGTAGTAAGATTATTACTGATCCTACCGCTTTTGGGAGGGGACAAGTGATTCTGGTGTGGCGAGGACCTGCTTCAGATCAGGATTATTCTGATTTCAGGGCTGAATATACGGCAACCTAGTAAGCCGATATGTATGTTAGATAGATTGTACTGGCCGATATATAGCAATTGTTACGACAAAAATATACTTAAAACAGGTGTTTTAGCAATGTTTCATCCGTGCAGTCTGATCAGGACATACACTGTGTGCAGATGTATTTGGAACTATTGTATCCAACACTTGTAGATCTGTATTGGATTGTACAGTTGACAAAAGCTGATCTGGTGCTACATATGGTTGTGATGATCACATGTTCGTATAAGCTCAGTGCACTAAATCTTAGTATTATGTGGGTATTTCTATTGAAAATCAGCCATATTTTCCATATATATATAATTGAAAGTTGCACCACATATTTTGAAACTTAGGAATTTTATTTTAGCCGAGTGATCCACCGCATAGAGTGGTTATTTTTGTGCGGTTTGCGCTCAGCGTCCACCGCAATAGCGGACGTGCGACACACGAGAGGGGCCGGCGACCGACCGCCTCTCTCCATATCAGATACACAAGCCGTCTCACCGAAGACTCGCTATAGCGGTTTATGCAAACAGCGCATATCCAGATGAGCCGGCTCGTAACGAGCCGTCTCATCAGGATCTGCACTTTTTGCAAGTAATTTTCATATTTTTGAGAACAAAAACACCCCCTTTCATAAATGGACTAGTCTGAAAATAATTTTGTCACAATTGGATTGGTCGCAAAATTAACATATAAAATTCCATTCCAGGTACTTAGAGGTGAAAGGGTTAAACAAAGTTGTTTGATAGAAATGAAAATGTTAAGAGAATTTATAAAGATTTTAAGTTGGTGAATGATGCCTGTCTATGCCTTTGTGTGTATGTTGCATTTGACCTATGACATTTCTGTTCCAATGTGCGGCTTGCATGATGTTGTCACTAAAACTAAATAAAATATGCACCGTTATGAAACATTCTATGCATTTAAAACATAAAAATTTAAACATCCGCTGTTCATTGTTCTGTGCCTTATAACGTCCTAGTGACATCACAAAACAATTAAATTCACTTAATGTACGCCTTGTGTGATGGCGAAACGTGACTATAATTTCCATTGTGAATATTTAACAATTGATTAAAGTATGACGATTAGTGTCGAATTTCAAATAATTTGTGATTTTATCAGTAGATGGGAATAATTTTGTATAAAACACATTAATTCTGGCATAAATAGACCGCTACCTGCCATTTTCTTCCAATCAAACGTATTGCACTAGAGATCGTTATGAAATAGATTTTTCATCATCATGGGTTTTGACATGAAATTTGGTTTTGCAAAACTCATAAAAAGAACATTATGATAATTTCTTAAAATCGATTTGAATTTATTTATCGAATTATCAACATATTATGTTTTGAGTCGTATCAGTCTCAGTTTTGACAGGGACAATATTTTACCTGGGAAGTTTAATGGTAATTCGGCACTTAAGTTTCAACTGATATGTAATACTACACCCGAACGAGATGATATCAAGAAGGCTCTCGTCTCGGTGGGAAGGGAAAGTGTCTATTGGATAGACAATAATGTAATTATAGTTCTGGTTACATAATCCATGCATGGAAAATCACAAGATTCAAATATCATAATAAACCTTATCTATATTCATAAATGTCAACAAATGTCAACTTTACTTTCCGTGTTTAATATTGTAAAATGGGTACCTGGGGGCTGTTTCACTAAACTTTGTACAACTAAAATGTAAGTGCAAAATTATGATAGTCTGTAAATTTCATATTAACACTGATTTTTTGTAAACAATTATTTGATTTACATGAAACGGGTAATTTATTACTTAATTTTTATAACTCTACCTGCATGAAGATATGCATTGATAAAATACATACCGGTAAATAAATAAATTTCATAATACTAAACATTTTTTGAAATTTACTCTGGTAGATATGTTAATTTTCCGACCAATCCAAAAAAAATAAATATATGAAAATTACGGTACTTGTAAAAAGTGCAGATCCTGATGAGACGGCTTGTCACAAGCCAGTTGTGACAAGCTCATCTTGATCTACACGGTTTTCAACACCGTTATAGAGGGCTGTGGGGTTAAAAGGGTGAATGGATTACATAATATGTAGACCCTGATCAGACCGCATAGCAGAACAGATTATCTGGTTCTACACTAGATGGAAAGACAATAATCTTATTTGTCAGATCCCATCTGTATGCATAGGTTATTTATTTCACATCACATTGCATACCATTTGATGTAAGTATCAAGTAATGGAGTCAAAACAGTAATGTTATTTTCAGCCACTTAAGTATTAAAAAAAATATGTCCTTCCTTTGTTTTTGTCCCGATGAATGTGTTTTGGTTGATATTATTCATAATTGCTTTTATAAAGGTCGCAGGTGTAACCTAGATATGGCAGATATTAATTAAGGGCAACATGTCTTGCTGTTAGCTCAACCAAGCATTGTTTTTTATGGCCAAAAATGTTGTAATTAAAATACCTGCAATATTTTTGCAGTGGACCCACCTTTGACCTTGTGTGTTTGACGTAGCAAGACAAACGGGAGGTGACGGCGAGCCTGTCCAACGACTGTAATTATCAGGTTTACAATGTTAATTAGCTGGTTTAATTGTACACCTACATAGATGGTAAATTTTTACGGGAATTGGCGGGAAATCAGGATAAAAATGTGTATACATGTATATATATATTGTAAATTAGAGCCAGGCTTCTGCTTTTATATTAAAACTTTATTAAAAGATGTTTCACTTCATGTCATATGTTAACGTGAATGTGAAAAATGGTAGCATAAGGGAACTGCGTTAAAGTGAGAAACAAATTCATAAAAATAATTGTACGAAAGACCGTGAAACGCCCGGCTCCTGAATTACAGTGAAACCTCTTTTAAACGGGTTCCAGTGTGTCCATTTAGAGAGTATCCATTGAATAAAGATGTATTTTAACCCTTTCACCCCTAAGTAACTGGAGTGGACTTTGATATGTTAATTTTTCAACCAATCCAATTGTCAGAAAATAATTTCAGACTAGTCCATTTATGAAAAGGGGCTGTTTTTATTATCTAAAATATGAAAATTACTTGCAAAAACTGCAGATCCTGATGAGATGGGTCGTCACGAGCCAGGTCATCTGGATCTATACACATTTTGCCAATACCACTATACAGGCCTGTGGTGTTGAAAGGGTCAACTACTATTTGTTGTTTTTTTGGCACAGGGATGATGTCATAGTGGCCCCTGCTTTGAGATGAAACTGGCGTATCCAGACTAAGCCCTTAATACTGCAGGTAAAGGATTAAACCTGGGCCACATTGGTGAGACATGTGCTCCTACGTGACAACCAACCAGTGTCTAAATTCCAACTTCACCCATAAATATAGATATTATGTACGTTATAACACGTTATGCCTAGGATTTATTTTGCTTTGTAGACTTCTAGCTGGTCAGAAGCAAAGATACAGACTTCACAATTGAAATGTCTAATGGTAAGAAAATATTTGAAAGATGCGATGTATGTATGTGTAAATGATGTGTGTAATTGCCAAACTGCAGCTGAAGCGACACATCAAGAAATATGTGACTTGCCATTGGCAAACAGTGTAGATGCTGATCACACTGCACATCGATCAGCATCTAAACTGTTTGCGCAACTACAAAACCAAATCACCATTTGTCTTTGCCCAACTAATTCTGTGTATCCCAATGCACCCATGGATGTATAGCCTGATCTGAGGTGCTACCTGTTCCCGTATATCAAGTTGTCGGTTATCATAAGCATCATTCCCATTATGAAATCTAAAACTGCAGGCAGATGTAAAACTATGCTAAAATAATTGACACCGAATGTTTGGTCTGTTTAGCAGATGTCGTCTACAGGTCTTGCTTGGCTTTCCATCCCTCATTTCATTCCAAATGTGATTGGAATGTGGTTCAGTTCAAAATCTTGTTAGTCTCAAGTGATAAATATAATTTTTCACCAGAGAAGCTCTTTATGTCGTTTTTGACACATTTACAGTGCTAGCATACCCCATGCAGGTGCAGTTTGCAGTTAAATGTATTTTCCATGCCTATCAATTTTATCCTGAGAATAAGACTGGATTTCTGTAGAACACTGCTGTTAATACTTTAATATAGCCAACTATTTATAATTGTGCATATAAAATATACAAATAAATAGGCCCCTACTATTTCTGACCAATATTTCTACCAGACAATGGTTATGAGTTGGTGAAATGTTTTTCAGACAAGCATTTTCCATTTGCAGTAAACCAACTGGATATACATACATGTACATTAGAATCTCTAAAACAGACACCCAACAAACCCCAGTGTGTTTAATATGGATGTGTTTCCTGCCTCAATGATAATAGTCAGTTCCTGAATGCAGCACACACAGACATGTCTTGGAGTGTTCATATGCCTTATTTCCAGCGGACCTCTCTAAACTGGACACCCTGGGGTTCTCCCAGGGTGTCCAGTTTAGAGAGGTGCCACTGCAAAACACCCCAAAACAATGGCGGACATGGTCCAATCATGGTCTCTGTTGTCATCACAAAAGAAACTTGTTATGTATATAAACAATGCTTACTCCAACTGGGTTTCGATGCCTGTCCTAATTACAATGGCATCATGGTTGCTAGACAAACATATCTTGCAGTGTACGTATGCCTTATTTCCAGTGGACCTCTCTAAACTGGACACCCTGGGAACATCCCAGGGTGTCTAGTTTAGAGAGGCGCCACTGCATCAAAACCAAAACAAGGTCAGATGTGGTCAAATCATGGTTAATTTCTTCATCACAATAACAACTTGCTATTTATATCAACAATGCTTACTCTTTCTTAGAGAGAGGGGCACTGCTGAACAAAACCAATGCCATTGTATTGGTTTTGAAGCAGTGCACCTCTGTGTTTATTCATGGTTACTGTCCTCACAATCCTCACAATAGAAGCTGCTATATACATAAACAATGCTTAGCCCAACTGAAACCATATGAATACAAAGAAAGGATATAGTGTTTGTAAATAAGAACCATCTGAGATTCATGTTGCCAAACAGTTGTCCAGTAGCATTATTTATTGCTTTCCAGCCCCATAAAATCTGTTAGTAAGGGTTCCCTGGGCCATCATTTTTAGGCTTGATTGATACAACACATGGGAATTGGGGTGCTTGGACCTTGCTGGCCAGCAGGTAGGTATATTTGTGCCATCTGATCAACATCCACACAATGTATTTAGGGATGGGGTGATGGGTCTAGCAGTAGAGCATTGGACTTCAATGCTGGCTTTCATGGGTTTGATCCCCATACGAGGTATGAAAAATACTTTTCATTGTATTTCCTTCCCACTAGTCTTTGGACGAGAGTGAAAACTGAGGTCTTGTCTCTATATGCATGTATGTCCTTAGCTGTTACTGGACATTACTGGACTGGAACCGAAAATAGTCTCGTCTGCTGAATATTTTTTATTTTCCATTTTTCTCATCAAAAACTTGGTTTGGCAGCACTTTAGAATCATTTCCATTCATCAAAAAATGGAAAATAAAAAATATTCAGCAGACGACACAAATTAATTCAGCATTGTAAGAGTTATTAAGCCCTTTCAGTACATATTATTAGTTGGGCAATATAAAAATATGTTTCTGGTAAATATCTGGTAAATTCTATATATGTCTATTAATTGAAAGGACCAGTGGAAGACGAAGGCTAACCCTTCCACTGATCCCTTCAATTATGCCGAGAGATTTTAATTATTTAATTACAATAACTTGTATTCTACTTGTACCTCAAATTGAATTTTCTATATACAATTATGACAGTGCATGTGGTACTGCCACTTTTTATTGTGCAATTGAGATAATGATTGGAAATTTACACATTGTTAGCACAACTGCAATGTATTCATGACTAGATAAGTGATCTGCATATCATGTGCATTCCATGTAGCAAAACCAACTGCAATTTGCTGTTAAAATCTGCATATTCTGTTGTGCATTTACTTAGCAGACTTCAGGAGGAAAGCAGACCCAACGTGTCTCTGGCATCCATTGCCATATTTCAGCGTGCACATCTTCGGCATCAGATTTGGATATACTAATGTATCTATATATCCCCATTGGAATTTAGCAGTAAATAATACTGGTACCTCTTAAAGAGAGAGAGAGAGAGAGAGAGAGAGAGAGAGAGAGAGAGAGAGAGAGAGATTTATAGTTGATGAGGACCTATACCGTTCAAATGTCAATAACACCAAATTTGTGTGTCGGATAAGCAACCATTATATCATGGAAGTTCAAAACCCACACACCGTTTGTCATAGTTTCTATGGTGGACGTAATTGTATGCCAGATAGGATTGCAGATAATGTCTCCGTTTGCTACAATTATATTCGATCTACCCTATGCTTACACACTTCCATACCCATGTATTATATCGTTAAATCGAAATATGCCGACTCGGCAATAGTTTTAAACCGCTTGTCTTTGGAATTTAGTAGTTTTATTAACTTCATAGAAATATAAAAAGTTTAGGTTTTCTTTTTGTTTAGTTATTCAGCAGACTGCATTGTTTTACTTACATGTATATCTATATATCCATACAATATGTTTGAAGGGTTTCATCTCGCTATACTGATTTTTTTTGTGTGCAAATATTTACCTTTTGCAAGGCTACCTTGTTTAACTATTTGCATGCTAGCGGTGAAAATAAGAGCCAACAAATTAGGAGTATTTTTCCTATTTCTCTGTGTAAATATATCTTGTAATTCATTGGAATTGCAATTCTAATGAAATTCCAAGCCATATTCCTCCGGACAAAATTCTGATAAAATTCGACAACATATTCATGATATTTACAAGGAGAAATAATAGAAAATAGAATGAATTGTTTAAGCTGTTTTTGAACTATGTATAGCCCTCAAGTTCCCAGCTTGCAAAGAGTTAATCATCACATCTATATATACTGGGAAATAAAGAGAATTTCACAAAAGTTGTATGTCGACATGCAACTCGGAATCCATGCTTGTTAGCGTATGCTGGCTCGCACTTTGTCCCACACAGGTACTTGAAACCTGCTGAGATAAGGACCTGACTTTATTTTCAGGGGCCTGAGAAGTTCTCACAGCAACCAGAACAATCAATGGTGACATCGCTATGACAACCATGGTAGCTACTCAGTGACAGGAAGTGGAAATCTCCACAAAAGGAGGTGGCGCAGTTCAAATTCAGGTAAGCGGCTGGATATCGAGTGTGGAGCACTTTAACTAGATAACAACCCTTCTGCAATCTTGGCTTTTCATTTCTATACCCTTTAAACACAAATAACCGGTAATTAAGAAACCTCTCTTCATGGGTGCAGTATTTTGGGATCACAATACAGTTATAGAATGTGTAAAAACTCTACAGTAAGAACGTTATTTGTTGCAATTCCTTATCTTGCATTGTCTTTTTTATGCATAAACAATTAACTTGACCCAATGATAGGGATACTGTTTTTGTGACACCCTTCAAATAGTTGGGTGTCACAAACATGATGCTGCAATGGAGGTATTGCAGTACTTATGAAGATGCAGAAAAAAGCATGTAGAGCCACAGACTGTGTGATGGCAAATGTAGAATACAGAGAGGCCCCTACATAATGACTATATGCCATGGGGACGAGTAGGGAGCCTAGCTGTTCCTTGCATTGAATACACAGTGGAACCTCTCTAAACCGGACACCCCAGGGTGTCCGGTTTAGAGAGGTTCCACTGTAGCTAGACCAGGAATGTCAACATTCATGATGATGCCTGAGATTGATACATACACACGTAGTAACATGTTGTTCATATGGTCTACAACAACAAGAAATGAAGTAAACAGCTGGGTGTTCTGACAAAGCAGTACAATTTAAGGGGCCAGTGGACGGAAGGGGCTAACTCCCTTCCACTGGCCCATTCAACTACATTCATCACATTTTATCTAGATACAACTACATGTATGTAGTCATAAAGATGTTTACAAATATATGTTCTATTTCATCCCAACACACTATAAGCATTGTCATATCAATTTTGCTTATATTTTTGTTTTAAATCCAATTTTGAACCCAGCATTTTACCGTTATTTCCTGTTGATAATAAAGGTGGCACTCACCAGTTATTCACTTGTAATATTGTTAACCCTGTGTCTTGTGCTAATTGCTTCTTTTGTTCTTCTGAGGGGTAGGGGTGCTGAAACAGAAGTGGAATACGGTTGGTTTATAATAGAATCATAAAAGATCCTTATTTATCTTTTGCATATATGTTGTAAATTGATTTCATTTGTTTGTAGGATCACCAGATCGGACAAGCTCGTTTTCTATGGGTACTCTGGTTTCCTCCCACATGAAGCTGGATATTATTAACTCTTTGCATGCTGGGAAATTTGTGGGCTATAAATAGTTAAAAAATAGCAGATGACAATTCATCATAATTTCTTTTATTTCTCCTTATAAATGTCATGAATATGTCTTGGAATTTCATTAAAATTGTGTCCGGAGGACACAATTCTAATGAAATTTCAAGACATATTTACAGAGAGAAATATAACCTCTATGACATCTTTACAAAAAAACATGGTTTGTCATTGCCTATATAGACTTTTTAATGCTCAATGCGATCCAACTAAATGTTTACTTGGGAAAGTAGCAACTTGTGTACAAGAATTTATATGGAGAAGTGTGCTGATGCATTCCCAATATCAATTTTGTGTCCAAATTGAATTGTGTCGACATTTTAGCTGGATTTTTATTCCCTGTGGACACGAAACATGCAGTTTTCTGGAAGCTTTGATTAAATTTATTCCATCTTTCAATATCAGGTCTTTCTGCCAAGATTTTGTCTTTACAAAAGTTTCATTTTTTTACACCAGAGTGCATCTTTCCATTTTCCAAATTTGGTTACCATGGAAACCATTTGTAAATCAGTTCAACATTGATTTTAAATCTGAATCATTTAGGTGCATTTATCAAGGATGATCAATGGGATGGATGAATCCCAGGTTTAATAAGATAATGTGTCTCAATTTGGTGAAGGGCATAGTGACAGCAGCACACAAGCATCGTATATGTGGCTGTCACTGGAGAAATGGGCTTATGGGATGTATGACGAGGGTAGCTGCTGATCAAATAGCACACTTCTGTAGCCTCATTATGATCTATATTCCTTGTTAGAAGCATGACAGGTGTTTCATTTGCGTAATGGCGAACAGTGCAGATCCTGATCGGTCTGATCTGGATCTACACTGGTTGCAAAACCTGTAAGCCCCATTTCTTAACATAGCCACATATTAGCCATCGCCTGAGAAAATGAACTTTACAACATCAGCAACAAATCTACATCCTGGTCATCTTGTACAGTCACACTGTTGGATTCTAATCTAACCCTTTCACCCCTAAATACATAACACGGTCTGTTCCATGTTAATTTTGGATTGGTCCATTAATCAGAAATGGTTATTGTTTCAAAATCTTAATGATGCCATTGTCATAGCTAAACATGTGAATGTCTTGCATGCTTGTTAAACTGTTTCTGCTTTTCACCATGGTGGGTCATGATGGGTGATTGACAGTATACTATTGACAACTGGTCCCTTTGGACTAGTGTCTGTCTTCAATGTCCAGTTTGTATAACAGTGTCCACTTACCAGGACCCAGGGATCCAGATAAACCCCACCATTGATGCTATTTTTTGTAAATAATTGTTTATTTTCTGAACAAATCATGCAAATTTGATGTTCTTTAGAATCGTCTCATCGAGACGATTCTAAAGAACATCTAAATTGCATGTTTTGGAATAGAAATATGGAACTAGTGGAAATATGGGGTTATCGTGAGGTCAGTTTTGTGCCATATGACTGCAGTTGGTCAGAATGGTCCCCCACACATAGTTAGACACTGTAGTGACAGATGTTGGTCTCAGGAGACCATGCAGCTATATCTTAACTGTGATTAGCTGGCCAATAGCTGGACCAAGTAATATCCCACACATGGCCATAGTCCGCAACACTGGACACACAATTTCTTCCAATTATGGTCAATATTGCATTATGTGTCCGCAATATTGGTCCATTGAGCAGGTTTTGACGAGGTTTTGGATCTTTCATGTTGGCAAATATAGGAGACACATGCTGGTAACAGGTGTTCCATAATGCAATGGCTGCACAAGACAATGTGAGGAGATGATACACAGTGTGTGAATATTATCATATAAGATGAAGCAGCCTGCAATGAGAAATAAACCTCCATTTTGTGATGACTGGTTCCAATTTCTGTAACAACCGATATGAAGTTTACTAATTATTCCTGTAATGCAATTAACCCCGCATTGTAGTGGAGCAATCAATAGCTGTTCCCAGCTCTCTAGTACCGGGTGTTAGAAATTGGTTGAAACCAATTGAAAATGTCTTTGAATTGCGTGTCTATATGACGGCCATCAGACGTCGCAGACAGCTCAGTCACAGCTTGCACTTTACTTAGTGATCTAATTCTGTCTCTTCAAAGTTCTGTTTTTCTTCATTTAAATGTTACATGTCTTGGCTGTGATTGTCATGCTGGTGTATATACATACCCATTTTTCTTGACATACGTGCTCAATTGAATTCCGAAACAGAATGTGTTGAAGAGTCCGGAAAATCAATAGCCTGTTATTAAGTTTAACGGAACTGGGCTTATCGAGTTCAGTTATTCTTTTTGATAAATTCTTTGCAGAGGCAATTCTTTTTTATTATATTTCTGATTTCTAATAGGCTGGTGTAATCACCAAGGAGCTGCCAGAAAATGAAATTGGATACAACAGACTATAATTAAAACCGCTAATATTCCCTCCTGTTCATATTCTCATAATTTCCCCCAACAACTTTTCTGAACCAAGTTTCGTGCTTCATTTATGGAGAGGAAATGAAAAGATACAGTTTTGAAATTGGATACTCTTGTGCAATGAAGACGGAAAAGGTTCAAGCTCAACTGGCTACTGATTGGATATTCCAGCAAACATGGCTGCCAGTTGGCATTTGTTTTGTAAAATGGACTGGTCATATGAAAAATGTACTTCACAGACACATTTTGTCCGCTGCCATTGTTTGACACCAAAGAAACATGCAGGGAAGCAGAAAGTGGAGCCTGGTACATGAAAAACAAGATGAAATTAACCCGTAGGATGTGCGAATAAAAACTTGTCATCTGCCGTTGTTTCCTATTTGATTTTGTTTTTCTATCACTAAAACATGGCTTGGCTTTGCAAATGATTCTCATGTGCTGCCATGCCAACCCATGTTTTTGTGATGAAAATTGTAATTAAAACGTTAAAAGAGGACAACAAAAATGAATTCAGATTGTGTAAGAGTTAAGCGTATCAGCCATCATACAATAGACAGTCCATGCACAAAGTACTGCCTGACCAATTTTCCGAAATAGCAAACCAAATCCAATGTGGGCAAAATAAAATTACAAAACAAAGTTGAGAGATTCATGATATTCGCCAAGCACGAGTACCAGACGCAATACTGTAGCTGCAGATTGCACTGTTCTTTCGTTATTTCTTCGCCAAAATTGGCAAGTTGGGAGTGCTTTAGAATCGTCTCGATGAGACGATTCTAAAGCAATCCCAACTTGCCATTATTCGTGAACAAATAAGAAAAATACCCGGAAATTTTGGTCCAATTACGCACCTTAACTGGAGCTCTGGTTTTATTTCACAGGCTCTGCTAGTAGTGTCACTGTCCCTGACACAAACACCTCATAGTACCGGCTTAATCTTTAGAATGGGGGGGGGGGGGCAAAATTGTTCATCTGCTGTTGTTACAGTGCTGTCAAATAATGTTTTGATGAGTAAAATAGATAACAGGAAGTGAGTAAAATAGATAACGGGAAGTAATCAGCAGACGACAAAATTTAAATCAGCATTGTAAGGGTTAAGTGAAACACAATGTAAACGGGGACACACCTACAGCTGTGTCTATATTTCATAAAGTCTATGTTGGTGTTGTGAAGACAGTGAGACGCATGACTACTGTAATTATGCACAGGTATACCAGACATATATCTGTAAAGTTTTGAAGATTATAATCTAATCTAATAATAATTATGATGATCATACAGAAATTATACAATCGGTATTATATTATAATATCGCAGATTTCATATTATATTTACCTATTCGCCGTGTTTACAGATTATTTGAAGAAATGACGACGCCCAAAGATAGCATAGTCAAATAAATAGCTTTAACCGCTGCGTAAGATGCTACTTCGCGAAGGTGAATGGAGCGACACAGGAAGCGGATTGAAACCATGGAATACCTTGCTCTAGTCTGAGCACTGTAGCCTATTTCACCAACATTGCAAATTATACTTCTCTAGCAAAGTATACTTTGAGGGAGTAATCATTTATTTTTCCCGAAATGCATTATTTCATATAGAACTAACGACTGCATATATTTGATGATTAAAAATATGCAGAATTATTATACTGAATTTATTACATTATCACCGCCAGAATGGCTGTGATAATGTAATCAATTCAGTATAATAAAAATTAATAAATTTATCCTAAAATTGCAAATTTCTCCCTCAAATTATACTTTGCTAGAAAAGTATACTTTGCAATTTTAATGAAATCTGCCACAGGTTTGAACCCCCTCCCGTAGTCAGGTATATGTGTTACCAATGATGCACTAGCACTGAACCGTGCCCTGACCTAGGGCAGGAATGTGCATTTATAACCGCAAGTTGGCTTAACTTGATCAGCTCATCATCTATGTTGCCATACTTAATCTTTATATGTTTAATCTATGCTCCCCTTACTGTAGGAAATAAAGGAATAATACTACAACAGTGTAGCCAACAAACACACTGTGTATACTTTGATCAGACTGCACAAAAGTGCAGTCTGATCAGAGTCTACACTGTTTGCTGGCATTGTGGTTTGTTTTCCCATATACCGGTCCAGAATAATGATAGGTTTGTCAGCTTAGTCAATTTTCCCTCACCCCAGGGTGTGATTTATCTTGCCCCATAATGTCCACTCACCCATGCACTCACTGGTCAAGGGGCCACAAACTATATCCAATTATCCACTGGGCAATTGCAGGGGGAAATGCTATGTTGTGTTGTAGCTGGACTTCTTCACCCAATTCAAGCAGATAGCTTGGTTATCTCCATGCTTCCTTGAAAAGGGTTGTTTTCCTTTTGGGGTGTTGGCATGTTCATGAATGTACTCTACTAGATGTGTAGCCCCAGTACTTGTAATTGCAATGATGATCATGTGTATGTTTTTCACAAGGGATGCGTTGTGGCCATGAGGTTAGAGCACTGGACTTCAATACCATAGGTTGTAGGTTCGAACCTCATCATAGGCATCAAAAATACATTCATAGTATTTCCATCCCACTGTAGCCGATTTCATCAACATTGCAAAGTATACTTATCTAGCAAAGTATACTTTGAGGGAGTAATCATTTATTTTTCCCGAAATGCATTATGTGATATAGAACTAACTACTGCATATATTTGATGATTAAAAGTATGCAGAATTATTATACTGAATTTATTACATTATCACAGCCAAAATGGCTGTGATAATGTAATAAATTCAGTATAATAAAAAATAATAAATTTATCCTAAAATTGAAAATTTCTCCCTCAAAGTATACTTTGCAATGTTGATGAAATCGGCTACAGAAGTTGTAGGTTCGAACCTCATCCTAGGCATCAAAAATACATTCATAGTATTTCCATCCCACTGGTCTTTCCGACTTGAAGCCGAGATCCTATCCCAAAAATGGCCTTAGCTGTTGCTGGGACCTTAAACCCATTCACTCTTCACTTTTGTTTGTCACAAACCTATATTGTAGATTACACAAATGTGGTCTGGTGCTATTGCAATAGTTATGCATTTTTTTTTTTTTATCTTTTGTTGTCATGTCGAGTAAAAACAGATGAACATGGATTAGGTGTGAAACGGAAAGCATGTGCAGAAATGGCGAGTGATTCCATTTAGAATGGAAAGGTTTAAATTTAATTACCAGGTAATCATAATGTTACAGGCCTGCCATTTCTTATTTGTGGAGATTGGCAAAATTCAGTTCCCATCGGCACTGATACACAATTTCCTGACATGTCAAAACTCACCATTTTGCTTTTAAATGAACATAAAATTCAATTCACAGTTTTGCTACCAATTTCCAATATCTAATTATACTGTTTTCTTGCAACAACCATGGAGATTTAATAATTTCAGGTCACCCTTACAAACACTTGAGGTCGGCATATTCCTAGAGGTTTTGTATTTTCATAAAAATTGCGGTAGGAAATCAAAACCTCCAACATTCACTTGGAAGACTAATGGATGGTCTCACAAGTTTGTCTGTTGAATATTGTGTTTTTCTATTACAATTTTAGCTGTAATCAACTACTGGTCATTGGGTAATTACATTGTGGTTCTTGAGATAAGTACTTTGGTCAGCCTGTCACGGAAATTGACATTTAACTTCAGCAATTTGGGAACAGTGATGTTGAATTGTGCTTGCTTAGTCATGCAAAATTACAATTTACGGTTACATATAGCTGTGCTGTAACAAGTAGTAGTGGTCAATTCTATTCATGTGGCAAGCTGACACAATTTATGTGAATTTACAGAAAATATCAGTTTTTGGGTAAAAAATCACATGGCGTGTCTCATATGCCTGTGTGCAGATGTCATTATGCCATCTCGTGTTGTAGAGTTTACCCTGTCTCTTTCACCATTTGTCTCTCAGAAGACAGTTTTTTGTTTCCATACGATGTCTTCGACCATGGGAAGACCCAAGGTGTGTGTTTTGTCACCTGAAGGTCATGGGTGCTTGACCAAGACTATTGATTTAGCAAAGCATTTCCGAAGTGAAAAGATATTAACAGACCAGAAGCTGCACTGGTCAAACCCCACTATGCTCCATCATGTCTGTGAGCAGTATCAACTGTTCTGAAGAAACTGCAAGCCACAGAAACCTCCTTATTTAATATGCAAATAGCCATGACACGGTGGATGGTTGGTGTCGCACCGAGTGGTCAATCCATTATGCCGGACAACCATTTGACAGTCATGGGTGTAAGTTTCTAGGCCGTGACAAGCGTTGAAAAGCCACACAGTTTAAACACTCCAAGGTGTGGGGGAACCTAAACATGCCGGAACAATGTGGTTTAATGGGCCTTGAACTGGACATTAGCTGGCTGAAAGGGAGACTTTCTGCCCATTTATGGTCACCACTGATCTCTGACCTGGCCTTTTGAAAAGGGAAACAAATAGGACAGATCACTGACGGCTATTGGAATTTGATTCGAAGTTTAAGACAATAAACGCCATGTTCGCAATAGTTAATTGTAGAATAATGTGAGAGCTATTGGGTGGTGACACTTCAGCCATTTGGTCAGTTTGTCCAACCTCAAAATCCTCTCACAATTGCAGTCAAAATTGGTTTATTGCAAATTTCTGACGGCAGTAATTTATTACCCCGTGTGAATTATGGCTTTGATAATGTTGCTTCCTGAGAATATTGGTGCACAATCTCACACCTGCAATTTGACATTGTCCCTGTAACCTTAGCCACAAAATATTTATGAGCAGTATTAAACTATTTTTTCACTGAAAATTTTACAGGCTACTTTACCCCCAAGTTAAGAACGAAAATACACCTTGTTTTGTCATTTGACTATTATTCTAAATATTGCCATATGTTGTGTAAAATATTATTTATTTTATACAATTACATTAAATTTAAGTCTTATAGGCTGCATGAGTATGAAGTAGAGTATTTTCTCATTTTCTTTTCAATGCAAGAACAATTGCTCTGAAAAACAACAACTATCTTCTTCACGTTCTATGCATAGGTTGAAGTAACGGACCGAGGTCTATAAATACATTAAATATGCCTAAAAGCATCAATAAATGAAGAAAAAAAAGATAAATCTTTTTTTACCCCCTCCAGTATACTGAATTATATGGAGGGGGTAAACAAAAATTTAGCCTTTTTTTTCTTCATTTATTGATGCTTTTAGGCATATTTAATGTATTTATAGACCTCGGTCCGTTACTTCAACCTGTGGTTCTATGTACAATGGACATTCATATTATCAGTATGTTACAGGTTAACTGAGGGGTCACTGGTGTGTTGTTTATGTAACACACCGACAGTCTCTGTTTGGTTCCTATTACCATTGATGGTTTATGTATGTATATATATCCGTTTTATTGTCACCATTTCTACTATAATACATTGTAATTATGTTGCCAGCTGTCATGTGACACTGCATAAATGAAAATTCTAAATGAATATATTTCAGCATGTGGAGTGACAGCCTTGGAAATGAATGAGAGTTGATATGTCATCACCATCATAAGCTAGATTTTGACTGGTTTACATTACAATTGTAAAGTGTTCAGCTCCCAGTGTGCAAACTGGGGTACGAGTCTGGTTACCTTGCCAGTATGCCATTGTTGTTGTTGTTGTTTCACAATTATTTTAGCGGGATTTCTTTGTATTCAAACTTGGTCAGTTTTGACTTGTGACCTCACAATAGAAATGTGTTTAATCGATGGTATTCAAACTGGTGTAGCAGTCCAGTTGTTATACCAATAAAACACCAATTCACACTATGAGGTCACATATTTCGATAATTTGGTTGTCTGCCCTGCTTTGCATTATAAATGTATAGTGTCAGTTTCCGATGTTACCCAGCATTCCATACTCCTTCATAATTGATTGTCATTGGCCGATGAGAAAATACACATCACGGCTTTTGAAAACAGTGTATACCCTGAACAGCCTGCACATTTGTGTGTTCAGGGTATACACTGTTTTGCAAATTGATATTCTCAGATTTTAGGTACATACAAAGTTACCAGAGAAGATAACAACATACTCGGACGCGACCAGGGTCTACATGTGTCACAAACACTAGTCGCGGGATTTCTCCCGCCTATCGTTAGTCAGTGGTTAGTTACTGGTGTTCGCAGCGCCCCCTATGGTGGAGGTATGGTGGCAATGTGACAGTCACACCATAGCACCACTGTGAAGCACCATTCAATCATTACCCAGACTAACCCAGTATTGGACACCAGTTTCCCCACGGTTTTATAGGTGGTAGTAGTGTTTTGTAGTTAACTCTTTCACCCCTAAATAACTGGAATGGATTTTGATGTGTTCATTTTCGGAACAAACAAATCGTGACCAAATAATTGTCAGACTTATCCATTTATGAAAAGGGGGTATTTTCTGTTTCTGAAATTAGGAAAATTACTTGTCACGAGCCGTCTCATCAGGATCTACACTGTTTGCAAACACAGATATAGAGGTCCGTAGTGTTAATGTTTAACTGGGAATTGGATCAACAAGGTTCTTAACCCATTTCATGCTGAGGATACACCATTTTGTTTGTGGAAAATCCTAAATATTATATTTATATGAGCTCAGAAATATATGTCGTGACCATATATTTTCATTGAGAAATAACAAAAATAAAAATAAAATATTTAAAAAATTTCATACCCATAAAGGTGTATGCCGAATGTAATGAGTTAACTGCATATTCCGCTTTATAGGCAACAGGTTGTCCTATTCTTATGTACAGGTCCGGACCCCCTGGACCCCCCCCCCCCTGTATCCGCGCCTGATGTAGTGCAATGTAATGAAATGTAATTGAGTTATGTACTCGGAACAATAAGGTTCTATGCTCAGAATTTTGTGGTTGATGGTCTTATTCTTGAATACTGAAGATGTGTGATATTTCAATGATGTCCGCAACACATTGGGGACCATTGAAATATTCCAATGGAACTTCCTTTAACTCCAATTAATTGTGTCTTATTACATACCAGCTCAGCTGAAAACATTTTACATTTAAAGTTAGGTGTTGGTGATTTGCACATCATCTCTTTAACCCTTACTACGCTGATTAAAAACCTGTTTTGATTGCGCATGAGAATCGTCTCCACTGGAGACGATTCTCATGCGCTGTCAAAACAGGTTTTTTTGTTAAGAATTAAGGCAAAAATGAAAAACAGCAGATGACAATTTTCATCTGCGCGTAGTGAGAAAATATTGTATTTATGTGGTTACATGAAAGTTGACTCTTTTGTTTTCGTTTGTTTGTAAATAAGTACAATGTAAATAAGATTGATGACTGCAATTCTTCACAATTTGTACCATATGTCAACATCATTATATGTGGCTGTGACTGGAGAAAAGGGGCTTATGGGTTTTGCAACCAGTGTACATCCAGATAAAGCCTGTTCGCAATTCCATCAATGAAGAACTCGTCGTGCTTCTTCTAACATACAACATAGATCATTATCAGGCTACAGGAGTGTGCTATTTGATCAGGAGATACACTACTAAAAATCCCATAAACCCTGTTTCTCCAGTGATGGCATCATATTTCCTTGTTAAGATGTGAAGAGCAATATTATGAAATGTTTATTCCTGTTTGATGTTCCACTTCATTATTTATCACCAATTTGCCGACTCATCATATTTCTATTAAATGTCAAATAAAATATATGCTGTAGTTAAAGCTGATCTATGTGCCGCGCCAGCTGTGTAGGAATTGTGTTGACAGATACAGCATACACACTACACTTTGTCTTGTTTGCAACCAAGCTCCAGATAAGTTGTGTATCTAAAGAGTATTATACCCCCATATTTCAATTTGATGCGTATTTTACTTTTACAAAATGTATTATTGAGTTTCTTCTTTATTAAATAGCGAACACATGATAAAAAATAATAAACAAATTTCATAATTCATTTATTTGAGGTACAAAAAGCGAACACTGTTTGCTTTTTGCAGCAACTAAGTAAATGTTCAACTTTATTACAATATTTGACTACTCAGTTTGAAAATCAATACGTATTTTCGCATTGCTGTGATTATTTTGTACTCCCACTTTTGATAATCAATGCATATTCTGCTAAAATAAGTGCATAAATACACCAATAGGCACCTTATCTGGAGATCTGTGGCAAATTTCTATCTTGCAAATTTCTATCGTTACAAAATATAACCGGCTCAATGTAGAAAAATATTTCCATTTTCAGTTGGTTGTGATTTTCAGACTAGTCCATTTATGCTATTACTAAAACCAGTGTAACACCAACTTACTGTTAAATGTTGAAACAGCCAGGCTCGCATAATATTTGTAGCAACTTTGGGAAATATTCCTCGCTTTTTCTGCCGCTTTGCACTCCGCTCATCACAATCTTCATCTGCTGTGCCTTCGCCCGAGCCTACACTGTTGTCCAACACATCCCCTGAAAGCAGAAATTGCCGAAGTTGTATATGCGGTCCCATAACATGTGGACTACCTCTATAAGAATATTCATGTACAAATTAACCCTTTCACCCCTACAAAGTAACTGGAATGGAGTTTGATATGTTAATTTTGCAACCAATCAAACCGTCATAATTCATTTTCAGACTAGTCCATTTATGAAAAGGTGGTGTTTTTGTTCTTAAAAATATGAAAATTTCTTGCAAAACGTGCAGATCCTGATGAGACGGCTCGTCACGAGCCGGCTCATCTGGATCTACACTTTTTGCCAATACCATTATACAGGCATGTGGTGTTGAAAGGGTTAAAATATATGTACAGCCTGAACTGAATATTTACAGAAAAAAATATATGTTCAGCTCTGAAATTAGAATATCACCACATCAGTCACTTGGTCACATGTTTGTATGTATATGTCCGGTAATTTCATTGAGTCACTTCCCACTCTTAAATAATAAAACAGTAGGTCTATGTAAAATAAATACACCATACATTGATTACATAACAACACAATTGCATTTTGTGGAAATATTTTGGACACTAGTATAACTTGTCATTAACCCTTTCAACCCTGTTAAGTAGTTCATTTATGAAAAGGGGGCGTTTTTGTTCTTAAAAATTACTTGCAAAAAGTGCAGATCCTGATGAGACGGCTCGTCACGAGCCGGCTCATCTGGATCTACACTTTTTGTGAATACCGCTATACAGGCCTGTGGTGTTGAAAGGGTTAAATATGGGAAAAGACGCTGATTTAAAAAAAAAAAAATACTTATTATATTAATTAGTTGCCCGGGCAACTGTTCTGAATTTCTGTAATAACCATAGTGCTGTCACATACGCTAAGGTTTCCCCAATTCATACAAGATTACAGCACAGGTACACGATTTGTCAGAAACCAAAGACATATATTTACATAAAGTTTATTCTGAATAGATTTGGAACATGTTATCTGAACTTGCAACAGAGTATCGCGGTAACATTCACAAAGACATATTATAAACATAAATGCTTGATCCTGCTTGTCTGTTTTCTAATAGACCAGGCTTGGCTGATAAGTTAGTTTAAATAATATTTATTTCACTGTGTTACATCCAGTGTTTACACAAGATAATGGGGATTTAAAGGGCTTTGTGCACCAAGATAGCTCGCTTTCTGGATACATGACAGACATTGTGCAATATTTACTCCGTTTTGTAGTACTTTTGTTGCATTTTCTAGAAGACCATGTTGCCTCTACAGGCCCGTACGCAGGAATTAATTTAGGGGGGTGCGTTATCGACGGCGCGAAGGGCTAAACATTGTTTTTTTTAGCACATTCACGGACAGACCCTGGCAGATTAACCAATTCACCCTAAATAACTGGAATGGATTTTGATATGTTAATTTTGCAACCCATTCCAATCATCACAAAATGATTTTCAGACCATTTGTGAACATGAGGTGTTTTTGTTCTCAAAATTATGAAAATTACTTGCAAAAGTGCAGATCCGGATGAGATGGCTCGTCACGAGCCGTCTCATCTGGATCTACTCTTTTTGCCAATACCACTATACAGGCCTGTGGTGTTGAACGGGTTAAGGTGCGTACGCACCCGTTAATTAAACACTGTATCTGAGCTCCAGTTAAGGTGCGTAATTTGGGGGTAAATTTCTTATTTCTCCATCAAAAATGGCAAGTTGGGAGTGCTTTAGAATCGTCTCGATGAGACGATTCTAAAGCATTCCCAACTTGCCATTTTTGATGAAATAAAAAAAAATTCACCCCAAGTTGGTAAAATTACGCACCTTAACTGGAGCTATACTTAAATAGTCACATACATGTACAGTGGAACCCCTCTTAAACTGACGCCAAGAAAACACCTGTGATCTTACTTGTGTCATAATCTCGGTCATTTATCTCATGTTATACTGTCTGTTCGTGATTGCATAGCACATGACTATGGCTCGGAATGATCAAATGCCTGATTTACAGTGAAACCTCTCTAAGCCGGACATCCTGGGGACCTCCCAGGGTGTCCGGTTTACAGAGGTTTCACTGTATATGCTTCACTTCAGGTTATTGAAAATTGTAATTAAATTTATTTGTATTCATAATAACGGCTAGATCTACATATAATTCCAGCACAAAAATATTTACGCAATTCCCTAACATTTGATTGGTGTGTAGCAAGTCTCTGTCCAAAATTTATATCCCAGTAAACTCCCACGCCGAACTACTTTCCGTAACCGTGAGGCGCAGTTAAAATAATTCTTAAGAAAACGGAAACACATTTTCTTGATGAATTTATTTCAAATGCTGGAATTATAAGGAATGAATGGCCTTTTTGTGGAATTTATCGGGGATATAAACTTGGAAAAGTCGCGGGAATACTGGACGAGGCCTTCCGGCCTTCGTCCAGTATTCCCGCGACTTTTCCAAGTTTATACCCTGATAAATTCAACAAAAAAGCCATTCATTCCTATAGTAATTTCCGACATGTTATAGATATACGAAAACAACAAGATAAATGCAAATGCACTATCTGTTTTCGTTGTGGAAAAATCATCCTCATAGCAGAAACCGGCATTTTTTTTGCAGCAATTACCATCTGCCTTACTGAAAGGGTTAACTTGCAAAATGCATATTTATGAATATTCCAAGATGCATGTGCTGGAACATGAAGCTGGATAACTGGTGCCAGCCTGTGAAATCAGATAAGTCATTACCCACTCTTGTACACGGATCTGCTTGGCAAGATGTGAAGTAGATAGTCATGCCTCTGTTACTTTCAGAAAGGGACCTGTTTCAGTTACGTCAAAGTTCACATCAACACAGTTCTGCCAGGTTTATGTTTCTAACCCTTTAAATTTGTGAATCATGGTAATCTTGTTGAATTAACCCTTAGAGTGTGTGAAACATAGATTGTTGTCTGTTGTTGTTTTATATTCTGTCTTCTTTCCAATTAAAGGCATGGTTTGACAGCACTTTAGAATCATTTCCTTTGGAAATGATTCTAAAGTGTTGTCAAACTATGCTTTTCATGAGAAAAATGGTGAAAAAAACAAGTAGACGACACAATTTAATTCAGCATTGAATGAAACCTATTCATCTACATAGGCTATTGCCGAGCTTTCAATGTGTTTTGGCTCGTATTTGTTCAACCACAACGAATGCTGCTGTAAAGCGTAGACCATCATAAACTATGTGTGAACAATAGTCTCGTATTATATTTCTTCAGATTTTTGTCAAATTTGGTATCAGATAGCAGCAATTTTAAATTAATGATCACATTTAGCTTATTTGATAGGCATCATCAGTAGACGGAAGAGTAAGATGTGTCATCAAATCAGAACATTATTACAATAGCGAAATATTTAGGCAGAACAGGCAGTCCTTAACAAAAGTATCTTTGTGAGACCTGAACGTATGACTCTAGGTCAGCACTAAGAATTTGAAATTAGTAGCCAAATAAACTATTAGCATGAAAAAAATGGCATTTTACATTTGCTTTAATATTTGTAAATCATAGTACCGGTACTTTTTTAAATAATGCTATATTATACCATTGTAGACAAATAGAAAACAAGAACATTCGTATTCATATTGTAGTCGTATTTTTTATGTAATAAAAAATATGACTAAACTATGACTACAATCTTTTGCTACATGTCTAAAACAGTATTATATCATCCTTAGAATCACCATCACCAAGCCGGCTGCCTGTGCCATATACAGAAGGCATTAAATTCAAAGTCTTAGGCGTCTAGTGTATTTGCATATGGCATATTGTCTTCTGACACTGTCGAAATTATAAAGTCAGAGCTGAATGACAAGTTATTATTTAAATACTCAGGGATGTTTGAGAATTTCCCTTTCTTGACTTCATTGCCCTTGTCTGAAAGAAGAATTCAATATCCGAGATTTATTTTGAGCTGGTAGACAAAATTAGATAACTCTGATGGATAGGCTTCTGATTTCATAACAATATTTTCCCAATCAACTTCACAATTCAATTTACTGGCATAATTGGTAGCGCCCAATTGCAAATTAATTATTTCAAATACAATTCAGTGCATTTGCCAGTGGTAGCAGATACGCGGCCATGACTGGAGAAATGGTGCTTATGGGATCTGTTGCAAGTCTAGCTCCTGATCAAATAGCACGCTCCTGTCGTGTGATAACGAGCTATATTCCTTGTTAGAAGCATGACGGGTGTTTCATTGATTGAATGGCGAACAGTGCAGATCCTGATCAGACTGCGGATGCACAGTCTGATCTGGACCTCCACTGATCGCAAAACGCACAAGCCCCATTTCTGCAGTCGCAGATACGATGATAGCGATGAAATGGCGGGCTGGTGTAAGTGAATTGGCGTAATTCCTATCTCGTACAGTGCACCAGATAATGAATGCTATTATAACCAAATTTGGTCATATTCCTCTCCCTTTTCCTTGTAGACCTGAAGTATACTCATTTCTAGAATCATTTCCTATAGTCCCAGTTCAATGATTCGAATGTAGTGAAAGAATTCATTGTTTTGGAGGAGAAATTGGAAACTCGATAAAAAAAACATGCTGTTTTAGCTTGATCACCGTGATTTTTTATTAGTGGAGTGTAATACAATTATGGTTATGTTCCACTGGGCGCCCATTGTCTCGTATCAGCGGGTGGATCATAGGGCAGGGTAGTTATATCTGTGTGTCACCACACTGTTACTCTGCCAATCAATAATGGCAGTTTTTTGCATCCTTGAATTCTGAATTGGAACCATTCTGACAATTAGTAAAGTTGGCTGCCAATTAGTCCTTACAGTGCTGAATTAAATTCTGTCGTCCGTTTATTTTCCATTTTCTCATAAAAAAACATGCTTTGACAGCACTATAGAATCATTTCCAATTCTAAAGGTGCTGTTAAAGCATGTTTTTAGTGAGAAAGAAGGCAAAATATAAAGGAACAGTAGTATAAAGGTTAACTCTTTGCATGCTAGCGGCGAAAATATCCGCCAAACGAATTAGGAGTACATGTATAAGTTTTATTTCTCTCCGTAAATGATATTTACGGGGAGAAATACAAGAAAATATGATGAATTCTTGTCCGCTAGTTTTGAACTATTTATAGCCCACAAGTTTCCCAGCATGCAAAGAGTTAAGGCAGAAATATCATATCCCTGGGCCACTTGAATTTTGCAAATTGGGAATACGTACTATCTATTAGTAACCTTGCCCTATATAGATCAATTAATTCATGATATTAGTGTATTGTCTGTGTCATCGGATACCATTATATGGTATGTCATGCTGGTCAAATCTTCACGCATGTCCATGACTACAACGGGGTATCATGCCGACCAGTCTTACTTACAAGTTGTTAAAAAATTTTGGCTGTTATTTTCACTGCTAGCATGCAAAGAGTTAAATTAAGCTGTGTTGCTTCAAACCAACAAATTCCACCAATTATAATCTCAAGATGAAAGTTTCTCTAAGGGAAGTTACTCATGATTTTCCATTTTCGGACTGGGGCCCGTTTCACTAAACTTTGTACGACTAAAATGTTTGTAAGTGCAAATTTAGGATCGTCTAGAGATTTAAATTGATGGATTTACATTTATTGAGCAATAATTGTGTACAAGAAAACATTGTTAATGTGACATTTACAAACTATCATAATTTTTCACTTACTGGTAACATTTTAGTCGTACGAAGTTCAGTGAAACGGACCCCTGGTCTATAGATAACTGTTCGGTAGTCAACACGAGACATTTGGTGTTGCTATGGTAGATCTGTGTATTGCATGTCTCGCTGGCGTATACTGCTGTACATGGTCTATGTCTATTGCCATCAATCATTTTACATCGGTGCATTGTCTGCTTTGCATGTCCTCATTACATACTAGCGTTTTGTCGACTACCACATATACAGTATTCCGAGAAAGTTGGTCATTTTCTCTGTAACAATTTCTCCCCACACGCCCATGTGACTTTTCAGACTATTCCATTTATCAGAAAGGGTACCGTTTTCAGAAATATGAAAATATCAACAAGTGATGCTGCCAATAGATGTTCTGAAAGGGTAAGATTAACGTAGGCGGTGGAGTAACCAAATGTGGCGGGCGGGGGTGGGGGTAAACAACCAAAATGGTCCATGACCAAAATCTAGTGATCTAAGACTGCATTACATCGTCAATAGCAACACATATCCCAAGAACACCGTGCTCATATGCATTTTAGAAGAGTATTGATTTCCCACAGACAAAACGAGTCCGATGTAATTAAAATTGTCTGTAGTAGTATCAGTCCCAAACTGTGAACATTGTTGCCAAAATGATAGCAGAGCTGGGCCGATATTCTGAAACTTTTTAAATCTTACGCATAGAATACAATGTAGCTATATACAATGTACTGTAAATCTGGATTAGAAGACCAAATTTCTGTGATTTGCATTTCTGTAAAATTCTAGACTGATATACATATCATGTACACTGTAAATATTTATGTGGGTGGCATTGTGTGTTAACCTTTCAACACCACAGGCCTGTATAGTGGTATTGGCAAACAGTGTAGATCCAGATGAGCCGGCTCGTGACGAGCTGTCTCATCAGGATCTGCACTTTTTGCAAGTAATTTTCATATTTTTGAGAACAAAAACACCCCCTTTTCATAAATGGACTATTCTGAAAATAATTTTGTGACGATTGGATTGGTTGCAAAATTAACATGTCAAAATCCATTCCAGTTACTTAGGGGTGAAAGGGTTAACATTTGATTTGGTTTTCACTCGAAATATATCGGCTCATAGGATGATAATAAGGTATTGTAATCATAGATGTATTATTGCCAGTTCTTAAATATTTAACCCTTAGACTGCTACTCACAACTATTGTTGTCTGCTGTTGCTTCTATATCTTGCCTTATTTCTCAATAAAAACATGGTTTGACAGCACAGCATGTTGTAAATTATTCTAAAGTGCTGTCAAAGCATATTTTTGATGATAAAAATGGAAAATAGAAAATAAACAGCAGACAACAACAAAAATTAAGATAGATCTAAGGGTTAAGGTATTGTTTTAAACAATTAAAACGATTGCTTCATGTTACATGTATTTGTAAAAATAAACTAAAGTGAAAGAAGTATCAAAATCTGTGAATACTTACTTTTACCAGCAATGTTATCCATATTATATTCAACTGTAAGCCACCTTAGAATCACAATCAAACAAAATATTGCAGTTCATTATAACAGAACGGTTGGGCAATTAGTGAACAATAATGAAGTGGAAATAGGCATAAGTTCATTACCGCTCCAGTGAATGGCCAGCCCACTTGACAGTGCCTGTAGTTGACAGGGCGGTTGGTGCCCCCTAGGGCCCAGCCCTGCCACTTACAGGTGACACTTCATTATCTCTCCCCCAGGGGGCCTGCACACTTGCGCCACACAAACAGCCAACCATGCCAGATACAGTTATTCTTTCAAAACGTTTTTCTATTTTTCAATCATTTTTTGCTCATTTTCTTTGCCAAAAAAATGTCCATTTTTTTTGTGAATGCTTTGTAAACAAAAACGTCCACAAGTTTTCCTACCATATCTTCAGTTTATATTGACAAAATTCACATATGGCTTTACGGAGGCAGAATACTGATCTTTCCTGTACATAATGCAGCAGCTTTCCATGTGCCGGCCAAAACAACAGTTGTGTATGTTGTTTTTTTTTGTTGGTTTTTTTGCCGTTACGGCCAGCTGTGATTTATGTTTACTTTGTATATTTAGAAAATCCATTTATGTACGAAAGAAAAGTATTCATTTAACCCTAAGAATGCGGGAAACGAAAAGTGTCGTCTGCTGTTGTTTCATATTTTATCTTTTCTGTCAATAAAATATGGTTTGGCAGCATTTTAGAATCATTTCCATCCATTGGAAATGATTCTAAAGTGCTGTCAAATCATGTTTTTGATGAGAAAAATTGAAAATAAAAAAGAAACGGCAGACGACAAAATTTAATTCAGCAGTATAAGGGTTAAAATTGTTTAAATGAGTCCTATGTAAATGTTTTTACAAGTTTCAGAAGCTTGGAAATAGCAGTACCTGGCTTTAACCCTTACACCGCTGTCTTAATTTTTTGTTGTATGCTGTTTATTTTCTATTTTCAATTTTTATCATCAAAAACATGCTTTGACCGCACTTTAGAATAAATAAATGAAAATTACTTACAAAAAGTGCAGATCCTGATGAGGCGGCTCATCTGGATCTGCACTGTTTGCAAACAGAGCGGGCTAGCCTATTGTGTGGAAAGGGTTACCGGTAATGGAGATGTGCTTCTGTTAACTGGAAATAGCTCAGCTACACAATTTGTATGTCGTTCACACAGCCATTACTATTTTTATGTTTTTGCGAACACTACATTTTAATGTTAAAAAAAACTACCTTGTTTATATACTTGCCATAATTGTTGGCTGGCGTGGCTATATCGGTCAGGGGTCCTCGCGGGCCTGTGATGATTACAGCTTACATTAGACACAATATATTAGGGATGGAAAGACCTAATGGCCCTCGATTTTGTACGTTCGTGATCGTGAGATATTTTTCACGTTTTTGTCTGCAGTGATTATGTACTATTGATCACTTTAATACCATCCTGACACAGGGGGAGTGAAAACTTCTCTCCTACTGACAGCTCTGACATTGGCAAAAACACTCAGACTGGTCATTTCGTCGAGAACTGGACACGTTAAGGGTGGAATTACTGACAATTAACTTCCCCATGGTCTAAAGCGTCTATTTATTATGCCCTGCATAGGGCTGTCACGAATGACGTTGACATCCACAAATCTAAGGCTATCATTGGACAAATTTTCTACCCATTTATGTAAATGAACATTTCAACTGAAGAAAATTGACCCTTACAGTGGGAAAAGTGAAAATTGTTGTTGTTTTACATTTTGTCTTGTGTCTTAATTAAAACATGGCTTCACAGCACATTAGAATCATTTCCATGGGAAATGATTCTAAAGTGCTGTTAAACCATGTTCTTTTTATGAGAAATATGGAAAATAAACAGTGGATGACAAGATTCAATTCAGCAGTTTAAGAGTTAAATCCTAGAAGCAATGTCGTGCAAAATCACGACACCATCAGCCTGTATATATGTCCAATCTGATCTGGATCTACACTACTCACCACATGAAGCATGTACAGCCTGCTCAGTAAATCAAATGTGAAGGTCTACACTGTTTGCTATATGTGAAATATTACGACCTGAATGTGTTTGTTTTGCGCAAGTTTGATGCGTCAACTATGGTTGCAATGTGGTAATACAATTTTGAGGTTGTCCACGCTATTATGATCAGTGTCTACACTGGTCACACACATTCTTACATGCCTTCTTACACCAACCAGTGACTGTTTTGGTCTTGTCTTTTCCTGCACGATTTTATCAGTTGCTGTTCATTTGAGAATTTAATTGTCGAAAAGCTCCCTGGTAATTATATGCTGGCCAGGAAGATTGATCACCTATTGGAAGTGGGTGTCTCACCCCAAATACTGATCATTTGTAACATTTTTGTCACATGCGTGTTTTATAGAATTGCTATGTAGGAGAAAGACAGTTAATCTGAGAAATTCCCGATAATTTCACCAATGTAGGGGTCACTGTTATTACTCTGTGAAATTTGGACATACAGATTTATTATGTTAACCCTTACACCGCTATCTTATTCTTTTTTGTCGTCTACTGTTTATTTTCTATTTTCCATTTTTATCATCAAAAACATGCTTTGACAGCACTTTAAAATAATTTACAACATGCTTTGACAGCACTTTAGAATCATTTCCATTGGAAATGATTCTTAAGTGCAGTCAAATCATGTTTTTATTTAGAAATAAGGCAATATATAAAAGCAACAGCAGACGTCAATTGTTGCTTGTAGTGGTCTAAGGGTTAACCCATTTCATGCGGGTTATAGATACATGTACAGTGATATAAAAATATTCAACCAATTCTAATCTATTTTTTTTATTTCTTCATGAAAGCATATGTTATTATATATTTTCTTTATTTTATATTATTTATTTCTACTCTAAGTATATGTTGTTACCACTCATTTGAATGGTAACAACATATACTTTAGAGTAGAAATAAATAAAAGAAAATAAAAAAAATATTGATATTTTTCATCGAAAAAAATGATGAATCTTCAGCATAAAATTGGTTAATTCTTCCGCCCCTTAGTAACTAGAATGGAGTCTGTCTCCGCTATTTATAAGAGAATTTATTCATTTCAACAGACTACAAAGACATATAGCAACCAAACACACTATTTTATTTGATCAAATGCAAGGAGTTTGTGCAGGGGAGATAATTTGGTAATGCATGTCCATACTGTACCAATAAGTACACTGTGAAACATAATATTTTTTAGTTGTGAAATGATAATTATGCTATACTACACATAGAATGAGTTCTAGACACTATTTGAATTAATTTAAAAAAAATTAAATTGAGTAGTTAGCATTACCAAAACTAGTTATTTTTCAGTACTGTAGACATCTTTTTTTACCAAACCTAGATTTTTCAGGCGACTCAAAGGTACATTTGTTTCCAGAAATATTCTACAAACTTATCATTTTTTGACAGATGTTTGTCATCATTTGCTGTGCAATAGTTAGAAAAGGAGTAATTTTGTAAAAAAGTAAAACAAAAAAATCTGATGTTGTTACAAAGCCAATTTTATGCAAAAAAACCCAGATGTTTGTATCCTTCAGCTCGTGTGGGATTCATGACAGGCAGACAATTGCAAGCAGACCATTTCCTGCAATGGCACCATCTCCATTGTTGAATTGTGAACAAACCTCATTTTGTTGGAGCATGTAACAATTTGGCCAGTTTCCTGAACTGAACGACCAGCATTGATTGCTGTCAGAATCAGCACTTCAATTCACTTGGAACATTTGGACTTGCACTTATTCCTTGCTAACCAGTAATCGATAGCCAGTGCAGGGTAAAACTGTCATCGGGTGATTGTAAAACAAATACATTTGGCATATTGTAAACATAAAAGGCAGAGTAATTGTGTTTGAAATTTCATGAAGCTTATCTGTTAGATGTTTTCCCTTTTATGTTCATTTTTTAATAAAGAGATAGCCTGTAGTGAAATGGAATTGAAATATGCTTGTTCTTATCTGTAGTTGTATCATTACATAATTATCTCCCCTGGAAGTGAGTAACGTTTTATTGAAACCAGCTTTATTGCATAGAACAGGCTTTCACAGCGTAATAACACAATGTATTAAAAATCATTATAAATATGCAAATGAGGCCACTACAGAAAACATGTTATATGGTCTTTAGAGCTTCAATATATTGTGCTGTTCTTATGCAGTAAATAGAATATAACATTTGTGTAGTATGAGATTTATTAAACTGGTTGAATGATTTCATAAGAAACTCGGCATAGCCTCGTTTCTTATGAAAGCAGTAAACTTGTTTAATAAATATCACATTAACCCTTTCAACACCACAGACCTCTGTAGAGACAATGTTTGCAAACAGTGCAGATCCAGATGAGCCGGCTCATATCGAGCCGTCTCATTAGGATCTCCACTGTTTGTTAATAATTTTAAACGTCGTACAGATTACCCTTTTAGAAGAATGGGATAATTTGAATGAACAAAATTAATGAAATAGCGTGAAACATTGGCATGGAACATCCTATTAAGTTACTTGGTTAACCCTTTCAACACCACAGACCTCTATAGAGACAATGTTTGCAAACAGTGCAGATCCAGATGAGCCGGCTCGTAACGAGCCGTCTCATCAGGATCTCCACTGTTTGTTAATAGTTATCAAATTTGAAAAAAATACCCTTTCTGAAGAATGGAATAGCCTGAAAATTTGAATGGACCAATGAAATAGCGTGAAACATTGGCATGGAACATCCTATTAAGTTACTTGGTGTTGAAAGGGTTAAATCACCACTCATGAACAGTTAACAAATTATACATATAGTCACCACCCTGTTCATATATCTGTCAGAAATTATCCCCGTTAGTGTATGTTGGATTGGCTCGAAACTTCATATACTTGTTTGCCATCATTTTCATCAGTATGTTTCTCTTTCTTTTAATCTCAAAAATACTAACTGTCTTGTTGCTTGGGGCTGATTCAATGCTAGCCATGATACAGTGATCATGATAACTTTGTATCCTTAGACTGCGGGACTAAAACAATTCTTTGCTGTTTTTTAAATTTTGTCTTCTTTCTCAATAAAAACATGGTTTTACAGCACTTCAGAATCATTTCCATTGGAAATGATTCTGAAGTGCTGTCAAACCATGTTTTTGCTTAGAAAAATGAAAACATAAAATAAACATTAGACGGCAAAATTTAATTCTGCATTGTAAGGGTTAGACTGCAATGGGTTTACTACAGAAAACAAGAGATATGGGCGAGTCTGATTGAAGTCTGGTCAGATGCTCAAATTACATTTGCAATACAGGCTAGCTTACAAGATAAACCCATTTGTGATCAACTTTTCCAAAGAAAACATCCACATCTCCGTGCATGTTTGTTCAGCTAAACCTTTCCACATGTTCACTTGTGTTGCCATCGGGAAATAGGCTGCCGTCTGAAGCCAGGCCAGCTTACAAAATATGAACAATGCCCGGCTGTTGCTCGTGTTTTGTTTATAATATTAAAACATATATTCTGTTAATGTGTTCCTATTGTTAACATATTTTTTTCTTCTGTTTCATGGTAGGGTATGGTGTCGTGTGTATGAAGCTAACTTTGTTTGAAACTGAACTTGAATACTGACAGGAAAACATTGGTTGACCGTTGCTTTACAGTGAAAATATTAGGTATGATTGAACAGTTTTGTTCATTGTGAATACAAAATAGCATTCTATGTGACATTGGACAGTTAGGACCAAGATTAATCAGACCGTTCCTAGTTTGATGAAATTTGTGGTGTGATATGTAGTTTTTTTCTCATGGTGTGGGCGTGCCAGTTTTAATAACAAATTTGAGCATGATGAAAACGACACGTTGATTAATAACCAGTGTTGACTGTGACACATGGTGTAAATATCCAACACTTTGTACAAACCCAATAACATCACCATAAATGTTTGGCAAACTTCATAGACCCTGATCAGACTGCACGGACGTGCAGTCTGATCTGGGTCTATGACGTTCGGCAATTCTGAGTTGCGTGTATTGTTGCAGGACCACACAAATTGGTATCAATACAATCTTCAAGACTAAAGGAGCCTTCCTCTAGCTAATCAGTAGCAATAACAGAATTTGGTGAAATCTGGAATGGATACAATAGAATCCAGGAAGATTGTTCAGGGTTGGCTGTCTGCTCGCAAACTGCCCTTTCTTTAGTACAAACGTCACCCACCACCTTATCTAGTGCAGCCTCTACAACAGCCAGCCACTGGAAGACCAAAAACTGTTGGCTGTTGTAGAGAGGTGGCTGTTGTAGGAAGGTCAAATATATAGCGATTCATCTGATTGGGGTATATATAAACTATTGGCTGTTACAGAGATGGGGTTGTTGTAGAGAGGTGTCCGTTCACGGAGGTTCGACTGTACATATAGAGAGGGATGGGCCGATTGTCTAATGGTAGTGCATTGGAATTTCATACCGGAGATCATGGGTTCAATCAACCCCTCGGGCAGGAAATATACTTATTGTCCCCTTGCCAATAGGCAGGAAGGGATGTAGCGTTAGTATATGCATGTATGTGCATTGGTTACCACCTTTCATTTCTTAATTATTTCAATGCATTCACATAACTGATGTGTTCTTTAAAATATAAATATGATATTCCGTTTCATTATCTTAAGTTTGTGTGAATATTCAATTTAACTTGCATGTATCTGTAAATCTTGAATATGTATGTGTAATTAATACTCGCAATTATAATTGGAGATCTGCTATCGAAAACACGATCTTACACTGTTTCTGTGTAGTCTAAGCCAAGACCACCATAGACAGCCTGTTTATAAAGCATACCTAACAAAACATAAGGTAACTTGTAATGCATTTCAGCTCAAACAGCAATTTACTTGGTTGAGTGTAAGATACACCACCGCCTGTGTTAATCTTTCCCAGATGTCAACATTTCTGAAAATTATTGGCCATCTAAACTGACAATCGAGCAGTTTGATTGGCTGTGCCTAAGCTGTAGTACAGCTCAGGCTCTGTCAATCAAGCTGCTTGCTTTCAAGCACAATGTTCCAAGTATTTTGTAATAACAAAATTAACAAATATAGGCAAGATTAGCGCAGGCAGTGGTGTCGGCTCGCCCTGAGTTAAGTTGTGCTCAGGCCTAACCCAGAGCAAGCTGCAAGCAAACCGTTCAAACCGTTGGATACATGCTTGCAAAAGAACACATGACCTGTATCTATATTCATCATTTTATTGCTTCAGATTGTAATGTTCTATCATTGCTTTGTTTGGCATAAGGTAGACCTGTTTTCAGAGTGTTTGTGACAATGAAATCGCTATGCAACTCAAAACCTGTTCTTATGTGACCTGGTAAATAGTTGGAATACATTCTTTTGTCCTTCAGGTTTTGTACAAAGACTGCAATGGGATTTAAATGAACATGACCCAGGAAAAAAACCTACTGATCCAAAGGCCAGATACAGACCAGTACGTTATGGCAATCGCGGGTTAGTACCGATTCTAACATTAGTATATCAGGTTCATACTCTCACATGTGTGACGATAATTGGTAAACTAATTAATAGTTTTGGGGAGTTTGTGACACCACTATTGCAGCTTGTTTAAAGCTAACATGTTGGTTCCATTGTGGCAAATTCTCTGTCTTGTCTTCTTACTCAATGCCTAAATTTGATTTTATCTTTTTAAATTGTGCTCCCAGCTTGTTAGAGTGGGATTATATTGAAGAAAATATGGAACTTTGCATAGTTGTCAACATATGAAGGGAATGATATGGTTGTACAGTGTGCGGTCTATATGTCTCTGTATGAAATGTGTTTTAACCCTTTCAACACTACAGACATGTATAGTGACATTGGCCAACAGGTTTATTTTTATATGTGTGTTGATATGACATTTAGCACCACAGGCCTGTATAGTGGTGTTGGCAAAAAGTGTAGATCCAGATGAGCCGGCTCGTGATGAGCCGGCTCATCAGGATCTGCACTTTTTGCAAGTAATGTTCACATTTTTCAGAACAATAGCACCCAATTTCATAATTAGGCTAGTCTGAAAATCATTTTGTAACAATTGTATTGGCTGCAAAATTAACATATCAAAATCCATTCCAGTGACTTAGGGGTGAAATGTTTGATTGAAGCATTGTTGCTATTCGCCTCACTAGGTGTTGCTTGCCCCATTACTCCTTGGCACAATTGGTTGTATGTTGAAAAGTAATTGAATGTACCAGTTATATAACTTTATGCCACATTAGAAATGAAAATCTCATTTTGGCATTTTTATTGTCCCCGTTTTTTAAGTGAAACTCAATAGCTGGTATGAGTTTTGAACCCATCGCACTGAATGAGAAAGCAGACAGCTCAGTATGTTGGCTTTGCTTCTTGCAACTACAGTGTATGCCCTGTTCTGGTATCTAGTTATTATTAGTGGCGGCCATCTTGGAAAATGACCACCATTTTTGTCACATGACAAGTCTGCGATGTCCCTACAGCTATTTTTTTGTTCAAACTTTCTCTAGCAGTGTACCAAATTTGCACAATCATTTCACATATTTCCTCCGCCATGGTTGGCTGTGAGAATGTGAAGGGTAATTTAACCCTTAGAATGCGGGAACCGAAAATAGTAGTCTGCTGATAATTCATATTTTGTCTTTTCTCTCGGTAAAAACATGGTTTGGCAGCATTTTAGAATCATTTCCATTGGAAATGATTCTAAAGTGCTGCCAAACCAAGTTTTTGGTGAGAAAAAATGAAAATACAAAATATTCAGCAGACGACACAAATTAATTCAGCATTGTAAAGGTTAACGATGGTGTTCATCCTTACTGGGATCCCGATATCCCTGGTTTGGCGGTCGGGTACATTTTTGACTTCCTTGTTACTTGAGAGTTGAATCCGGTTATACCCATTATAAAAGTAGTAAGATTTGTTTTAGGGAGTGGGGCTAAGTGACTGGTGTGGTGAGGACCTGACACCTGTAGCCTATTTCATCAACATTACAAAGTATACGTATCTAGCAAAGTAGATATACTTTGAGGGAGAAAATTTAAATTTTAGGATAAATTTATTAATTTTTATTATACTGCATTTATTACATTATCACTCCCTCAAAGTATACCCCCCAATCACAATATGTGAAATATGGGATTTGAATGACCTTAGCTGTTAACAGGCCGTTAAACACAATTAAATAAAATAAAATCGTGCAGCTGCATAGGCGGTACACAAATGGCAAGGGCAGTATCATTATATATATATATATATATATGAAAGTAACAGAGAACTGCCATATTTGCTGTAAACATCTTGCGGTCTCTATCAGAATGATTTAGTAATTTCAGGCCTTGTTAAAATGTATCGTGATAAAACTGCCACAGTTTAACACATTGACATATCACAGATAGCACCATTGCAGGGATCATATACACAGCTGTCTATGTGAGTAACCATCCATGCAGAGCTCCAGTTAAGGTGCGTAATTTGACCAACTTGGGGTGAAATTTTGTTATTTCTTCGTCAAAAATGGCAAGTTGGGAGTCCTTTAGAATCGTCTCGTTGAGACGATTCTAAAGCACTCCCAACTTGCCATTTTTGACGGAGAAATAAGAAATTTACCTCCCAAGTTACGCACCTTAACTGAAGCTGTGATATGGGATGACCAACCTGTTTCTATAATGGTGGCAAAATCGGAGTACAAATAAAATGTTTATTTTCAATGGAATACACGTGTACATTTTTTTCATCAAACTTTAATTTTGTTGTTTGGATTGTAAATGTAGAATGTGTGTTTCTATGCTGGAGACTCGCGGTGTTATCGACTGATGACCCGGTACTGAACCTGGATTTAGAAAAGATAAAATATCTTGTTCAAGTAAAAAACAGTGTTCACAGCATGGGGAGAGATGGGGGATTTTTGCACTTCCACTTAATTATATAGCACCACTTAAATATTCAATTTTGTTTTCTTTGTTGGAAATTGATCTTGCATTTACATAATTAACTGACAGATTATGTTCACTTGGTTTTGATCCTACATCAAAAACATGTGAACATTGTTCTTCATACAATGAAACGAGTGCACACATAGAAGATATTACATGACGATTGAATATGAAGTTTATTAAATGAGTACTGAATTCATAACAAATGAGAAATTCAACCTATCAACAAGTTCAATAAATATCATTACATTAGTCGTCTGCTGTTCGTTTTCTATTTTTATCATAATAAACATGCTTTGACAGCACTTTAGAATAATTTACAACATGCTTTGACAACACTTCAGAATCATTTCCATGGGAAATGATTCTGAAGTGTTGTCAAAAGATGTTTTTATCGAGAAATAAGGCAAGATATAAAAGCAACAGCAGACGACAATTGTTGTGTGTAGCGGTCTAAGGGTTAAATTGATATTACTCGTGTCTTTCAATGCAAACATAGAAAACGAAAGTTGAAATGAGAACACATTTATATTTGTCAAATTAGCTAGATTTTAATATTTATCTGATATTTCCGGTCATTGAAACCAGTAATAAATCACGTCATACTAGGTAAGTTATGATATTAAAGTAATTATGAGCCACCGATGTACCATAGAATGCAAAGGTATTGATAGTGAACGACGGAAATCAAATATATCATGTCATGTGTCATGTTACAACTATTGCAGTTTTTGTAAGCAATTTGGTAATCAAGTTTTCTTATAACATCAGTTTTCTTATAACATCAATCAAGCAGAAAAATGGTGTGCCAATACCTAAATCAAAATTTAATTTTCTCTGTACCTGACCCAAGGCGTTTTTGCTAATGTTAGCATTATTTCCTCTTTTGAAGATCTAATTGAGCCATTGCATTTGAAAACATTTCTTCTCAAATCTTTTAGCAGATTATGTAGCAGGGGGCCATTTCACTAAACTTCTTACGACTAAAATGTTCGTAAGTGCAAATTTAGGATCGTCTGGAAATTTAAATTCATGGATTTACATTTATTGAGCATAGGCTGCATATGCAGCCTATGCTCAATAAATGTAAATCCATGAATTGTTTATAAGAAAACATTGTTAATGTGAAATTTACAGACGATCATAATTTTGCACTTACGAACATTTTAGGCGTACATTGTACAAAGTTTAGTCAAACGGACCCCTGAAGTTTTGGGACGGAGTATATACACTATTTGGTCTAGACTGTTTGCTAATATATTTGCCTTCATAATTTTGCAATTACGAACATTTTAGTCGTACGAAGTTACTGAATATATCACATTTTTTCTTTTTCGATAAAAAAATAGGGAAAAATGAACAAAAATATAATGTTGAAAATCAATTATTTTGCAAAAAGCAGTTTAAAAATAATTCTGCTCAAATAAGTGAATTTTCTATTTTATTAGAGCAATTTACTCCTCAATTTGAACATTATTGAGTATTTTGAATTTTTTGTGAGTATTTTGTAATAAATAGCATATTATTATGAGCCGCAGATAGTGGAAATCTGACAAGACAGGTTCTCCCGAATTGAGTGCCATTGTTTTCTTTTGGGTGTTATCTTTGATCTGCTGATATTGCCTAACTAAATAGAATACTTTCAGCATGGGAGGGAGTCCATAGTGAATTAGATGTCTGTTCTCCCACTTCAAAACTTTAATTTGGCCTATACATTTTGTGACTAACCCAGGTGAGTCACACATGACAAGAGGATGTAAAACGGACAAAACGGTCAGAAATAAAGTATTAACTGGGGACATAGAAATGTAATGCATACTGCATGCTGTTAAGTTTGTATACAATGATGAGGATGGTATGGATGGATGTGTTCTGACAATGAAGAGATAATTGGTTGTGAATATCAATTAACCCTTACACCGCCATCTTAATTTTGTTGTTGTCTGCTGTTTATTTTCTATTTTCCATTTTTATCATCAAAAACGTTCTTGGACAGCACTTTAGAATAATTTGCAACATCCTTTGACAGCACTTCAGAATCATTTCCATTGGAAATGATTCTGAAGTGCTGTCAAACCATGTTTTTATTGAGAAATAAGGCAAGATATTAAAACAACAGCAGACGACAATTGTTGTGTGTAGCAGTCTAAGGGTTAACCCTTACAATGCTGATGTTTATTTTTCCATTTTTTCTAATCAAAAACATGGTTTGACAACACTTTTGAATCATTTCCAATAGTTTCATGTTGTTAACTAAAGAAAGAAAAGATTATGAATTTTCTTCAGTTATTTGACACACATTTCCCAGTATGCAAGGAGGTAAACATACAATAACTCCTACCCCAACCCATGTCAGGCTACAGCTATTGCATAACTAGACACTTCCAGTCTAGGAACCCATGGCTTTTTAATTACCATTGCACTTAATGGGGAAATAATTGCAGAAAAAACCTGCCAGTTACCTCCAACCTGATTGTAATCCAATTAGAATTGACTCCATGTGGAGCCCCCTGCTACTCTGATGACCATCAACACTTGAAGACGCTGAGAGTTCCAGAGTTCTCAATTATTCAACCAGGGTAGACCCAAACCAGCCTGCACAGCACTCATTATGTGTAGTGAGATTAAGGTCAGTGCTGCAATTTGTACTTACTTCCCTAGTGTACATGTCTGGCAATTTATCTAATTGATGTTCATTGCAAAGGCAAGGTTGAATATTTGCCCTGAATCGGTTGGTATTGAAATGCAAGCCCTGATATGGTGCCATCTTTGTGTCAACAGTGGTGTACTGTCCCCGTCTACTGAATATTCATGATATTTCTTACCCATGGCATGTGCTGTCGATGTTTGAACTAATAAAGGTAACACAGTAGAAACTTGCTAAACCGGACACCCATGTAATCTTAACCCTTTCAACACCAAGTAACTCAATAGGATGTTCCATGCCAATGTTTCACGCTATTTCATTAATTTTGTTCATTCAAATTATCCCATTCTTCTAAAAGGGTAATCTGTACGACGTTTAAAATTATTAACAAACAGTGGAGATCCTGATGAGACGGCTCGTTACGAGCCGGCTCATCTGGATCTGCACTGTTTGCAAACATTGTCTCTATAGAGGTCTGTGGTGTTGAAAGGGTTAAGGTGTGCATTTTGCATTTTCACTGATATTTACGTTGGTTCCTGATTGCAAAGCACATATTATGATGTATTGCTCTGCACATATGCCTGAATTGCAATGGAGTCTATACACCGGACACCCTGTCCGGTTTAGAGAGGCTCCACTGTATATAATTTGCATATGTTTATGATCTCCAAGCGTGCTCTTGTCTCATCAGTATCTGTAGCCCCACATCCTATAACAACCTTATGCTGAATGTACCACTTACAAATGTAACAAGAGCTGTTTCCCATACAGTGGCACAATTAGTTGTCCATCATTAAAATGAAATGAACACCAGTAGACTAGGTCATGACCCCTGCATCTTCATGGTGTGTGCACCCCCAGTAATGAGCGTTATCTAATGAAAAAGGGGGCATGCTGGGATATGGGGCTGCCATGAGAGGAGGGGTATAATGGCAATAGGCATGAAGTTTCAGTCTCTACAGCAATGAATTTCTTTCAAAACACATGAATACACACCTACCCAACATACAGTTACACACATTCTATTTTTCCCAACAAAAGCCTATTACAAACAATCCATTACCCCACCCACTTGGTATCATACAGTACTATGTTTTATAATAAAACATAGTACTGTATGAGACCAAGTGGGTGGGGTAATGAATTTTTTGTAATGGGCATTTTTTTGTGTCACATGTCAGAGTCTTCCACCTGTGAATGAAAGTACATGTAGTGACCACTCATTTGAATCGTCTCAAATGAGATAATTCAAATGATGACCACAACATACACTTCTTATGATAAATAAAGAAACAATTTAGAATGTGATCGGTAAACGGGTGGTAGGGTCTAGGGATATGCCTTAATATGTATCCGTCATGAATTTCATATTCTGTGCATTATGTAGTCACAGGGCACTAAATATACCAACATTCAATGTTGCATTAGTCTAATCCAATACTTATATTGGCGGTTTGGATTGTCCTGCGCCTGAGACGAACCAACAAAGCCCGGAAAGAAGTTGTTGCATTAGAGAAAATGATTACCCAATAAGTACCCATTACTTCGGAATACACTTCTGAGTGTATGGAAAATTTGAAATATATTTTTTCAAATTTTTCATATTTCTCAATGAAAGTATATGTTGTGACCACTCATTTGAACCGTCTCAAAGAGACGGTTCAAATGGTGGTCACAATATATACTTCCGATGAGAAATAAAGAAATTATTTACAATTTTCCGTCAATAAAATGGTGTACCCTCGGAATGCAATGGGTTAAACATGACAAGGCCATACATCATCTTTACAATGCTCATTTATTTATTTTGACCCTTGAACAATAGGGAAATAGCCGGGGATATGATGCTTTATTGCATAAAACGGACCGTTGTGGCCAGTGTAGATACTGATCAGAATGTAGATTCAAACAATCGGAGGTTAATATATCAAAATCCTTATTCAAATGCATACAATATTTATTGCATAAAATTAGTGTTTGCATTGTAATAGCACAGTGTATTAATAAGCATAATAATTACATAAGCTAGACCATTACGGAAACAATGTTAGGTGATCAGTACAGCTTCAGTGAATGATGCTGTACTTATGTAATGAATATAATCTAACATTGTATTGATTTACTTTGATATTTATTATACAAGTTTACTGATTTCATAAGAAATGAGGCATAGCTATGTGCGTTTTGAAAACAGTAAATTGGTTTAATAAATATCACATTGTAAATCATCACTTATGTAAGATTCTCTATTTATTGATTGCCAGCAATAGTATAATATATTGCAAGACAGACTATTGAAAGTGTTCACAATTATTGCATTGTTGTGGAACACACATAATCACGAATTCATAATCAGTACTATAGCAGGTGTATTTATCGTACTATAGCCCCATTTCAGTGTCTGTCCCAATGAACTGTGATTACTATATTGGTGTAATGATGATTATATTGTAGACATGTTGGGAACGGCTGACAAAAGGGACCTGACAACGTATGTGAACGTTCATGCAGTTTGGCCTTCCAGTCACTGAGGTATAATTATGACCCTATGCTAATTTGAAAACGTTTGAAAAATGGTATGCTGTTCATATTTTGCCTTTTTCTCATGAAAAACATGGTTTGGCAGCACTTCAGAATCATTTCCAATGGAAATGATTCTAAAGTGCTTCCAAACCATGTTTTTGTTGAGAAAAATGGAAGATAGAAAAATGGAAAATGAAAAACAACCAGCAGATGACAAAATTTAATTCAGCATTGTATATGTTAATATCTAACCGGATACCATTTTCAGCATTTGTAATATTAAGGATGCTATTGTCGTTGTTCAAATATACCGAACAATACCAATGTACTCGGCTTTCGTTGATAGGAATATATTATTTGTGGACGTCTTCAAAATGTGGGTTTATCACCATAACAGTAGGCAGTTTCACAAAACTATTTCTCTATAAGTGGTTCACCGCGGAGGAATTATTTCACCGGCATATATTAACCCATATCGTGCTAGATGTAGCATCCATGGTATTAAAAATATTTGCAACTGAACGGATGTATCTGTTGTTGCCACTCATTTGAACCGTCTGGATCAGACGGTTCAAATGAGTGGTCACAACATATACTTTTGTGGAGAAATAAAAAAAATATAGAGAATAGTTGTAAATTCTGTCGGAAAATAGGATAATTTGTGTACACTATCTTAGATACATATATACATTTTTTCCTATTTAGTTATCTGCCCAATGACTACGTACGCACTTACCATAGCTTCACCACTGGCCAAGACGATTCAAATTCATAATTGTTCATGAAAATTAAATTAAAAAAGAAATTATGCAAAAAGTGTATTTTGGAATGTTATTGTGTAAGGCCTGCCCATCACATCTTCTACACTGAGCCCATCTGTCACCTTCATAATCCCTGGTCTGGGACTGAGGAACTGGCATATTATTTTCCCATTAGGATCCTTCCTGCTGTACTTCCCCACATAAAAATGTCAGATTGGAAAATGTGCCCATTGTATGGGGTAACTATTGCATTAGGCCAAGGAATTGAGATTTATGGTGTCTGAAGACTGATGTCCATTGTTATTGTATTATCTATGTATACATCTAGGTCACTGTCTGAGGTTGTTGAGGAAATGTTTGGACTCCCGGTGTCTTATGTAATGCTAAAAATATGGTATTTACAACTACAGGAATTTACTGTGTAAATGGTGAACAGTGTTGTTATACTGGTTCATTGGGGGCTACACTCGTGCAGCCCCCAATGAACCAGTATTAACAACTTACCCCGATCAAGGGTTTACACTTTTTGCCATTTGCCAGACCATGTTTGAGGTTTCCTGATAATAGTTCATATCCTGATCAGCTTGTAAGTGTTTCTTGGCTCTTTGGATGATAAATACAGCGTAGATGATACAGCGGTAGATGATAAATACAGTGGTAGATGATAAATCAATACAGCGGTAGATGATAAATACAGTGGTAGATGATAAATCAATACAGCAGTAAATGATAAATACAGTGGTGTAAACAATGATAAATCAATACAGCAGTAAATGATAAATACAGTGGTAGATGATAAATCAATACAGCAGTAAATGATAAATACAGTGGTAGATGATAAATCAATACAGCGGTAGATGATAAATACAGTGGTAGATGAATAAATCATAATGCAGTATGATAATACAGCGGTAGATGATAATCAATACAGCGGTAGATGTAAATACAGTGGTAGATGATAAATCAATACAGCGGTAGATGATAAATACAAATAGTGGTAGATGATATCAAATACAGTTGGTATATAAATACATTGATGATAAATCATACAGATGATAAATACAGTGGTAGATGTATAAATAAGCGTAAAGATGGATACAGTACAGCTAGATGTAAATACAGTGGTAGATGAGAAATAATACAGTGTATATGAAATAATACAGTGATAGATGGAGATGATAAATCAATACAGCGGTAGATGATAAATCAGTACAGCGGTAGATGATAAATACAGTGGTAGATGATAAATCAATACAGTGGTAGATGATAAATACAGTGGTAGATGATAAATACAGTGGTAGATGATAAATCAATACAGTGGTAGATGATAAATACAGTGGTAGATGATAAATGAATACAGTGGTAGATGATAAATGAATACAGCGATAGATGATAAATACAGTGGTAGATGATAAATACAGCGGTAGATGATAAATACAGCGGTAGATGATAAATACAGTGGTAGATGATAAATTGATAAATACAGTGGTAGATGATAAATACAGCGGTAGATGATAAATACAGCGGTAGATGATAAATCAATACAGTGGTAGATGATAAATACAGCGGTAGATTATAAATACAGCGGTAGATGATAAATACAGTGGTAGATGATAAATCAATACAGCGGTAGATGATAAATCAATACAGTGGTAGATGATAAATACAGCGGTAGATGATAAATACAGCGGTAGATGATAAATACAGTGGTAGATGATAAATACAGCGGTAGATGATAAATACAGCAGTAGATGATAAATACAGTGGTAGATGATAAATCAATACAGCGATAGATGATAAATCAATACAGCGGTAGATGATAAATCAATACAGTGGTAGATGATAAATACAGCGGTAGATGATAAATACAGCGGTAGATGATAAATCAGTACAGCGGTAGATGATAAATACAGTGGTAGATGATAAATACAGTGGTAGATGATAAATCAGTACAGGGGTAGATGATAAATACAGCGGTAGATGATAAATACAGTGGGGTAGATGATAAATACAGCGGTAGATGATAAATACAGTGGTAGATGATAAATACAGTGGTAGATGATAAATCAGTACAGGGGTAGATGATAAATAAATATAGCGGTAGATGATAAATGGTCCATCGGTAGAAACGCACAAGAAGCCCATTTTGTCATGACACATGGCATCCACAACAGCTGCATGGTTGAAATAAAATAAATTCTTCTTCAGAGTTTTATGATATTAAAGAACATCATTATTTTACAAAACTTATTTTTTTTTTCACAGATTATCTGAGTTTTATAATCAGGTGGCTGTTCAGGTGTATAAATTAATCCAACAGTAGTGCGGTAGTTAGCAGACTAAGGCAAAAATTACCGACAGGTTTTATTCTTCCATCCATGTGTTATAGTTGTCTGTTAGCATATTGTTATAAACCAATAAAAGTTTATAGTATTTTTATAAAGCCTGGGCATAAACAGCACCTTTTTCAAGTACCCATGCACATAAATGTCAAATTTATACACACAATATTACTTGTTTACATTTAATGTTCATGGAGCATATTTTAGGAAGTCACATTTTGGAAGACCTCTGACAGAATTTGGGCAGCCTGCTAAGAAAGGGACCTTGTTGAGTTTGCAACTCGAATTTCTGAAGATGAGCCTGTGTAGTTGTGTAGTTGTAGTTGTGCCGACTGATCTGGGTATGATGATGATATAATAATAATTTTTGAATAAAGGTTTTGTTCAATCGCTGACGGTATGAATCTGCATGGTGAACAGTATCTACACTGGTCACAATTGGCATAAGGAGTGTATGCTTTTTATGTATTGGGTAATAATTGTTCCTAGAAAACTGAATTTTTACCTCAATTTTGCATAATTGTAGACATACCAGTATTTTATATTGTTTAGATAATATATAATTTCACATTTTATGATCTGACATGGAATTTATTCCATTCAGAAATTGTGTCCTAATTTTTGCATCCTTGAATTATCTCCCATTCTTGTAACCGTCCTTCATTCATGGACCATAAGGGATGGGTTGCGTGGCCTAGGAGTTAGAACACCTGACTTCAAACCTGGGTTCAAACCTCACCTTGGGCATCAAAATACTTTCATAGTATATTCATAGTATTTCCATCCCACTGGTCTGTCGGATGAGACTAAACTGTGGTTCCGTCTCTATATGACCCTAGCTTTTGCTGGGCTGTTAAACCCATTCACTTTCACCTTCATGGACCATAGTTTGTAACTGCATGAAAATTGTAACAATTGAAGGATCAGTGGAAGAAGGGGGCTTATAGAGAATAGTAGGTTAGTGCCGTGAATGGGAAAAAATATCTGGCAAGGCTCAATAAACGGGATGGGCTCGGCTCAGAAGTATATGTAGTGACCACCATTTGAACCGTCTCGCCGAGACGGTCCAAATGAGTGGTCACAACATATACTTTGGTTCAGAAATAAGGAAAATAGATAGAGAATAGTAGGTTAGTGCCGTGAATGGGAAAAAATATCTGGCAAGGCTGAAGTTTCCTCAACACCTAAAAAATGGCTTTAAAATGCAAAAATAGTATTGACTGGATATCAAAAATGTTTCACGGCACTGTGTTTCACGGCACATACACACTGTGTTGACGGGATAAATGGAGTCGAAGGGTTCAATGGAAGAAGGGGGCTTGTGGGGTTGAAGGGGTCCGTTCCACTGATCCCTTCAATTGCCATCATTACAGAAAAATTCAGATTGTTTATTTACATTCTGTAGCATAAATTGAGTTCATTATGCGACTGCGAGATAATTATTATAATATCCCCGTAATTCCATGTTCACACACCCACCAAACTGCCGGTATTGGGTGAAAGCAAACACACCTTTTCTTATTCTAAATAAACATTATCATGGTTGATATTGAACTATTTATCCAATCAATTTTTATACGCCCCTTTCAAGTTGTTTAGAAAACCAACAAAGACCGAGAGAGATCTATTTCTAATGAAGTCTATTTCTAGCATGCTATAATTTCCCGACTGAATTATCCGCCGAATGAGCTGCAAAAAATATTTTGTCAATTTAATGAGAATCCCACCCCGTGTAAATAATCGCTTCCAGGTTCTATTACTTTTACAGAAATTCACGGTGCTCGGTTAACCTGGCCCCGAGCTGCCATAGAATAAGCGAGTAAATTCTTTTTGTGTGTATTTAAATGATTATTGAATGTGGGGGCACCCGCTTGCTTTAACCATTTTACCATCTGCTTTGGGCAAATTCAATAGATTTGTACCGTCCGTAAATGGCATGAAATGGCCGTTCTGATTGTTGGGTTTTCTATGTTGATGATACTTCAGTTGACAACAATGGCACGTTTAACCCTCAAAAGGCGGGAACCGAAAATTGACGTCTGCTGTTTTTTTCATGTTTGTCGTAATCCTTTGCAAAAAAAATATTTGGCAGCGCATGAGAATCGTCTCCATTGGGGTGCAAAACATGTTTTGTCATGAACAACAAAAAACAACAGACGACAAAATGACAAAATTTCATTCAGCATTATAGAGGTTAACATAGACGCCATTAGCCTTATACAGACATAGCTGAGCAATGGATTGTGTTCACGTCACATTGAAAATGGAAACGTCAAGTTTTGGTCAGCTCGCACTATTTTTTTTGGCAGGCAAACTATTTTTTAGAGTTCACTTACGTAGCAAAATAACAACAAGTGTAAGCAGTGCTCTCTAGTCTAGAAATATACAGGCGGCGCTAGGACACTTTGCCATTCCCCAAGTGTGTGTCACAAAAAAGTAGACGGATTTGTAATTTTTTTTTTTTTTTAACATTCACTCTCGTAATGGATCAAATAGTATACCAGATAAACTTTCCCATGGAAGTTAAGGCGGGAGTTATCATCAGCCGAATGTCGTACCTCAATGTATATGCAAGGTCCATTAACTCTTTGCATGCTGGGAAATTTGTGGGCTATAAATAGTTCAAAAATAGCAGATGACAATTCATTATATTTTCTTTTATTTCTCCTTATAAATGTCATGAATATGTCTTGGAATTTCATTAGAATTGTGTCCGGAGGACACAATTCTAATGAAATTTCAAGACATATTTACAGAGAGAAATAAAACATATACTCCTAATTCGTTTGGCGGATATTTTCGCCGCTAGCATGCAAAGAGTTCCACTCTGAAACATTGTTTCGGATCATGAACCCTATGAGCCTAAATAATGCCATGCCCTCCTATATAAAACCCATTACATACTAGAAATAAACTTAATAAGTAATATTGACTTTCTTTCTGCACAGAAATATATGTTGTGACAACTCATTTGAACCATCTCACACTGAGATGGTTCAAATGAGTGGTCAAAACATATTTTTTTGAAGAGAAATAAAAACAAAAGTTTATAATTTTTATACAGTTTTTCTGCGTATAAAAGGTCAATCTTCGTACAGCATTAAATTTGTTTTGCCCCTTTTCCAGGATCAAACATTTGAGTGAAAAGGAATGTGTGTGCTGATCAGGTAATGCATGCTAACTTAAGCATATACTGGTCACAAATACAATATTGTACATATTGTGAACATATTGAAGGACAGAGTGTTATTCAGTGTCTGCAGAGTATATTAATATTTCATAAGGCTTCTTTTCACTTGCTATTCATGACCCTCAGACAATCAAACTAATGAAATTGCCGTTCACTGACACACTGCCAAATAACCACGAAAATATATCATAAGTGTAGAGTATAATTGTTTGGGTTTTGTTTGTAATAATCTACCTGTGGTTAGTTTTCATATGCATTTCACTGGCAGAGTTTTGTGCCAAATGTGTAACAGGCGGGCTTGGGGACGACTTATCAGTAACGTGTTTTCTAATCAGACTTATATCCAGGTTTGCCAGAGAAATTGAAGTCCTAAGAGATTTCCTTCTCAACTCGTCCGCGGTTGCTAGGAGAGGTTTTTTCAGTCGGTCTTCACTATCACTGTGTAAATCATGTCGCAGCAGTGACGGTAAATCAGTGAATATACCAGTATTTTGTGTTTGTTTGCTCGTTGATAAAGCTCAGCTGGACATCAATAAGGGTATACCCGTAGTGACCCGTTGACAAAAGGGACCTGATTTCATAATTGATCAGTGTGGAGCATGATCATTTGTACTGACATATGGTTTTATTGTGATAAAAACATCGTTGGTTGCTATGCTATGTGGCTGTGACTGATGAAATGGGGCTGATGGGATTTGTGACCCATATAGCTCCTGATCAAAGAGCACACTCCCGTAGTCTGATAACGATCTATAGTCCTTGTTAGAACCATGTCGGGTGTATCATTGATGGAATGGCGAACAGTGTAGATCCTGATCAGACTGCGGATGCACAGGCTGATCTGGATATACACCGATCGCAAAACCCATAAGACTGTATAGTCCTTGTTAGAAGCATGAAGCATGTTTCATTGATGGAATGGCGAACAGTGTAGATCGTGATCAGACTGTGCGGATGCACTGGTTGATCTGGATCTACACTGATCGCAAAACCTTGTAAGCCCTTCAGTCACAGCCACATATAATGTTTGATTGACTGAATGATGAGCTGTACTGGTCTTGATCAGATCGGGTCTACACTGTTCAGAAAGGGTCGCTTATTTGTCATCGGTGGGCTCATATGTGGCTGTGACTGGAAAAATGGGCCTTAGACATGTATGGTGAGTCGGGCTCCAGGTATGTTAGACCACCAGTAGCCTGATAATAATATATAATGTTTCTTGTGAGCATGACAGAAGATGTTTCACTAATTGAATGGCGAACAGTGCAGGCCCTGATCAGACGGGCTGATCAGGGACTACACTGGTCGCAAATTGCGAAAATCCTATTTCTCCTGTCACAGCCAAATATGGGCTCATGCCAGATAAACATATGACATTTACAACGAATGTACCTGTAGGTTACATTGCACATACATGTGTACAAGCTGTAGCTAACAGACATAAAGCTACTTCAGTGACTGGTATGGTGAGGACCTGGCACCAGATCAGGACATTCCCCCTCCCCAAGTTAATGTGGGTGGAACTCTATATATGTGGTGTTTACAATTTCAAAAAGTTAGTTCTTATTCAGAAACTATATCATTTAACCTCTCAATATAGTGTGAACGCTACTCAGTGAGTCCATTGGAGAACACTAGTTGGTTGTCATTGTGTAACATCACCTAAAGTCGTCATTTTCCGTGTGAGTTGTTGCTCACTTGTATATTTATCACTATCCATGGATATGTGAATACACTGCAACTGTCGCAGATAAAATCTTTCAGAAGTCCATGCCACATGGGTGGGGTGCAAATTGATATTTTTTCTGATCTTTATATTATACTTCAAACAGAGTGTGTTTTATACTTGAAATTGCACCGAGAATCCATTATTAGGGCAACTAAAGTATTTGCTTCGTAGTTACGCCTAATCGAGACAAAAATTTCTTTTATCAGTTTCAAATGTATAGAGTTTGGGATTAATAAAACTGTCTGTGTTTTTATTTCTAAAAAGCATTGAGTATTGTAATGCTATCCATGAAATCCGCCGATATAATACGGCTATTTAGCGCCATTATTTTGCTGAAACCCACAAAGAATATGATATTTAATTTAATGCAAAAATATAAAGGACTTCCGCCATTGTCTGAACCCAGCTATACACTGCATTGTGAATACCTAATGATAATTGCAAAATCAATCCAACGGTGTGTACTTATTATCGTGTCGAACAATTCACGTTCTCATTTTCAATTTTGTTGAAGTAGTGCCTGTTAAGCGCTTTAGATTTGCCGTGTGTCTATTTGACTTCCTAATTAAGTCATTCCAATATGGTGCTTAACTTGCATATCTCCTTCCTATTGCCTAGTTATCTGGATCACAAAAGTGGCTATGACTGGAGAAATGGGGCTTATATGATTGTGACCAGTGTAGATCCAGATCAGACTGCATTTGCACAGTCTGATCAGGATCTGCACTGGTCGCGATTCCATTAGCGATTCCAGTAGTAAAACACCCGTCATGCTTCTACCATGCAATATAGATTGTTTTCAGGCTACAGGAGTGTGCTATTTGATCAGGACTCGTATTGCTCACAAATCCCATAAGCCCCATTTCTCCAGCCACTCGGCTACATAAAGCAAATCTGATGACGAAAACTTTCTTTTGTAATATATTCTGTAGTAGTTATGTTGTTTCTTGTCAAGAGAAAGTTCTCAGGAATGTCTGCTCAAAGACCAGAATATAAAAACATCCTTATACGACGGACACTAGTCGCAAGAATGCATAGTTTTGCAAGCTTAACTGCAAATACTCATGTATAGTCTGTCGTTACAAATGATATGAGTGTTTTTTCAGTATTACACTCCAGTAACTAATGAAATGCAGTGATTAAAGACGAGACGTTACACATGTTTTAGTGGTTTGTTTTAAAAGTTAACCTATTTCTTAATGAATTCATATTTTCTGTTTGCACATCGTCATTTTTGTTAATGACTTGGAATTTTTGCAATAAAGCATATCATCCCAGTTGCCTCTAATACTACATATGCAACTCCTATGTTTGTAAAATGGAATTATAATATTCTTAATTATCTCCCCTTGCAGGGTGATATTAAATAAATAAACAACATGCATTTTGAACGTTGTACATGCATTCCAATTATGAACTCTTGCCGTTAGCATTTCATACATTTTGAGCCAACATATGAATGAAGGCATTCAAACTGTACCCACATTTCCTTCCAAACCAATTGGTACAGTGGAACCTCTCTAAACTGGACACCCTGGGAGGTTCCACTGTAAAACAAGCAGATGACTACTTCAAGACACGTGCGTGTGGTTTGTTATCATGAACAGACATTAACATCGGAGATACAGGGTAATTAAACCTATCAAAATTAAGCACAACTAACCTTCTCTGTGTCCGTTTAGAGAGGTTCCGCTGTACAAGAAAAAAGAAACGTCCTTACCTGCTTCGCTGTTATTGTCGGCATTATGTGATGAGTTTGTGTTGGATTGACTAGTAACTGGTGTGTCCCCTGATCTCGAGGACTGTCCATCGTCCAGCGTGCTGTACTGTGCCATACCCTGTGGTGAACGCTGCAAGGAAATAATAATAATAATATTTACAGAGGCTGATACTACTGTCTGTTCCACGAAACCTGCCCAAAGATTACGGCCATAAAACAATGCAAAAACAATATCTTTTTCGATAATATTAAATTTAAGCAAAATTTAAGAATGAGCCTTCTTTTTATTTCGTTAAATTTTGTCAAATATTGATTTTATTGCGAAAACACAATTTCCCCATTTATAGAATATCAGAAATACTGGACCGATTTTCAAAATTTAACTTGTTTTCTTCGTTATATCATTTCCAAGCTATCTAGACAGGTTTCGGAGTGAAATTCCTCCTTTTCCCCCATATTAAATTCTCATGGACAAATCAATATTTCACCAATTTCATGAAATAAAAAGAAGGCTCATTCTTAAATTTTGATAAACTTTAATATTATGAAAAAAAATATTGTTTTTGCATTGTTTATATAGCCGTAAAATTTGGGCAGGTTTCGTGAAACAGACTAATCTTTCATGTGGCCCTATATATGTACATACCAATGCATACATAACAAGGAAATATTGACAGAGACAATAACTACATGAATTACACTGTATATGACAAATACATATTCAGGTATTGGTGGCTAACATTTGATCCACATAGTTATGTGGACTGGAGAAATGTGACTTATGGTTTTATGATCAGTGCAGATCCAGATCAGACTGTGCATCTGCCGGATTGGCTTGAAGCATGTTATATCGGTACTTATTTGTCATCATCCATATTTTCATTCTATATCCCACCCATGTGGCTCCTGTGATCAAGGTCGAGATCACATGACTTAGAAATTAGCGCTAAAGTCTTGTGGCGTTAAAGATTTTGAGGGTACATCCATGAGTGCCAAATTCTGGTTTTGAATGGTGAAGCCCTTATGAAAATGAAACAATTAGCCTTCTGAGCTTTTTTCAGGAACCTGGGGGCCGGTTCACTACTTCTTATAACTAAAATGTTTGTAAGTGCATTATTATGATGTCTGAAAATATCACATTAACAATGTTTTCTTGTAAACAATTATTGGATTTACATTTATTGAGCATAGGCTGCATATGCAGCCTATGCTCAATAAATGTAAATCCAATAATTGACATTTCCAGACAATCTTAAATTTACACCCACGAACATTTTAGTTGTACGAAGTTTAGTGAAACGGGCCCCTGAATTTTAGCATGTCTAATGATCTGTTTCGTATTTTATCATTCTGATTTGCACCTGATTCGGTGATAAGAGGCTACAACAGTGATTTCTAGCAGCTGATCGTTGCACACTGGTTTCTGTTTGATCTATATGTGTTGTCAGGTGTTAGATCTTTGCCATGTAATCCAAGAACAGCAAGCAATAATTTGTGAACATAACCGTAATTACTGTAAGTTTTGAGACATATTTTCTGTTACTTGTCCCAAAACAATAAACCACTGTTGCCAGTACATAAAATCCTTATGGTAAATCACCATTACCATAATACCCCTATTTTTGGGACACCCTTTGTGTTGTGACACCCGTCAGCGGGTGTCACAACACAAAGGGTGTCCCAATTCATATGATCATTACGGTATGAGACAAATTTTGAAAAACTTATCTGTAATCAGGTGAAATTTCAGATCAGATTTGACGAAATTAGCTTGTAATAATAGTATTAGCATGCTTCATTTTCCTATGTAATCAGATTAAGCTGTTGGTGTTTGGTCCACCAGGTGACTAGCAATACCTCGGAACAGTTGCCACCAGTATAGCTCCAAAATGGCTTCCACATATACACAGTTCATCAAGTGTCTACCATGTTGGCTGTTTAATTACCAGCAAGTTTACTGCTTGTAATCAACAGATTAGATACAATTTTGACCGTGTTGATGTCCAAAGATGATGAGGATCTCCAATTGTTGAAAATCCCTGAGGTTCTTTTTATCAACTGGTGTCCAATTTCCATTCATTTCTAATTATTACTTGAAAGCTTTGAAGTCAAAAGGTGGCAACCTTGTGACATAGAATACCACTACCGTATGGTGGTGAATATGTCACAACGGACATTCATACATACCGGTACTTATAAATCTATTCTAGAGTACAGGGGGCCGTTTCACTAAACTTTGTACGACTAAAATGTTTGTAAGTGCAAAATTATTACATTTCACATTAACAATGTTTTCTTGTAAACAATTATTGGATTTACATTTATTGAGCATAGGCTGCATAATTATGCAGCCTATGCTCAATAAATGTAAATTAATTGAAATTTCCAGACTCGTAAATTTGCACTTACGACCATTTTAATAGTACGAAGTTTAGTGAAACGGCCCCCAGAGTATTAAAAGGTAGTAAGGTGTTTGCAATTTTACTGGTGTCTCGCCATTAGGCTGAAAACAATATTTCCCACCCTTACGTACCTTCCTGAATGACATTGTACCTAAAACCCAATTCCATCAATCCCTGTTTACAGTGATTGATTGTAGTTTGAGTTGAGATATTTGTTTGTAAAATTCTTCTAAAGACCGGTCCTATAAATAGATTACCGAACTTGGAAAATCTTGAGTTACTTCCCTTAGAACTACTATGATGGTGACTTTGACATTAGAATTTGTCAGTTTGACATCACATTGCTTCGCTGACAAATTCGACTCAATCTAACACTGATGACGCGATGGAATTTCACTGTTCTAAGGCAGGTTACTTGTGATTTTCCTAGTTTGGTTACATATTTATAACCCTGGGCCCGGTTGCTCAAAACCTCTGTTAGCTTAACAGACTGTTAAATCCTTAGCAATGCTAAGGATTTAACAGTCTGTTAAGCTAACAGAAGCTTTGAGCAACCGGGCCCTGGTCTATACTACCCCTTCATGGAATTTCACTGTTCTAAGGGAGGTTACTTGTGATTTTCCTAGTTTGGTTACCTATTTATAACTATTGATAATCTATTTATATACTCCCCCTCCATAGGGCAGCTACGGTACCTGCTTCTGTGGAAAGAGTATGAAGAATGTGAATAATATCTTGCGTTCATTTTCCACTCAACAACGTATCAGCCCTAAATACCCGACATGGGGGAGCTCCGATAGAATCGCGCAATCAAAGTGTGCGTAATTATGGAACATGTTGCTATTAAATCTCCGTAGAAGTATCATGTTTCCAAAAATGCCTACAAAATTAATAAAATCAAATAGAAATATCATTTAATGTTCCCAGCCTCGCGAGGTAAGCTGCACCATAGGCAATATCATTTGCTCGTAATTAGCCGCTAATATGATAGGTTTAAGAGGATGCCGATAGCATGTTTGTATCGCATGAGCACCTAAGCCTATCCTGCTTCAAATAAAATGAAAGCCTTGTATCAGAAATTCGATACTTTCAAAATAATTATGATGTTACGAACATACATTTTTTTCAGGTCGACAAAACCATCACGAACGAAAATCTACAGATTAAGATGTTTAGGATTTATCCATGCAAATATAATTATATATTGTAACCTTTCAGTGAAATGTCGTGCTGGTACTTTGAGTTATTGACATTTGTGAAACCCAGAGAATATATATATACAGAATTGATCTGACACGCGAATTGATACTCGTGTCTCAGACTATCTATGTTTAACCATTATAATGCTGAATTAAATTTTGTTGTCTGCTGTTTATTTATTTTTTTGTTTTTCTGTTCAAAAACATGTTTTGATAACACGTTGGAATCAATTGCAATGGAAATGATTCTCTAGTGCTGTCAAACCATGTTTGGATGAGAAAAAAGACAAAAAGTAACAACAATTTTTATGTCCCTCATTCTAAAGACTTGATCAATCGAACTTCTTAAAAAGTTTAACCCTCACACCGCTATCTTAATATTTTGTCGTCTGCTGTTTATTTTCTATTTTCCATTTTTATCATCAAAAACATGCTTTGACAGCACTTTAGAATAATTTACAACATGCTTTGACAGCACTTCAGAATCATTTCCAATTTCCATTGGAAATGATTCTGAAGTGCTGTCAAACCATGTTTTTATTGAGAAATAAGGCAAGATATAAAAGCAACAGCAGACGACAGTTGTTGTGAGTAGCGTCTAAGGGTTAAGCATGACATGACAAACCGGTACTCGGATGGTTATATAATTTATATATAATTTACTGAATATCACCCATGCATGCGCATACAAAATATTGCCAGATTAGTTTTTATTTATTTATATTTCCAAATTTCATTAGTGTGTATTAATACACTCACAAATATTAAAAAATAAAAGTCTTCCAAAATTCTGATAAAATTCAGTAAATTAACTTTATGTGGCCTTTAAAAATAAGTATATACTTATACAAGTCTGTGTCTTCATTGGTTGAATTCATTTGGCACGCAAATAAAGCGTGGGTGATTCAAATGTTACATTCTGGTTAAGTCTAAATTGTGATGATATGTATACAAATGTCATTATATTGCCTACTATACACCCTGTGTAATAATATTTAATGACGCATCTTAACAATTGAACGGGATGCAATAATGTTGCTATGATTGTCACATAATTTACAAACTCAGCTGCGAATAACACCTATCTCGAACAGACAATGGGTGTTTTTGTTCATATTCCCCTGCCTCACAATATTAGAGGATGTGACAGAATATTGAGTATGTTTCGCTCATTGCGACAAAATGTGCTTTCTTAGGTTTTTGAAAATGTTCAGCTTATTATCAATGTAGCTAATTGAAGTGGTCAGTGGAAAAAAATGGGGCTAACTCCCTCACTTCAATTTAACCCAACTTGAGGCAAAAATTAATGTTTCAATGACTTCATGACACAGATGTAAGTCCTGATCACGCTGGATTACCCTTTTCACCCCTAAGTAACTGGAATTGATTTTTATACGTTAATTTCCGAACCAATCTAATCGTCGCAAAATAATTTTCAGACTAGTCCATTTATGAAAAAGGGGGGTTTTTGTTCTCAAAAATGTGAAAATTACCTGCAAAATTATTTTCAAACGAGTCCATTTTTGAAAAGGGGGGTGGTTTGGCTCTCAAAAATGTGAAAATTACCTGCAAAAAGTGCAGATCCTGATGAGACGGCTCGTCCCGAGCCGGCTCGTCTCGATCTACACTTTTTGCCAATACCACTATACAGGCCTGTGGTTTTGAAAGGGTTAATTGGCTACACTGTTCGCAAGGGCAATAAGGCATGGTTTCTCCTGGCAGGTCATATATATAGAATACCAGTGATGCATGATACATCAAAAGGCCCAGTAATATTTCCCTCTGCTAGATGGAGGGAATAATTGACAAATATTTGTTTGATATCAAACGCAGGTGAGAGAAATTGCCGAAATTGCCGCATAATCAGGTGTTTAATAGAGGGAGATTTATAAATCACTTCTTGAATCTAACTGCACTATTTATCTACCGCAGGCTGACATAGTATGATGGGGGTCCACCATAGATTATCTACTCGTTCAAAGATTCGGTCAAGTAGAGAGGTATGATGTACACATTGTTTGAGCCCCAACCTAATCAGACAGGTGAAATATGCGATTCAACCCTGTTAACCCCGGCCTAAAGTGACCTTAGATGTTGACAGGCCGTTAAACGTGATTAAATCAAATCAACCAACCTGATCACTTCCTTTGTTCCAGTTTAGTCATTCATAGTTCTGGTGTTATGAGGACCTGGCACCAGATCAGGTTATTAACATTTCAGGGCTGAATGTACATTTGTAAATTTTCAGTTCTGATTTTGAGATTTTTGCCCTGAACATAAAGGTGAATTATGGGAATCAATGTAATAAATTCAGTATAATAAAAATTAATTTATCATTAAATTGAAAATCTCTCCCTCAAAGTGTACTTAGCAAAATGTGTATACATTGCAATTTTGGTGAAATGGGCTACTGATCGGCGGCTACACAGTGCAAATGTATGGCTGTGAAGATGTCGGTGAATGACAAACTACTGTCTGTTCCACGTTTTGCTGCCTACAAACTTTTGGCTATTAAACACATATAAATCTATCAATAACAAAAAAGTCACCCTCCCCAAAAAAATTATTTGATGAAATTCCATCAAATATTGATTTTATTGCGAAAAATTTAACATGGGGAATTTAACATAGGGGCTAAAAATATATTTTTTTTAAATATTTTTTTATTTCTGGATCGATTTTCAAAATCTAATTTTTGTTTTCTTTGTTACATCATTTTCAAGCTATCTCTCCAGGTTTCGGAATCAATTTCCAAAATTTTGGAAATTTACTCCCCATGTTAAATTCCCATAGGAAAATCGTTTTTTCGCAATAAAATCAATATTTGATGGATTTTCATGAAACAAAATTTTTTGGAGAGGGTTACTTTTTTGTTATTAATGAAAAAGTACTTACTTTTAAATATTTTTTAGATTTAATGCGTTTAATAGCCAAAAGTTCGTCGGCAGCAAAACATGGAACAGACAGTAAGTCTATACTGGCCAAATGCATTGAGACATGATTTTCTGATGCAGCAATAGTAGATACAAATCGTTAATGTCAATTGAATGAGAGCTTATGATTTAGTATGATAGATGTAAAATCGCATGAAAGATAGGAATTACTTCATATGACACTGGTTTGTTGCCAAGATCTGGTAATTTTATTTGTAGACAAACAACAAAACGGCTACCGTCATGTTTTGAATACATGCACCCAAAAATAAATAACCTGGAAACACATTATAGATGTGACATGCTATGACAAACACTGATTAACGGTTAACCCTTACTACGCTGAATTAACTTTTGTCGTCTGCTGGAAATGTTTTATTTTCAATATTTCTCGATAAAAACCTGCTTTGACAGCGCATGAGAACTGTTGTCTGCTATTTTTAAACTATTTATAGCCCTCAAATATCCCAGCATGCAAGGGGCTAAGTATCATACAATGAAAAATAAGTGTTTGTAAATTTTGATAGCGGTGAATCGGCAACCCCACGTGAAATGTGTTAATCCGCAGCATTGAGAGCAGGATATATCGGGGAGCCCATTGATTTTGTGACTTCGCCTGCTGTTGATGACAACAGCTCACATCTCAGTTTTAGCGGACTTTTATTTGCTATCCGCACTATAGCTTGTCATAAAGCTGATGGCCAACAAGGCAGGAAATGCATAAATATCGACGCTCCAGTACAAGCAATGGAGCACACGCGATCGGCAAGCAGTGTAGACACTAGAATATACACTGTAAAATGAATATTTTTGTCATTTAAGTTCGGATATTTTCAATCATATTGATTGTTTGTATGGCTCCATTTTACCTGTTTTACGATTTGCTCATTTGTGGAATTGACTGGTTCGCAAGATAAATGGACTGGTTGGTATTTTTTCTTCTGATATGTTTCCCATTAAATGGTAGTGCAGTATTTATTGTCAACAGAGGCAGGTGTATGTCCAAATTAGATGGGAATGATGGTGTGAAGACTCTGAGAGGCTAATCATTATGGGTCCTGACAGCTCCGCCATAAAAGGAGATATTCCTGAAGTAATTGTTCCATGCAGGGTTAGCATATCTCTTACAATGCTGAATTAAATTTTGTCGTCTGCTGTAATTTTCTGTTTTTGTTTTTTTATCGAAAAACATGGTTTGACAGCACTTTAGAATCATTTCCGATGGAAATGATTCTAAAGTGCTGTCAAACCATGTTTTTATTCAGACAGCAGACGAAATGTAACCACATCAGACCAGACGACAATGTTTGTTTCCTGCACACATTTTTTTAGTATGCCCTGATAGTTTTAATTCTTACATAATGCTGACTTGTTTCTTGTTGTTTATTTTCATTTTTATGCCAAATGCTAAATGTCTCAAAGAGCCGGGTGGCATATTGTTTTTGGACCGTCCGTGTCTGTCCGTCCGTCCGTCCGTCTGTCTGTCTGTCTGTCCGTCACACTTTTCGGTTAACCACTTTGTCACAGTTTCTCAAATATGCTGCAGGTGGCATCCGCGTTCGACAGACGCATTTCTTGTTTTTATAGAAAACATGTTTTGACAGTGCAGGAAAATCGTCTCGGTCGTCCTCGTGTGCCAGGTTTGAAATGAATATAAGTTCATTATTTTGCACCATCTCTGTCTATTGTGCTTTATGTCATACTGAATATCTATGGCAAATGTACTCATATTTTTCTGACCTATCTGACTGTCACCCCACTGGGAATTGCCAGTCCCGAACTGTAGAAATTCCACACCAGGCTCGTGGAAGTGATATAAATAGATCAGAAAAATAATCAAGTTTCTCGTCAAGCCAATCTAATTTCTAGTACAATCGCAATACGCTACCACAAAAGCAGAATTGCAAAGGAGAAAGAATCGAGCCCATCTTGAGAATGTAAAGGCAAGACACAGCCTGTTTCCAGAGCATATTGAAAATTACAAATCTGCATATCTATTCAACGCCAAAATCAATGAAAACATGATAATATCTTGGAAAAATGAGAAATTTACATGCATGCAAATTAGATGGTTTTGCATTGTGTGATGCCTTTAGAACAGAATAGGACGTCGCCTCTTGATTAAAATAGCTCGGAGACAACGATATTGATATTGACATCTCGCCTTTCAGCCGTATAACAAAATAAACTTTGCAGAATACCTTACTTTAAACATATTTTGTTGAATAAATGCTAACTTTTAAGTGGTCTAGCTTACAGTTAATACAAATTATCCAAGAAAAGCAATCCACATTAAGTGCTTACATTATGCAATTGAAAAAAATACTTGAACCATGTCTATTGAGTTCGTCAAGTGACTGACAATGGTCAGGTTCCAACAAGTCTACTAAATAAATAAATCTGTATCTTTTCATCGTGTTTATTTCAGATATTGACTGGATGGGTGCGGGACGGAGTTTAAGTTCACGCTCGGTACATTCTGAGGCTACACCGGTTGTTTTTCTTTCTGAAATTTCGCAATATTTTTTGTTATATCTCCTGTATTCTCAGAATACACCATTTACACATATGCTTTTGAGGTGAAATAAGAAAAATATTTAAAATTTACAGAAGTAAATTTTAAATATTTTTCTTATTTCACCTCAAAAGTATATGTTTTCACAACTCATTTGAACCCTCTCACAGAGACGGTTCAAATGAGTGGTTACAACATATATTTTTAACATTAAATAAGAAAACTAGAAAAGAAAAGAAAAATTTAACCCTTTCAACACTACAGACATCTTTAGCGGTGTTTGCAACGAGCCATTTCACCAGGATCTGCACTGTTTGCAAGAATTTTTCATATTTTTTAAAAATGAAAACACACCCAATTTATAAATGGACAGTCTGAAAATAATTTTGTGACAATTGGTTTGGTCCTTAAACTAACATATTACAGTCCATTCCAGTTATTTAGGGGTAAAAGGGTTAATATTCCTTAAAGTGTATTCTAAATGTGATGAGTTAACTCCCTTTGAGTTACAGCCCTTGATGTTCTCGACCAATCGATGGAGTTGAGGAGATTTTAATTTAGATTGTTGCTTTCTTTTATCCAGATTCTCAGCGAGTGCCCTGGCTTGAACAGATGACTTCCAGCATAAAATGAGTCGCACAAAAGTAGAACCTGATTGAAGTATCTTGCACAGACACCTACCTATGAGAGGAAGCCAGAATATGTATTCCTGACGATCAGTGTTATAATCTTACTCAATAATTTGTGACATTGTCAAAACCACTATCAATCATTCATTCAATCAATCAATCAATCAAGCAAGCAATCAATCAATCAATCAACCAAGCAACCTACAAACCAACCATTCAAACAATCAATCAAATCACAGCACTCAGACAATGATGTAATATACAATGCAAACAAAAGTCTGTCCCAGAAAGTTTAATTGTTTACATTTTGTTGCATGTTATCCAGAAGTATTGCTACTCTTATTTGTGTCCCCATGCGGCCAGGGTATTGTTTATTTACAGAGTAGTGAGGCAGGCAGGCGGTGTAACAATTGATTTTGTGCCGATCATGTGAAGTCCACCAAGCTTATTTAGATTATGAGTAATTTGTTAATTTCATCAGTAGGCAAATCAATATTGATATTGGTAATTGGCGCTTTTCCACATGCGCGGCTGTGGCCTGCCTGGCTTATCATGCATATCTTGTTCTTTCATTGATGGGTTTGTTTTACCATTGGGTGTTTTATTAGCGCGAGTGGTCTAACATGTTCGTTACCATTACAGACCTGAATCAGACAGCCAAGTATGGTTAGGATATGTGCATGTGACTGAAGAAATGGAGCTTATAGCATTTGTGGCCAGTCTACTTCAATATAGCAGGTTGTGAGTCCAAAACCTACCCTATCACATGAAAAATACTGACATAGTATTGCCGTCCTACTGCTCTGTCGGATGAGACATTAAACTGTGGTTCCATCCTATATTACCTTAGCTGTTGCTGGTATGTAAAACCCTATTCATTTTCATTGTGTCACTCCTGATCTGTGACTGGTTTATTGGTGTATGGTGTTTCACTGTATTTGTGGCTGTGACTGGAGAAATGGGGCTAATGTGATTTGTGACTAGAGTAAATCCTGATCAAATAGCACATGCCTGTAGGTTGATATCGCTCTATATTTCTTGTTAGAAGCATGATGGGAGTTTCATAGATGGAATGACGAGCTGTGCAGATCCTGATCAGACTGCATAATACACTAGTGAAATGCAAATGAGCCCGCTACAGAAAACATGTTGGGTAATCAGTACAACTTCAAATTGTGATGATGTGCATAATTATGCAATAAATATAATCTAACATATGTGTTGATTTAATATGACATTTATTAACCTCGTTGGCATAGCCTCGTTTCTTATGAAATCAGTAAACTTATTTAGCCCTTTCAACACCACGGGCCTGTATAGTGGTATTGGCAAAAAGTGTAGATCCGGATGAGCCGGCTCGTGACGAGCCGTATCGTCAGGATCTGCAATTTTTGCAAGTAATTTTCATATTTTTGAGAGCTAAACCACCCCATTTTTCAAAAATGGACTCTTTTGAAAATCATTTTGTGACAATTAGATTGGTATTGTGACAATTAGATTGGTTACAAAATTGACATATCAAAATCCTTTCCAGTTACTTGGGGTTAATAAATATCGTAGTAAATCATAACTCTCGTATTAAGATCCTGCATTTGTGGACTACTTTTCCCTGGGCGTGTTTGGTTGCCCATTGGTAAAGTGATCAATACGTTATCGATGTGTTGATTTTACCTAATGGTCGGGGTATTATACATGCCTTATCTTCCAACAATAACAGTGATTATCCCCCGCAGATAATTGCCAACACAAATTGAAAACCTTCCTGTTGGTCTGCAGATATTAGTTATAGAAGAAATGATACACATAGCACATTATGGCTACGCCAGACTTAATGACGAAATGTCACGTGAATATTGTGTTGTCCATTTAGGAAAGACCGTATTACCTCTATGTTTTGGGACACTGTTGTGTGACACCCTAGGATGGACCAAAGAAAAAGTGCAAATATGTGTTTCAGTAGTGTCAAGTTGTCATTGCATGTCTATAATTATGTAAAACATACACTGCACTAGTTTCACACGTCCAAACTGCTTAACCCATTACAGACGGGATACACTTTTAGTAGCATGAACCTTTTGAGAGAAAAAAATCCCTATTTTCTTTATTTCCTTTCGAAAGTATATGTTGTAACCACTCATTTGAACCGTCTCGACGAGACGGTTCAAATGAGTGGTAACAACATATACCTTTATCGATGAATGAACAAAATAATGAGATTTTTTCAACAAAAATCATTATTAGTATCCTTAGGCTGAAATGGGTTAATAGGACAACTTATATTCTGGGTGGTCAACTGGTTTGATGATGAACATATGTATGTATGTATGTCTTTACTTTCTACTGTAAGTGAGACAATTGTGTTACACAATTAACAGATGCTTGCACGACAGGCACTTTTTTTGTGTCACAAGTTGTGAGTGTGTAATTACAATAGACATTTATGTTTAATATACGTATAGTCATTGTTGAGGTTTCAAAACATGCGCTTTTGTTGGTTGACAACAAAGCAATACAATAAGACCTCTCTCTCTCCATGGTTGACAACAAAACAATACAGTGGAACCTCTCCAAACCGGACACCCTGGGAGATTCCCAGGGTGTCTGGTTTAGAGAGGTTCCACTGTATTTCAGGCATAATAGCCCTCCAAGGCATTTTTGTGCTTTGCAGTCATGAACAGACATTAGAAAGCACTGAATTTGAAATCAAAGGTTTTTTATGACCGACTCGGATAGGTTCTTCTGTATTTTGTGTTTTCGTCTGCCAGATTGTATACCTGCTGCAGGTAATGGGTTAATGTCATGATAATATGATATATGGCTGTGACTGGAGAAATGGGGCTTATGAGAATTGTGACCAGTTTAGCTCCTGATCAAATAGCACACTCCTGTAGCATGATAACGATCTATAATGCTTGTTAGAAACGGGACAGGTGTTATTGATGAAATGACAAACAGTGCAGATTCTGATCAGACTGCGGATGCATAGGCTGAGCTGGATCTACACTGGTCGCAATACCTGTACACCCCATATCTCCAGTTACAGACATATTACCGATACGACGCTTTTACTGTTGGTATATATGCTATAATGTGTCTAATAAATATTTCTGCATATTTCCCTAATGGACCCCAATAAAACCCACATTAGGATTACGGAAATAATGGCACATTTTTGTGTCACTGGAGAGATTGTGTTTGCTAGATGGGGACAGTTTTAAAAACGGTGCGAGTTTTTACATCACTGTTTCACCCTGCATAGCATGTAAGGCATGCAAATCCCTGGGATATATGAAGGTGCCCCTAGAACTTGAGCCTTTGATAAATGTCACCAGTATAGAATGGGTTGGCGTCGTTAAATCTCCTAATGCGGTAATCCTATAAATCGGACCAAATGGCGGATTTTCTTTCCGAATTGTGTGTGCTAAATTTTATACAATGCTTTTTTTGTGAAATTAAGTAAAGTAAGCTTGTAGCCATTTCAGAATTAAAACATTCAGCTGGTCTTTAAGTGGAATAATTTAACTCGTAAGTGGATGCTTTTAATACATAAGCTTAGACTCTGTTCAGACTGTTCTGTGACATTATCACCTGTTGCTACAAATCTCAAAGGTATTTAACCCCTATTTCTTATATAGGCTGATCTGGGACCACACTGGTCGTAAACTCGATGAGCCATATTTTCTACTGGCAAGTCGCACATTATGGTTGTCTGGAATATTCACATTCAGAGAAATAAATTTGCAATGGCGCTACACTTCATGTTGGTTGGTATTTTTATCTTCGCCATGTATCAGATAGGCGCTGTTTTCATTCACTTGCTCCGCTCATTCTAATGTGGTGCTCAAATCCCCTGGATATGCTATCTTGTCTCCACAATATCATAAAGAGATTATTTGGCTCCCTAAGTTCATAGAGACCCGAATTCCGCGTAGGTGAGGTGAACATTTACCGTATATTTACACATACTCGTACCGACAAACATCCGCTTTGTAAATATCCATGCAAATACTGAGACTATTATTTGTCATTGCATAATATGGGTTTTCCAAATGTAATAACGTTGAATGAAATATAGAGAATAGTAGGTTAGTGCCGTGAATGGGAAAAATATCTGGCAAGGCTCAGGAAACGGGATGGGCGAGGCTCTGCCGAGCACATCCCGTTTCCGTGCCGCGCCAGATATTTTTTCCCATTCACGGCACTAACCTACTATTCTATTTATCCCGTCAACACCTACAAATGGCTGTAAAATGCAAAAATAGTATTGACTGGATATCAAAAATGTTTCACGGCACCGTGTTTCACAGCACATATGCACTGTGTTGACGGGATAAATCATAATACACTACAAATGGAAATGATTCTAAACAGCTGATTTTTATGGAGAGAACAGACAAAATAATAAACGACAGCAGATGACAAATTGGGTTCGCATTCTAAGGGTTTTAAGTTAACCCTTAGACCGCTACACACAACAGTTATCGTCTGCTGTTGTTTTATATCTTGCCTTATTTCTTATTTCTCAATAAAAACATGTTTTGACAGCACTTCAGAATCATTTCCAACGGAAATGATTCTGAAGTGCTTTCAAAGCATGTTGTAAATTGTTCTGAAGAAAACAAACAGCAGAGGACAAAAAATTAAGATAGCGGTGTAGAATCCTATACCATAGAATCCTTCATAAAATACCACACACTGAACCTTGCAGCTTCCCAGATATGATATATGTGTTTCTGGATCCAGCACACACATCATAATTGCCCCACAAATTATCATAATGTTCTTTCACATGCTTCACGCTGATGCCTACCTATGTGGGTGGTTAACTTCAATTTCTTAATGCAATTTTAGAAATGTACTGACAAAATGGTTGAAGATAAATTGCCGGTAATGTTTGCCACCGATGGGTGAATTTTCAGTGTTATAATGTATGTAATGTAATGTATCGGCGCATATAATGACAAAATAGGTGTACTGGTAGATGATTTTATGTTATATATGCTAATGAAGCCCGTGTGCGGTGTAAATGTTGCCTAATTTATATAATGTTTGTACATATCAATGATTTCCTGGTATTGCTATGAGTCGGGGAAATTGGATCACACAGGAACACTAAATTTGTTGCAAATGTATTAAGTCATGATGAGTAGCCTATTTCACCAAAATTGTAAAGTATACTTTGAGGGAGAAATTTTCAATTTAAGGATAAATTTATTACTTTTTATTATACTGAATTTATTACATTATCACAGCCAAGATGGCTGTGATAATGTAATAAATTCAGTATCATAATTCTGCATATTTTTAATCATCAAATATATGCAGTCGTCAGTTTTATATGAAATAATGCATTTCGGGGATGATTAAATGATTACTCCCTCAAAGTATACTTAGCTAGATAAGTATGCTTAGTACTTTTGGTGAAATCGGCTGCAGGTGTACATGTGCTACAGGGGCCCGTTTCACTAAGCTTCGTACGACTAAAGTGCAAATTTGGGATCGTCTGGAAATTTAAATTCATGGATTTACATTTATTGAGAGCCCCGTGCAGGCACCGGGGCGGGATCAACTGATCCTGAGAATAGTGCTGAAGTAGCCATTGCTTGTCGTAAAAGGCGACTAAACTGGCTTAACGATTGGGTTCATACTTTCCGGAACCCACTATACCGGATTTGGCCCTCATGTACATTTTTGGCTTTCTTGTATGTGAGAGTTGAGTCAGGCTATGCCCCATATATAAAAGTAAGATTAGCGCTAATCCTATTACTTTTAGGGGATGGGATAAATGATGCTGGTGTGGCGAGGGCCTGGCACCAGATTAGGTTGTTCTAATTTCAGGACTGAATATATATTTTGATTGTAAATATTGAGTTCTGAAGTTGGGATTTACCCCCCTCGGACAGGTGGATACGGGACTCGACCCCGTTGACCCGTCTGCGTGTAGACTCCCTGAGGCTTGTACCTCTATGTCAGAAAAGCGGACGTTAAACCCTATTCACTCACTCACTCATTTATTGAGCATAGGCTGCATAGGTTCCTTATTTCACTTCAAAAGTATATGTCCGTATATATATATATATATACTCGTTAGAAAATAATATTTCAAAAAGTTTATACCCGAAACCATATTCTGAAAAAGATTATGTGTTTTGTTTATATTTGTATTTACAATGCCTTGATGGTCTTAACATTGTTTTGTTAAAATTCACTAGAAAAAACTATTTTAAAATATTTTCTGTAACAATGTTGAAAATATCAGGAATCATTTATGGAAATTAAATACTCCTGTGCTGTATCATTTCAGGCCTGTACTTTAGACTGCGTAAAAGATGGTTTACGGTAGCTGGTCGAGACATGAACGCCAAAATATGTCTTATCCTGCTTTGACCTATTGCTCATAGGGTTCAATATTTCTACAGTGAAATGTTTGGCAATTGAGGAATGTTCAAATCAGGTGGCAAGCCGGTAGATACACAGTGGTAAGCTGGATCAGTTTCCAATGGACACATGGCGTCAGTGTCAGTGAGTGATATCGGTTAGCCATAGCACCCATAAATGAGGGACCCTACATGGGCGATGACTTAACCCTTCGACTGCTACACACAACAATTGTCGTCTGTTGTTGCTTTTATATCTTGCCTTATTTCTCAATAAAAACATGGTTTGACAGCACTTCAGAATCATTTCCAATGGAAATGATTCTGAAGTGCTGTCAAAGCATGTTGTAAATTATTCTAAAGTGCTGTCAAAGCATGTTTTTGATGATAAAAATGGAAAACAGAAAATGAACAGCAGACAACAAAAAATTAATATAGCGGTCTAAGGGTTAATTAATATGATATTTATTAAATAATTGATTTCATAATATACCTGAATATCTTATGAATCAGTCAACAAGTTTAACCCTTACACCGCTATGTTATTTGTTGTTGTCTTCTGTCTATTTTCCAATTTTATCACCAAAAACATGCTTTGACAGCACTTTAGAATCATTTCATACTTGCTTTGACAGCACTTTAGAATCATATCCATTGGAAATGATTCTAAAGTTTTGTTGGACCATGTTTGTATTGAGAACGTTGGCTAGATATAAAGCAACAGCAGATGACAATTGTTGTGTGTAGCGGTGTAAGGGTTAATCAAAATGTTTATATCACTATTAATGTAAATAGAGGCTCTGACTTCAGTGATGATTTTATATCATACTTATTAAACAAGTTTACTGATTTTACAAGAAACGAGGCTTTGTCGAGTTTCTTAGGAACTTGGTCAACAAGTTTAATAAATATCATGGTAGATTCTATTTATTGCCTAAGCACAGCAACATACATTGGAGTTGTACTGAGGTGTTTTTTGTCGGTTTAGATCATAAGGTGTTTTTTGTCAGTTCAGTAGCTGATTTCACCAACATTGCAAAGTATACTTTTCTAGCAAAGTATACTTTGAGGGAGTAATCATTTATTTTTCCAGAAATGCATTATTTCATATAGAACCAACCACTGCATATATTTGATGATTAAAAGTATGCAGAATTATTATACTGAATTTATTACATTATCACAGCCATAATGGCTGTGATAATGTAATAATTTCAGTATAATAAAAATTAAAAAATATATCCTTAAATTGAAAATTTCTCCCTCAAAGTATACTTTGCTAACGAAGTATACTTTGCCATGTTGATGAAATAGGCTACTGGGCAAGATTAACAGATGCTGGAATTATAAGAAATGAATGGCCTTTTTGTGGAATTTATCGGGGATATAATATATAAACCTGGAAAAGTCGCGGGAGTACTGGACGAGGCCTTCCGGCCTTCGTCCAGTATTCCCGCGACTTTTCCAAGTTTATACCCCTATTACTTTGCCATGTTGATGAAATAGGCTACTGATCATAAGGTGTTGTTTTTTTTCAGTCTGTAAGAACAGTCGTGATGGCCGTATCTTTTATGGGAACGCAAATGGAAAATTTTGCAAATGCTATAAGTGCACAGCCCGGCAATGTATATTAGGGATTGTTGGATGGCAAAATAAATATTTTGCATACAATTTGCTACCATTACTGGAATTTAATAAGATTTTCTGATTTGCTGTTTTCAATACACCAATTTCCAATTGTGGAGTGTGGGTGATTTGATTGTGTGCGGGACCCGCCGTCGCGATAAGAAGAGACGAAACTCAATATGTCTCTGCCGTTCTGTGATTATGGAATTCGTATCCATTATATGTAAAATCCACATTATAGAGCCCAGAGAATCAATAGCGTTTCTCTGACTTCCAATCTAGGGGAATGGTCCCGCATTTATTGTGGTCGATTGGATCATTCTAATTCCAAATTAACTTGACCTGGGTCTGCAAACTGATCAGGATTTGTAATAACATTTTCAACAAGGGCCTGTGACAAATGGAAAATATTTCCATCCTAACCAAATCTATAATTACCTCCTTTTTGCATCAAGCCTTCATGATGTTTGACTAGGTTAAAAGTAATATTTGATTTTGTGTTCCAATATTTCAAATGAAGATCAGTTTGTCACTTCAAGAAATAAGCTCCAGAATACATAAATCTTGCACAAAATGAGCTTTTGAGGTTTAGCGGATGTTTAAAGAGACTATGGGTCCGCTGAAGCACATGAATAGTGCACGTTTTTTCTGCTTTCATTCAGGGTTATTCAGAGCCACTGATGACTGACTGCAAATATTGTAGCCAATTTTTCAACCAACAATCCACAGTTTGAGTAATGGCTTCCAAAGTGCTTTGTCAAATGGCAAATTTGTTAGACTTGAAATATGAAAGTAATTGATATAAAAGTCTGTTTAATAGCAGCAAGTTTGTACTTTGTGAATACTTTCAAACTATTTCCTATCATCCAAACTGCCGTATAATTTAATATCATTTTTGTGTGGTCTATCTCAACTCTTTACATGCTGGGAAACTTGTGGGCTATAAATAGTTCAAAACTTGCGGACAAAAATTCGTCATATTTTCTTGTATTTCTCCCCGTAAATATCATGAATATGTCTTGGAATTTCGTTAGAATTGAGTCATGAGGACTCAATTCTAATGAAATTTCAAGACATATTTACAGAGAGAAATAAAAGATATACTCGTAATTCGTTTGGCGGATATTTTCACCACTTGCATGCGAAGAGTTAAATATAGAGTGGACCAACTCAGATCCGTCACTCCATCATATAGACAAATGGAACCTTAACACTAACAATGCTGAATATTTGTCGTCTGCTGTTTATTTCTTAATTTCCTGTTTTCTAAACAAAAACTTGGTTTGGCAGCATTTCCAATGGAAATGATTATTTCCAATGGAAATGATTCTAAAGTGTTGTCAAAGCATGTGTTTTCTTGAGATAAAAAAGATAAAATATGACACAACTGCAGACGACAATTTTCGGTTTGGAAAATAGGAAATAAGAGCCAACAAATTAGGAGTATTCTTCTCATTTCTCTCTGTAAATATGTCTTGGTATTTCATTAGAATTGAGTTCGACAGGACTCAATTCTGTCGACTCCAGTCTAATGAAATTTCAAAACAATATTCATGATATTTACAGGGTGAAATAAGAGACTAAATAATAATTTTCATCTGCTATTTTGAACTATTTATTGCCGACAAATTTCATGCAAAGAGTTAATCCTTCAAGGGCAGAAACTGGATATTGTCATCTGATTTAACTTACTTTTTAACAAGAATCAAACATGTTTGTCAGCACTTGAGAATTATCTCTATTTTAGAACGCTTTTGAGAAAAAGACAAAATATGAAACAACAGCAGACAACAATTTTCGGTGCATTCTGAGGGTTAAAGTGTCTCGCTTCATAGAATTAAAACCAAGGTTCGACAATGTTAACTTCTCGATACTCAATATCCAAACATGTCACAAATGTCCAAGAAGGTGGCTTTTCTCCTCTGGGGACGCCCATTTATTATGTCGGCAGTGATTATTCCCCAATTTGTAAAGACACACTAAAACAGGTTAAGCAGACCCCCAGATTATAGTCTTGATCATGGATAAATTGGATTTTGGGATGACGAATGGCCCTATAGTAGGTAGTCAAAACATCATAAAGCCGCCAGATTTTCTCTCCATAATAGCCGTAGCATTTTAGCCAATAGTGGTATATGCAAAATTGTTTCAACAATCATCAATGTCCAGATACATCTTTAAATATTTTTGAGCGTGGTTTACACTGTTCAGCAGATGAGTATTGTTTCAATCCTATAGTCACAAGTATGTACACACTGATCCTGGTTTTTCCTCCCCCGCTACATAGTAAGAATTCACATACACATCACCATGAATCATAGGAAATTGTTTAACCCTTAGCCTGCTGATCGTGTAAACTGTCGTCCGCTGTTGCTTTATATTTTGCCCTGTTTCTCAATAAAAACATGGTTTGACAGCACTTTAGAATCATTTCCGATGGAAATGATTCTAAAGTGCTGTCAAAGCATGTTTTTGATGAGAAAAATTGAAAATAAAACATAAACAGCAGACGACAACTCTGAATTAAGTTTTGTCGTCTGCTGAAAATGTTACATTTTCAATATTCCTCGATAAAAACCCGTTTTGTCAGCACATGAGAATCGTCTCCACTGGAGACGATTCTCATCTGCTGTCAAAACAGGTTTTTTGTTAAGAATTGAAGGTAAAAATTAAAAAGGGCAGACGACAATTTCCGTCTCCCACGTAGTGAAAGTTAAATGTTTTGAATTATTGCTGAATGACTCGTACTTGTATTTGAGCCCTGCTCTGGAATCACACTCTACACTCACTGATATCGAGGAATTAGAATATTTTCCGTAAATAATGGTCAAATGGCGACACAAAATTCAGAGCTCAAGCCCGAGTTCTGAATTTTGTGTCACTATTTGACCATTTATAGAAAATATGATTCAGTTGCAAAGTAAATATTGATGAAAAAACGGCGATGTGAATAAAATAGTATGCTAATAAGGACCTATCAATCTCAACCCATTGTGTTCTAAGAATAGACAATTCTTGGTCAGATGATTCAAATAATGATTCATATCATAAACGTTAAAGGAGAAATAATGTAAGGATGTGATCTCAATAAATATATTCAATGAGAAATAAGGTGAATTCATCCAAGCCTGTAGTGGAATGGGTTACTGTCTGCAGACTGTACATAAATCACCTCGCACCTACCACGTTTCTGGAAAGCTGATCATCATAATACACACATTATTTTCTCTCATTTTCAGTTCAAGTTCATTAAAACCATGGTGTTAATCCATTATATGCTGCATATGCTTTCACGTATACTCAAAACATGACTTATTTTTTTTATCTATTTTTACCCTGACATGTATTTTGTGACCACTCATTTGAATTGTCTTAAAATGGTGGTGTAAAGTTGGATTTAATGACGAAGTAAGAAGATTACATCTTTAAAATGGCGTATCTTCAGGATATAACGTGTTAAAACATTGATGCTAATGACTTAAACATGCTTCTAAACTTCTGATTTTATAATCATTTAGTGTTGCTTGGCCAAATAAAATGCAGTGAGGTGTTAATTTCGGCAACTGAACATAGTTTTTTTATGCCATTATCCCCTAGAATGCAGGAAACATGAATTGTCGTCTGCTGTTGTTTTATATTTTGTCTCCTTTCTCAATAAAAACATGATTTGACAACACTTTAGAATCATTTCCAATGGAAATGATTCTAAAGTTTTGTCAAAGTATGTTTTTTATGAGAAAAATGGAAAATAGAAAATCAACAGATGACAAAAATTAATTCAGCATTGTAAGAGTTAAGCTGCTGTATGACCTACTTTCCGGTAAATAAGACTTTGTTTCTCACTCAGTCCATGCTAACATAGACTTATATGTATTGTGACTGGAGAAGTACGGTATTTGTGACCATGACATTCAAGTACCACGATCAAGATTTGCACTGTTTGCCATTCAATCGGTGAAACACTTCCGATTCAGAGAGTTCTCGTGCAGCCTGATCAGGATCAATACTGTTTGTTAGGAATGTACCATGTGCTGTTTTCACTGACGGAAAAACAAGCAGTGTAAACCCTGATCAGAATATGAGGATGCACAGACTAATCTGGGTTTACACTGGTCACAACAGCCACGAACCACATTTCCTATTTCACTTTCACTATTATTGAATAGGTATACAGTGTATATGTATTGTGCATAGTTGTATACATGTACAACTGTGTACAAAATAAATTTATTATAGGAATGGATGGCCTTTTTGTGGAATTTATCGGGGTATAAACTTGGAAAAGTCGCGGGAATACTGGACGAGGCCTTCTTATATCCCCGATAAATTCCACAAAAAGGCCATACATTCCTTATAATTCCAGCATTTGAAATAAATTCATCAAGAAAATGTGTTTATTTTCCGTTTTCTTAAGAATTATTTTAACTGCTCCTCACGTGTTACGGAAAGTAGTTTGGCGTGTGAGTTTACTGGGATATAAATTTTGGACAGAGAATTAGGGAATTGTGTAAATATTTTTGTGCTGGAATTATTCAATAATAATAATAATAATATAAAAAGATATGTAGGTGTGCTAAGGGCCAATCCTATATTTACCCCATGTAAACATTTATGAATTTGCTGTCCATGTTGATCCGTCTGGAAATTCTTATGTACTTCAAAATGACTAGTTTTGTAATAAATGCCGATTTTAATTATGTAGATTGGTATGCTTTATGTAGAAGTTTCTCCATGTTTGTTTTATTTTACACTAGTCTGACCATGGTCAGCACTGTACGTCACTCATTCAGTGATGTCACAAATGAACAGACCAGTGGACCGGTTCACTAAACTACGATTAAGATGTTTGGTAAGTGCAAAATTATGAAAGTTTATAAATTTCACATTAACAATGTTTTCTTGTAAACAATTATTGGATTTACATTTATTACTATGCTCAATTTATGTAAATTCACTAAGTGAAATTTGCAGACAATCCTAAATTTGCACTTGCGAATATTTTAGTGGTAGTGAAACTGCTCCCCAAGAGCTACACTGGCCTCAATTAATGTCTACAGCCCTTTTTGTCCTCCGCGATATTTATGACTATCTACTGGCCCTTAAATCATGGCCATGGTCAGTTCCCTTATCACAGTAACAGGTCTGTTTGATTATTTAACAGTGTGACCAACACTTGGACTGATGATATCCCCACAAGACAGAGATATTAAAGATCTTATCATACTTAATCAATGATTTATATGTGGGGTCACTTTGCCCCACCCAGCATGCCTATAATAGCTTATCATATTTTAATGCCTCTGCCTTTATGATAGAGATCTCTTGGGGTGAATGAGATTGTTTTCAAACAAGACAGATAGAGAAGTGTGAAAGAAGAATTCAATATGCATAAAACAAATTGAAAGACACTACATGTGCATTTCCTTGCAGCCATATATTATTATACTAGATCAAAACTATCTATCCGCATGTGGCCATTCACAGTTTATTGTGGTAATGTACCAGTGTTTCCAAACTATTTACAACACAATGTGTGTACAACTTCTCAATTGCAATCAGCCTATGTAAATTCTGGTTGCTAATGTTTGATTGTCCATAGGACAAGAAAGACCTGCAGTCGTGCGTGACTAGAGCAGAGTCTTATCCACTTGCATTTTGAGCCATGGTAAAGGCTTCTGCCGTGTTTCGCTGGCTCTTTGGTCTCCTTATGATATATATTTCTGAATTGTTTTGTACAGAACATAGGGTCCACTACAGCTTTACAGTGCATGCCGCTTTACAGTACAGTGGAACCTCTCTAAACCGGACACAGAGAAAAGTTAGTTGTGCTTAATGTTGATAGGTTTAATTATCCTTTATCTCCGATGTTTATATCTGTTCATGATACAAACCACTCGCGGGTGTCTTGAAGTAGTCATCTGCCTATTTTACAGTGGAACCTCTGGTTTAGAGAGGTTTTACAGTATATCATCTATACCTTATAACACCGAAATATAAACATGCGCAGTTTCTGTGGTATCTATAGATGGGCAAAGTGTCAGTCGTGGGCCTTAGCCAAGTGGAAGATATGTGAAAATTTCAACAAAAATAGACTTGTCGAAATGAAATACGTATGGTGTGCAAGCGGAATGATTAATGACGGTATTGCATGTGGCAGTAAAAAGACATGGATGCTGAAGAATAGGATTCAGGAGAACATTTGCCTATTTCATGTGTCTGTTGAAGGGGTCAATGGAAGCTGGGGGCTAACTCCCTCATGAAGTTAGTCCCCTTCTTTTCCACTGACCTCTCCAAGTGATAAAGGTCAGGGATAAGGGTCAGACTGGTAATGAATGTGCAGACATTTGGTCCCATATTGCACCCAATCTGTTTGACAACAGCTGTTTCTGATATGTCCACAGTAGGGGTCAGTGGGCCTCTTATGCTGCCTAAGTAAAGACTGCTGGGATTGAATTATTGCCCAGTGGGGTTGATATTTGGTCTTTGGTACTAGGTGCTGATCAATTTATGATATAGTAACAATATGCTAAACCTGACACTGAGAACAATATTGGTGAGGTTAATTTTGATGTCTTAACTGTACTCCGAGATCTGTACTTGTCATGTTTGTTCATGATTGCAACATGCATAATAATAAGCATACACAGGGGCGGATCAGCATTTGGGGAACGGGGGTGGGGGGGGGGGGGGGGGGGGGGTTGTCTAGTTGCGAAGGTAACCTTTGCAATCTACTCCCGTACCGTCCGTAGCTAGCTAGTAATTGCAAGAGTTACCGTTCACAACTAGGGGGTTGTCCTATTTTTGAGCTCTTCGAAATGCACTTTCCTGTGTTACAGAACGGGGCGGGGGGTTCCGGTTCCTCCAGATCTGTCCCTGATACATGGAAGTGCTCATACACCAGTATGGCAGTGGAATCTCTCTAAACAAAACACCCGAGAAACTCCCGAGACCCCCACCCCTACAGGGATTCCCGTTTACAGTGGTTCTGGCACTTCAGATTTAACCTGAGAATGTGGGTTGTTTTGTCCATATACCATTATTTGATAGACCAGTATGCCAGACACTCTTGATGTAACACTTGACTAACATGTATTTCTCCCTCATCTGCTTTGACCTGAGATGGACATCCATAATGTTCTATGTTTGAAGAGGAATGTGATATATTTTAACCCTTTAAACTCTACTGGCCGCTTTCCCAATGTTTGCAAAGTGTAAATCCAAATGATCCGGCTCATTACGAGCCATATAATCAGGATCTGCACTGTTTGTGGATATTGTCTAATTTTACAAAAACATCCCTCTTCTGATTAATGGAATACTTCAAAAGTATACATGGAAGAGTCCATACCAGTTACTTAGGGGTGAAATAGTTCACTAAAGATGTATGCTTCATAGAACATCATGAGTCGCTTTCAGACACCTACCGCAATAGCAAAGTGAACACCCTGTACCATGCTTAACCTTCCAAATTGGAAATGGTGTTGTTTATTTTTTTTGGAAGTTCTCTGTTACTTCTGTATAAATAGAAAACTTACAACATTAAATTGCACCTCACACACAGGATGTGTTTTTTTGTGAAAATGAATATATTTTCCCATTTTGTCTGCTGTATTGCTTATTAGTGCTACAGAAATTGCAAAAGCTGGGGAATAGAAATGGGTTTGCCTGTTTTTGTTTTCCAATATGGAGGAGTCTGGAAGCCGGTGCCAAATGCCAACATTAGAGCCGTCACTTATTATCAAGAAACCCCCTAACTCTTGGCTTTGTCTGGTCCTGTGGACCTCTTATCAGTCTGCTGCAGCCAGGAATGCCTAGACATTTTAATGGCAAGTATGTGAAAACTTTAGAACATATGAGCCCTCTATGAGATCACATCCTAGATATTTGGCAAATGATTTGTTTGAAATTTGAAGAAACGAATGGTGAATAATGTTGCAAGTTAAAAAAAAATATAACCATGCTCATGAAAGAAAGTCGGTCCATTTGTTGAAATTGCATATATATTTCTCATATATATTTCTCAGCATATATATTTCTCACTTACATTTACTGCAGCCTCCGTGTAATATACATGAAATAAAAAAATTATTTCCTACATATTCTTGAGAATTTTAACTCTTTGCATCCGCTAGCATGCAAAGGGTTAAATAAATAACTAATATCTTGTTTGTATTGTAGATGCTACGTCCAAGCCATGTGAACATGGTGCCTGTGTCTGCAGATTGATTTCTGGTATTATACGAGCTAGCTGCATTTTTTCTTAAACAATTCCAGGAAACTACAGCAAGTAAATGTCAAACAGTGAACACTCCTGGCAAAGGTGATATCTGTACTTTGGTGTAACGGAACCTGGACGAGTGTTACTATATTTTTTAACCCTTCCTACGCTGTGGACGGAAATTGCCGTCTGCTGTTTTTCATTTTTGCTTAAATTCTTAACAAAAAACTGGTTTTAACAGCACATGAGAATCGTCTCCAGTGGAGACGATTCTCATGTGCTGTCAAAACCAGGTTTTTGTCGAGAAATATTGAAAATAAAACATTTCCAGCAGACGATAAAATTTAATTCAGCGTAGTAATTGTTAATGATAGCTTTAGAGCATTCTTTAAGTGAAAACAAAATAGTTATCAATTGAAGGGGTCAGTGGAAGAAGTGGGCTAGTTCCACTGATCCCTTCAATTTTAGAAAATCTGTTAAGTAGGATAACAACTTGTCTATCAATTCTATATATCAGCTATTTGGAGTGATACCTTGTGATTTGTCCAATGTTTAATGTGTGGATTTTGAAAAAGCTCATTTTAGATAATTTTCAACACAATCAAGTTTCTGATTATATTAACATATTCCAATCAAATTATGTAAATCTTCTAACTAGTTCTACAATTCTTTTAATCATGAATTTTTTGGATTTTTGAAACACATATTCTGGACGTAAGTAATCTGTAAAAATTTAATTTATATTTATAAAGCTGTAACATTTTGTAACATTATGAAAAGAATCCACATGTTTGGTTGGAGTATGTTAAAAAGTATGTGTTTATAAAATATCTTTCTTGAGAATTCTAGATCTTCATCACTCTGTTTAAAAATTGTAATTTTCATTAGATGAGTAACTTTAATACTCAATATGTGATTTTCTAAAGCACACTATCGTATGATGATTCCAGCTTTCTTAACCCTTACAGTGCCGAATTAAATGTTGCTGTCTACTGTTTATTTTTTATTTTCATTTATTACAAAACACTGTCCCTGGCAGAACTTTAGAATAGAATTCTTTCCATTGGAGATGATTCTAAAGATCTGCCAGCCGATACTTTAATAAGAAAACAACGAAAGATGAAACAACAGCAGAAAACAATTTTCATTTCCCGCACACTAAGGGTTAATATTTGTGATATACATTTATGCAAATGTGTATACTTTCCGGTAACAACATTCAGTTTTCAGGATGTGTGACCCAGATAGACATGTGCAATATTTCCATGTGCTCACCACTACACCTGGGCAGCCTACAAAGTTGCCACCACCAGCTGGCTGAACCATAACAGGGTCAAAGGTCACTTGGCTTTCCAGTGGTGAGTAGGTAATTCATGGTACAGCAGAGCTCCAGATAAGCTGTGTATTTGCTTAAATACCCAATTATAATTGCCAAAAACCCAATTGAAATCAGAAGTAGCGAGTATCAAAAAGCAATAAATCTTGGTATTTCATTAGAATTGTCTCCAAGGAGCCTGGTACAGTCTACCAGGGTATGGGATCACATGCTCTATTGTTTTGTCTGGGAGTAATGGTGGCACCCATGAGGTTTCGCGTAAATCTTATTTTTCATCAATACAACTGCGGTTTCTTGCTTTTAATGATAACCATGTTTTACACTACGCCAATACCAGATTTATCTGCATTATTTATGTAGTTAGTCTGAACATTTATCAGAGAAATTTGAATCCGACCAAGTTTATACAACGTTCGATAGTGTTAACAGCTGGAACATGGTCATCATTAAAAGGAAGAAACTGCAGTGGTATTGATAACAAATAAAATTTACCTGAGACGTCATGGGCGCCGCCATTACTCTAGACAAAATAATAGACCATGTGACCTCATACACTGGTCTACACTTGTAGGTGACTGACAAAAAATAGGAGTTAACGAAAGTTGTTATGTAGATATGGGACCAAGAATTTGACTTATCAGTAGTTACAGTGGAACCTCTCAACCGGACACCAAGCCAACGTCTGCGATCTTACGTTTGATGTGTTTCTTGGTCATTTATTTCAGATGTATGTATGTTCATGATTGCAAAGCACGCAAATACATATAAGAATGGTCATGAACATCTCTAAACCGGACACAGGGTGTCGTGTTTAGAGATGTTCCACTGTAGATTTAAGACATAGAGGCAATCAGTCAGCATGCCAGTTTGATAATGGTCTTTACTGTCCATTTTATGACTTGATCTGCACTGTTGCTATTCCATCAATGAAACACCTGCCATGCTTCTAACAAACAATGTAGATGGTTATCAGGCTACAGTAGTGTGCTATTTGATCAGGAGCTACACCAGTCACAAAGCTTGTACCCAATTTCTCCAGTCAGTCACATATATACTGTGCTCTCTTGTTATGTGAATGAAAAAGGTTAGTCTTTTCATTGTATTTTCCCGTATGAACGGAAGCATTTTATACAGACTCCACTCACAAGGTGGAGATTGTGTAGCAGCGAGTGTGTGCTGTTCCGACAACTTTAATAGTTTTGTTATTTCAGTGTGTTTCCTGTTTTTACTTCCTTTTACATTTTATGACTTGATAACTGTGGTGAGCTGTTGCTTTGATTATACCAGTTTCTTTTCAGAACTACGTTTAAAGTGGCTGTATTCCACATGTATAGGAAGTACGGTATTTGGTCAATTAAAATACTGCAACCTATGTTTCATTTGCTTCTATATGTTGGTCAAGTAAGTGACAGTTTAACCCTTCCTACGCTGTTGACGGAAATTGCCGTCTGCTGTTTTTCATTTTTGTTTTAATTCTTAACAAAAAACTGGTTTTTGACAGCACATGCGAATCGTCTCCACTGGAGACGATTCTCATGTGCTGTCAAAACCAGGTTTTTGTCGAGAAATATTGAAAATAAAACATTTTCAGCAGACGACAACATTTAATTCAGCGTAGTAAGAGTTCAGATACAAGTTTGAATTTATATTTTTCTACTGTTCTCTTTTATACTGTCACTCTAACTAGTATTTTACTTGTGGTTGTTGTCTTCTTAATTAATTTCATTAATGTTTTATTGTTTTTCTGCTTCAACTGGGCTGGCAATAGATAGTCATGCTTATTGCACACACTTAGTTTTATCTTGCTCCAATATTCCCTGATTTCATGTGTGGACGTCCTTCATACAGGTAACAATGTAGTTTTTCTTTCAGATCATTTATTAACAATAAGATTTAGAGAACTTTAACCTCTCATGCCTATACCTATAACATTCGCACCAGTTTTAGAAACCTGTAAATCTCGAAAAATTAAATGCTCAAAATGACTTAAAATTGAACACATTTGTACCACAGACCTAGTAGGTCTGTGTTTGTACAAACACAATTAGGCAGTTAAAATGAACAGCATACATTTGGTCCATTGAATGAATAACAACTGAATGAATATATCACCTTTCAATTGAGTATGGAATTCAATATTCTGGAATAATAAGATGTGTAACCCATTTCATACTGAATACATCTAAACAGGGTATGAAATTGAAATAATTTTCACTATTTCCCTTCTCAAAAGTATATGCTGTCACTTCCTTTGAACTGTCTCGACGAAACAACGAGACGGTTCCAATGAGTGGTAACAACATATACTTCTGTGCATAAATAAGATAATTATTTATATTTTTCATAAGAAAAATTCTGTAGCTTCAGCATGTAATGGGTAAAAGTTTATGAAGAAATTCATGGCGTAATGAATCGGCAAAATCGGAATTAATGCTAGTAGACAGAATTCCATAAACACTTGAAATGTGTTAATACAATTTGTAGATATTATAATTAATGATAATAAATACATTTTGTGGATGCACACAATTTACTTGTGGAACTTGATAAATATTGTGATTCTTGTTTCGAATCAAAAGGATATGTTGTGGCCACCACTTAAAATGTTTTGCTCGAATGATTGATCACAGTAAAAACTTTTGATTGGGAATAAGAAATGGGTTGCTGTCTGAGAAAATCCATCTTACAACTGTTGCAAACAATGTAGCCCCAAATTAACATGCAGTCGATTTGCTTTATCTGGATCTAACCTGTTTGCCATTCAGTCATAATTATTCAAGTAGCATTACTGTTGTCAGCAAAGAGGTTAGATAGATGTAACTATGCAACACTATCATGTGCTCCAATTGTTTCCAATGTGGTACGGTACCTTTTTCTCAACAGTTCGCCAAATATAGTACATATGATTAAATGTTGTTAACCCAAAAAGGTGGAAGCGAAAATTGTTGTCTGCTGTTGTTTCATATTTCATATTATTTGTCGATAAAAACAAGGTTTGAGAGCATTTTAGAATCATTTCCCAAATTGCTGTCAAATCATTTGTTTCTTTGAGACTAACAGAAAATAAAACATTAACAACAGACGACAAAATCTAATCAGCAGTGTAAGGGTTAATCCCAAGCACCAAAAAATGCAATGAAGTAGTCGCACTTAATTTATTGTGGCAACGTACATTTATGTTTTTTATTAAATGTGGTTCCACCATGTTTATGGACATACTGGTCGTCTGTAATGACGGTTTGTTCAGTTCGTGTATGCTCTATGGATCCAGACCGTTATAGGAATGAATGGCCTTTTTGTGAAATTTATCGGGGTATAAACTAAGTCACGGGAATACTGGACGAAGGCCGGAAGGCCTCGTCCAGTATTCCCGCGACTAATCCAAGTTTATATCCCCGATAAATTCCACAAAAAGGCCATTCATTCCTTATAATTACAGCATTTGAAATAAATTCATCAAGAAAATGTGTTTATTTTCCGTTTTTCTTAAGAATTATTTTAACTGCGCCTCACGGTTACGGAAAGTAGTTCGGCATGACAGTTTACTGGGATATAAATTTTGGACAGAGACTTGCTACGGGCCAATCAAATGTTAGGGAATTGTGTAAATATTTTTGTGCTGGAATTATTCTCCAATCAAGCACAGAAATATTCTAGACCCGCAGGCGATGGTGTAACTGCTGCTAGTGAGCCGAACAGTGCAGGTCCTGATCAGACTGTGCGGATGCACAGGCTGATCTGGATCTACACTGGTCGCCGTTCATGATTTCACCAAGTAAAGGTGCATGCTGATCGAGCTATCAAAAGGTCAGAAATGTTCTAAGGTTAGTTTCTTGTTAAATGTATTTTATTCTCATCTAGTCAACACAACAAATTTTCTGTATTTCCTAGTCAAAAAAATACCAATAATATATTGAGTGGAAATTGACAGGTTTCTTTACATAACTATAATAGTAAAAGCATATAGACTATATAATCATGTAGACATAATAAAACTAATAGACAATATAGATACCATTTGCGAAGTGATACATGTGAAATAATAAGAATATAATAGAGTGAACATGAAATAATATGTACAAAAGATGCAAAGTATTAAAAGTAAAACTCTAGTTTTAAAAAGTATGTTTCCAATTCATTTACATAGCACACATACAATGAATTTAAGTTATTCAGGTCCAGTGTTTGCACATGATCTGATAAAGATCTTTGTTTTCTTCACAATATAACAGTCGCGGGTATCGTTTTTACACCAATCTTTCAAGCATGTTGTAGTCAAGCCTATGCAATGTTAACCCTTAAAAGGCGGGAACCGAAAACTGTCCTCTGCTGTTGTTTCATACTTTGTCTTCTTTCTCCATTAAAATATGGTTTGACAGCACTATAGAATCATTTCCATTGGAAATGATTATATAGTGCTGCCAAACCATTTTTTTTTTTGTTGAGAAATATAGAAAATATAAAATAATCAGCAGACGACAAAATTTAATTCAGCATTGTAAGAGTTAAAGTATAGTTGCAATAACAAAGCTGCTGAATGGTTGAATAGTGCCGCTGTTTCTACAGTAACGTATATGTTGTCATTGCTCATATTATTAGTTTTAATAAAACCTTAAAGGCACTGTCTGTCAGATAATGTCTCGGATATATAATATGTGGTTTTTCGCTTCATGCACAGTAAATAACATTAAATCAATCAATCGCACCATTTTATTTGATGACATTCTCAAAAATACACGTTATATTCTAGTCCATATAGGCAACTGTCATATACAGGGGAGATAATTTGGTTTGGCATAATTTTTCTTTTTCACTATACATTTACCAGTCGGGAAAGTTTGTGCAATTTCTTTATTTTTTGTTGTGAAATGATCATACCATAACACGCATAGCAATACGTTTCCATTATGGAATGTACATGGTGTAATTACTAAAAAATAAATTAGTAACCATCAATTGCAAAATAGGTTTATGATACTGAACAATATAAACATAAATATCCAGGCGACATATGTACATTTAAGTTCAGAACTTCAGAAATATGATACAAACACTACCTACAAAATAATTAAACATATTTGGAAAGAATAGTTTAATTAAATTATTCTTTCCAAATATATTTCATCATTTTGTAGGTAGTGAAAATCTGAGAGCCAGTGCCTTTAACAATGAGATTCCACTCCATATACATCGGTGAACAAATACTGAGAAACGCGAGATTTAATATGGGTTAATCAAGACTTCAATTATCCCACACAGCAAACAGGAACACACTATAGATGTACTGGTTATACAGATTGTTGAATGTCTTAGCAAGGCTATCAGATGGCTTCAGAATTTGCAAATTATGCCATTACCTGAATACAAATGGCTATTTAACAAGAGTAACGAGTGTTGGTGTTGAAACTTAATTCAAAACAGATCTTGCAACACAATATAATGTAACACAAAAGTCAGTCAGATGAACAGTGAACTCGCTGCTTTATGCAAATCTGCACACACTATTACAAAATAGTTCTTTCATAATGTGTTGAAAGAAATTTGAAATTAGCTTTAAGGAATTAAACAAGAATTCCTGACATAGTGTGTTCATGTACCGGTATGTACAAGCCATTGCACATTAAGGGCTTAATTTGCATATGTTCTATGTATTGCCATTCACTAGTCGTTTTACTCATACCTGTGTGACCCTACCATGTTTTAAAAAATGTTAATACACTTGCCAATTGATCAATTGTGGTGGACATATGTTGGTGTATGCATCAGATGATAAAACTCATTACTCATTACACTTATGTATAAATAAATATAGAACACATAGCATAGCTACCGGAAAAAACAGTGAACATGAATGCTAGTGTAATAACGACATAGACGGACTTATTTCACGACTTGTATTTTTAATTAATCACAAGATTTGGTGTTTTCTTGCATGCATGATAATTTGCATATTGAATAAAGGATTTCTAAATTTCAACAATGTGTTAAATTACATTAATACAAGTTAATTGCACGTTTGCTCAGTCAATGTTTAAAGACAATTTTGACAACATTTAATGTGGACATTTTTTTTCTAAGTTGGAAAATGAATTTCAGTAACTACTCGCCACTTGATATTTTATGAAAGCTCTCATTTTAACCCTTAGAATGCGGGAACCGAAAATAGTCGTCTGCTGCTGTGTCATATTTGATCTCTTTTCTTATTAAAAACATGGTTTGACAGCATTTTAGAATCATTATAATGTGCTGTCTGTCAAATGATGTTTTTGATGAGAAAAAATGGAAATAAAAAATATAGTTTTTTTTCAGCATTGTAATGGTTAATGTTAATAAGCTAGACTATCATCATTTTTATGTTGGAAATTGTAATTCATAAATGCTATATTCAGTGTTTACATTAAATCAGAAAAGCATGACAACCGTTGCTATGAAAACAAGAAAATAGTTACAGAACAAATGGAATGCAAAGTAATAGCAACTACAGCAGTTAAAAAGCAGATACCTTGTAAACAAAAAACTACATTTAAAGCAACATGGTTTACACCAACATACTAGTAAGTAAATACAAATATATAACCATACTCCAGCATTATGTGTATTGTTCCTACAACACCACAGTTCTGTAGCCTATTTCACCAACATTGCAAAGTATACTTTTCTAGCAAAGTACACTTTGAGGGAGAAATCTTCAATTTTAGGATAAATTTATTAATTTTTATTATACTGAATTTATTACATTATCACAGCCATTTTGGCTGTGATAATGTAATAAATTCAGTATAATAATTCTGCATATTTTTAATCATCAAATATATGCAGTGGTTAGTTCTATATGACATATTGCATTTCAGGAAACATAAATGATTACTCCCTCAAAGTATACTTTGCTAGAAATGTTGGTGGAATAGGCTACTGAATGTTATTTTTGGGAAAAATGAAAATCTACGTGCATGTTTTAACCATATGGTGTATTCTCATAAAACATTATACCCCCACCCCGGCTTACGAAGTATACCGAGGTTCACCCGTCTGTCCAATCCATTCATCTATCTGTCCATCCGTATTAGGAAAATATAACATTTCCAAATTTGCGGAGGATACTACCTGAACCAACAAAACTTCAAACGCAAATTTGGAAATGTCGGCCCCTGCTCACCTGTTCTAGTTAGAAATGTGAGTATTTTTCTGTAGTGATCATTTACATGCTGTGTATGCATATTGTATTTACGCTTGAATATGTGGACTGAACATTATATACCATGCTTTATGGCTGCAGAAACAAGAAAACAAGACAAAAAGTATATAGAAGGATTTCTATGCCATTTAAATTATTATGCGATATGATCTTTATAAAACAAATTGTAATAATATTGTTAACCAACAACCTCCATATGCATGTATGTATGTATGTATGTAGTACACAGCAAATAATTTAATATTTTGTATGTATGTGTAGAGCTATATATTTTATCGCTGTGTGTACTATAGTCTTATTGCATTTATGCCATTTAAGATGCATAATTTATTAACAAAACTAATAAATGATACTGTATAGATAAGACAATGATGTATTATTTCATGTTGCAATGTATCCAGTGCTAGCACCTACAAACACACAATTTGCCATAAGAAAGGTCTAAATGCACTTCGCCAACAGTGTATACATGAGCTGTTATGCAAACATTGTGTGTGTTTTCTTTCAATTGGAATGTGTATTGTTTATATATATAGTCTGATTGTAACCAATAACTTATTTTTATTAGGTATAAAATTATAAAAGTAAAGCCTTCCTCACTGGAAAGCATGTAATTGTTCATATGAGTAAATATGACTATGTATAATCATAGTCACAGTGTATAAAATATGTTATTAATGGTCAGTCTTTCCTATACATCACTTGCTTGTAGTCTAGTTGATGTAGTGGTCTTTGTTAGGATTATTTATGTTTTGATCATCCCATTGATTAAATATTATTTAATCCACTGTGAATAATTTTGTTGTTTTACTACTTATCCTACATCTATAGGCATCATTGTACACTAATTCAGTATATTTACAAGCATTTTTTCTTAGAAAACGAACAAAAAAGTTTCCTATTTTTAGTTGGGCCCTGATCTGCCAGAAACGGCTTATTATTTATATTTGAACCAGCGAGGAAATCGTGCATTCTAATTGCTCTTCACAATTGGCAATGTGATCATTGAAACATTCAATATGCACCAATCATGTTTATATTTTTCAGTGCATGGCCCATAATAATGGTGGGACTGGTTCTCAGATAGTGCTATCCGCAGACCCAAAAGAAAAACATGATACACACAACCAGTTACTGGATGAAATAATATACAATAAATATCACTATTGCAACATCTAAATGCTGATTAGGACAAACCATTGCATCAATTCAAATTAGTATGGTTCACAAAAATTACCAAACCACTGGTATTTACGCTACAGTGTAGAATATAACAACCAATGTCCTAAATATTCCCAATGATGACAAAAGCAACTTATTGACATTTGTGACCATTAAGCCCCTGGACAGCCACCAGATTCACGCAGTATAATCGGGTTCATTCTGGTCAGTATCTACAATTGTTGTAGATGCTGTATGATCATCTTTGCCACATGTCCGCCCAAATGTACTGTCTTAGTACAGTGGCTGCCATGAATATCATTTAGTATGGGCATGACCATGTCGTGTCCTACAGGTAACATTTGCCTTGTTGGAGCATATGCAAACACAAATGTAAACATGTTTACAGATGCCACACATAATATTGACACAGTAATGAACATAAGAATGTATTTCACAAACAGTAAATGCATACATTAGAATGCAGTCCCAATGACACAACTGTTCAAGGTTTTCAACAGATGATTTGCACACCGTTCTTGGTAATGTAATGCATTGCAGTCTAAGAATACACTGGCTTGCAGTTTCTGTTCATGTCTTCATGCAAACTATAGGCTGTAACCACTCGTATTAGAACCAGAGCTCCAGATAAGGTGCGTATTTGTGTAAATATCCAATTAAAATTGCCAATTGAAATCAGAAGTATTGAGTATGAAAAAGCAATGAAATTTTTGTGATATCTTATCATGCTACAGAAAACAATCAACAGACCACAAATATGGCATATTTTCTTATTTTTCCATGAAAACACATCTTGGTATTTCATTAGAATTGTCTCCAAGGAGACAATTCTAATGAAATACCAAGATGTGTTTTCATATAGAAGCAAACTATTCAATAAGTGTGTGGTCTGCTGATGTGTAAACAGTAGTGTGATTCTACTTTACCCAATTAAAATTTTGAAATACCCAATTGCTTCAGAAATGATGGAGTGACAATACTCCATTACTAATTCCTTATCTGGAGCCCTGAGAACCATCACGGCAACGTATATATGTACAATAGAAATGATCAAATCGAGAGCATACTTTAATAGTTTATACTGCTATATGATATCCTGACTGTTCGACTGTAATGGGGGTAACTCATTACATTCGGAAGACACTTTTACTCTGAATATTTTGAAGAAAATTATTTTCCAGATATTTCAAAATGAAAGTATATGTTGCGACCACCATTTGAACCGCCTCGTTGAGACAGTTCCAATGGTGGTCACAATATATAATTCCTATGAGAAATAAAGAACATATGTTCAATTTTGCATCAGTAAAACGGTGTATCCTCAGAATGTAATGGTTTAATGTGTACACAATAATATACTGTGTGATGATTGATTACTTCGCTTACTACCCACATGAAGCATGCATAATATGGCACAAAATATCCAGTCAAACTGGGTCAATTACCGTGTCATATCACAAATCATGTAGACACAACTTAACAAGATACATATGTACATACAGTATGTTTATATTCTCTATTCCAGTAAACACACCCGTCATAGTCATTACGACTGTAGTTTATGTTGGTTTAGTAGTTGAATTGCTCGGCAGGTATAATATAGCCTGTTATTTTTTGTGTCCCAAATATTTAGTATACTACATGTATGCACATATTTATTACGTTTCTCGCTATGCATTGACCGAAAAACACACTGAATGATAACAAAATGCTGTATGGGGCACTGACACTGATGCAATTTATCACTGATGGAATTAATGCGTGTTTCCTAGTCACACCCGGAATACAAACTTCACTAGTTCGGTATTTTCTGTGTGTATGTCGTTTTGTAGTTTTAAAAGGAGCATGTACATTTCATGTTTTGTCACTGGCTTCAATCAATTAATCCTATTGCTCAAGTTTAATCAAGGATTCGTCAATATATCATTGATAGAAACTTTTTTCCTAGTCACACCCGGAATACAAACTTCACTAGTTTGGTATTTTCTGTGTGTATGTCGTTTTGTAGTTTTAAAAGGAGCATGTACATTTCATGTTTTGTCACTGGCTTCAATCAATTAATCCTATTGCTCAAGTTTAATCAAGGATTCGTCAATATATCATTGATAGAAACTGCATAATTATGTCACTACAGTGAATTAATGAAAATGATCTTAAAAACAAACGGTGTGTTAACTGGAATAGAACTGGTAAAATATACAGTCTTGTTCAATACACAGTGGCATATTTTACAACATATTCTTTCACTGTAAATTCTTATCATATTTATGAATATATAATTCATGCATAAAATAATTTTTAGATCATAAGTCGTTGTTTATGCAGGTTGACAACGGCCAGTTGCTATGTTGTTAAATTGTGGTGTCGGTTTGATTTCAATACAATGTGATTCATATTATTTCATTGTCAATTTTATCTTACTTCGGTTATCTCCGTTAATTATAAATAAAAACAGCGCATTTTGTCTATCATTAATGGCAGACGAATACGTATTTTTTCTTGCAAAAACTAATTGCAATAGTATATAAATTTACTAATCTGGCGTGATGTTTTGCCTTTCAAAGACGGTATGAGCAGCTTGTTTGTCAGTGACATATGTCTGGTTACAGGTTGATTCTCCATTATCGTAATGCCAGTTGTTTAGAAATCCGCAGAAGGTTTGCTCCCCGTTCCAATAGGTTTATAATGAGATGCTTTTCTTGAACAGGGCATAACCAAAATTGTTTTCCGGTTTATTTCACTTCCACAGTTGCTTCTGAGCTCAAATATTTGCATTCTGAGAATTAAGCTGGATCATCTATCTATTTATAACAAACAGATTTTCCAGATGCACTCTAGAATTGATACATGTTTATATATAGCACAAGTATAAACTATGACTAGACAGTGTAAGTAGCACGATCATTTGAGAGTGAATAAAAGTTTTTATGCGGCTGTCTCTTGCGCAAACAACTATGGAATGAATCTTGCAACGAAGTTTAACATTTTGTATAATGAACCAGTTTCTCTTGTGTTTTTTTCACATCCAAATTTTTTATCACACATAGTTGGCTCCCTTTCGATTGGTCCAGATAGGCTTCCTTTGGAGAAGTGTTGTGATGACGCACTCAACAACAATGATGGTGGCGAGATTCTCAAAGGACTGCGTGGTGAATCGTTGATTGGTGTAGTCAAGGTGAAGGCCACCAAACATCGTCACCGCCCATTCCACGACATGGAGTACATGGAGGGCTCCTGTCAACGAGAAACCAATAGCAGGGTGAGAGCGATATAAGCCCAGTGTTCTACGTTTCCAAGTATGTCAAATATTGATCATATATGTATCAAGAGTTACGACTTTTGTTCTTGCTACATTTATTGCAATGAGTCTGCCTATTACTCGACTCTTGTAGCAAAGAGTTAAAGAATGCAAACAGAAATCGCAGGGAGTAAACTCGGAAAATAGTACACACAATTTAGTTCCAGACCTCCCTGTCGTTTGATTTGCATGCTATGTTTTTGGAAGTGACTTATTTCGAAATTTGTTTATCTTTAGTAACTGGACTTATTTAGTGTTTCTCACCCTGCATGGTTTCTGTTGGCATGCGCTATAACTCTATTGTACAAAACGGTAATTGTAATGTCTCATTTAAGCTACATATTGTATGTTAGATAAGGGTTACATTAGTCGGCACTGTCAATTGTTCTAGTGCTGAAAAATGTAAGTTATATTTTTTCAAATAAAAGGAACACAAAACATAACGGTTACAAACATACACACATATTAATATGATTAATATCACTACAACATATTTTCTATAATATCTACATTCAAGTGAGGCTAATGAAGTATTTACACACTGAAAAAAATAGGCTCATAGTGACTTCTCTAAATACATACTGTACACACATGATTCAACGACCAGTAAAAACATGCTTTGACAGAAGTTTTAGATTTCCCTGAGACTATATATCACACCTTTGATCCTTTCAACATGTGTTTAACAGAGAAATACTAAATACAACATACAGGAGACTTTCACCTGCTCGTATATATATATAGGTATTACTATTTATGACCGCACGTATCATCTATTCAACAACTACAACATGCAGCTATAATATGGCTAGAAACCTGTCCAATTAGAAGAAAATATTAGCTTTCTAACAATTTAGCCAATTTCGGCGGAAGATTTACTATGTAAACATTTCCCTTGAGAAACGTAGACCGGTAAGACATTGCACCTGCTGGGAGCAGCCTCACGGCATATGTTCTCGTTATAAACTGTTCGAAAATACTCTGTAAAACACTCCAGTGATTCAGCAACCTTTCGCCTCTTGACCTTTTCTGTGTAATCATATTCGTGTTTACTTCGCTTCGTTATTCTCTGATAATGACACTACCTAGTTCTGTAAGTAATAGAAATTGGGTTCTGGTTGCGGAAGTTATGTGATTCATGTGTGTTGCTCTAATTGCACTACCATTCTGTAGCCTGTCCATGGGATGTTATGACCCTGATTAAACGGGTGAAACTGATTGTATAGATTGTAAATAGCATAGAAATTGGCATACGTTTCAGTGTGTACTTGCTCTCTTTTATTTTCAGCCAGAAGTAAATATGTGAAAACGTTTGTCAAATGATGTAAATAAAGGTGCCTAGCACCAGTAGCCTATTTCACCAACATTGCAAAGTATACTTTGAGGGAGTAATCATTTATTTTTCCTGAAATGCATTATTTCATATAGAACTAACAAATGCATATATTTGATGATTAAAATAATGCAGAATTATTATACTGAATTTATTACATTATCACAGCCAAATTGGCTGTGATAATGTAATAAATTCAGTATAATAAATATTAATAAATTTATCCTAAAATTCAAAATTTCTCCCTCAAAGTATACTTTGCTAGAAAAGTATACTTTGCAATGTTTGTGAAATAGGCTACTGATCAGGACACTTTCATTGTTGAAAGTTTTATATTGTAATTTGAGTGCTAAATGTACATACTTCACAATACAGGCGCATTCCCATCTGTATGTCATTATTGTTGAATGGACGTAAAACACCAATCAATTATGAAATACCCATTAGATATCTCGTGTTTACAAAGCCAATATCATGCTTTATAAACGCACCACATAGTACGTGTATTTTAATAAACCTCGTTGATATGTATATTAATGGCTTCTGTTATGGCTATTCACTATATAAACAAACTATTTACATTCCGAGGATTATAAACTGGTAGTCCCACCCCCCCCCCCCCAACCCCCCAATAACCAGACTCGTTTATTCAGTTGTTTCTTAGTGATTGTCAGACGTCCTCGTTGTACCTACAGTGGGGTCAGCGTGTAAGTGCACACACGAACGAACACGACAGGTTGGAACCAACCTGTCGTGTTCGTTCGTGTGTGCACTTACGCGCTGGCCCCACTGTAACTATGTTTGATTTTGTATATTTGTTGGAACCAACCTGTCGTGTTCGTTCGTGTGTGCACTTACGCGCTGGCCCCACTGTAACTATGTTTGATTTTGTATATTTGTTGGAACCAACCTGTCGTGTTCGTTCGTGTGTGCACTTACGCGCTGGCCCCACTGTAACTATGTTTGATTTTGTATTATTTTTTACTCTTGGTGCTGCATTTAACATGTGCGTAATTATGACCAGTTAATTATAGTTATGTACTTGTGGCGTAAATATGTTATACCTGTACAATCTCTTATAGTTATATATGCACAATTAACAATATATCACCGTAAACACAACATTTCTACACACTAGGAAATGCTGGTCTATCTTAGTTTGATGCCCCATTAATTCTGACAATCAGTGGATACGATTGTTGATTTGTGGTTATTTAAGTACAGGATTGATTATAGGTAAAACAAGGGTCATATCTCCTACATTGATCTCAGATATCACCAATATTCATTATGCATTCCGTGTATGTAACTTACACGAGTGTGTTAACGTTTGTTTTAAAATACGCGAACACAATGTGTTCACCTAGTCCCGGTGTGTGTCATTCATTCCCCATACCATAAGCGAGTCTATCACGTGAAAACGTTGTCAATAACTCGACATTCTGTCGTTATCGGGGCTATTGTTTACTTCAGCGAGGACACATAATGAAATCTCAATATATATGCCTGTGACTGGAGAAATTGGGCTTATGGGACCTGTGCCCAGTGTAGCTCCTGATCAAATAGCACACTCCTGTAGGATAGTGATCGTATCGCTTGTTAGAAGCATGACAGGTGCTTCATTGATGGTATGGCGAACAGTGTTGATCCGATGCACAGTTTGATCTGATCTGGTCGCAAAACCGATAAGTCCCGTGTTTCCAGTCACAACCACCTATAGTGCCTTATTGCACCCTGACGATCTAAAATCAAACCACTGAGTTAGAAATGAACAGAAATGCAATTAAAACAGCAGCTAATAACGCGTAAAAAGTACAATGGAGTCCGTCCCAAGAGCAGCCGCGTATCATGGAGCAGCCTAGGCGTTCAATGCGTTTCAAGTACCCAATTTAGCCGAGTATAGAATTCGGTTTCTAAATGCGAGTTGGTAATGAAGGTCAAAAGAAGTCCTTGTCAATGCACACTGTCCGGAATGACTAAATTAGTGAAATTGTCTCGGTCGCTCTGTTGCATATGCTAAGCACATCCGCTTAGTGTTGAGTGGCCGGGCGAATTGGTGGCTGCCTATTCAGCGACCGACGCCGTGGCAGTAGCCTCTATTTGCAGTGCAAAATGTCACCTATTTCTGCTACAAATATGATAATTGAACGTCTGTTTGCATTTCAAATAGGATTTATTCTGTCTCATTGAAACTAGGAAAGCATCGCATATTACAAATCGGCAAGAATGATTTCCCGCCCTTCACGAGGGTCTCCTTTTGTATAATTGCATGCTAAGTTAGCCGGCTCAGTCGACTGGCAATAATCTAGTTTGACTGGAAAATCCTAAGTCATATTTTTCTTTAGCTAAATTTTGCATATAATTTTGCATGGGTTAATGCTATTTTGAATCGCCTCGGTTAACACTGGATAATACTTTTAATATGCCCCAGGACTATAGAAACACCACCATATCGTTGCACATTATAATCTCATAAAATCGTTTTATGTACGAATGTGCTTGAAATATTTGTTTAATACCGTAACCAAACTGTAGGGAGTTAACTTTAAATGGAGTTTAATCAGGAAAACGATTAGTATCAATTCGCCTATATGAAGTTGATTCTTTACGTTTATTTCATAATTTGAAGTTTTATATTTGGGTATGATTAGAATTTGCACAAAACTGCTTATGTAGGAAAATATTTATTTAGTATGCTATATTTGATACTTGAGCTTGTCGTGGCTGACATTAAAATTCAACATATGTCAAAGGTTTAAATGTTATTTTAATGCGCTTATAGTACGCACTTAATGACTTTCAATGACTTTAGCATGTTTACTGTTCTCTGAACCTTGATAAATGTAGCATCGATACTGTGTCATCTTGTGTCGTATATGGTATGCGATGTATATGTATTTATCAGGACCATGACCATGCCGAACTGGTATGACATGTATGCAATCAAATCTTGGAATAGTGCATTCGTATATGTGAGTGTGACTGGCGAAACGGAGATAATGAGTTTTGAGAAATGTGTAGATCCAGATCAGCTTGTGCAGTCGCCATTCCATCAGTGAAAAATACACGTCGTGCTGCTAACAAGCAGTGTTGATCGTTATCATGCTACATGGGTGTGCGATCTGACCAGGAGATACACTGGTCACACATCCCATAAGCTCCATTACTCCAGTCACAGCCATATATGATTCGGCTAACGACGTGTAGTTTGATCATTGTGTATCTTCAGTAGCCTATTTCACCAACATAGCAAAGTATACTTTTATAGCAAAGTATACTCTTTAAGGGAGAAATTTTAAATTTGAGGATAAATTTATTATTTTTTATTATACTGAATTTATGACATTATCACAGCCAATTTGGCTGTGATAATGTAATACATTCAGTATAATAATTCTGCATAGTTTTAATCATCAACTATATGCAGTCGTCAGTTCTATATGAAATAATGCATTTCAGGAAAAATATATGATTGCTCCCTCAAAGTATACTTTGCTAGAAAAGTATACTTTGCAATGTTGGTGAATTAGGCTACAGTTTCATTGTAATTACTGACAGTGGAGTAATCGTGTAACAAAGTTAAAATATGTTAACAATATAATATAAATAACATAGCCTATGTCTATTTATATTGTCAATTATGCATCCTTCTTGCTTGCAGATACAATAGCGATATGTGAAGAAATGTGTATCAGCCCTATAAATCACTTAACACACATAAGTCATCTGCGCGAATTTCTATCAACGAGTTTTAATATATGTGTCAATCACCTGACGGTAATGTATTTGATTTTATCCCAGATATTGTCAGTATTGGCATGTGGAACATAAAATTAAGACACCCAGAAGTGGAACTGACACACTAAATGTGTATCAGTGTGACAGTGATATGCTTGTCGTGTGCCTTTTTAAAGAATATCACCCGCTTTAAACTGTCCCTTAACCCCCGTTTAGCGTACATTTCCGAGGTAGGGTTTGCGTAGTGGTGCATGTGGTTGGTTAATTAAGCTGGGAGAATTTCAGCACTTCAAAGATATTGCCTAACGTGGTAATGACTACAGGTCAGAGATCACAGCAACAGTGACATAATCCTGCAATCCTATATGACAGTCACTGAAAGCAACAATTATACTTGTCTAGTCGGGTAAGAAAATAGGGCATATGTTACATGTTGTGGATAAATAAATAAAAACACTTTGTTACAGGTAGTGTGACGGTTGTTGGTTATTGCAATATGTTAAGTCAAATTAATTAATCGTTGTATCTACTGAGAGAGGGAAGATGAACCATGTGTAAGATTCACATATTAGGAAACATATTACATGTGGGTGTAACTGGAGAAATGAGGCTTATGGGTTTTGCGGCCAGTGTAGATCCAGATACAATGGTCTCCATCCCAACACTGAAATACTCGTCATGCTTCTAACAATCAATAACATAGTTAGCAGGCTACATAAGTGTACTATTTGATCAGTAGCCGATTTCATCAAAATTGCAAAGTATACTTTGAGGGAGTAATCATTTATTTTTTCTTGAAATGCATTATTTCATATAGAACTAACGACTGCATATATTTGATGATTAAAACTATGCAGAATTATTATACTGAATGTACTACATTATCACAGCCAAAATGGCTGTGATAATGTAATAAATTCAGTATAATAAAAATTAATAAATTTATCCTAAAATTGAAAATTTCTCCCTCAAAGTATACTTTGCTAGAAAAGTATACTTTGCAATGTTGATGAAATAGGCTACTGGAGTTACACATGTTACAAATCCCACTAACCCCATTTCTCCAGTCGCGGTGTATCCACAATAGGTACACCTTGGTGCTTTATTGGATTTATCATATTGTATGCACATGACACTATATACCATTGCGAATGTATTGTCCGTGAATCTATGGATATATATTGAGAAGACCAGTAGCCTATTTCATCAACATTGCAAAGTATACTTTACTAGCAAAGTATACTTTGAGGGAGTAATCATTTATTTTTCCTGAAATGCATTATTTCATATAGAACTAACAAATGCATGTATTTCATGATTAAAAGTATGCAGAATTATTATACTGAATTTATTACATTATCACAGCCATAATGGCTGTGATAATGTAATAAATTCAGTATAATAAAAATTAATAAATTTATCATAAAATTGAAAATTTCTCCCTCAAAGTATACTTTGCTACTAAAGTATACTTTGCAATGTTGATGAAATAGGCTACTGACGAGGCTTGCCGAGGAGTTCCTACTGTTTACGAGCCGAGTCTCATATCAAAAGACACTCATTTATGTTCATTTAACTTTGAAGAGATATCGGACTTTACGTTGCGTCATTACAATGACACCATTCGATAACGTCATGTGACTTTCAACCAATGTAATGGACCAGGCACCTTGTCGGGTTATTCCAATTTCAGGGCTGAATATATAAATGTATTTTTGTTCTGACTTTCAGACCACCCCCCCCCCCCCCCCCCCCCGAATGCAGCAGATTGAATACGGGATCAAGTTCGTGAGTTAAAAAACGGATTACCACTATGATTGTTGGCATTAACCATTACAATGCTTATGTTAAAACTGGTGTCCTATAGCAAAGCGTCAATTCTCAGTCACTGGTGTGTGTGTAGTGTACTTTGTATATCTATTTGATAAAATCTAACACCGAAATAATTTACCACAGTGAAGTGTATTAATGTGAATTCAAGTAATAAACACCCCCTAGCAAATGTAGGTGTTTACAAATACAACGTGATCACAGCATTATCTGTAGTCGTGAATTAGTTTTACCTTGAAAAAAGAAATTATATTTTTGAAAGTAAAGCGAACACATATTGTATGATTGTCTTCACTTTTTTCAGTTCAGTAACATCGGCGGGTCGTTCGTTCTTCGTGTGCAGTGATACCCGGCGCGTGCAATATATTCCAGTTTGTGTGGGTGTGTGAGAGTGGAGTTTTTAAACACCCAAAGTACAGATGATCAGACGGACGGACATTTAGCTGGGATTGGAAAATTTTAACTTATCGGATTTGTAACCAGATTAGCTGCTGATCAAGTAGTATCGAATTCTCATGACGGGGTGTTGTTTGTTTGTCACGGTTGTGGGTTAGAGCCGGCTGTGTTCAGTGTACCAGCTATCTTCCAACAATCTGCAGTCCCCGAAATTAAACATATTCGTCTGAATATACTGTAATACCAAAATTGAATAAACTATGTCATTAAGTGGAATAATGACTGGTGGTTAGAATGAAATGATAATGCAATGATTGTGGTGTCTTATTATCCTAGCTCTTCATTTAATCGTCCAAGCCAGTGTTGACCTTCTAGACTTGCAGAAAATTGGGTCTATTCCCGTGGTTTGAAAGGAAGTGAGCGATAGCCATCTCGAACCAGAGGCCACGCTATTGTGAGCAGCGGGGTAATTTTCCTGTTTCTCAATGAAATCCACGGGGATGCTTCAGTTGCTATGTATGTTTTCAGATAATATCTCCGATTTGAAGTCCATCTACCCTAACTACAACCAACGGGTGAAGAATACCCTTTCAATAGGCGGGTAATTAAGGCAGGTGCTTGCACTCTTGCAGATAACTTAGCATTTGCAAATAACATATTTTGAAACCCAAGCTAATTTTGAAATTTATCAGAGTACTCTGAACATTTTGTCAACTTTTGACTTTATTTATGAAACATATTGTAAATTTTGTAAACGTATTTAATGAAATTATGAAGATGTACGAAGGTAAAAAATCACATGGCGTGTCTCAGATATATCTACAGCGGGGTCAGCGTGTAAGTGCACACACGAACGAACACGACAGGTTGGGTCAGCGTGTAAGTGCACACATGAACGAACACGACAGGTTGGGTCAGCGTGTAAGTGCACACACGAACGAACACGACAGGTTGGTTCCAACCTGTCGTGTTCGTTCGTGTGTGCACTTACACGCTGACCCCACTGTACAGTGTCCATTGCTGTACACTGTACCGAGTGGGCGTGGGTGTGTTAATACAAGTGAAACCGTATACCAGTTATGGGCGGGGCGGGTTTATCAAGCAGGTTGAATGGTGCGTGCTTTGTGAAAATTCCTTAGACCCTGTATGTCATATTGGACATTACGAAATCCCTGCTATTATCAGCACTTGGTGTGGAACAAAAGCCGAAACTTATGTGGACATATTGGATGCAATTTGCAAGTTTTCGGTTTGTTTACGGAAAACGGGGCTTAATGTTGGACCTCTACAAATACGGCTAACCTCTACAAATATAGCTTTCACCAATCCGGATACGTGTTGACATTTTCGGAATTATTGAAAGGTCGTAGGGTCATCTGATAAGAACCGGGAGAAATTTAAGACAAAATTGAACGTATATCTTATTATTTGTGTAAGTCTACACAGTTCATAAACACAATGTATAAAAGGAAAGATTGGCAGGTTTCCTATCTCCTTACAACCCATGTAATATAAATCCGAATAACCTTAAAACAGTGAAGCGCTTCTCATATATGTGACTGGAGAAATGGGGCTTATGAGTTTTTGCGACCAGTTCAAATCCAGATCAGTCTGTGCATACGCACATTCCACGCATTGTACTATCAGGATCTGCACTGTTCGCCATTACATCAATGAAACACCCTTCATGCTTGTAACAAGCAGTATAGATTGTGAACTGGCTACACGAGTGTGCTATTGGATGAGGAGCTAGACTGGTCATAAATCTCATAAGCCCCATGCCTCCAGTCGGAGCCACATATTAGGCCAATAATGCTTCGAACATTTTCGAGATATTGTGTAAATTTGTGCGATTTAAAATGTTGACGAAGCATGATAAATATGCAAGTTGATTTGTTGACAGTTTTTTCCTTCAGTTTTCTGTAAAATAATCATGCCAGTTTTATTGTCTGTTTTGAAAGTGATCAGCGGCCGTATTTTAGGCAAATATACCATGGGCGGAGGTTACAAGGCACGTTACAAGTTACAAGGCACGTTTCATGCCAAGTGCCATGTATTCCATGCATTTTTCTGCTCCGCTCCGCTCGGTCGACTATTTTGCAATACTTGACTATATTATCCCCCCCTCCTAACCCGAAATCCTGGATCCGCGCCTGTATACCCAATTCGCGGCATAACATTGTGTATTATTTCTATATTTCATATTCTGGTACAAGATTATGGTGGTCGATTTTCGACCGTAAGATACGGAGTAATGTACGCCTTCTTATCTGGATATATGTATGCCCTTTAGACAATGCGAGTACCTGATTATATTCCTATGATAAAGTTGATTCCACGCGGTAGACAAAGGCATGGCAGGTCAACATTCTTGGACCAGTTTCAACAGCTATTGTATCGGACCACGGGGCCGGCTTATCGCACCTCACTGGACCGTAGTGATTTCAGAACGCAGTGAGAAGGTCCGTGAACGACATCGAAAATTGGCAATGGTTCACCGAGAATAAGGAATTCAGTTTTACGTATGCGGTATGATTATGGAAGGTTGATTATTATCATTCCTTGATTCAGCATTGTAAATAGAGAATAGTAGGTTAGTGCCGTGAATGGGAAAAAAAATAGAATTTCTTTATTTCTCATCAGAAGTATATGTAGTGACCACCATTTGAACCGTCTCGCCGAGACGGTTCAAATGAGTGGTCACAACATATACTTTGGTTCAGAAATAAGGAAAATAGATATAGAATAGTAGGTTAGTGCCGTGAATGGGTAAAATATCTGGCAAGGCTCAGGAAACGGGATGGGCGAGGCTCTGCCGAGCACATCCCGTGCAGCGCCAGATATTGTTTCCCATTCACGGCACTAACCTACTATTCTATTTATCCCGTCAACACCTACAAATGGCTGTAAAATGCAAAAAAATAGTATTGACTGGGTATCAAAAATGTTTCACGGCACCGTGTTTCATGGCACATACGCACTGTGTTGACGGGATAAAAAGTAACCCTTAGACCGCTACTCACAACTATTGTCGTTTGCTGTTGCTTTTATATCTTGCCTTATTTCTCAAGAAATAAAAACATGGTTTGACAGTACTTCAGAATAATTTCCAATGGAAATGATTCTGAAGTGCTGTCAAAGCATGTTGTAAATTATTCTAAAGTGCTGTCAAAGCATGTATTTGATGAAAAAAATGGTAAATAGAAAATAAACAGCAGACGACAAAAAATAAGATAGCGGTCTAAGGGTTAACAGTGTTTAAGCATTAAGAAAAATATACATACAAATTTAAATTTTGCCAACATTCCCTATTTTTAAACATTTTTTTTTAACATTTTAGACGGAATAAAATAAACACGGATGTGATGAGGCATATTATTTCATAGTGGCTCATTTAAATTAGGTTACAATTAATCTCGGTTGATTCCACAGCAAGTTTAACGTATTCATTACCTCCGAGTGCAGCCCTTGTATAATATTTACATTAATAAATCTCCCTCCGGGGAATTGAGGCCGCTTTATCGATTGTATATTGCATGATAACCAACCAACTAAGTCACCGGAATATCACTTTGAAACCAATAATATGAACATTGTCATTTACAGTTAACTCCATTATAAACCTCAGTATTTTATTGCCATGGAAACGACGGTTTGCGAATTTGCATGAATATTGTTTACGGAGCTACATTTCGTGTATGTGTTTGGCTCGACTAATTTGAGACAAACCATGTGACCTAAGAAGAGTGTGCACTTTTTTATGAAAAATATTTAAATAAACTGATAATTTCTGTAAATGATGTCGGAAAGTTGACGAAATTTTCATAGCATATGCGGAATTTTCTCAGAACATTTCGTCAACTTTAGACGCCATTTACTGAAAATATTGTAAATAATAAATATTTTACACGAGATATAACGCATCTTCGAAGGTACAAAATAACATGGCGTGTCTCATTTCATTTGATGATTTCAGAAATCTGAATAAATAAATTCGTTTTCTTATTCCACACAAAAGTATACGGTGTGCACATTATTTTTTCCGTCTCTGAGAGACGGAAAAAATAATGTGCACACCGTATACTTTTGTGAGAGACGGAAAACATAATGTTCACACCGTATACTTTTGTGTGGAATCTCTCTCTCTCTCTCTCTCTCTCTCTCTCTCTGAGAGAGAGAGAGATGAGAATATTGCCCACTACGCATGTCGTGTTGACTACAAATAGACGTAGTCATAGATGTTTTAATGGCAATTGTACGGAGCCCCGCAGGTGATGTAAAATTCTTTTTTGTATTAATTAGTTCCCACGAAATAACAATTCGTCCCCTCAATTTAACAATTCATTCTCTCGAATTAACAATTCGCTCCCACGATATAACAGTTCGTTCCCACGAAATAACAATTTGTTCCCATTGTTAATTCGTGGGAACGAATTGTTATATCGTGGGGACGAATTGTTAATTCGAGGGAACGAGTTGTTAAATTGAGGAAACGAATTATCATTTCGTGGGAACGAATTGTTAATTCGCGGGAACGAATTGATATATTGATTGAAAAAATTGTTATTTCGTGCGAACGAATTAATTTTTAAAAAAATCCATGTCCCCTGCGGGGCTCCGTACAATTGTATGTATGGACATTATGCAATATATTGTAAACACGTCGGTGAAAATCATTACTCGTACATATGATGATTTTGGTTATCCTGTCAGCTATTTATAATAAGTTTAATATCAATATCACATAATGCACGTTTTCACAACCATACACATCTGTTGTATGGTGGTTATATCAATGGGTCTGAAATATAGATCATTCTTATACGTTTACATGCATGTAGGATATGTTTATAAATCTATCAATCATAGTTGCGTTTGCCGTGTACATTAAGTGTGTAGTTTATCACGCAAGTCGGTGTGGATGTGTGTCCTGTGTTTGTAGGTCGCACAGTCTTGTCATCAATATTTCCTCGCCTACACGGACTTGACAGCTTGTCAGTAGCCTATTTCACCAACATTGCAAAGCATACTTATCTAGCAAAGTATACTTTGAGGGAGTAATAATTTATTTTTCCTGAAATGCATTATTTCATATAGAACTAACGACTGCATATATTTGATGATTAAAAGTATGCATAATTATTATACTGAATTTATTACATTATCACAGCCATTTTGGCTGTGATAATGTAATAAATTCAGTATAATAAAAATTAATAAATTTATCCTGAAACTGAAAATTTCTCCCTCAAAGTATACTTTGCTACAAAAGTATACTTTGCAATGTTGATGAAATAGGCTACAGATTGGCCAGTGTTAACTTGTCATGTAACACAAGATGCACTTGTCAAACTGCCCGCTACCTTTTTGTCTGTTGGTCTGATGTTCACATATGTTTATTAATGGTGGTAGATCGAAAAGTGAACGGTTATTCAAAGCAAAGTGACGGACGTTTTTATTCCTGTTGTACGGTTTAATAAAACCGTCCGTCAATTTCTACTTGTTCCACTTTTATTTTATCACAGTATTCTATAGCTCTCTCCCAAACGCTATTCCTCTATTAGGTACATTTATCTCAGCGTCCTGTCCGTATCTGGAGCAATCCAAATTTAGGTTTAATACCAATATTGGTGATTTCTCGCCCAAGTAAACAATTGCATTTGATTTATAGAGATACAGAGAAAATCAATACAGCTATCTTTTCGAGGCTCTAAGTAAGGTCACTGAGAGAATGGGGTCCCATATATCACGGAAATCGCAGAATAATCAGACGAAACAATATCACTTTCTATATTATTGTATGCATATGAGCGGGAGACCATACACTTCGCGTGTATTTGATGGCGAGAAAGCTACACAACCGGATGCGTTAATCTTGCCCTGATGTCAACGTTTCTGAACATCAATTGGAAATCTCGACTCGTAATTAAGCAGTTTGATTGGCTGAACCTGAGCTGTGCCACAGCTCAGGTTCAGCCAATCAAGCTGCTTGATTTCAAGAACGATATTCATTGCAAAATACAAATATATTTGGCGAGATTAGCGCAGGCGGTGGTGTATAACTAAGGAGATATGTGGCGGTATTTGATTGGTGTACAATTCAGACACAGAATGGCCGCTTACCAGCGTCCCTGTCTTTCAAAACACTGAAAGTATCGAACGCGACTGCGTTAGTTGTAATCCTTAACTGTGGATGTATTTGTTTTAAAAATCAATGGCGCCAGGGGCATTGCCTACACAAACGGGGAACCCAGACAATACAGAACAGCTAAATACACACAAAACAACACATCAAACACACAGAAAATGGCGTCCAATATGGCCGCCATTGACTTACTTGTTGTTCTGCCCCTAGGTCCGTCGGGTCGGGGTTCTCGGGACTTTTAGACGCCGTACTCCCGGCGGTGTCTCGGTCGTCTATCACTAAGTCTATAGGCATTTTTCCTTTTAAACAACTAATATACCGATGGCAAAAATTGTCACACAGTTCGTGCACCTGGAATAGAGAAGGGAAGGGCACATAAATACAACGTAGGACTGAATACATTACACAATACAGTGTTTAACGCTTAGAATGCGAGAAACAAAAATTGTTGTCTGCTGTTCATTCATATTTTATCGGTTTACTAAATACAATATTGTTTTTTTAGCACTTTATAATACGTTCCATTGTAAATTATTTTAAGTGATGTCGAACCATGTTTTTGATGAGTAAAAGGGTAATTCAAAATCATAAACAGCAGACGACAAAAAATAAATCAGCATTGTAAGGGTTAACTATTTCACTTTTGGAAATTTTGTCTACTTTATATTTTTCATTATGTCTGCACATACATGTATATCCACACAGAAATTTTAGACAATACGTTTTGTTGATCACTAAATACAAGCTTTTACATTTGTTGCCGATATTGAAATGAAATGTCTGGACAAATCTCAATCGTAAGCTCCGAACAGTGCCTTTGGAAAATCCGGAACTTGGGGCCGTTTCGCTAAACTACGACTAAAATGTTCGTAAGTGCAAGTTTATGATCCTCTGGAATGTTCAATTGATGGATTTACATTTATTGAGCATAGGCTGCATATGCAGCCTATGCTCAATAAATGTAAATCCAATAAAACTATTTTAAATGACTGTAACCGTGTTAAGGATTGAACTGTCCGAGAGGTTTTGCGCAACTGGGCCCTTCCTACAAACGTTGGACACGATCGGGTAAACAATTATCTCATGGATTGGTCGATATAGATTTCAAGTTTCTTTTGTTTCTGTCACAGCATTGAAAGATATTCTGGCCCCCTGAGCTGAATGTGTATTTGATGCCGTCCTGCTGACTTGCTGTATACATTTAATACGTCTTATTTACCAGACTTTATTGTATATCATATTTTACGTTTACGGATTCGGTCAGCGATATTATGTGATTACTGCTAAAGCTTCATAATTGTCCACATTACGATTCGCAAATATCACGATAACATCTTTTATTTGCTCAAATACAGTAGGACAAACAAAACTATTTTAAAGTGAGTAAATTTGTTAACTTACTTCTTATCTGGTAAGATTGTGTGCTTTTAGAAGGTCGTATCTTGTCCCACATACCTTAATAGTTTTGTTTCGAACGTCGTATCATTGATAACATTCAAATCCCTTTACGTAGGTGACTAACTATTCAGTAGCTATTCATAGCTGCACTTATTTACGGTTACAATATTGCTTTTAAGATAGTGTACCATGTAGGTGGGGTATTTTATAACATAATTGCGCCTGCGTTCATGGACATTCTATACATGGCAGGAATTTACAGGTTTATTAAAATATGTTAACACTAAACAAAATTGAACTGCTTATGGAACCTATTTATATGTAATCGTGCAAAGTGACATTAACTTACATAATCTATCATAAACCATGACGAACATAGTATGATTATAATATAATTACAGCACAAAAATATTTACACAATTCCCTAACATTTGATTGGTCCGTAGCAAGTCTCTGTCCAAAATTTATATCGCTGTAAACTCCATGCCGAACTACTTTCCGTAACCGTGAGGCGCAGTTAAAATAATTCTTAAGAAAACGGAAAATAAACACATTTTCTTGATGAATTTATTTAAAATGCTGGAATTATAAGGAATGAATGGCATTTTTTGTGGAAGGCCATTCATTCCTATAATAAACGCATGTTCTTACCTTTTCTAATTCCAATAGATGAAACCGTAGTACTTGAATGGCTTGTATCATCTGGTGAAAATAAGAGAAAAAGAAAGTATTTAAAAACAAATGTATATCAAAATGCAATACTACATGATATTGTTGATAAATATGTTTGATGTGTTGTGTGGAAATATGTGCTTAAACGTGTACATATGAGACACGCCATGTGATTTTGTACCTTCGGACATCTGCGTAATTTCATGAAATACGTTTACAAAAGTTTAACAATATTTTCCGTAAATGGCGTAAATTACGCAGATGTCCGAAGGTACAAAATCACATGGCGTGAGTGACTCATATGTTGACGTTCTATTTATTTAATTTCCAACGGGAATAATCTAGTTATTCGAATTCTTGAAACATCTTGATACAATCTGCCATTAGGTGGCTAGAGCTGAATGTCGTTACAAAGTCGCATGTAACCGTAACATTTTGCTGAGCCCAGAGTGCTAGTGGAAATTTAATTGTGCAAACCATATTGGCTGAAGGATCTTCAACCTGGAAATAATTCTCCTGCGGTTTTCACCAAAATTAACACCTCCAATCTAACTCGGCTCCAACCCATTAACGATAGCACCCATCTGGCCATTTATTAGTACATTTGTAACGGCCATGTGTTTTAGACTGTTCCAGTATTTTGGGAAATATGCAAGATTGTATGGTTCATTTACACGGCTGCTCTACGTTAGTTTTATACCGATATAAAAGTAAGGGAAAATGAATGAATACATTTTATGACGTTCAGTTAACCAAAAGGAAATTTCAACACTAGTAATTTTCATCGCTAGCGCATAAAGCTTGCCCTAGGAAGGGCAGACACTTTATCGAAAATCAGAAAAGTTTAGGGTTACATCTTGGCCGATATATATTCATGTATTCACTAGAAAAGTCGTACACACACAATCTAAGGAATTTTATCTCTGTGTATTAGACGGCAATTTTGGGGGAAATCTAATGAAAAACAATGAAATCACTACGTACCAAGCTGTCAAGTTCATGGTTGGATGAAAATAAAGGTTTATCCGACCGTGCCTGAAATGGAAGAAAAGAAAACTAAATATCAATTAGTAATGTTCTTCCTGACGTGAAAATGTTTTCGCCGCCTAAACTCATAAAATCGCAGCGTTTCTAGCTAGAAACACATTAGCGGTGTATTTTTACGGTCAGAACGGAATTATAAACTTGGAAGCGAATTGCTGGCGTTCAGGGAAATGTCCTTTACCAAGCTAATTTCCGCCTTTCGCTGGCAATAGCGCCGGAATGGCATCAACACATTACTGCGCGCTTTATTCAATGCGATCATTTCTTGTAACACTCGGACAATAGTATCAATCGGGTTTTATTGCCAGTCTCGTTAGGGTACTCCGGGCTATTTTCGCTATTACTAGCAACCCTTGTGCCATGTTTAAATGAAGGCGACATTGTTCCTAATTACGTAAAGATGTGCCGTAAAATTGACTACTTGAGTCTAGCCGTGAATGAAAGTCATAAAGTCGTATATTGAATGGGCATGCGCGCAATGCAATCCTGGTCAGCTGTTCATGGACAAACGGACTTCATTTTGGATTCGAAATGCAGCTAAAATAACACGTCGCCCGAATGCAAGATGAAATCTGGTCAAAGCCAGCGCAGTTAACCATTACTATAATGTTTATAACTGTATACATATCGAGCGGCAATCCTTCTTAACTTGTATATCTTAATCACTCGAGGATTGTTTGGTCATCAGATTGTCCGATTATAAACACATATTTAATACGCATCAATATACGCACACATATTAGATAGTGTATCTTAATGTACACAATCGCCTGCGTTAATCTTGCCCAGATGCCAACAATTAGCAATCAATCAGTTTGATTGGATGAGCCTGAGCTGTAACGCAGCTCAGGCTCAGACAATCAAGCTGTTTGATCCAAGAACAATTTTCAAATATTTTGAAATAAAACTAATTACAAATATTAGCACAGGCGGCAGTGTATCTGCGTTTGTGACAGCAATCTATATAAATAAACACGGCGTAAATAATGTGGAAATGTTTTATATTTCGGAGCAAATATCATTGAACATTTCCATAGTGCGAAATTATTTCTGGCAAACAAGAATATTCAAGATGGCAGTTCTCAGACATTTTAAACGAAATAACAAACATTAGATGCATGCCTCATATTATCCACGCAATTGTATTTTGTCAAATTGAATATAATTGTTCTTGCTCCTGTCGCATTATTGTTGCGCTTTGCTTATGTTATTTAGTGAAAACGATGGCAGACATTTAGTTGCAATGGCTTAAATAATATTAACTCTTCGCGAAAATTATGCAACAATGATGTTATTTGCAAAAAAAATAATATGTTCGTGCAACCAGTGGAGCATTACATATATTATACAGGCCTCGACAAATACACTCGTCCGCTCGTATTGGTGAGATAAATTTACATCTGTAGCCCGTTTCATCAACATTGCAAAGTATACTTTAGTAGCCAAGTATACTTTGAGGGAGAAATTTTCATATTTGTTTTAAAATTTATTAATTTTTATTATACTGAATTTATTACATTATCACAGCCATTTAATTAATGGCTGTGATAATGTAATAAATTCAGTATAATAATTCTGCATACTTTTAATCATGAAATATATGCATTTGTTAGTTCTATATGAAATAATGCATTTCAGGAAAAATAAATGATTACTCCCTCAAAGTATACTTTGCTAGTAAAGTATACTTTGCAATGTTGATGAAATAGGCTACTGGACGAGTGGTCATTTGAAGGGAAAATACAGCATAAACTTGAAAACATTAGGAATGTATGAATTGCTATGTCTACATGTACACTCTGGACGAGTGGAACATTTTACGAATTTGTCGAGGCCTGGGGGCCGTTTCACTAAACTTCGTACGACTAAAATCTTCGTAAGTGCAAAATTATGAGTCTGTAAATTTCACATTAACATTGTTTTCTTGTAAATAATTATTGGATTTACATTTATTGAGCATAGGCTGCATATGCTCAATAAATGTAAATCCATAAATTGAAATTTACAGACGATCTTAATTTAAACTTACCAACATTTTAGTCGTATGAAGTTTAGTGAAACGGGCCCCTGATTACATATGTAACATATTTGAAGGGGTCATTGAAAGAAGGACCCAGCCGCCGTCTTTAACTGACCCCTTCATTAAATGTGTAATACTTACTAAAACTTGTTTACTAAAAACGGCTATATCTTCGTTGAAAGACTCTGAGGAACATACATCCCCACCGGCCACTCCCGGCTCCCGCGGGGTACATGTGGCGAGCTCACATTTCTCAAATATGAGCGCCAACAGCGGAAATAAGGGGTGCCTACAAAACACGAAACATATATACGTTTTAGCACCCTTTTAACACTACATATCTCTTTAGCGGTGTTTGCAAACCGTGTAGATTCAGATGAGCTGGCTGGTAACGAGCCGTTTCAACAGGATCTGCACTTTTTGCAAGTCATTTTCATATTTGTTAGAATAAAAAAAACACGCTCTTTTTATAAATAGACTAATCTGAAAACCATTTTGTGACGATTGAATTTGTCCTTAAATTAACATTTCACAGTCCCTTCCAGTTATTTAGGGTTTAAATGGTTACGTTTCAGCATTTCCGCGTTCCATATATATATATATATGGAATATATATATCGCGGTTGTTGAACCCTGCATTTCAAGGTTCAAACTGGATTAACCCTTAGACCGCTACTCACAACATTTGTCGTCTGCTGTTGCTTTTATGTCTTGCCTTATTTCTCAATAAAAACATGGTTTGACAGCACTTCAGAATAATTTCCAAAGCATGTTGTAAATTATGCTAAAGTGCTGTCAAAGCATGTTTTTTTTATAAAAATGGAAAATAGAAAATAAACCGCAGACGACAAAAAAAATAAGATAGCGGTCTAAGGTTTAATAAAAGGCGTGTGTGTTATAAAGCAAATACCTCTAAACCCATTACACACCGTGACTATAAAATTGTGGCCCGAGCGGAGTGGAGTGTCTAGCCACTACCACTCACGTGGAAGAAACGGATTAAATATGTATATATGTAAATAATGATTCACGGTTATTTTCTGCCGAGTGAAATTCAAATTATATTTATTATTTTCTTCATGAATACTGATATAAGCATACGCGAATGAGCAGCACGACATATACGTTTATGTGAATACACATTCTGAAAGCGGTGTGTGTATTCTGGTATTTCTGGCACACTCTATTTTTGCGAACTTTGTTCGTCTATGCCGTGTGTGTTCTGGTTTTATAATCTGAACCAGGTTTGTGTGTATAGCGGTCGGCTAGCCATCTTGCTTTTCCACTTGATGTATTGGCCGTGTTGCCTGGAGCGAACAGCGATCGCATGTTTACTAAATTATGATTGAATTCCGCGCGTTCAGGTTGTCAATAAAACGCGTAGATACAGCCCGATAGAGTGCAATCGCTTATGTGTCTTACTTATTTTGTCAAATGTTTCAATCATTGGTACAACGATATTTTTCAATCGTCTTTTGAGTGGAGGTACGTTCGGTTCTGTGTATGTAGAAACGTGCATTTGTGCTTTGCGTATCCCTATTGAAACTACACTAACCACCATCACATTTGTTTATATGTCTAAATTGGCGGGGAGAAAACCGCGAAAGTTTCACACACATTGGATGATGCGTTGACACAACTTTCATATTATTGAAACACGCCATGCGATTTTGTACCTTCGGACATCTGCGTAATTTCATTAACTACGTTTACAAAATTTACAATATTTTTCATAAATGAAGTCAAAAGTTGATTAAACTTTTGACGTCATTTAACGGAAGAAAATATTGTAAATTTTGCAAACGTATTTCATGAAATTACGCAGATGTCCGAAGGTACAAAATCACATGGCGTGTCTCGTGTGTTGAATTAAAACCAGAAAATTAACGAAATGTCTGCTTGCCTATCTATAGAATGGTGTCTTTTTTGGGCATTTTCCTAGCTGCTATTTCACTTCCAGTTCCAGGATTTTCATGTCCAAGTTTGCGAAATACAGCACATAAAATCCATGTGGTTAGATCTCCGTGTGGCGAGGTATTTGAAAATGGATGTCCCGTTGTCCAATTTCATGCGGAAGCTTGGATATTAAAAGTATATATCAATGTATTACACTTCTGAAAGTATTGTTGTTGTCAGCACTCGATCAAACCGTCTTGAAGTACGGTACAAACGAGTGATAACAACAATTTATGGAGACGAAAAGTAAAGACTTTTATTGCAAAAAAAATAAATAAAAATTAAATGCATATTGTGTTACATTGGCATGATGTGGGATACAACGGCCTCATCCACTTACCCGTATACAGAGTCTTTATCCCGTTTTGTTTGACTATCTTGTGTTGTGTTTGTCATCGCGGACATTGAGCTACTTGTGGAATAAGGGGGGTACATAGATCCGCCACCCCCATGGTTGACACTGGAGTGGGAGGGCAGGCCCGTGTGCCCCGACGGAATTGTCCGATGGGGGTCGTACATACTCTCCATGCCGGCTATCGGACTCCCGTAATGTGCCGGTATGTCATTTTCGAACTGAAATATAAACAATAACTCCCGTGAGAAGATGCACAAACAATCACATCCGTTTGCACACACAATCCACCTCCAAATCCATAAACCACGGCCGTAAATTTCACTTACTACACAGAATCGAATAGCGCGTAACACCGCGGTAACGTAATTATTACAATTATGGATATTAATCTTACCCTTTGAGCCATGGACTCCAGGGTTAGTCCGAGCCCGAGGCTATGCTATATCCTAGGGTGGTAATTCCCGCAGACTCCGGGTACACGGCGGTCTGATTTAGTATATCCGGGTACCGTATACAAATCCACAATCCTGTCAAAAAGAAAGAAAACTGTCAAAGATGGTAAACGTTCTTGCAATGCCGTCAACACGGTCCTAGTTTAGCGAGTATGCTGTCGCTTGTATCGGCCGATAGCCGTAAATCTGTCAATCACCTCCCCGTGAGCTCTCGCAGCAGCGAACGAATGAGCTGTCAGACTCGTATCCGTCGAAGGCGGGACCGCCTTCGACGGATACGAGTCTGACAGCCCATTCACAGTCGGTCTCGCTGCGCACGCAATCTATGCCACTTTTACAAAGCAAGGCATAAGGATTTTGCTACGGCAAATCGGGTACGCGTAAAGACCGCACTTGGGGAATACGGTGTTGTGAAAAATGTGTCCGCATTTGATAGATTGTCTTTCGGTATTTTTGAGCTTTTGCCTTTATTGTTAGCGTTTTAGGGTGTCGGGTACCCTGATTGGCCGTATACTTCGACTTCCAGTACTGTGTTTGTGAACACGCATGTGTTGTGTATTGGGGCCAAAGATTGTGATAAACTATGGTTACATAAGACAGAAAACAAACAAGCGCAGACCTATACTATGATAAAATACCTATTGCGCATGGATCTGACTCATGAACGATATATCTTCGCTGTGTTTATATTTTCTATAAATACAAGATAACATACTTCACATTCGCGACCAGTTTCTTTACGGATAACACAATATTCAGATAACACTACAATATTTTCAAAACAAAACGCAATCTATCGCTTCTTGCGTGAACTTGACGACGGACAGACACAAAAACGTTGTCACGTCATGCAGTGGACGTCATTTCTGCAATGTTGCAATCCGTAAAGAGTATACGTCAAACCGATAAACCCCTGACGGAGTAACAACGTAGTGGTTTGCCATGTGATATATGTTATCTGTCTATGCCTCTATTTTTCTATACACGCTGTGAATCTTTCACTAGTACACAATACAAGGGCGGTTGTATGCGCACCAGACCCCACCCACTGTATACGACCGTACCGCCCGGTGTAGCACGGCGCCGCCCACTTTAACGCCTGCCGCGTTTTCTAGTCCACCCCCTAGCCTATCACGTGTGTAAACACTTGAGCACAGCAGCACGCCCACTTCAATGGTTATCGACTTTACTTTGCCAGACTTCGCTATGAAAATATACAACGGTTTACGGCATTAAAACGTATTATTATATATTTTTGTAGTTTATTTTTAATAATTTCGAAAGATTTGTTGTATAGTTCACTACGGAGATTATTTAACTGAAACGTGTGTCTAGCTAACACTATCCTGTAATATGAGACGAGCCATGTGAGTTTGTGCCTTAGAAGATGTGCGATTTTTAATGACATTTTTAAATAGAAACTCTGATCTTTTCTGTAAATGACGATGAAAGCTGACCAAATGTTCACAGCAAATGCGAAACTTTGTTCCGCATTTGCTGTGAACATTTGGTTAACTTTCTGCGTCATTTAAGGAAAATATTGTAAATTTTGTAAATATCTTTCATGAGATATCGCCATCTTAGCTTCAACATCACATGGCTGGTCTCCTTTTTAAACTACTGAATAGTCGAATGTTAGAATTTAAAATGTTTGTTCGCGCAAATTATATTGGACTTGTCTTATATTTTCAATAATAATGAAACCGAGATTTTCGTAAGTGATCTATTATAAGCTATATTATTGCAGTCTTAAGTTTCAGTTGTATCAATACTTTCGTCTTTGTGCCTGGGATATTATAGACCATTGGTTGCAGGAGTGTTGATTTTTAATTTCAAATATCAAGCTTAAACACGGTTAATTTTACATTTCAGATGAGAGAATAAAATTAGAAATTACCAGCAACTTGCCCTCTAACCATGTGTAAACACCAACCGTGTTCATTACTGCTCTGTTGTAAGCTTCCCTGTCCGACATTGCCGGAATGACAGATTCGTAGTTCTGTATTTTTAGAAAATCATTTGTCTGAATTTGCATGTTGCACTCTGTTGTGAAAACTATAATATATTAATGTTTAACATGTATTCCGTTGTGAACTATTTCGCGCACAATAGTATATTTTGCAACTCGTTGCGAAATATTTAAATTATTTATTTGATAAATTTCTTTCCGCGTTCCGATGCGTCAAATATAAAATGCTGCATTTTTTCGAACTCCCATGCGCAAAATATGAGTGCATAAATATATTTAGCGGATATTGACCGCCGTTTTGTAAATTACAAAACCGGTAAAAAAATGCCATACCATATTTATTAATTAAATGTAGAATTTTAGCGACTACAAATACGCTGCACACCGTTGTATTAAAATGAAACAAAACTTCGTAAACAAAAATGTCCGACGTTGACAACAACAAGGAAAACGTAACCTAACCCGAATTGTCTGTCTGTAACGCAGGGCGATTTCGCCCTGCGTTACAGACAGACAATTCGGGGTAAACGTAAACTTGTTGGCTTGGGGGTTTTGAGTCGGGTGGAGGGAATTTGTGCCCGGATGTTCGTGCATGCTCGTCAAATTCATATGAGCCAACATGAATAATATTGTATTAAATAGTTTACAAAATTTGTTGATGCCTGTGTCAGTGTGTTTTCATATGAATTATGCTTTTTTTTTTACCTGATATTCACTTTACCAGTTTCATACCGTTGGACTACATGTAACAGTGAATGTCAGGATGTGAAATAAAACTGTAATTATATTTGATTATTAAATGTTGACGTACACATTTTCAATCTGAACCTACAATGTCTGTTACATTGCTACACAAAGTTTTATTTTCAAATAGTCCCCAATGTATGTATACACAACCATCTGCGTTATTGTTGCCCGGATGTCAACGTTTCTGAACGTCTATTGGCAATCACAACTCGAAATCAAGCAGTTCTGATTTGGTGTAGCACAGCTCAGGCTCAGCCAATAAAGCTGCTTGCTTTCAAGCGCAGTATGCAAGTATTTTGTAATAATTCCAGCACAAAAATATTTACACAATTCCCTAACATTTGATTGGCCCGTAGCCAACATTTATATCCCAGTAAACTCCCATGCCGAACTACTTTCCGTAACCGTGAGGCGCAGTTAAAATAATTCTTAAGAAAATTGAAAATAAACACATTTTCTTGATGAATTTATTTCAAATGCTGGAATTATAAGGAATGAATGGCCTTTTTGTGGAATTTATCGGGGTATTCCCGCGACTTTTCCAAGTTTATACCCCGATAAATTCCACAAAAAGGCCATTCATTCCTATAATAAAGACATTTACAACAATTGACGAGATTAGCGCAGGCGGTGGTGTATGCAAATTCCCGCCAACCGTCGACGTAGATTCATCGTTGTTGCCCGAGATGAGGAACGTTCCTATGACACACCACTATCCCGCGTCTGTCGTTCATGCTTCACCAGTGACGTCATTTGACGTCATTGTATTGACGTTGCAGAAGTCGATATCTGACTTTTAATATTTTACCATTTTCTTTTCAGGAAAATATACCTGGGTCATTGGAATGAAATACAGCGGCAAAGTGTTAATACTACAATATGGCAAAATGTTTCCACCGAAATATTTGTGTAAAAGTTACGAAACAAAATACATGCTGGAATGCAACGAAACCACTTGTATTATTATATTCCAGAAATATGTCTGAATACCGGGGCGTCTCTTCTACTTAGACGACGTGTGAAATTTCACAACTGAAAATCAAATCCACCCCCCCCCCCCACACACACACACATACGCACGCACACGCACACGCACACACACCACACCCACCCAACCGCCCGCATTTTTTAACGCAGCTTTCCGCTTATTGATCATACGTACTTCATTCTTCAGTTCACCCATTCGCCGACCGTGGGCAAATGTTTTCGTGTAACATCCATTGCATTTTTTTCCGTATATTTCTAAAGGTTTATTTCAATTGTAGTTAAAGGTATATTTCAAAACAACAATGATTTAGTGTTTCATTGTCATTGGGGCCGTACACAATTGCTTAAGAAGTGTACATTATAGGAATGAATGGCCTTTTCGTGGAATTTATCGGGGTATAAACTTGGAAAAGTCGCGGGAATACTGGACGAAGGCCGGAAGGCCTCGTCCAGTATTCCCGCGACTTTTCCAAGTTTATATCCCCGATAAATTCCAAAAAAAAGCCATTCATTCCTTATAATTCCAGCATTTGAAATAAATTCATCAAGAAAATGTGTTTTTTTCCCGTTTTCTTAAGAATTATTTTAACTGCGCCTCACGGTTACGGAAAGTAGTTTGGCGTGGGAGTTTACTGGGACATACATTTTGACAGAGACTTGCTACGGGCCAATCAAATGTTAGGGAATTGTGTAAATATTTTTGTGCTGGAATTATTTGTGCAATGTTGGAGCATCGACCACCGCTGTACGCGCGCTATGATGGTGAAATACGTTACTATTTCTTTGCTATCTCTTTTGCGCTCATATCTGTTGTTCTGTAGCCTATTTCACCAAATAACAAAGTATACTTTTCTTGCTAAGTATACATTGGGGGAGACATTTTCAATTTAAGAATAAATTTATTAATTTTTATTATATTGAATTTATTACATTATCACTGCCATCTTGGCTGTGATAATGTAATAACATCAGTATAATTAATTTGCATTTAAATCATCAAATATATGCAGTCGTTAGTTAAATATGAAATAATGAATTTCGGGGGAAAAAATGTACATTTTGCTAGATAAGTATGCTTTGCAATGTTGGTGAATAGGCTACTGAAGTATGTTTTATCTTGATGTGTTGCTGTTGCGATTGTCATGTCATCCTTTTTTAAATCTTTGAGTTGAGGTCTTGCCTGTCGGTCAGCTTACTACCAACCGGTTTGCTCTTATCCAACCAGTTTGCTCTTATTAATAGTAAATTGTATATTTTGAAACTACAATAATATATGTTTAAATCTAAGCTTACTATCTATGCACTAGACACTGTAGATAGTATATATCAAGCTGTGTATAAATAGAGAATAGCAGGTTAGTGCCGTGAATGGGAAAAACATAGAATTTATTTATTTCTCATCAGAAGTATATGTAGTGACCACCATTTGATAGATATAGAATAGTAGGTTAGTGCCGTGAATGGGTAAAATATCTGGCAAGGCTCAGGAAAGGGGATGGGCGAGGCTCTGCCGAGCACATCCCGTTTCCGTGCCGCGCCAGATATTTTTTCCCATTCACGGCACTAACCTACTATTCTATTTATCCCGTCAACACCGACAAATGGCTGTAAAATGCAAAAATAGTATTGACTGGATATCAAAAATGTTTCACGGCACCGTGTTTCACGGCACATACGTTCTGTGTTGACGGGATAAAATAACATTTGAGGTACACGAGTTGTACAGTTGAACTTCTGTATACCGAACACTCCGATGGTACCCGTAGTGTTTGGTATAGTGAGATTCCACTGTATTAAAATAATTGAACTAAAGTGGACTCGTACCCTGCTGTCATGTACACATGTGTATATTTCCAATGATGTAACATGTATGTTTGTAACTAAAAATAAAATAAATATAAAAATAAATAACATTATTTTATTATGTTATTTGGGACAGAATATTCTCACGCATCTGTTGCACTACGCTGCTGTATCTACCACCAGTGAGGCGGCTGAACCTTACTTTGCTTATCAACATTGAAGATGCTGAAAACATGACTTTATTCCGCCGTTTCTTTGATGTTTAATAATTGAGTAATACAAGGCCAGATGATAGCGATCCTTGCCTAATATTGAACACATCAGACGGGCAGAACAATGCACAGCACACCACGGTATTAATTAGCAATGTTGGCATAAGATTTCATCGCTGGGTAGATCCACTGACCCCTAGCTAACCTGACCGGCATGATAATGAACGCGCTGATGATAAAACTGCGATAACATTATGACATTTTCTGATGCTTTTGATAAATGGAAACGGCGGAAGTGACGTGTGATAAACCCGAGCTCGTAATGAAGGAAGCAATGTACCTGTCATTATGAAAGTGAAAACTGCACGTTCCTTAAAGTTTTACTAGAAATTAGCCAGTTTGTTTGGCCGAGACTGCGCAAATTACCTCACAATCACAAATTACCTCATTTACGGAAAAACATAGAATGACTGGTCCATGAATCACATGCGGAAGGCCAACATGCTTGAAACCGTTTTTATTTTATTGTTTTATTATTATTATTCTATATCACACTTAAACATACATACATACATACATATTATCAATTTCAGGGTCGTATTACTTTTGAATCACATGTCCTTTCATTCTCTGGATAGAAAACATATAGGTCGTTATGAACAGACGTATCGCAAAGTGCAAAAGGTAACATCACAACCGTATCGCAAAGTGTTCAAGGTAACATCAGATGTTACCTTTTGCACTTTGCGACACGGATGCTCATAATGACATGTATGTTTTCTATCCAGAAACTAAAATAAAATTATAGTGTAATATAAAGCCTGAAATCGACATCTCTGTCGATATATTATGTTACATGTTAACAGATAGTACTGGGCAGTGCAGATCGTGTTTAGATTTCACGAGCGATGTCCTATCTGAATTTTTTCTCAAATGACTTTCTCTGAATGCAGTTAGTATTTGGCCGTCAGTCGAAGCTGACTTGGAGTTTGTTTAAACATATTTTATTATTTTCAATGTACAATAGGTTTGGGCCACATGTTCTACTAACTTGGTTACGGCCTTCACCTTTGGAATTGTCTTTCGAACCCGTCTTGTGATAATTTGTATGTGTCTCCTTCAACACTATCTCAATCATTGCATGTATGTTGACAAACACGGTAGATTTACATGAACCGGCTCAGGATATTAAAAAATTATGAATCAATTCAGACTTTACAGAATTAGCAAATTAATCCACAGACCATAAGGTTAACATTTGCAAATACTGTAAAGCCAGATGAGCCGGCTCGTAACGAGCCGTCTCATCTGGCTTTACAGTATTTGCCTGTATTAAAACAATACCCTCTGGTTAATCGACTAGTCAACAATTTTAATATAACAATCTAAGCATGGAAGAGGCTATTCCAGTTTATCAGGGGTGTAATAGTGAACACGAAGCGTGACGACCCGCAACTTTCAATTTTGAATCGGCAATGAGTCTCCCATTGTGAAATGCGCTGGGTTGGAAATGCGCTTTTCAAGATCAGCGACTAGGTCAACATCGTGATGGAAATTTGATTAATTTAAATGATAAATTGCTTTTTAAAAATACGCATGACAACTGTACATATATGGTGGAAAGTCTTTAAAATAAAATTTGTCTTTCTGTTGGAACAATTTCATTTATTTCACTCTTTTTTTTTTTTAATAATTCAAACGGTGCTGAGCAGTGCATTATTTATTTTTGTTTGTTCTTGTATACGAGAATACATAATATATAGAAGTAGAACATAAATAAGTATATATGTTTATCCCTTAGCATGTGGCAAATTAAAATTGTTGTCTGCTGTTATGTCCTATTTTGTCTTTTTTTATGGAAAAACAAACGTGGGTTGGCAGCATTTTATAATCAGTTTCAAAGATATCAACCCAGTTGAAGCAAACGCATGTAATCAAATATATATAGCGGTATATCAGTTCACATTTGAAGTAATACACCCCATCTTGCGAGTGCGTCATATTTGAAATGAAATTTCGACGTATATATTTTATTATTTTATTAAAATATCAGATGAATTAACTGTATCTAGAGCAAACGAGATGCTATATAAATGTTTATTTCTGTTACATGTACGTGTGTTCCTATTATTATTGATAGACGGATCCTGTATAGTTTAATACTGAACGAGTTGTATCCATTATTACAATGTATGCGAACAATATTTATTGGAAAGCACATTTTCATATTCTTTGGGACACCCTGTATATCATACCACTGGAACGATAGTTGTTGTGAGGGGGGTGGTGGGGGTCATATTCACAACCGCCTGCGTTAATCTTGCCCATATGATCAACATTTATGAACATCCATTGGCAACGTCAACTCTCAATCGAGCATTTTGTTTGGTTGAGCCTGAGCTGTGTTACAGCTTAGGCTCAGCCAAACAAGCTGCTTGACTTCGAGCACAATATTCAAGTATTTTCAAAGAATGAAAATAATAATAATTAACAAGATCAAGCAGTTTGTTTGGTTGAGTCTGAGCTGTTTTACAGCTCAGGCTCAGCCAAACAAGCTGCTTGACTTCAAGCACAATATTCAAGTATTTTGAAAGGATGAACATAGTATGAATTGGCAGGATTAGTGCAGGCGGTGGTGTAGTGTGGAGCCTTTCTCTCAGTAGACAATGTTCGTTTCCCTGTCATAATTGCACTACCATGTATCTGTAGCAAAGCAAATTTCTCCCTCAAAGTATACTTTGCTCGATAAGAGCAAAGTATACTTTGAGGGAGAAATTTTAAATTTCAGGATAAATTTATTAATTTTTATTATACTGAATTTATTACTGGCTGTGATAATGTAATAAATTCAGTATAATAATTCTGCATACTTTTAATCATCAAATATATGCAGTTGTTATTTCTATATGAAATAATGCATTTCGGGAAAAATAAATGGTTGCTCCCTCAAAGTATACTTAGCAATGTTGGTGAAATAGGCTACTGATCTTCGAGATATACTTAATATTTATATTCATATAGAATATCTCGATAGAACGTGGGTTTCATCTCTTAAAGGTCAAGGTCACGGGTGCTAAAACATTTTTTATTGCGAATATCTTTCGTTTTCGTGCGATATCTACTACCATGCTTCAGACGTGCATTGTAGTATATCCATATCAAGATGCGAATGACCCTATTGAATGTGGGCTTCATCTCGTTGAAATCGAGGTCAATGGTGCCTGATTGCTGTTTTGTTCTGGATGGGATTTATAAACTTATTTTCTAGTTTTATAGTTAGCGATACCATAACAACATATACATTTGCAGAGAAATACAAACAAATTAAGAATATGTTAAATGTAATTGTGCACGATATGTATACAGTGGAACCTCTACACCGGACACCAAGAACATATTTGACGTTTCTTGGTAATGCATGTCGAATATTAATAATGCATGTTCACGATTGCAAAAAGTAACAATAAGTATGTCCCAGAATGGTCATATGATTTACAATGGAACATCTCTAAATCGGACACCTTGGGGACCTCCCAGGGTGTCCGGGTTAGAGATGTTTCACTGTACATTTTAGTATTTCAGACTGTGATAATTGCCACTGAGTGCACATCCGGGCAACAGAGGTGTGTATCACGTGGTCCCGCAGCTCCGACGGAAATGCGAAACTACCCTGGGAAATAAACGATATGCAAAAGAAATGAATTGTTTTATTTATGCTTTCTTTGTCGATTGGCGGGCCTTCTGGGACCAATGATTTAAATAGTGAAGATATTCCTTGGCTATACTTTAGCGCAAGCGACGTTCTTGACATTAAGCGTTTGGTTGGCTGTTGTTATTTTCACATTAAATTGTTTTTGTAAGTATGATTGTACACACAGTTCGATGTGGGTTTTAATTAAATTTAACGTAATGTACATCTTCTAGCATTAGTGATTATATAATATATGGAACCCGCCACTGAACTGCAGATGTGGTGCCTGCCAAAACATATGTGACTGGAGGAATTGGGTGTATGCGATTGTTTTACCAGTGACGGGTGTTTCATTGATGGAATGGCGAACTGTGCAGATCCTGATCAGACTGCGGATGCACAGGCTGATCTGGATCTGCACTGGTCGCACACCCATAAGCCCCATTTGTCCAGTCAAAGCCACATTTAACATACGTTCTGCAAAACACCCGTATCTTATATACATATGTACTTACACGGGTGGTGATTTAATAACATATCGTGAAATGAGTTTACTGATTCCATAACTAACGAGGCCATGTCGAGTTTCTTTATGAAATCAGTTGACGAGTTTAATAAATACATGTATCCTATAAACGTTAGCTTATATTTTTTATAAACAAAAATGATCATAAAATACCATCTCCAATGTTTGTCAGAAGCATCACATACATTTCTTCATTGGCGAAATGGTAAACCATGTATACCCCAACCAGACTGCATATACGCAACCTCGCCGGGTGATTATGCATTTTATCACGTTTATGACCAACACAAATACGTTATGATTCTCAAAAAACGCGCCGCATATATGCGTCTACATTCACGTTTGTTTCAAACGTATATCTTTTACTCGTTCGGACTCGAAATTATCCGTACGAATTGATATCATTTAGTATTTCTGCATGTAAGTTATTTGATATCAGCAATTGATTTAAAGTCTGGTGAAAATCCTTTGGTATAGATAATAACTGGCCGAGTTGAAACGAATATGAAGAGGTAATATATTGTTGGCAATAAACAATGTATGTTGATGTGTAAGGTTTCGGTTTTGATATGTGCCCTCAACATAAGGCCATCGCAAGTTCTTCCTCTGTTAAGCGTCCGCGTGCGGGTAGGTTTTGAGAGTGGTTCTATGAAAAAACGAACACATTGTGTATGCTATTTGACGCTATTTACTGGTGAAGTAATATGAAAATTGATTTGGGACTTGTCTAAGTTTTAAATCCGTTCATGAATTTACACTTAATAAGTTCAATAAGAGTGTTTTCTTATTATTTAGCAGCAATTTAAATTTATGTTAAAAACTTCATCAACCCTATGTTGATCTAACGCTGCAATATTATTTACTGTATCCTTGGCTATATATATATATATATACACGTCAGGCGCGGATCCAGGATTTCGGGTTAGGGGGGGGGTGTAACTATTATGCAACACTTGACTATATTATCGAACGAGCTAAGCTCGTTCGATAATATAGTGAAGTATTGCAAAATAGTCGACCGAGCGGAGCTCAGGATAGCGCTAGGGGGGTCCGGGGGCATTTCTCCCCGGAAATTTTGTGAAATCTACATCGCATTTCCAGCGTTATGGCGCATTTTGGAGCAAAAATATTGACACTGTCACAGTATGTTTAGACATGATTTTTGATTGAAAACGTTTAGATTTTGAAACAATAAGACAACGACCGAAAAATACATGGCACTTGGCATGAAACGTGCCTTGTAACTTGTAAAAAATCTTTACTCGGCGAATTTTAGTGGGGGCGGGCGCCGGGTCCGCCCCCCCCCCCCTGAATCCACCCATGGACGTACTATCATCTCTAAATGCTCCTTTACATTTTAGGCGAAATTGTGTTTGTAATTGAAAGGAAATGGCATATTTGTGTAATTCCCAGCGGAAAACATTACCCAACCAAAATGGCGCCGGTGCACGTGCTATTCTGGCGTTCCGAAGCGGAAATCTAATAATTATCGCAAAATAATGATTTACGGATTATGCATACGTACCAGATAGAATAGATTTAATAATGAAGTAGATTAAATCTCGGCGTATGACGCGGGTCTGTTCCGTAAAACGATACATGGAAAGAAAGGGAGCACCGTGGCAGAAAATGTTTCCCGGCTGAGGTTCCCGGCCCCATGGGGCGACGCATTGAACGACAACAACGCACTGGCGACAGGCGAGTCGCGTATCGGCAAGGTGTGCATAGGTTTTGGCTGTAATGTGATCGCGACCAAGTGGCGGACACGTAACACCTCAAATACCCCCGTATCGTCGGTACGGACTTTTGGATGTAATGTGATCACGACCTAGTTTCGAACACGTAACTCTGCAAATACTCCCGTATCGTCCATATCTGGGTGGCCAGCGTTTTAACGGTGTCTCGGGCTTAAACAAATAATCGAAATTTCATCATCGTTCAGGGAAATTTATGGACAAATCTAGACTTTAGTCCGTGTTTTTTGAAAAATTAATTTCATAGAACATTGTGGTATAACGTAGGTTTTCGCAAAACCATCTGTCTATAGCTTGTTCAGTTTCACGTAAGCGGGGTGTGAGTTGTCATATTAGACAAGTCCTTGGATCGAATTGAATGAGATACAATGGCGCATATGGTCGCCAGTTCGGGAATTGCATTCATAAGCGATATATCAAACCATGCTGGGATACAAAGCGATTCACAAATTCCTTGATCGATGGTGAAGCAGTCTTGGAGGCGAATTATGCAAATACATATAGTATAAATATACTACTTAATACGGACGAATATACATTTACATCTAATACAATAAAAAAAACGTTATCCGTCGCCACTTGCGTTCGTTTCGTTCACCCGTGCTGCATTCTAACCGTGCACTGGCCCCTATATTATAAACAGCGTATATTGCATTTGCTACAATTTGATATGATATTTATTAAACTCGTTGACTGATTCCGTAAGAAACTCGGCTGCAGCCGAGTTTCTTACGAAATCAGTCAACGAGTTTAATAAATATATTAAATCAACACGATTGTTCAACATGTACATTTACTTGTACAGGTAATACATGGGATTTAGTACTAAACCATTGACCCGGCCTTAAATGACCAGCTGTTAATATGCCGTTAAACCCAAACAAACAAACAAATACATGTTATATTCTATTTATTGCATAAGCAAAGACATTACTTGAAGTTGTGCTGATCACCAAGCCGGTCTGTAGCCGTCTCATTTGCAAATTTATTACACTAGTATACTATGATTGTAGTACACTGCGTTATTACACCGCGGAAGCCCATTTTATGCAATACAACGTGTTGTGAAACTCAAAACAGAACTGTGCTCTACTCGACATACTGAGATTCGCACGAGTTGAGCATGAACACCTGCTGTGGAATATTTTACTATCCCGGGCCCGAATCCTTATTTACATAAATACGGAAAACTATTAATTTGCAACAACATAATGTATGAGTCGCCCTACTTGCTAAGCCAATCGCTGGCCAGCTTCGCTCCCCACTTATTTCACATATTGCAAGATTTAACCCAGTCCGTTACATATTACACGATTTAATGACTACCTGTTCGACAGGAAATGGAAAATCAATTGTCGCACGGGTGACTGTATTATAAACATGGTTAATTATAAATATGTTATTGTTCATATATTGGATTTTTAAGGAACTAAATGCTGTGGTCGCTAACGCTCCCTCGTATTTAATTCCTGAATATTCCAATATGTGAACACTAACTTATACATACATTACAGGTTAGCCGAAGTTGAGCATGTTCTTAGTGGAGTACGGACACAATTTTATAACCTCGAGCCCTTGTTATACAGTATATTCAAGGTGTATGATCACGTGGTACTAACAACAACAACAAGTACTGAGATTTCTAGAATACATCTGATTCAAAGTACGTATTATTTTATAGTGTCCTTATTACGTAACGGATTTTGATGAAATATGGCGCATCAAACGCGTCTTGTTAAGCCGCATTTGGTGGTCTCTTTATTTCCGCCCAAACTTCTGTTATTTTTGCGAAGAATCGATTTCCGTGTCTCCGACACGGAAATCGATTCTTCGCAAAAACGACAGAAGTCTGTGCCAAACTCCCTGGACCACCAAATGCAGCTCATGAAAACGCGTTTGCTGCGCCATATTTCATCAAAATCCGTTGTATATTAAGAAAAATATCAAATAATACTTACTTTGGAGTGGGTGACGTTGTTGTTGTTGTTGTAACCACGTGATCATGCACCTTGATATTATCTAAGCAGCATAGTCACCAAGTTTCATGACCGCTGTCAGTACTGTTCTATTCGACTGCATTCAATTTGTCAACATTGCAGGCCTGTACACAGAGGGGGTGCGACGGGTGCGACGGGTGCGTACGAGCCACCCTTAACCCGTTCAACACCACAAGCCTGTATAGTGGTATTGGCAAAAAGTGTAGATCCAGATGAGCCGGCTCGTGACGAGCCGTCTCATCAGGATCTGCACTTTTTGAGAACAAAAACACCCCATGTGAAAATCATTTGTGATGATTGGATTGGGTTGCAAAATTAACATATCAAAATCCATTCCAGTTATTTAGGGGTGAAAGGGTTAATCTACGGAGGTCTGTCCGTGAATGTGCAAAAAAAAACAATGTTTAGCCCTTCGCACCGTCGATAACGCACCCCCTTAAATTAATTCCTGCGTATACGGGCCTGCATTGTACATGCATATTCATTACGCTGTGAGTGAGCTAGTTTTCTTCCGGAACGTCATTGATTGACAAACTAAATATGCCCACTTGAATCGCATATTAATTACTTTTATGTCGATGTCATTTACGGAAAAATCGCCTATCCTCATGGTTCCGGGATCATTATAACTTTGTACGCGTACACAGTATGGACTCGTTTATTTCCTATAGCGTCAGCAACAATTAAACATCGGAAAAATAACTTGATTTGCATTCCGAGCCATAACCACACATAGCTACGCCTTTTAATATTGTTTTATTTTATGTTTATAGCCCACGATCGCGTTTATGCTCGGTGAATTAGAGAAAAAAAACAATGGGTGATTACACCTATTCCCCAAGCATACGAGGCAACTGTCATCTTTGATGACTTTCCGTATTCTACGCATAAAACGTACATTGTCTCTTCCCCAGTAATGACACCAACACAGAATAGACGTTGTTATTCTTTTGTAATGAATTTCAGCCGTGTTTTAGTATGATTCTGCAACACCGAAAAGGCACAAAACGTCATTTTGACGTTTTGTGCCTTTTCGGTTTTGCAGAATGACCTTAGCATCGGGTTGTCAGTATTGCGCGGTTCTTCTGTTTATGTGACGTTTCATTGTGAGCCAGCATGCATACACACTGTATTTATAGCGTCTTTTAAGTTAACTTTCGTCGTTATTCATCCATCATTTTGAGTTTGTAAATCATGAAGAATGTTTCCTTGCCTTAATGGGTTTATACCTATAAACCTACTGTGACGGGATACAACCTCGCGGCATATATGATCGGACTGGTCTAGTGGCCGTGGTCGCATATTTGTATTATGTTTCGCATTGGTGTACATATATACACAGATTTTGTGCACAAGGGCATTTGCATAATTATGCTGGCATGAGATGTGCGTTTTTGGATAGAACCAGTTTGCGGAACGACAGATTAAATAATGTCAAAGTGTGCTTAAGTGGCAGTGTTGTTGTTGTTGTTGTTGTTGTTTGATTTACCTATAAGCCAAGTGTGGTCTTCAGAAATCTCCCAACTGATATAGAGTTTGCAATTGTATATGACAATAAATACTACACTACCTATAGCTTAGGACATTAATCAATGAATCCGGCTGTTCACAAGTAAAACGTAAAGGTATAGAATTAAATGTTTGAACTTGTTTATTCCTGAGTATGCCCGCCGTCATAGAAACTAGATAGCACGGACTTGTTTGGTCTTGATTTGTTATTCAGTTTGGTAATTAATCAAATATGGTGCCGCTATCTTTCCCTATACAACATAGTTGCGACCCTGACAAAGAACTTTGATCTGTATTGAACAGCTTTTTTTCTCAAAACTGTAAATAAATACTATCAGTGACTCAACGTTCTCTTAAATATATATTAGATAATCATCACGATCGCTATTTACTCATCACTTGCCAGTCTGTGAGTTTTGCATATTTCATAACTTACGTAATATGTAGTGTATAATTATTTATCCCGTCAACACAGTGCGTATGTGCCGTGAAACACGGTGCCGTGAAACATTTTTGATATCCAGTCAATACAATTTTTGTATTTTAAAGCCATTTGTTGGTGTTGACGGGATAAATAGAATAGTAGGTTAGTGCCGTGAATGTGAAACAATATCTGGCGCCTCACGGAAACGGGATGTGCTCGGCATAGCCTCGTCCATCCCGTTTCCTGTATTCTCTATATAACTGCTTTTCATTTGAATAGTTACCTAATAATTCCAGCACAAAAATATTTACACAATTCCCTAACATTTGATTGGCCCGTAGCAAGTCTCTGTCCAAAATGTATATCCCAGTAAACTCCCACGCCGAACTACTTTCCGTAACCGTGAGGCGCAGTTAAAATAATTCTTAAGAAAACGGAAAATAAACACATTTTCTTGATGAATTTATTTCAAATGCTGGAATTATAAGGAATTAATGGCCTTTTTTGTGGAATTTATCGGGATATACACTTGGAAAAGTCGCGGGAATACTGGACGAGGCCGGAAGGCCATTCATTCCTATAATAAATATCACTGATGCAATTTACGCCTAAATAGATGTTCGAAAATCATCCCGATCGGTGTTTACTCATCACTTGCCAGTCTGTGAGTTTTGCATATTTCATAACTCCGAGGGCGACCCGATCTATTGCATGATCCGGGTCTGACAGACGGGCCAGCACCCCGCACATTACAATTAGTTCTCGTGATTGTGAGATCTGCAACGAGATTACATCCCGGTCGAAAGTTACCAGATATCGACAGCTCCAGAAGTCGTGCCTTGCCGTAAATCCGTATTTTACTGGAAATCCGCAGTAAATGTGTGTATTCCATCATTTTCACTCATATTTGGTTATTATACGATGAACTTGCGCACACAGTGCATCGTTGATTTGCAAATTAATTCGTTGCAATATGTCCTGAACATACATATACGTCAGTCATGTTGATATTATTTGATTGTCAGCTAACTCTTTGCATGCTAGCGGTGAAAATAACGGCCAACAAATTGGGGAAAAAATCTTATTTATTTGTAAATATATCTTGGACTTTCATTAGAAGTGGTGCGTCCCCCCTTCTCTGCGCTACAAATGGGGCTCAGTGCCCCGGATTTTCTGACAATTATATCAAAATATGAACCCGAAATAGTCATACTTTCACTAAACTCCGTACGACTAAAATGTTCGTAAGTGCAAAAATGATAGTCTGTAAATTTCACATTAACACTGTTTTCTTGTAAACAATTATTGGATTTATATTTATAAAGCATAGGCTGCATATGCAGCATATGCTCAATAAATGTAAATCCATCAATTTGAATTTCCAAACGATCCTATATTTGCACTTACGAACATTTTAGTCGTACTAAGTTCAAAGAAACGGGCCCCGGATCTCGTCGACGTTTGTGACCAGTGTACCCCAGATGAGACGGCGTATTCAGTCACCAATATACAGTGTATTATTACATTCACAACAAGATTAGGCCATGCCATTATTCGTCTCTGTTAATAGCCAAAACCTACATATGTATCCGGTACAAAACAAACAAGGTCTTGAAAAAAAATTATGTTAAAAACTTCCCCAACCCCAGTCTACAAATGGTTGAGGAAAGTTTTTAGCATAAATTTAAATTTCCGCCAGCAAACTATAGAAACAATAAAAAGAAAATAATATAATTAAACTTATTAAGTCATAATTCCAGCACAAAAATATTTACACAATTCCCTAACATTTGATTGGTCCGTAGCAAGTTCTGTCCAAAATTTATATCCCAGTAAACTCCCATGCCGAACTACTTTCCGTAACCGTGAGGCGCAGTTAAAATAATTCTTAAGAAAACGGAAAATAAACACATTTTCTTGATGAATTTATTTCAAATGCTGGAATTATAAGGAATGAATGGCCTTTTTGTGGAATTTATCGGGGATATAAACTTGGAAAAGTCGCGGGAATACTGGACGAGGCCTTCCGGCCTTCGTCCAGTATTCCCGCGACTTTTCCAAGTTTATACCCCGATAAATTCCACAAAAATGCCATTCATTCCTATAATGAACGGATATAAAACGTGCACAAGTCACCAATCAGTGTTCATATGCAAGTGACGTCACCAGTAAATAGTGTCAAATACAGAGCTTGTTTATTTTTTCATAGAACCACTCTCAAAACCTACTCTCAAAACCTACCCGCACGCGGACGCTTAACAGAGAAAGATCTTTGTACGGCCTTAGTGTTTTCCGCGACTGAGGCAATATGCAATATACTAGTTTGGTCTTAAACTGTTGACATCGCAGTGAGGTGCTTTTTGTCAACCGGAGACAAGAATGTATGTATATAATGGGTTTAGCGGAGATTTATACAATTATCGTTCAAGTGAAATTCCACGGTTGAATATGGCCGATATTGATACTTCATTGGTAAATTATTATATCGAATTCTCGCTATTGACGGACTTGATTGTGAAAGTACGAAATCGTCTTTAATCTTTTTCTTTGTTTTTGATTGACACAAGGAATTAGTGACGGTAGGGACGATTCTCCCGGGATTGACAAGGGGTTATAGTTTAACAAACAAGCAATTCCGTTGATAGAATGGGGGTTACAACCTTAAAACGCATTCGCGCTCGCTGGCTACGCCATTGATTACAAATTTCATCAAGCTTGATTAAAATATAACCTGGGTTTCCAGCCAATTTGGGGAGTGACAGCACAGATTTGCATCAACTCGATATCGCCGTGAATCTACATACATATATATATATCTATAGTACCATATATATCTGCTTGAGCATTGTATTTTATTTTACCCACAGATTGAAGTAACGGACCAAGGTCTATAAATACATTAAATATACATAAAAGTATCAATAGGTGACACAAAATAAGTTATTAACTTATTTTTTTCACTTATTGATACTTTTATGTATATTTAATGTAATGAAAAATAAGTTAATGCAAAATCAGTTGATGAATGTTTTTCTTACTTATACACTTACTTACCTACTTATACACCACCGCCTGCGTTAATTTTGCCCAGATGCCAACGTTTCTGAACATCTATTAGCAATACCAACTCGCAACCAAACAGTTTGAATGCCTGGGCCTGAGCTGTAACACAGCTCAGGCACAGCCAATGAAGCTGTTTGATTTCAAACACAACATTCAAGTACATTGTGTTTTTCGAATAACGATAATTACAAATATTGGCAATATTAGCGCAGGAGGTGGTGTACAAGTTTAGCGAACATTGAATAGTATAAGGTATCATTACTATACTACTGTCTGTTTCGCGAAAGCTGCCCAATTTTTTTTTGATAATATTAAATTAAAGGACAATTTAAGAATGAGCCTTCTTTTTATTTCGTGAAATTTTGTCAAATATTGATTTTCGAATTGTTTATATGGCCGTAAAGTTTGGGCAGGTTTCGTGAAACAGACTTTTTTTTTTATAGGACAGAATGATTCTGATTAGAAATACAGTAAAACTTGTGAATAAAGGTCAGTCATGGGAAGTGAAAGATCTGGCTTTTGTTCACAGGTGGTCTTTATTCACAGGGTCATTTATTTTGTAATTGTGCCTTTGGAACAACAAAAGTGTGTCCTTTACAGCCAGGTGATTGCTATTCGGAGGTGGTCTTTAGCACAGGTTCAACTGTATATGTTTTTGGAATAGTGTACCCGGAAACTGGAAATATATTATATGTATATGGTCGAGACGCCAGTTTTCGGGGTAGTCGGAGTTTTCGGGGTATTCACATATTTTGTGATTAACGTCAGGTGATTAAAATAAGCATGACTTGACGTACATTAAGTCCGTTAAAAATGCCACCAAATCCATTGTTTGGACTAAATACTGGTAATTTTTGCCATTTAGATCATTTTGTTCACGAACCTACCGTGATATTCTGCATCCGCCATTAATCTGATCTTTAATATTGTTAAAATCATAAACAATAGAAAAGTTTTCCTTCGCTGTGCCTCATGTATCTGCGAGATGATCAACAGCCAATGAAAACTCGGGACGGATTAGCAGAGTTATTGACACTTTCAGAACATACCCCGAAAACACCAACCATAAGTCAAGATTCAAGATGGCTGACTCCTGTGTTGCTAATCTCGCTAACGCGAATTTTAATCTAACAACAGTCTTATTTTGAAGGCAAGAAAGAAATGTTTACCACTGGATTCAACTGACAAGTTACCTACCTCATATGTTATGTTTTATAAAAACCGCTAGTGATGAACTTGTTAACTCTTTGTATGATAGCGGTGAAAATATCCGCCAAACGAATTAGGAGTACATGTATATGTTTTATTTCTCTGTAAATATGTCTTGAAATTTCATTAGAATTGAGTCCTCAGGACTCAATTCTAATGAAATTCCAAGACATATTCATGATATTTACGGGGAGAAATACAAGAAAATATGAATTTGTGTCTTCTAGTTTTGAACTATTTATAGCCCACAAGTTTCCCAGCATGCAAAGAGTTAATACCCGACAACTAGACCAACCATCATACTACGGTAGTAAACGACGTTTTCGTGTACCGTGAAAGAACTTAACTCTGTAAATGTATGTGTGTAATTATGTACTTATAAATTATATACGTATGTATTGTAATCGCTATCCGTGATTTATGCACTTGTATATGGTGTTTATTGATTTATGTAAATAAGTGATTTGTTAACTGGCAAAAGAATGACCACCCAGTTTCGTACAAGGTTGTTATTACCATATATTTCTTTAACTGATTGCGTTTCTCCATTTTGTGGATAAATAGTAACTAATAGACGGATTGTGGGAACTGTCTCTTGGCGTGTTATGAATAGCCGTTTATCAGGCAACTCGGTCATTGTGAATTGACCGAATATACGCGGACTGATAGCAATTTGCCGGATGCTGTAGTGACAGGTTACGTATGGTCACAACGAATGCCGTTGTTTTGGCCGTACGGCCTCACGTGACCGACTTAGTGCAATGACGCAACGCAACGTAAACAACGTAAACAAGTCCGCGTTCATTTCAACGAAATCCATGTTATATCTCCAATCTTCTTGCATAAAACTCTATATGATAAATAAAATACCATACTAATGTCTTTTGATATCACGCTCGGCTCGGAAACGGCGAGCCTCGGAATTCCTACGAATTTCTAGCCTCGCCTGATCAACTTGATACCAACATACACTAGCCTGGTTCACCACCACATGCACTAATCTTGCCACTATTTCTAAATGTGTTTATTGCAAAATACTTGAATATTGTGTTTGAAAGTAAGCAGGTCTGATTGGCTGAGCCTGAGCTGTGCTACAGCTCAGGCACAGCCAATCAAACTGCTTGCTTGCGAGTTGATATTGGCAATAGTTGTTCAGAAACGTTGACGTCTTGGCAGGATTAACGCAGGCGATGGTGCATTTTCTGTTTACCGTGTGCTTGCAACCTGCCATGCCGGCAAACAGACACCGGCGAAATGTGTTCGTTTGGCGGGAATGATGGATGAACGGTCATCTATACAGACTGACCACTTGGCCGATGCTTATTCCGTCGACACGATCTTTAGATGGTTTTAATACGGCAATTATAAGCGTATTATCGGCCGTGTTTTCCGTCAAGTCCGGAGTGACGTCAATTGTTGACCTGCCACAGAGTTGCCAAGGTGCTTGCAATAAAGCGTCCGTGCGATATGGATAGTCGGTAACAAGAAAGCGCGTCATCACCATGGATTTCTGTTCTTCCGTTTGTGACCCATGTATACACTGACCAGCTTAGTATGCGATGGTCTCGTTATGATCAAAACAGTTCGCTAGGCATATTCTCGTTCCGGGATTCGGTTCTTATGGAGCGGTTTAAGAGGCTAACCAGACTGCGGGTGCGCTGATCGGCGTCTACACTGGTCGCCTAGGCAACATTACAAAAATACCATGACAACAAGAGGGTACGTCTGGTCGGTGTCAGTCGGCATGTTAGTCCGTCATGTCACGGGGTGCGCTATGCACCTTTCAACACGGTAATATATGTCGGCAATTACGGCAGTCGGCTAATGAGCGATTGGAGATAGCGTTGCATTTTCACCTCGTCATATTAACCCTTACAATATTGAATTAAATGTTGACGTCGGCTGTTTATTTTCTATATTATTCCAATTTTCGTAACAAAAACATGGTTTGACAGCACTTTAGAATCATTTCCATTTACTTTAGAATCATTTCCAATGGAAATGATTCTAAAGTGCCGTCAAACCATGTTTTTATTGAGAAAATGTAAACGAACAGCAGACAAGTTTCCTTTCCCGCATTCTCAGGGTTAATGGAATGTTTTAATCGAACACCTCGGGTTTTTCATCACATTCATATATCTCTAATGTTTATGGGTGGAGTGAATGTTTTTGGATGAAATACATGCGCTCTTTAATCGCCTAAATATGTTTACGCCATTTGGACGCGTTGAAAGTTTTCGCACATTAATAACGAGTGTTACATTACCTAGAGAACATTAATATATGCTTCGAATGGGAACGTTGCTAATATTTGTCAATCTCCGACATCATACAATTTTAATTTTCGTTCCATCACATTTTTTTCTGAACATCATTTTTGAAACCGGAGATATGTTTGTGTATTTAAAGGTTACGACGTGTATTGGTTCTTCAACAAACAGTCTATATTAATGTAAATCATGTACGGATAATTGTAGAAAATGTGCAAATGAAATGTGATACGGTTGACATTTTCGTAGCTATCTCGACGGTTAGAAAACAACTGGAGATAACGTCAGATGGTCTGACAGGACTGACGATAAATTTGACATTTCTAGCTATAATCGAACCACGTAATTAAATTAAATATTTCATGACCCTATTAGTGATGAAATTGACACGAACATTTGTTTAGTGTGTTTTTGTTTTCTAATAAAAGGTGAAAATTACTTGCAAAATGTGCAGATCCTGATGAGACGGCTCGTTACGAGCCGGCTCATCAGGATCTACATGTTTTGCCAATACCATTATACAGGCCTGTGGTGTTGAACGAGCTAAGTACAGGTACATGTTCAAAGTTCAAAACGTTTTAAAAGCAAAATCCCAGTTTATTTAGTTTCAAACTTTGTATGTGACAACGTGTATGTACTGTGGCTCAATATGGACATTTCGTTTTTACACGACGTGGAGGCAAACTCACAACTTTATATTTCGTTTTTACACCGCGTGGAGGTAAACTCACAACTTTATATTTAGTCTTTACACCGCGTGGAGGCAAACTCACACTTTTATTTATTTAGGTCATTTTACACCGCGTGGAGCAACTCACAAACTATTTAGTCTTACACCGCGTGGAGGTAAACTCACAACTTTATTTACTACAACGCCGCGTTGGAGGAAACTCACAAAACTATTTAGTCTTTACAACCGCTGAAGGCAAACCACAACTATTTAGTCTTTACACCGCGTGGAGGCAAACACAACTTTATATTTAAGTCATACACCGCGTGGAGGTAAACTCACAACATTATATTTAGTCTAACCGCGGGAGGTAAACTTTCACAACTATTTAGTCACACCGCGTGGAGGCAAACTCACAACTTATATTTAGTCTTTACACCGCGTGGAGGAGGGTAAACACACGACCATATAGTCTAAACTACCGCGTGGAGGCAAACTCACAACTTTATATTTAGTCTTTACACCGCGTGGAGGTAAACTCACAACTTTATATTTAGTCTTTACACCGCGTGGAGGTAAAACACACTTTATATTTAGTCTTTAAACAACCCTGGAGGCAACTCACACTTTATATTTTATCTTTACAACCCGCGTGGAGTAAACTCACAACTTTATATTTAGTCTTTACACCGCGTGGAGGCAAACTCACAACTTTATATTTAGTCTTTACACCGCGTGGAGGTAAACTCACAACTTTATTTTTTTATTTAGTCTTTACCTTTACAACCGCGTGGAGGTAAACTCACAACTTTTTATTTAGTCTTTACACCGCGTGGAGGCAAACTCACAACTTTATATTTAGTCTTTACACCGCGTGGAGGCAAACTCACAACTTTATATTTAGTCTTTACACCGCGTGGAGGTAAACTCACAACTTTATATTTAGTCTTTACACCGCGTGGAGGCAAACTCACAACTTTATATTTAGTCTTTACACCGCGTGGAGGTAAACTCACGACTTTATATTTAGTCTTTACACCGCGTGGAGGCAAACTCACAACTTTATATTTAGTCTTTACACCGCGTGGAGGTAAACTCACAACTTTATATTTAGTCTTTACACCGCGTGGAGGCAAAACACACTTTATATTTGTCTTTTACACCGCGTGGAGGTAAACTCACAACTTTATATTTAATCTTTACACCGCGTGGAGGCAAACTCACAACTTTATATTTCGTTTCTACGTCGCGTAGAGACAAAAATTAAGAGCCTTCATTTTCGTCTCCAAGCGGCGTAATAACGAAAAAGAATTGTTTAAGCCGGTGCTAGGAGGCGTTTGTGTCGGAAACTGTGACTATATGGACTCGGGTTTTTACTGTATTTGCAATGTTTTTTTCTGATCGCCATGTTCCTGTGTAGTTAGTCAAAACTGTTGATAAATCCCACCCCACGTCGCTATGCCATACTCGCGGTATAATTGCAAGGGCGCCAAACTAGCATATTGCATCCAAATCATTGTTTAACTCTTTGCATGCTAGCGGTGAAAATATCCGCCAAACAAATTAGGAGTATATTTTTTATTTCTCTCTGTAAATATGTCTTGGAATTTCATTAGAAATGAGTCCTGAGGACTCAATTCTAATGAAATTCCAAGACATATTCATGATATTTACAAGGAGAAATAAAAGAAAATATGATGATTTTTTGTCCGCTATTTTTTAACTATTTATAGCCCACAAGTTTCCCAGCATGCAAAGAGTTAAATGCCATAAACTTTTACTTCAAAATATACATTGCTTACTAGCAAATAGAAAGTGAATATGTTATTCAAGAAACTTTGTGGTATAACTTGTAAATGAGTATGTTTATATTGGGTAGTGAAACGTCACAATTTGAAATTTACATCAATTTGAAAAATAAATAATTCCCATAGGCACTAATGCTATCAGTGTTGAAACAGACATCTTGAAATGTCGACTGTAATTGATGGGTGTCGTGTCATCTTGCATATGTTGCAGAGTTGAGTCTCCAATACTTATTATTGTTATTGTGCACATAATGGATATTTAACAAATTAAATGCGAGGGCGCGCTAGGGACCGTAACATTTAGTTCCTTAAAAATCCAATATGTGAACAATAACATACTTATAATTAGCCAGGTTTATAATGCAGTCTCCCATCCGAGCATTGATTTTCCATTTCCAGTCGAGCAGGTAGTCATTCAATATGTATGGTGTGTATTAGTTAGTGTTCACATATTGGAGCGGTAAGGAATTAAATGCGATGGAGCGCTAGCGACCGCAGCATTTAGTTCCTTAACAAATAATATGTGAACAACAACATACTTATAATTAGCCAGGTTTATAATGCAGTATTGATTTTCCATTTCCAGTCGAGCAGTATTCTTTAAATTTGCATAGCAACTTATTAGGGTTAAATCTTGTCATTGTGTGAAATAAGTGGAGGGCGATACTGGCCAGCGATTGGCTTAGAAAGTAAGGCATTAAGAGTTTTGGTAGAATTCACATCTGCATAATCTGCAACTAACGCTAATTGGTTATCAAGGTGCATGATCACGTGGTTGCAACAACAACAACGTCGCCCACTCCAAAGTAAGTATTATTTGATCTTTTTCTTAATATGCAACGGATTTTGATGAAATATGGCGCAGCAAACGCGTCTTCATGAGCTGCATTTGGTGGTCTAGTGAGTTTGACTTATGTCGTTTTTGCAAAGAATCGATTTCCGTGTCTCCGACACGGAAATCGATTCTTCACAAACACGACAGAAGTTTGGGCGAAAATACAGAAACCACCAAAATGCAGCTTAACAAGACGCGTTTGATGCCCCATATTTCATCAAAATCCGTTACGTAATAAGGACACTATACAAAAAATACGTACTTTGAATCGGTACTTTTTGTTGTTGTTAGTACCACGTGATCATACACCTTGGTTATGTTGAGTGGTTCAAATACAAGTTCAATGGCTGTAACACATGTTTTGGGAGCGTGGGGGTGTAGTCGCTTGGACACCAGACTGCCGTGTGAGGGGAAGTAACCTATCGTGGATTTAAAACGGAAAGTTGAGATCGCGCTGAAGTAGCGTATCTTGGGGTTCCCATTGTACGGACCCCGCAGGGGACATGGATTTTTTTTATTAATACTTTCCCACGAAATAACAATTCCATCCCACAATTTAACAATTCGTTCCCTCGAATTAATAATTCGTTCCCAAGAAATGACAATTCGTTCCCTCGTATCAACAATTCGTTCCCACGAAATTCGTTCCCTCAATTTAACAATTCGTTCCCTCGAATTAACAATTCGTTCCCACGAAATGACAATTCTTTCCCTCAATTTAAAAATTCGTTCCCTCGAATTAACAATTCGTTCCCACGATATAACAATTCGTTCCCTCAATTTCGTGGGAACAAATTGTTAATTCGTGGCAACGAATTGTTAATTCGTGGGAACGAATTGTTAAATTGAGGGAACGAATTGTTATTTCGTGGAAACGAATTAATAAAATATAAGAATCATACGTCCCCTGCAGGGCTCGTACCATTGACACTGTTGAACATTGACAGAACCACGGAATATAGGAGGAGTCCGCCTCTGATATGTGACTGTGACTGAAGAAATGGGGTTTGTGGGATTTCTTTTACCAATCCCCGATTTTTTTCTTCCACACAACTTATAGGGATAATTCGGTACAGAAACACAATACAAACCTATAATTAAACTACGGTTTCATCACTTTCTATGCATATCAGGAGTCCGTTTCACTAAACTTCGTACGACTAAAATGTTCGTAAGTGCAAATTTAGGATCCGTCGGAAATTTCAATTGATGGAGTTACATTTATTGAATATGCTATGCAGCCTATGTTCAATAAATGTAAATCCAATAATTGTTTACAAGAAAACATTGTTAATGTGAGATTTACAGGCTATCATAAGTTTGCACTTGCGAACATTTTAGTCGTACGATGTTTAGTGAAGCGACCTCCTGAGACCCAGTGCCTTTATATAGAAACCCCTTATGAGAAAAGGGAACCATGTTTGCAACATTAAGCATACTTTATTTACTGAATCGCTCGCTTTATTGTATGAGATTTGAATACAACTCGGAAAGTTTCGTCAACACGGGACAAAATTGTTTTAGACTACCATTGCTGCAGGGTTCAGGCCGTGACCCTGAGTGCGCATGCGTACACGAACTTTGTGACGCGAATAGCGGAATGTCAGAAACTGTAATGTAAGAAATGATTCAACAACGAGTACACCTGTTCCATTATATCATTCTCGGTTTTTGTGTCGGCTATACATGCTGATGTATTCTCTTGTTTTTATTCAGCTTCCAATTTATATATGTGGCTGTGACTGGAGAAATGGGGCTTATTGGTTATGTCATCAGTGTAGATCCTGATCAAATAGCACACCCATGTAGCCTGATAACGATAGGTATTGCTTGTTAGAACCATGACAGTTGTTTCATTGATGGAATGGCGAACAGTGCAGATCCTGATCAGACTGTGCGGATGCACAGTCTGATCAGGATCTACACTGGTCGCATAACCAATACACCCCATTTCTCCAGCCACATATCTGTTTGCTCGACGGATGGCCTATGACAGACTCCGCTGATAATATTGCGGCTTGAGGAACAAAAACGTGATTGAACGTAACGAGCCGTCTCATCAGGATCTGCACTTTTTGAAAGTAATTTTAATATTTCTTAGAACAAAAACACTCCCTTTTCATAAATGGACGAATCTGAAAATTATTGTGTGACCATTGGATTGGTCGGAACATTAGCATATCACAGTCCATTCCAGTTCCTTAGGGTTGAAATGGTTAAACATAAATTACGACGGCGCGGGGGCACCGGTGGTTGCAGAATACATACACAAAATAAACAGCCTATAAAACACAACATAGTCTCCTTAAGACACCACATATAGTATCGCCAAGAAATACCACGGTACTACAGTGAAACCTCTCTAAACCCGTCACCCTGGGGGGTCTGAGCCATAGTTGTGTACTATGCGATCACAAACAGACATTATCACCTGGGATAAATGACCAAGAAACTCATGAAAAATAAGATCACATGTGTTGTATTGGTGTCGAGTGTAGAGAGGTTCCGCCGTATAAGTAAGGTAATCAATAAACGTACACATACATGTACGCTACGAGCCAGCGCGATCCAGCATGTACACCGTATTGGAACTGTCAGTGAACACAATCGAGCACGATGGTGGTTGAATACATTGCGTATTCAATGTGCATGATCACGTGGTTACAACAACAACAACGTCGCTCACTCCAAAGTATTATTTTATATTTTCCTTAATATGCAACGGATGTTGATGTAATATGGAGCAGCAAACGCGTCTTCATGACTGCATTTGGTGGTCCAGGGAGATCGGCACAGACTTATGTCGTTTTTGCGAAGAATCTTCGCAAAAACGACAGAAGTTTGGGCGATAATACACAGACCAACAAATGCAACTTAACAAGACGCGTTTGATGCGCCATATTTCATCAAAATCCGTTACTTAATAAGATGGATTCTAGAAGTTTCAGTACTTGTTGTTGTTGTTAGTACCACGTGATCACACACCTTGGTATTACAGCCGGCGAACACCGACAGTAGTATATATAACGGAATATGAAGAAACACAAATAAAGATGACACATAAGCTCTTTATGTTGGTTGGTTGCTACGGTAAGATACTATTGTATTTTTACTTAAAATTCTGATCTGGACCTACACTGGTCGCAAAGATTCTCCAGTCACGGCCACATATGACAGTATATAGTAAAATACAACGCACATTCCTTAGAATTTGATCAAATTAAATTGTGCTTTTCTTTGATAAAAGTCGACAACACATATGCACTATTTACTACATAATCCGAGGTACAGTACCTTTAAAACCATTTGTCTGGTCCGTAATTATATTTTCATGTTAATAAAATGACACTTAAGCACACATTATCGTTTTACATTTAGATCTTGTAATCTATCATAATCGTTATATTATAATACAATTAACTTCAGAGAAGAATAGTTTTGCTTCGTATGTGGTTGGAACGTGTTTTGGTTTCCATCCCTTCTACATGTTTCACGATGCGACTTCACGGTGCTAAATACCCTGCAGCATATATAGCTGAAGCATGAGATGGTGATTTCTGTGGCGAATTGTTAAAATATTCATTATATTAACATTCGTTCGTAGCATCTATCGTTGATTAGTCCATGCCTTTTCATAATACAGTGGAACCTCTCTAAGCCGAACACCAATAAACGTGATCTTATTTTTTATGAGAATTTGCGTCATTTTGTTCAGGTGATAATGTCTGTTTGTGAATCGCATAGCACACAACTATGGCTTAGAATGATCAAATGGCTGATTTACAGTGAAACCTCTCTAAGCCTCCCAGGGTGTCCGGTTTAGAGGGGTTCCACTGTACATTAAGCAAATTGAAATGGAAGAAAAAGACTATAAGAAAAATATGGATCATGAGTGGAACTGCACATAATGCATGTAACAGGGCCTACACGGTTAGCAGACATTGCCATTTGATGCACAAGTTGGAGTAACATAACAAGGCCTATACATACATTACATATACATAAAGGTATCAATATGTGAAACATAAGTAAGTTAAAGTTCTTTCCGTGTCTACAACGACACAAGTCTGTGCCGAACTCCGTGGACCACCAAATGCAGCTCATGAAGACGCGTTTGCTGCGCCATATTTCATCAAAATCCGTTGCATATTAAGGAACATATAAAATAATACTTACTTTGGAATGGGCGACGTTGTTGTAACCACGTGATCATGCACCTTGTATAACACATTACAGTATTGTGTTCTAACAGGATTTTCAACTGATTTTTTCCCACTAATTGATACTTTTAGGTATATTTATTGTATGTATAGACATTGGTCCGTTACTTCAACCTGTGATTTGATGTAGTTCGCGATGTTGAAAGGTTAATTCGTTGTACCTTAGTACCTATAAATAAACCCATTCTCCTTGGCTCAATCTCACGTTTGAGCCGGTTCATAAAGAGTGATATAAACCAGTATGACATTGGCTCTAAGTTACGGAAACATATTCTAAAAATATATATGTGGAAAACCATCGCCGGAAATTGTGTAAGATTGGATTTTTTATCGGCAAACGAATATATCAGCTTTGTAAGGTTGCAGCCAAAGATAAATATTATTTTACATTCATAATCCAACCGCCATGATTGTCATTCAGCTCTGATGTCACATTATGTGGTTATATAACAAGGTGCATGATCACGTGGTTACAACAACAACAACGCCGCCCACTCCAATGTAAGTATTATGTTATATTTTCCTTAATATGCAACGGATTTTGATGAAATATGGCGCAGCAAACGCGTCATTTGCTGCATTTGGTGGTCCAGGGAGTTCGCTATGTAGTTTTTTGCGAAGAATCGATATCGATTCTTCGCAAAAACGACAGAAGTTTGGGCAAAAATACAGAGACCATCAAATGCAGCTTAACAAGACGCGTTTGATGCGCCATATTTCATAAAAACCCGTTACGTAATCAGGACAATACGTACTTTGAATCAGATGGATTCTGGAAGTTTCAGTACTTGTTGTTGTTTTTAGTACCACGTGATCATACACCTTGTATAACGAACGGTCGCAAATAATCAGTGTCAGCGATAGCCCATGTCCTTGTTTGCCCTATCCAACCCGATACTAGAAAAACTAGTATCGGGGGGGGGGGGGGGGGCGGGGGTCGTAGGGTAACTACGTCGACTTTTAATGTACATTTCCGGCGTTATTTGTGTTTGTAGTATCTGGGGCCCATTTCTCTAAGCATCGTACGACTAAAATGTTCGTAAGTGCAAATATAGGATCGTATATGCTCAATAAATGTAAATCCAATACTTGTTTACAAGAACAAATTGTTACTGTAGAATTTACAGACTAATTTAATTTTGCACTGACGAGCATTTTAGTCGTACGAAGTTTAGTGAAACGGGCCCCAGGTATCATAGGGTCACTGCGTCGGTTTGTCATGCATTTTTTTATCTTTCCAAGTGGTCCTAACCACGTAAAGATGAACCGCGAAATACGTAAAACTCGCGTTGTCTTCGCTCAGGTAGAAACACAATAGCCTGAGGGAAATTATGTATATGCCATCAAATCCCGAATAGTCGCTTTACGAGTGACAGATATATAAATTTGGGGGACGAAATGGATGAGCTGTCAACGTATGATGGATGAAAACGACATTACAAACCGCTACACACCTGTTTATTTCATTGTATATTCTAAAATGACTTTGTTTTCTTCACCTTTATCCGGACGCGGCCAGTAGCCGATTTCATCAACATTGCAAAGTATACTTATCTAGCAAAGTATAATTGAGGGAGAAATTTTCAATTTTAGGATAAATTTATTAATTTTTATTATACTGAATTTATTACATTATCACAGCCAAAATGGCTGTGATAATGTAATAAACTCAGTATAATAATTCTGCATACTTTTAATCATTACATATATGCAGTCCTTAGTTCTATATGACATTTCGGGAAAAATAAATGATTACTCCCTCAAAGTATACTTTGCTAGACGTCCGAAAACGTGGGAATCGATTGCGCTTACACGGGACGAACTATCTGACACCCACTGTACTGGAGATGGTATTGTTTGTGACTTGAAAACTTAGTATGATCATTGCACATCAGAAAATAAATACAGAGAATAAACAGTAATGTCCATTAACATTTTAAGGAAACACGGTTATCGCCCCTGATATCAGTATCAGTGTGGAAATTTATGTCTGATATAAAATGTATAATAATGCCAATAAATATGTAGGGTAATGGCGAATGAATGCTTATTTTGCTAGAAAATGTATCAGATGATGTCTTTTTATGCCTACTGAGTGGGCATGTACCTTTAATATGACATCTGAGACAAACCATGTGATTTTTCAAGAACATATCTACAGAAACTGATAATTTCCTCGAATTAACAAATCGTTCCCACGAAATAACAATTCGTTCCCTCAATTTAACAATTCGTTCCCTCAATTAACAATTCGTTCCCACGATATAATAATTTTGTTACCACGAAATAACAATTCGTTCCCTCGAATTAACAATTCGTTCCCACGATATATCAATTCGTTCCCACGAATTAACAATTCGTTCCCGTGGGAACGAATTGTTATTTCGTGGGAACGAATTGATAAATTCAGGGAACGAATTGTTATTTCGTGGGAACGAATTAATAAAAAAAGCGGGGATTCGTAGTTATATAGTTTTATATGTGTATGTGGGAATATGGTTCTACTACAAGTCTAGTGCATTGTTGTAGTATATAGAGCTCCAGTTAAGATGCGTAATTTGACCAAATATTCGAGGTATTTTTCTTAGTTCTTCACCAAAAATGGTAAATTGGGAGTTCTTTAGAATCGTCTCAATGAGACGATTCTCGAGACTTGAATTGACAACTATAGATATTCTTTCTAATAAAAGTAGCACATTGTCTTTATCAACATGGGTGTATGTTTACAAAGCTCGCGGAATTACTTTTTGGACATATGCCAGCTGTCCACGTGACTAGACCACGTGACATTGTGGTGCAACTCATGGTGGTATTTTCTGAAACGTAGAATTACGGCATGTATGTATTTATATGTATGTATGTATTTATATGTATGTATTTATATATGTATGTATTTATATGTATGTATTTTATATGGAGGTCCCAGGGTGTCCGAATTAGAGAGGTTCCACTGTAGTTCGTATTATTTATGTCTACTTTCTACCGTTATTCGTTGACAACAACAAAGAGAAAGCGAAGACTACACACTACGTTACATGTCATTTTCTATGTCGCGAATGCTGTTCCAATGTCAGTTACTCTTATCAACTTGTTTAAATTGATGTTTCGTCGTGTAGAGGACTGCACTAGTGGTACACGGTCTTGTGATATCCCACCCCCTCCCAACACGGTAGTTTTGTAGTTGCGAACAGTAACTCTTGTAATCTACTCGTGTAGCAGCTACGGACGGTGCGGGAGAAGATTGCAATAATTACTGTTCGAAACTAGTAATACCCACCCTCTCCCAACACGGTCTTATAATACGCCACCCCTACTCTATGGAAGGTAATATCCGCCATAATTCTATGTGACTTGATGCTTGCGTGCTGATGACATACAACTTATATTTATGTTATTTCATTCGTCATGAAATCTGCTTGTTGTAATTGTATTTGTCTTGCTTACATGTCCATTCTGCTGATTGCTTTGTTCATTCGTCTTATTTACATTACAATTATTGATATGTCCTTATTCGTGTCCCTGTTTTATTGCACAAAGCATTTGCAATAGAAAGTAAGAACAAACACTTAGCACTTTGAATAAGGCCGAAAGCAGTAAGGACAAAGCCGCAGGAAGTAAGCATCAGGCCACAGTCCGAAAGCGGAAACCCGCAAGCAGAAAGCACCAAGCCACACGCAGACGATTTCGCACCATTTGTTATTCTCTAACCTATATTAACTAAATTGCATATGGATGTATGGTGTTTGACTTGCTACTGTGTTTTATACATCCATGTATCCTCATAATTAAATTACATATGTACGTAATTGAAAACAATCACATGTTTATAGTAAGTTACACATATGGTAACTTACACAGGTTGACTGTCAAACTGGCCCGTTACCGGTGCAAACCAATAACCGTCCGGGATAGACTAAGGTGGGCCACCACCATTGATTTTCCCTAAAAAACTAACCCGTTACCACACATTTTACTATTCTCTGCTACTTTCATTTTTCTTATGGATGTTGTTGGACCTAATTTCCAATAACCTGCACCCATTCTGCTCTGGATCTTGACTAATTAAAATATAGATTTAATTATTGTTGAAGCTGGGGTCCCATCTAGTAGGTACAAGCTTTTCTTTATGGAACTTAAATAAGTGTATAATTGCAACTAGTCCACCACTTTTAAAAATTTCGAGTGCCAGCTACACATATATAATTATTTAGTAATATTTAATGTACTCATAGAGACTCGCGGTGGTATCAAGCTAGTTCCATATGCAAATGATGCAGTATTTTTTAATTATGTATATCAACTAAATGCTGAATAAATATTTTGATTAACATATCATAAAATATGATATTGCATATTAAGTAATAAATAAATGGAATTTAGTTCCTTCCGTTATCATTTTAAGGAACCACGGTTATCGCCTCTGATATCAAACTGGCATTTCGCGTTTGATATAAAAAGTATAATAATGTCAATTAGTACGTCTGGTAATGGTAATCATTTTGCCAGAAAAATGTCAGATTGAAAAAGTAAAGAAAAACATGTCTCCCTATAGTATAACCTGGCATGGACACTCTAGGTATAAGGTTAGAAAAGGGGTGTTTTTAACACCAGTTTTCAGCATATTTGAAGCATTTAAAAGAATACACTGAGCCTGTTTGTCACGTAATGTAAACAGAGTTTCCGTGGCCAAATAATGTAAACAATATTGGGGGACATGACGAGGTTGGTCCCACAACATCCATACGAATAGTGAAAGTAGGAAAGACTGGCTGGGATTCGGTTACATTATACAGTACAACTATTTGGTGTCTTTTAACCTAAACATGGCGCAACAGAAAATGTGGCATCAATCTACATCAACATCGTTAGGGACATAGAACCAATTTAGAGAGCAAAGCATTGTAGGACGGGTACCAGCATATTAAATCATTTTAGGGAGAAATATTTTAAGTTTTAGCAGCGCACCTGGCGTCATAATAGTTGTTGTCAAGAGGCGTGGCTTATCGAGGTAACAAAACGCATGACAAAACAGCGATGCAATACTCAATAATGGAACTCCGGATGTCACTTAGAATGTAATCAACACAAACGCATTGAAACAGTGCGAATGAATAAAGCATCAAGCCAAATGCACATGCAATTTAGACTACAACCAAGAAGATTTCAAATGTCACAAACACGAATGACGAATAAAATAACATGAAAGTAAGTTGTAATGGCACCAGTCAGCAAGCATCAAGCCACATATAATTGTAATAAGACAGATATAACTTAGAATGTCATCAGCAAGCAAGCATCAAGCCTAATATAATTATGGCGGATATTACCTTCCATACTACCCCGCCGACTGAATGAGGCTGGCCTGAGTTGCAAGTTCACAAACATAATCTTCCTTCTTTCGCTTTCTGGGTTTGGGAAATATCGTAAAACGGATGTCCTAATACGCTATATAGAGAATTTCATGTCGTATCCTTTGATATCAAATTTATCAGGCAATGTTAGGAAACGTAGGAACTCCGAGGCTCGTGAAATGCGAGTTCATTCTGATAGGTGCCGTATTGCTGGGGGTTGTTTCAATAAACTTCGTACGACTAAAATGTTCGTAAGTGCAAAATTATAAATATATATTATAAATTTAACGTTTTCTTGTAAACAATTATTGGATTTACATTTATTGAGCATAGGCTGCATATGCAGCATATGCTCAATAAATGTAAATCCTTTAATTGAAATTTGTAGACGATCCTAAATTTGCACTTACGAGCATTTTAGTCGTACAAAGTTTAGTGCAACGGGCCCCTGATGATCAAATACCAACAGCTGGCCGGTTACAAAAAACATATGTCATTCCCCTATTTCTCAACGTAATTACAAGCCGTGACCACCCAATTGAATCGTCGATGCGACGCAAAGCGTCACAATATTTAGTTCTACAGAGACACTTAAAATAGAATTACCATTTTCATGAACTCATTGTGCAACCTCCGAATTCATATAGACCAGAATCATAAATAGGTTACTGAGCTCGGAAAAGCATGAGTAACTTCCCTTAGAGCAGCTTCTTTGGCGGAAGTTGTCGTTTGGCGTCACGGAAATTCGCGAGTAACTTTCCGTAGAACCATTTTTCAGGGCAGAATTTGTCGGTTCGACGTCACGTTGCTTTGTTTAACTAAGCAACGTGACGTAGTTTAACGAACCAACGTGACGCCAAAACGACAAACTCCGCCCCGGACGTGGTGGTACGAGAAGTTACTTGCGAATGTCCAAGATCGGTAGCATAATAAAAAGACTACAATGCTAGTGCTAGTGTCTTTTATATCAAGTCTATCAAGCAAGGCTAGGAAACGCGTAGGAATTCCTCGTCTCGCCGAGAAATTCCTACCGTTTCCGAGCCGAGCCTGATAAACTTGATATCAAAAGACACTAGCATGTTATTCTATTTATCAGGTAATGTTTTACTCTTACAGAATGAGCAATTATCACGTGGTTTTCGTTGAAAAGAACGCTGACTTATTTACGTTGCGTCATTATAATGACGTTATTTGGTAACGTCACATGACGCCGTTCGGCCAATTAAACGTCAGATTTCAATTCGTTATAACCCGGATATTCGTATCATAGTTCAATGCTTGATGCAACACCATGTTATCAGGCAGTACAAAGCGTGTGGCCTGCTAAAAAGACTGGTATGTAGCAATGGATGCTGGACGGCAGCTGTTCGTGAGCACGTAACTGGGGCTGGAGCTTCTCGTCTCATCCACAAGTTGTCTCCCTTCACCCACTTAGAAACCACGTATCCACGGTAACGAGGACTTGTCGGGTAATTGGCAATTGGTTGGAAATTTAAGCTGTCAAATAAAGATGGTGCATGCGCGACACGTTGATTGGATCAATAATTAAGACAATTGTACATGTGTTGTACATGTTTAATTGTGGTGATATCTGTCTCGCAGATCAATTTGTTATCGTTTTCGTTTTGTGAATGCAGTATTTATTATATTCAAATTTATTTATAATAGTTTCGGATACACCACGAGCTGTCCTATATTGCGATTGAAAACGGATGACATAACGTAAAACACGTGTTTTCTATGCGTACTTTGGGTGGTTGTTGATTTCAGTTTCGTTTCTATACTAGTCTGAACAATTCTGCTAAAACCAGGGGTCCGTTTCACCAAACTTCGTACTACTAAAATGTGCGTAAGTGCAAACTTATGATAGTCTGTTTCTGGAAAAAAATATTGACACTGTCACAGTATGTTTAGACATGAGTTTTGATTGAAAACGTTTAAATTTTGAAACAATAAGACAACGACCGAAAAATGCATGGAATACATGGCACCTGACATGAAACGTGCCTTGTAACTTGTAAAAAATATTTACTCGGCGAATTTTAGGGTGGGCGCGCGCCGGGTTCGCCCCACGCTGAATCCGCCCATGTATCGTACTATTGCGCAAAGCTTACTATACGAGTCTGGATTATTTTTGTATGTACATCCAATGCAGCCAATACATGAATTTGCCTAAAATGGAATCGTTCGGATACCTATTATATATTTCTGGAACACTTGCGACTCATTGTGTATGTCAATATATATTGCGGATATGTGTAATCAAATTGTGTTAACAATAGTTCGTAAAACAAGTATTGCATCAGCGTATGACGAAGATATAATCTAGTTTTATTTCGCAAGTTGGGGCTTAGTTCATTTTGTTTCGCGTTTTCCGCTGTTGATTGTCGCCGTCTTGTTGTCAATGGTGCTATATATTGGTGCTATGATAAATACAAATGGCCCCTTGATATTAATACTTTTAACAAGCATCAAAATTCATACAAATGTGCTTATAAAATTAAATAAAAACAAAAACTAGTGTAAAGGAACTAATGCACCATGGATATATTCATGTTGTAACTATACGTGTAATATGGAATAAACTAGATGCGATGCAATTTTTAATATAATATTATTTTAGTATTAAAGGTACATGCCCACTCAGTAGGCACAACATGTCCTTTATATCATCTGATACATTTTCTGGCAAAATAAACATGCATGCACCATTTCCCCACGTATTGATTGGCATTATGCATTTTATATCAGACGTAAATTTACATACTGATATCAGGGGCGATAACCGTGTTTCCTCAACATATTAACGGACATTAATATTTATTGTCTGTATTTATTTTTGGTGTGCAATGATCACACTTTATAATCTGTCGAAAATATTAATTTTTCAGGAGACACATTTAATTAGTATAAATAATTAAACAATATCATGCCTCATTTGCATATGAAAATAGCCTGATACCACCGCGAGTCACTATCAGTAAAATAAATATTACTAAATGATTATATATGTATAGCGGGCACTTGTATTTTTTAGAACTGGTGGAACAGTGACGCAAGTAAACATACACATATTTAATTCCTTTTAAGAACATGTTGTGCCTACTGAGCGGGCATGTACCTTGAATAAAGAACGGCTACGAGATGAGAGTGGTGGATCGTAATATATATTCGACATTCAACAATCATAAAGACAAATGTATTTATGTATTGAACTCATTGAATTCAATGTATACAATCAGTTTTGTTGAAAAACGTCTCGTACTATGTTGTTATTTCTCCATACATGTATGTGTTGTTACAATGTTGTTATTTCTCCATACATGTATGTGTTGTTACAATGTTGTTATTTCTCCATACATGTATGTGTTGTTACCACTCATGTTAACCGTCTCTACGAGACGGTTAACATGAGTGGTAGCAACACATACTTTCGAACAGAAATAGAGAAAATAGCAAACGGTCATACTACAGTAAGTGTATGCAACCTATAAAACTGGGTTAATATTGTCCGTGTATCATTGATTTCAAAGTTCAGTTATAGCTTTTGTAAATTACGCCAAAAAGTTAAAAATATAAACTCAGAGCATGATATAGTAAGCACAAGTTAATCCCGTGTATGCTCGGAAGTGAATTCGGAAAATAGTCATGTTTTCTTTGGATTCAATACCGGTTAAATACGGATGCGTTATGTCAGAATAGCTCAAACCCTGCCCGTATGGTTAACTTCTTTTCATGGTCGGGAACACACGTTTATGATTGCCGTCTAGATTTTAATCCTGCGATTATTGAAAATAAACACAATTTCGCAAGGAATCAACACTTCAATGGTAAATACGTGTAATATAATACAAAACTACCCACCCCCTTTATAAATGAAAGGCATTTAGTAAATATATTGGTATAATGCTAATAATTTGTTATATTATAATTTCAGATATTTTAGTTCAATGAACCATATAACGTGTTGGAGGGATGGCCATTTTATAAATTTATGACTCACGAATGTGTGTTTGTCCATGATTTTCTCCACTAACGGCCATATACCAGTGCAGGATGAAGTCATGTTTGAATCATCCCATATTACGGATACCATACGTGTCTGTGGTTATCTATCACCGTCAGATGTTCAATACACAATATGTTACTTGCAAGGGGTCGGTGGAAGAAGGGGGATAAGTCCCTAGGGACTTAGCCCTCTTCTTCCACCGACCCCTTCATATTACTGATTTACAAATATAACAAATCACTGTGACCGTGTACATTTCATAAGTAAACAATTTAGTGGCGAACTTTGTCTCGTTAGTTATTGTTTAAAGTGTTTTACTTGTTTACGCGTCAATTTAAAGATGTTTTGAAACCGGAATTTTAAGCTCACGCCTAAACAAGAAAATAATTACCGGTATATATTTTTTGAAAAGGTAAATACACGCCGCTACAGCTATTTATGTTAAATTGTATGTCTGTCGCTCAGTGGTCGTATGTCGAACCTGGGATCCGTATTATGAATATATTTGTGCGAGTTACATAGTTTCATGTGGTTTTGACGACAGTAATCTGACGTGGGTCTACAATAACAGTTGGACGACACGCGTTTGTTTGTTTTCATAACATGTCTTTTAACGTTGTGTGATGTATTGATATATATGTACAGTCTCGGGGCCCGGCATGGTGTTCTGTGGCGGTTTTTTCAATTATTGTATCTACCTTGATTCATATGTGTACGCAGTTCGATCAGTGCATACACTGTTCAGTTTCGAACTGGAAAACATGCATGAATATTTCGATTAAAATTAGATTATGATATGGTGCTCTATAACTGTCAATTACTAAATTAGCTGCACGTGGTCCGCTTTATAGGTTGCACTATATCGCTACACCACAGCCAACGGTATAAATGTGCGGAAAAACGTTTCCATTTCCCGCACTAAACTACAGCATTAATCTGCTAATACACACTTCATTATGGGAGTTTATGATAATATTTGGTCTCATATTGTAGAATATTCCTCTCAATAATACTATAGCGAAGAATGGGCGTCCATTCTTCGCAATAGTATTATTGAGAGGAAATTCTACAATATGAGACCAAACATTATCATAAACTCCGCTAATAAAGCGAATATTAGCAAAAGTCTTAGGTCACTCGCAACTAAGTAGAAAGTAAACAAAGAACGCTTCAAGCTCAAATTTGGAAATACTACTCCGTCATTACGCTTATGTAATGCACTGTAATTAGAGATATGTGTTCATAACTAATTTAAAATCAACGTACCCGCGCCGTCTCATCGAGCTATTGAGAACAACGTTTGATGATTCGAATTAAACATGTATGCCCGTATGAAATGTATTAGCTGATCAGGAGCTAGATTGGTCAAAATCATGTATAGTTTTGCTGTGACTGGAGAAATGAGGCGTACATGTTTTGCGACCAGTGTAAATCCAGATCAGCCTGCGCATCCAGGAAGCCCAGAATCTACACTGGTCGCCATGGAATCAATGAAACATCCGTGGTGCTTGTAACCAACAATATAGAGCGTTATCAGGATACATGAATGTGCTATTTGATCAGGAGCTACCCTGGTCACAAATCTCATAAGCCCAAATTCTGCAGTCACAGCCATTTTTTTTAGTAATTATCCCTACGTTATCACGGCTGGTCAGTATCACGGCTGGTCAGCCGTGATAACGTAGGGATAATTACTAAAAAATTACCTGAATAAAGAAGAACAGTTTCCCATAGGTGATGTATTTAATTTTTTGTTTTTTAAATATCTGCCATAATTTCGTTAAAGATTGGGACCCTCAAATTATGTAAATATATATTGTTACGGAAATTAAATCTGTACCTAATTATATAACTATTCCACAAGTTTTTAACATCAATAGTGTCCTTCTTTTACACAGTATTAACTAATATTTCAATACCGTGTTAATTTAAGTAGTCAACGGACAGTTTTAATTTCTTAAATTGGTGGAATAGTTAAACACAATCGTATGTTTGTGTATTTGTTTACTTTCAGTGTTTACTTTTAAGCCAGTAATGCAGAATTGTGTTGGCAATTGCACGTACGTGGAGTAAACACATTAGATCCATGCTATATGTGCCGCTTTCTAGCCTGCAATTCCTGTAATATTTCATTATTAAATTCATCCAATGCAGTCCGTTAAATGCATTGGTTCTTAGATATTTCCAGTAATTTATAATATTGTTTAGTAAAAATTGCTTAATTATATGATTTTATGGTACCAGGAAAAATCGGGTTTTTGGTAAAATAAAATGTTCATATTACTGAAAATAACTATCGCTGTAACTCTAGTTTTGTGCAATAGTAAATAAATTAAACAAGTGACTAAAATAGAAACATGTAGCGTGTATAATATTATCAATTCACAACTAAAATATATTAAGTAATGCTTCACACTGTTTACCTCTTGGCACAGTAATCGCGACGGAAATGCGTTGCCACAGTATCTCCCAAAAACAAAAACGAACATATTATTGGAATTTGGTTAAATAAAATGTCGTGTTTGGGTTGGTATAGATAATTTAAAGCCCATAAAACGAAACACCGCATATCGAATACATCCTTTTAGATACAGATACAGTACCTTTTAAGGATATAATACATTTACTAAAAAAAACACTGTTTATTTCTCCATAAAAATGTATATGATGTTACCACTAATTTGAACCGTCTCGCCGAGACGGTTCAAATTAGTGGTTACAACATATACTTTCAAACGAAACAAGAAAAATCGAGAACATTATTTGAAATATTATTCACACTGAACTAACTATGTGCCGACTGTAACACTTCTATCCGAGTGAATTAGTTTAACTGTGAATATTAATTACCTTGTCCTTTTTGTGCGCTGGTAATACACGGATACATCGAGTTACAAAATGTGCGAACTATTCTTATTTTTGAAATTCAAAAAATAGCTGAGAGATTTAATGAATTTTAATAACTGTAGGTGCTATATTTATATTTCGAGTTCAGTTTGCATAGAAACTAGCGTTCAACATGAAGCGTTATATACCCGTGACATGATCTTATCTTCAAGTTTTAATCCGTCTACACACATGGCAGAAATCTATCAATGACATATAGAGTGTATACACTTGTTTTGCCATTTCTTTCACATATAGTGATGTATCTTAACAGTAAGTTTGACTTACTTGCGTAATAGTTTCTATTTCAATTGTATCATTATTGTATTTTATCCCGTCAACACAGTGCGTATGTGCCGTGAAACACGGTGCCGTGAAACATTTTTGATATCCTGTCAATACGACCTAATCACTGCGTATGAATATGTGCGGTGGCTGGGATTATTTTTTTGCATTTTAAAGCCATTAGTAGGTGTTGACAGGATAAATAGAATAGTAGGTTGGTGCCGTGAATGGGAAAAATATCTGGCGCGGCTCGGAAACGGGACGTGCTCGACAGAGCATCGCCCATCCCGTTTCCTAAGCCTTGCCAGATATTTTTCCCATTCACGGCACTAACCTACTATTCTCTATGTATTGTACATTATTTGAGACAAATATTTCAACTTAAATTGTTTAAACCATTTCATTCACACATAGTGATGTAACAAAGCATTAGTTCTCACTAACTTGCTTAGTAGTTTATGTTTCACAAGTTGTAAACATGTTTCAGATAAATATTTAAACTTATATTACCATAAATAAGTTACTGGAAATGTACACATACACATTCATCCTATATGGCTATTCCTTGTATTTATGTGTCGTAAATAGTATAAAAAATAACAAAATTATCTATGATTCTTGATATTTATTTACTAAGCGCCTGACCAAAATATCCGAGGTATTATCACAGAAACATGGGAGTTGATTGAACACCTGCTAACACCAACAGTTCACGTTGAAAGTCCATAAATTTTATTCCGTGCCCGATACTCGTCACGTGATTAGCGCCTGGCCGTAAAGTTAAATATAATGGCGCTATAACGATGACCAGTCGGGGTTACACAATAAACGCCTCCTTACGTCCATACGGAGGAACCGTAAATTGCAATTATATAGCGGACTCTGATCTTAATCATCCCAGACGCTTGATCCCGCTGATAAGTTTGAGAATTTAGAAAAATGCGTACGGATTTGCTCCTAACTGGCGTTAGCGCAACGGATTTTCTCGGAAAACAAAAATGAAATTTACCTACATTCTGCAGAGCAACAGCACAATAAACCATAATCGGGACACATGGCTGAGAAAAGCGAAGGAAACAATGCACTAATTACTATTCCAGAAAGTAACATTTGCTTTAATCGTTCTACTACCATCTGATGGCATTTACGATAAAAATGACCACGCCGTGCCACCAGTATTGATTTCGACGTCATTTACGGAACTGGTTCTGACTTTCAAAAACGTGATATATCGTCCATATTGCGCTGGTTATTATTTAATATACTGGCCGAGGTATATGGGTGACTATGTTGCCGTATATATGCTAGTTTCTTGCATACGCGGATTTTTTTTGTTATCGCAACAATTTGCGCACTTCCCGTCCGCTACACTGTCATTCTCTGAGACACGAATAAAATGAAATTGTCCATAAACGTTCCGCTTTAATTGAAATGCGACGAAACAACTTCGCGTTAATCTTTTTAGTACATCACTTTATTAAAATGCGCTACGTTTGATGTGCCCTTTTTGAAGTTATCTGTGTTGATAAATCAACTTTATTAACGCGTTCATTGCTGCCCCACAATAGAAGAGCCTAGCACCGGAGAAAGGCCATCCGAGTTTCACTCGTTAACCTGGTGAATATTAACTCCAAAAAGTTAGTACTCCGGGGGAAAGCTGACGAGACACGTAAATGATGTTCCTTTCACTTTGCCAAATCACAATTGACAGCGAGAAACAAATGACGGATCCGACTCGAGCCATCATTCCCAATAAATACCCATCAATACATGTATATTATATGCGAATAAAAACAATCGCACATGCCATGTAAAACGACACATGTCTGCACATATGAATCGGACGAAATGACGTGTACCTTCAAAAGAGATTGAATAATATAAAACGTACATACCTTGAAGACGTAGACAGATGGATGGATGGATGAAGACGTGTCTATATATTCCTATCGATGAGACACAAGTTAGATTTCAGCAATGTGTCAAACGTTCCCTTGTCACTCGACAGGACTACCTGTCAAACGTAGCTAGGACTAGTTTATGACTTCTTCTCTATCTGATGGTTTCTGTCAAGTTGAACCGTTCTTCGCTTTCATAATGCGTCTTCCCACTGTAACCTATAGCCTGTGGGCGGAGCCAGCGAGCGCCGCCTCATGAATATTCACAATATTGATAATCTCGCTACACGCTCTAAGACAATGAATGCTGATTCCGCAACCACACTGGTTAGCGAGGCTGCGAGAAGTCGGATCGGCGAACGGTTGTTCATTACTCATGGCGTTCGCTGTCTTTGATGGCAATACTTTGCACAGATAGAATATTGTACAAGGGGCCACCGCATGAGAAAAGGTACCTTACGATATTTCCAACAATTTGAGATATCTTGTACATCCTCTCGATACGATATATTATCTTTTTTGATGGTAGCTAGCATATTCTAGTGAACAGATTTCGAACAGCGTAACCCATGATCAGACTGCAGTACTGCAGTCTGATCATGGGCTACGCTGTTCGTAAACTTCACCAAGGTACGTTGTCTCCGTCAGTGGCCTATGCATTGGTAAAACTACGGACGTAACATTAAACGCAATTTCTTTAAAATTAAATATTCAATGTATAGAAAATGCTCACAAATTTGATACTTTGCGATATTTACAACAATTTGAGATAACAATAATGTTGTAAATATATATACACTCAGTAAGTGAATCTAATACCGTTGTTGATATCAGATAGCTTAATAGTTCAGTGATTAAATGTCGGAACAGCGTAGGCCCTGATCAGACATTGGATTCTGATCATGCGTATGTCATATTTTTTTAAAACAAAACAAATATCCAGTTTTTCATATATCTGAAAATCAGGTGCGTTTATTTTCCCCTTTTGTTTCAGAAATTAAACAAAGACAACAAAATTCTGGATTTTGTTGAAATTGTCAAAATATCAAACGTTTGTGAAGGGTGTAAATGGATTTTCCTCTTTTTTTCTTCACATTTTTACTTATTTCGCCTCCTCACAATGTGCTGCACACACCGCTGGAAAATGCATACGTGACCATTATTCATGATGACCGTTAAAGCGGTTGCTACAAACTATATTTTTGATTTGATTCCGAAAATATTAGGAAAAAAATGGAACTTCCAATAATCAAAGTAGGAAAATAATGTGTTAGTATCTGAGCAGATGCATGCACAATATTTTAACCGAAAATAGTCGTCTGCTGTTAATTCATATTTTGTCTTTTCTCTCAGTAAAAACATGGTTTGGCAGCATTTTAGAATCATTTCCATTGGAAATGATTCTAAAGTGCTGCCAAACCAAGTTTTTGATGAGAAAAATGGAAAAATAAAAAATATTCTGCAGACGACAGAAATAAATTCAGCATTGTAGGAGTTAAAGGCGCTGCGTCTCAGATGGTGTCTCAAGATTTTCACTTTATTGTTTTCAAATGACCTATATGTGGCTATGACTGGAGACATGCGGCTTACGATTTGATCAAATGCAATGTTCAGTTTGGTTGATATGTGGCTGTGGCTGGAGAAATTGGGCTCATGTGTTTTGTTACCAGTATAGATACAGGGGCCCGTTTCACTAAACTTCGTACGACTAAACTCTTCGTAAGTGCAAACTTATGATAGTCTGTAAATTTCACATATTCTTGTAAACAATTATTGGATTTACATTTATTGAGCATAGGCTGCATGTGCAGCCTATGCTCAATAAATGCAAATCCATCAATTGAAATTTACAGACGATCTTAAATTTGCACTTACGAACATTGTAGTCGTACGGAGGTTAGTGAAACGACCCCCGATATCAGCCTGTGCATCCGCGCAGATGAAAGTCCAATTTGTGAATCATCATTTTGGCTGTGAAATGATAATACCACATCTGTGACTGGAGAAATGGGGCTAATGGGATTTATGATCAGTGTAGCTCTAACTTTTGCACTTACGAACATTTTAGTTGTACGAAGTTTAGTGAAACGGGCCCCAGCCTCGGTACCATGGTACTAAAAGTGTAACAGTGGCGATTTTCGATCCCGACTCGAATTCAATTATCATGTTGGAATTTCGTCTCGGTGTAATATTTTCTCATTAGTGTCCAATCAGCCGGACCGCGGTTCTGTCTCTAGATTGAAAAAAATATATTTCGCGAGTTTACACCTCCACCTGCGTTAATCTTGCCCAGATGCCAATGTTTCTGAACATCTATTTCAACTCTCAACTCGCAATCAATCAATTTGATTTGCTGAGCCTGAGCTGTAGCACAGCTCAGGCTCAGTCAATCAAACTGGTTGATTGCAAGCAATAAAAATGAATTCAAATATTGGCAAGATTAGCGCAGGCGGTGGTGTAGAATGCGGAGGAATTAACAGGA